>CM065124.1:6750460-7950460 GCA_033026305.1 Cirrhinus molitorella | reverse complement strand
ATGTTTTTTGAGCAGCAAATCAGCATATTAGAATGATTTCTTAAGGACATGTGACTGGAGTAAGTTCAGCTTTGAAATCAGGAATAAATCACATTTTAAAATATATTCAAAGAAAGTTTGAATATACTTAAAACAAACATTAAGAATCTTACTGTTCAAAAACTTTTGACTGGTAGTGTACATATTTAAAAACTAATAAAACAATGACAAAATCCTATGGGAAATTACAGAAACTTTGAATTAAATTCACAGAAAAAAAACATTAAAATATAAAATTAAAATTCTAATAGTATTTTAACAATATTAAAACAATTCCTAAATTAAATGAATGTACAGTTACAAAGAAACATGTAAAACATGGAAATGTGTATGAATAAAGTATGAATAAAACACGTATTTAAAAAAATAATAAATAAAAAAAAAAAAAAATCACAATGTCTAGAAACTGATAACAATAGTTGTTTAGGGGAATAACTAAAAATGTACAAAGTTTTGTATGTTTAAAATATTATATTATATTATATTTTACATTTGAAAGTCTACTGATGCCTCCTAGTGGGCTTCGGGACAATGGCTTAAAACCACTGATATCAATATATGATTATATCGCCTTTGCCAAGAAAAAGAAATCGAAATACGCAAAAGCATAAGATCCAACAAAACACAGTACATGATTGAATGAGCCAGTGTGTGCCAATTCCACTAAAAAGACAGACAGAGAGAGAGAAAGTAAGAGAGATTGAAAGAAGGGAAAATGAAAAGAGAGCTGTCCTATATTCAGTTCAGTATGGATCCGAGTCAATGATCAACAGCAACTACAGATTTGACCCGTCTGAAACACATGGTTCTAATATCTGCCTGCCACGGGCCATTCTACTCCTACACGAGACCCCCGCTAACTCCTCCACGGACCCCCAGCTCTGTGCTTATGGGGTGCGGACCCCAGCAAATTAATGATATCAAGATGCAGTCCTGGATTGGGCACTCAACATGCAGGCCTGGTGTGCAAGTCTCTCCCCCCTCATCGGCTTCTGTCTAACATGTTCTGAGACGGCTGCTCCTCTCATTTCACTGCGTGTTTGAGTGGATCATGAACGATATCTTTGTTACTCGGAGCTCATTACATGGCTGGCTGACGGATGCCTGGAGCTGATGAGATATAGCTCATCTCACAGGGTCGTGAAAGGTCACGGGTTAAGCATCGTAAACCACGGCGGCGTTTACCTGCTCCGGCGGATTATAACTAACTAATGTAAACCCGTGATTACGCCTCAGATTAAAAGACGAATGCTTCGTTGAAAATAATCTCAGTTGACGTTTCGATGATCGTGTTTCTCTACAGAATCACTGCATTTTTTTTTTAAAGTTTCCTGGCTGAACTGTAGCGGTTAGCACGGTTATAAAAAAAAAAAAATGTCGAGATGTGGTGATGCAGTTCATCAAAATCATATGGCACGCATCAATACAAGCATCTAAAAGTGTAAAAACGTCATTAAATGGAAAAGGAATAAATGTCACTAGAAGTAAAAGTAAACAATTGTGAACAATTCATCCATGCATATATATATTTTTTACATTTTTTTTTTTACCTTAATTTTTGATCAAAATGTTTAACTCGATCTTCCAGTGAAATGACAGACTTCTCTCTAGTGACTTTTTCAGAGCTTCTCCAATTGCGTCTATATAAATCCTGCCCCTTTCTTACAATCAACTGTATTTAAATTGACCTCCATTAAAAAATAAATAAATAAATAAACTGACATGAATCCGCAAATAATACACTGCCAGTCAAAAGTTTTGGAACAGTAAGATTTTTAATGTTTTTTTAAATAGTCTCTTCTGCTCACCAAACCTGCTTTTCTTTGATGCAAAACACAGCAAAAGCAGTAATATTGTGAAATATTTTTATTATTTAAAAAACTGCTTCCTATTAGTATTTAAAACAGTTGAGTACAATTTTTTTGATGAATAGGAGGATACAAAGATCAGCATTTATCTGAAATTAAAAGCTTTTGTAGCATTTTACAGTATACCATTTAAAAGCTTGGAGTCAGTATGTATTTTTTTTTAAATTCTGAAACATTAATACTTTCATTTAGCAAGGATGTTTTAAATTGATCAAAAGTGATGATAAAGGCATTAATAATGTTACAAAAGATTTCTATTTCAGATAAATGCTGTTCTTCTAAACTTTCTATTCATCAAAGAAACCTGAAAAAAAAAAAAAAATCAACTCAGCTGTTTTCAACAATAATAATAATAATAATAATAATAATAATAATAATAATAATAATAATAATAAATGTTTTTGAGAAGCAAATCAGAATATTAGAATGATTTCTGAAGGATCACATGACTGGAGTAATGATGCTAAAAATTCAGCTTTGAAATCACAGGAATAAATTACAAAATTACAAATATATTCAAATAGAAAACAGTTATTTGAAATAGTAAAAATATTTCAAAATTGTACTGTTTTTGCTGTACTTTGGATCAAACTAATGCAGGCTTGGTGAGCAGAAGAGACTTCTTTAAAAAATAAAAAAATCTTACTGTTCAAAAACTTTTGACTGGTAGTGTATATATAAAAAAATTCTTATTTTATTTCAGCTAGTAGCAAAGACAACATTTATTATTTTAACTGATTTTTACTTGATGTGCTAAAATAAATAAAACTGAATTAAAAACAAATAAAGATAATACAGACAAAAAAACAATTCAAAATGAATAAAAACTGTAATAGTATTTATAAAATACTCAGCGATGCATAAAATTCAAAATGGAAATGTTTTTAGAACATAAACGAGTAGCTATCTCTCTCACTACAGTACAAAGAGTGCTGGTATTCACCTTACTCTGTCCATATTGGCTGTACTGGTAAGACGCCACGTGGTCCACGCTGTACCCGGGTGAACTGTAGCTGGAGGGGCAGTAGGATTGGGAGCTGGGCAGAGCTGGCATGCTGGGAAGGCCTGGCAGAGCCTCCAGTCTTTGAGAGGAGTGGCAGCTGGGAGCCATGCCTGTGCTGGGCTCCAAACCGCCCGTCAACGGAGAGAGGGCGAAATCACTCTGCGGCTGGTGCGGCACTCCACCCGGATTCAACAGCCCCATCACCTGAGGAAAAAAAACAACACAACACACCACTTTAGTATAACTGTGTTACGTTACTTTTTTAAAAGCTGAAAAGACTATTTTTTTCAAGTGCATGTAAACTTTTGAACGTAGTCATTTTTATCAATTCCACTATTTTCTCTTGTGGACTATATGTAAACGTCTTTTATGTGAAATATCTTATTCAGGCCAGTACTAAACAAATTAAAAGACTAGCCTAGACCGATGAATTTCAATGCTGTTCAAGCTGGTTTATGCTGGTCAGCTAATACATGACCAAATTTTGGTAACCAAGTAAGTTCAGAAAACCACATTTAATCATTTGCATGCTTACAAGTTTTATTTTAATGTTTTATCATTTTTTAGTCTGGGTTTAAGTACTAAAATAGCAAAAGCTAAACAAACAAAAAACAAAAAATTATTAAAAACTACAGACATATTTAAAAAAAAAAAATACAAAAACATAACAAAACTACTTATAATTCAAAACAAATATAATTCAAAATATTACCAAACTAGTATAGCATTGATCCTCAAATAACACAGAGGAATGCAAGTATGCATCATTTAAGGCATATATAGTTTTCCAAGTGATCAGACTTCACATTTTTGTCTGGCAGATGATAAAATGGTAGAAAATCCTATGGTCCACTAGTATTCAGAACTTAATATAAAATTATTTTAAAACACATTTTTAAAACGCCTGGATTAACTTAAGTTCTTAGATCTATCTGAATTCTTCATCTTCACCAAAAAAAACAATGAAAATTTGCTTTTGTTTGAAACTCTGTGATGTGAAATGAATTCAACATACCAAACTGGACATAATGACAATGCTAACGTTTTTAATTCAGTCCGTTAACAAAACCCCCTCCTTTTTATCAAACACTAGTGTGTGGAACACGCATCTGAAATGATTTGTTGACAGCGAGTGAGGATCTCTCCAGCTCTCACACAGCGTCTCTGGCCGCCCGTGTCTAATTCACACCAGTGACGGACAGATGGAAGCGAGACGCGAGTGTGCCATCAGTGTCTGTGAGCTCTCGGACGCTGCTTGATGGGCCAAATACAGATCAGTTCCCTCCCTTTGCTAATCATTAATCAAAACCAGCTCGGCCCAGAAAAAAAAAATAAATCTCCTGCACACCGATCGACCGAACAACCGACCAGCCCACTTACTCCGTCCAGAGTCAAATTATTCCCCATCCTGCTGGACACATGGTTCCTTTTAAACTGTTACCCGGTGCAACCAAAGAGGGGGTGGAGTCAGTCGAGAGGGGCTGTATTTCTTTGGCCGGTTAACATTTTCCTGAAAACAATTTTGAGTTTAGACTTGTGTGTGTTTGAGAAGAGCGCATAGCCAGATGAAAAAAATAACAACGAGAGTAAGAAAACAAAGAAAACGAAAAAAGTGAGTTTTATGGGGTTTTCTATCAAGATTTGATGTTGAAATCCAACTGAACAAACAAAACATGGAGTAAGTAACCCATATGCTCTGAGAGGAGGAGTATCAGTTGGAGAGAAAGTATTGCAAGTTAAATACGTGGGTGGGTTTGCTTTGATATTCTTTAGGGGCAAATGCATCCTCAGACGTGAACTAATCTGACAAAAACCTCCCTGTGGGGACATCTGGAGAGAAAAAAAACAATACATAAATAATGTTTTTTTTTTTAAGCAGTTACAGTGGTGCACTTAATGGAAATGAAGGTTGCCAGTCTTAAATCATTAAATTACTGTTTCAACAGTTTAGCCACAAAACATAACCAGTGTGTATTAACATTATTTTAGCATTCAAAAATGCATTTTTTTGGACTTTTTTGTGTAAGGTATATATATATATATATATATATATACCTTACACAAAAAAGTCCAAAAAAGGCTATGTTTCAATAAGCATTATATATATATTATATATATATATATATATATATATGGGGTATATATATATGCTTATTGAAACATAGCCTTTTTTGGACTTTTTTTCTGTAAGATATATATATTATATATATACTAAACTAAGTTAGACTTAAGTTAAGTTTAGTTTGAAGTTTAAGTAAGACTAAAACCAAAAATAAAAACTTAATAAAAACTACACAGACATGTTTTAAAAAATAATAAGGTTAAGTATTCAAAGTATTCATTTTTTTTAGTCTGAGTTAAAGTACTAAAACAGCTAAACAGACTAAAGACTAAAACTTAATAAAACTACACAGATATATTTTAAAAATATTATTTGTAAAAAAAAAAAAAAAAAAAAAACTAAAATGCAAAAACATAAAACAAAGTTACTAACACTTGAATCCATTTGAAAATATCATATAGCAAATATAATGTAATATATAGCCTTCTGCTTTAGAATTTAACATTTAAAACTCTAAAATTATTATAAAAATGAATGAAAATGAAATAACACACACAAACTGAATATAAAAGGTAAGTGTTTTATGTAATTATATATAATGTTTACAATATTTTGTATGTAAAATATGCATAAAATTAAATGTTAAGAATTTGCTTTTAAATCCTAAAAAATCAGCCCCCATTCATTTCCATTGTAAGTGTATGTATTATTGTATAAGGTTTATGGTTTCGAAATCAACTTTGCATATTTAGAAAAAATACATATTAAATGTTAACATTCTGTCATTATTACTCATCCTCATATAGTTTGAAACACATCTGTGCAAAGTTATATTCAGTTTTTCTATTACAATGCAATGCCCAAAACTGTAAAATGACTATAAAATGAATGAAAAGCTAATGTGAATGCTTTTATAAAATTAAAAGCACTGAATTTCCTTGTTTTTTGGAACTAGTGAAAATTCGTTACATTTCGTCATAATCAACATTATTCCACAAATGCTAAGAAATAAAGTCACCTTGTATTGAACCCGGAATATTCCTTTAACATAAAACAATAGGCGCCTATGGTATTTCCTCATAGCAAGGAAACCATGTGTGGTTTGTGCGGTTAACGCTTTTACAAGCAGTGTGAAGGGTCAGGAAATTCCTTTTGGGGTTCATCTTCAACAGCTGTTCGGAAGAGAAATGGACCGAGGGCTCTAAGCGCTCGCAGATTTTCAGGTGCTTTCCCCACCTTGCAGATAACTCAAGGATCACACGAGCTGACAGTGTATATCATGTACAGCGGCGCATGTGTGAGTCACACGCTGATGTGTGATGCTTAACAAATGAAAAGCACATGGAGGTTAAACTCTCTCGTTCACCTCCCCATGGGGGGCCCGGGCCAGGCTACATGTGAGGTGAAAGCTAAAATGTTCCTTCCATGTCGAGACCACAGACAGGACATGTTGACAAAAAGCTTCCTCATAAAACTTTTTCCCAGCCAGGACGATGCATGTACGCAGCTGCTGTCTGAAGAAACCTGAGGGATGAAGCAGCCCACATTCGCCAGAGCTCAAAGAGCAAACATGCAATGTTCCTAACTCAATATAAAATGTAACTTTGATGGAATATTTCAGAGTAAATACATTAAGCATACACAAAAAAAAAAAAAAAAAAGACGCTGCTAAGGGCATTTTTATCACTTTTTATTTAAAGGAGAATAAGCTACAGCTGCAATGAAACTTATTTTATGACACTTCAATTTCTTTTTTTTAAACTAAAAAATTCATTTAAGACAATGGACAGGAAATTATGTGATTAAAAAAAAGAGTGAATTGAATCAGAAAACCATGTGAAACCGACCTAAACTGATATATAAATCAATCCTTGTTCTTGTACAAATAATGTTTTACAACAAAAACACAAAAAAGGAAAGCCATGTTTTTTTTTTCTTTTGAGCATGTACCATAGTAGTAATTCAGTACCAAAGTTAAAAAATATATAACAAAAGTATTACTCATTGTTAAAAAACGTGGAAAACGTGGCCGAAATCGCAGAACCCAGTCATAACAACAGAATTTACCATTTAATATGGAATCTGTCAAATTTTGGAAGAATTAATCAAAAGTATGTCATCAAATTAAATCAAATCGCGATTTGGACTAGTATGTGTAAATATTACTATTTAAATACGAATCCTGCATGTTCTGCGTTTATGAATGGCGCAGACACGCGTTTTTGCTTACCACACATTCTGAAGCATACGTGACGCTTGCGGTGATTTCAGCATCTGCCGTCTCTTAAAACGAGGACATAATTACATGAACAACATCTCTAGAACTGCTCTGAGAGACACTTCCTTAGCATTTGACTGTTACATTTGAGTAAAATTTATTGTTAGCTTCTGGCAGCAGCTGAATCCAATCTAGCCACAACAAGCGTCAGTTACAGGTATTCAAAGCAACCCGTCAAAATAAAAGTTTTTTTTACCTTGAAGATGACAGAAATATATTTTTAATATTTAGAATGTACGTACTACTACTACTACTACTACTACTACTGTTGAAAAATTAATAAAACTTGTTTTAATTTTAATAGTAAATCCCCTTAACTTGCCAAAAAATACAATTTGTTTAATTTTCATTAATTAAAAGATAAATGTTTCTGTTGATAACCAGAAAAATATTAACACACCACAGAATTTCTGAGGGAATAAAAATTCACAAGGCTATTGTAAGAATAAATAAAAGTTTTGCATTCAAATAATTAGACATTGTAAAAACAGAATTTGGTAACCATAAAACATAAGGTTAGAAAAAATTATAATATTTCATAGGGCCCTAAACGTAATTTTTGTTAAACCTTTAATAAATTAATGTTAAATTGTATAAGTTTAATGATTTTAATTAATCAGACATGCTTTTTTGATAATAATATGATTTTATTCAACCATTAAAAAGGAGTCCAGAAAAAATAAAACTGAAAAAACAGAATTTGAAAAAAATAAAACGGATTTCATAGGGCCCTACTTAATGTAAAGTGTTAACAAAACATCTATTTTAAGCATACACTCTATGAAATAAGGATTTAGTATTTATCAAAGTTTTGTGGCATTTCCATCACTATACATTTTTTTGTAATTAATAGATAAAAAATTAAAATGATATGTAATTATAAATAATCACAGTTTCATTTGCTAATAAATTACAAACCAATCTGCAGAGACAAGCCTCCACAACACACCCCGAATCCCAAGCTTATTTCAGCATACATTAAACCACAGATAAATACATAATTCAAACAATTAGCCAACAAAGTGGCTCATTTGCATAAATTACACAGCGCATTACGGAGGGTAAATTCTCCCATTCCAATCAATTAAGAGTCCAGAGCATCCCATAATTAGAATCCCAGACGCTCAGAGTTCCAGCATCGTCATGACGACGAGAATCCCTGCCCTTCAACAACAACACAACAGCACCAGCCGACCCTATGCCAGGTTACAAACACACACACACACACACACACTAATGGCAATAACAGACTGAGTGCGAGTGTGAGAGCTACCTGACCTCTAAGTCAGTCCTGACGCAGGAATGCTGCCTTAATGACTAGGAATTGGTTCTGATTACAAACCCTGCTGCTGGGGGCGCTGCAATTAGACACACTTCAATTAATACGTCATGTTAAATAACTTTGTGCAGTTCAATTACTGTACACGAGGCGAGAGTCCAAATGCACACAGAGGATTCTTTATTTTATAAGGTTTATGATTTTTTTTAATCATTAACTAATAATGTGCAATACTTTTGTTACAGCATTTATTATTTTTTTGTTAATGTTAGTAAATTAAATAATCTTCATTTCATTATATTTTAATTATGTATTAGGCCATGTTGAAATTAACAATAACAATAAGTATTTTCTTTGTTAGCGCATGATAACTAATATAAAACAAATGGAACCTTGTGTAATATGTTACCAAAATTCTTTTTTTTATGTCATACAGCTTTTTCGATGCAATAACATTTTATAGTGAACAAGGGCGCTCAAGCCTCAAAAAGAAAAAAAATAAAATAAAATCGGTCTTGTGGAGTCATGAATCTTTTATTATTATTTAAAATCTTTTATTATTTAAAATAACTGCTGTCTATTTGAATATATTTTACATTTTAATTTATTCCTGTGATCAAAGCTACATTTTCAGCTTCATAACTCCAGTTTTCAGTGTCACATGATCCTTTATAAATCATAATATGCTGATTTGCTGTTCAAGAAACAATTATTATTATTATTGTCAATATTTCAAACAGGTGAGTAATTTTTTTCAGGAGTCTTTGAAGAATAGAAAGATCCAAAGATCAGCAATTATCTAAAATAAATAGCTGTTGTAACATTATACACTATGCCATTTAAAAGCTTGGAGTCAGTATAATTTTTTTTTGGGGGGGGGGGAATAAATTATAGAAATGAATACTTCTATTTGGCAAGGATGCTTTAAATTGATCAAAATTGACGATAAAGACATTTATAATGTTACGAAAGATTTCTATTTCAGATAAATGCTGTTCTTTTGAACTTTCTATTCATCAAAGAAACCTGGAAAAATTGTACTCAGCTGTTTTTAACATAATAATAATAATAATAATAATAATAATAAATATTTTTGAGCAACAAATCAGAATATTAGAATGGTTTCTGAAGGATCATGTGACTGGAGTAATAATGCTAAAAATTCAGCTTTGAAATCAGGAATAAATTACATTTTTAAAAAAATCAAATCGTTTTAAAATAGTATTAAATTGTTTTAATCGTTTAAAATAGTATTTTAAATGATAAAAATATTTCAAAATTGTACTGTTTTTGCTGTACTTTGGATGAAAAAAATGCAGGCTTGGTGAGTTTTCATTAAAAAACATTAAAAGCCTTTTGACTGGTAGTGTATACAGATTTAAATACGCAACAGACCCAACTTTCAGTTCTATGGATTATTATGATCCTTTTAAGGCTTTTTTGAAGACTGACAACCATGCAGTGAACTGCTGTTTTATCACAAAAACTGTAGCAATTCACCAAAATACTCTCCAGAATGTGACAGAATTTTGCTTTTTTTGGTGAACTGTCCCTTTAACAAAAATGTTACTGTATCATAACATCTGATAAATGGGGATGTGTTTAGACCAGTTTGTTCTATATAAATCCCACTGGTAATCATTGCTTTTGTGTGTGTGTGTGTGTGTGTGTGTGTTTTGAGAAAGAACCTCATTCTCAAAACCATCTTTTGTCTTATAGCCCAGGGCCGCTTTCTATCTCAGTCACTCTATTTTTTCCATTTTTGTCCATCTCTTTCATTCCATTTATCTGTATCACGCAGCACTCCAAGGGGTTTGAGTTTGAGGACAGCACCCAGAATGTCCCTCGCGTCTAACTACCGGATGCTTTGAGGCAGTTAGGAGCTCATTTTCTGGTTGTTAGCACGTTGTGCGCAGCAGGCGAGCCGACAGATAACAGCTGATGAGTGTGTAATCACAAATAATTGTCTTTCACTTCTCGTTTCCATCATCACCATCCTTTTAGTCGTGTCCTACCCCTCCTCACACCTTCATTCTCACATTCACTCACATCACCAAGCCGCTGGTTGGTGTAGAAACGCTTGAGACTTTCTCCAAGCGTGTATACGCTACTGTTCAAAAGTTTGAGGTCAGATTTTCCTTTTTGAAAGAAATTAGCACTTTTATTCAGCAAGGATGCATTAAATTGATCAAAAGTGACATTTATAATGTACTCAAATAAATGCTAATTTAAAAAATCTTGAAAAAATTATTAAGTAACACAAGTGTTTTTAACATTACTAATGATAAAAAAGTTTTAGCACCAAATCAGATTGTTGGAATGATTTCTGAAGGATCATGTGACACTGCAGACTGGAGTAATGGTGCTGAAAATTCATCTTTGCATCGCAGGAATAAATTATATTTTTAAATATATTAACATAGGAAACAACAAATAACTGCAGCCTTGGTGAGCATAAGGTACTTCTTTAAAAAACACAAAAAAATGCAAACCCCAAAACATTACCCGCACTATTATAATTTAGTTTTACACAACAATGTTCTACCCTTTCTAAGACTTTAGATTTCCTTGTATGACCCTGTAAATTGAGTAACAATGTCTCAACCATAACACAGATTGTTTGGTGGAAACCTCTGGCAACCCGTCAATATATGCAGCCATATACTGTATGCTCAAATTGTATGTGATGTGAAATGATACTGACCTGTGATGGGAGGCCGTTGCTGATGGTAGGGTTCACTGGGTTCGCGTGGCCTGGCGCGGCCACATAGCCGTCCGAGTAACCAGAGAAGCCATGACGTCCAGAGGAGAGGCAGTAGGCCGAACTCCCCTCCTGGGCCCCCGGTCCGCTGCCAAGCCCAGTCTGATGCACTGAGGTGGGGGGAAGAGGCTGAGGCCTGTGCACAGTGCTGGGTTGCTCCGATACTGCTGAGAGAAAGAGAGAAAAAGAAAAAGAAAAAAAAAAGAACAGAAAATTAGTCTTTAGTGGGGATGTAACGATATCAAAATCTCACGATGCGATATCACAATATAAATCCACGATATGATATTATTGTGCAATTAAAAAAAAAAAAAGAACATATTGTACATTTTAAAGTTAAATTATTCTATCTAATGCACTTTGAGAGTTCAAAATTAAGAGTCCAACCTAAGTTCTTAACTAAGAAAACTTAATTCAGAAAAAAAGTATTTTTTGACTTGTGAAAAAAGCAGAGGGGGGATGCTTTTGAAAACTTTGACTCAACTCCAGTAAGAGTAGCCTAATTAACCAAGTGTACTCTGTTAACAACACACATTATAAACCCGTATTTTTAGTCAAGTACCACATGTCATGTCATAAAATGTTTTTAATATTCTATGACGGAAACTGCGTCTAACGTGATCACAATTTAATAAAAACATTGTAAGTTGGGCTTAAATCATTACTTATATTGTAAGTAATAATTTCATTCCCACTGTTATTCAAACAACGAATACATTATACAGAGAAATCAAGCAATGAGCATCAACAATGCTTTTTGAAACTCTGAATCAGTTACCAGGGCGTCGTAAAATGATTCACTGTTTCGAAGCGCTCCAATCGGATCGCGTATTGCGATAATTCAAAGCGCGTATCGCGAATCATTTGATTCAGAACAGGAATTCAAAGCGCGTATCGTGAATCATTTGATTTAGAACAGGAATTCAAAGCGGGTATCGCGAATCATTTGATTCAGAACAGGAATTCAAAGAGTGTATTGTGAATCATTTGATTCAGAACAGGAATTCAAAGCGGGTATCGCAAATCATTTGATTCAGAACAGGAATTCAAAGAGCGTATCGAGAATCAATTGATTCAGAACAGGAATTCAAAGCGGATATCGCGATTCATTTGATTCAGAACAGAAATTCAAAGCGGGTATCGCAATTCATTTGATTCAGAACAGGAATTCAAAATGGGTATCGTGAATCATTTGATTCAGAAAAGAATTTTAAGAGGGTATCGCGAATCATTTGATTCAGAACATGAATGGTGTTTTATGAATCCAAACAAATAGAATATAATACTACTAATAATAATAGTAATGATAATAATAATAATAGTAACAGCATTAACAGTAATAGCCATATATTGTAATATTGTAATATTTCGTAGGTATATTATTACATTAAGTAAATTACAATACTTCCTTCTTAATTCCTACACTTGAAAGAGATATTTTGAATTTGGACTGTGGTAACATTACCCATTTTAACCGCTAGTCATCAGCAATTCATACTGCATTTTTAAGCTTTTATTTTGACGGAAACAGCAGTAGAGCTTTTATTTTGATGGAAAACTCCAGCTTCAGTGAAAACAGGCTTACAAAAATTGCGTCTCACTACAAATCTAATGAAATGCTGTAATCATCTGCCACAAAAATAAAGCATAACTGGTGGCCGTTGCGTTCCCAAACACGCACTACACTCAGCACATGGAATAAACAAGTTCACTACATTCACTGTGTGAATGAGCCAGATTTTTACAAAATTCTGAATGAATATAAAGTTCAAAAGAGCAGGATTTATTTGAAATCAAGACATTCTAAATGTCTTTCCTGTCACTTCTGATTGATTTAAAACTATTTGTTTATTAATCTGACCCCAAATTTTGAATGGTAGCTTTTCACAGTACCTTGTGAGATAGATGAGGGAGGGTAAGGACTATCCGCCAGCTGATAGGGCTGAAGACTCGACATCGCAGAGGGTGGGAAACCACCAGGTATCAGGTGATTAAACGCCATGAGCTGATTGGCTCCTGCCTGCTTCCTCCAGCGAGCTCTTCTATTACTGAACCAAACCTGCAGAACAGGCAAACAACAAACAATATACTTAGATTTAACACTCATACACTACACAAAACAGTGACAAATATAAAACATGACACATTTCAGCATGGACTTCTCATAACACCCCCCTTTATTTGGGAATCAGATATGGGACCATGTTATTCCTATAAGAATGTGTTTGTGTGTGTGATGTTTCGGATTGTACACAGGCGTCTTTGTGTGTTCAGTAGCCGAAAGCTTGTTTGGTCTGATTGCGATCGAAACATCTGTGCTCATTAAAAAGCGGTGACATCATGTCACGGGTTCTAGTTTAATTGGGTTAGAAGGGCCCAATAATAGAGTTTATTAAAAGATTCTGTTTTGAGGTTTCTCTGCGACAGAATACCAGGGTAAAAACAAGAGGTCAGGCGTGGCACAAAGAAGCCTGTGTTTATGCGGATGTGTCATGTGACTTCGGGGTAAAGGGTGCAGGGCGAAATGCTGGTAAATTTAGTTTCTCAGTGTAAACCACCACATTTTTTTAACAGCAATGCGACTCACGAAAAAGTGTGTGTCGAGTGATCATTTCCACAAAGATAATGTGGTCACACGATTAGCGAAGCTTTTACAGGAAGTCATAGAGTTATCAAAGGTGTGTGTGTGTTCATGTACCTGTACTCGTGCCTCGGTGAGTTTAGCTCTCTGAGCGAGCTCTTCTCTGGTGTAAATGTCAGGGTAATGGGTGCGTTCGAAAGCTCTCTCCAGCTCCTCCAGCTGCTCAGCCGTGAAAGTGGTCCGACTGCGCCGCTGTTTCCTCTTTAATGGCAAGCCCGGTTCTGAGTCCACATCTGAGCCCTCGTCTGAGTGGCTTGCTGTAAATAAAACATGAAAATGAGATTATTATTAAATAAAGATTCAATCCAGAACTCTGTTACCATCTGTGAGAGATTTTCATTTGTTTCAGCAGAGCACAAACTTTAAATGAATAGTTCATGACTTGAATTTGGGACAGTTTCACTCACAAAGCTATTGGAATGTAGTTCACAAGCCATACAAACTACTTTTTTATGATACTTTTATGGAGCTTTTGACAGCCCTAGTCCTCAATGACATCCACTGTATAAAAAAAGCATTCTTTAAAACTTTACTTTTTATCTTCCACAGACTATATATAGAAATGTTATATATAGTTGAAGTCAAAAGTTTACATACACCTTGCAGAATCTGCAAAATGGTAATTATTTTACCAAAATAAGAGGATCATGTTATTTTTTATTTAGTACTGACCTCAATAAGATATTTCGCATTACAGACGTTTACATATAGTCCACAAGAAACGTTTCCACACACTTGATTCCTAATACTGTGTTGTTACCTGAATGATCCACAGCTGTGTTTTGATTTTGAGATAGATCTTTCAATGCTGAGGACAACTGAGGGACTCATATGCAACTATTATAGAAGGTTCAAACTCTCGCTGATGCTCCAGAGCGCAAACATAACGCATTAGGAGCCAGGGGTGAAAATTTTTGAATATGAAGATCAGGGTACATTTAACTTATTTTTTCTTCTGGGAAACATGTAAGTATCTTCTGTAGCTTCTGAAGGGCAGCACTAAATGAAAAAAATCTGATATTTAGGCAAAATAAGAAAAATGTACACATCTTCATTTTGTTCTAAAGTTTTCATCCCCCAGGCTCTTCATGCATTGTTTTTCCTTCTGAAGTATCAGAGTTTGAACCTTCTGTAATAGTTGCATATGAGTCCCTTGGTTGTCCTTAGTGTGAAAAGATGGATCTCGAAATCATACAGTCATTGTTGGAAAGGGTTCAAATACACAAAAATGCTGAAAAACCAAATAATTTGTGGGACCTGAAGGATTTTTCTGGAAAACAGCAGGCTGTATTGTAAATGTCTTTTATGTGACATATCTTAATCAGGTCAGTAATAAATACACACATAACATGCCTTTTGTATGATCCGTCTTATTTTGGTAAAATATTTAACATTTTGCAGATTCTGAAAAGTGTATGTAAACTTTTGACTTCAACTGTATATTCCATGGACTAAAGAAAGTGGCAGATTTAGAAATAAAATAAAAATACAAAAATATTTATTTAAAACAATTTAAAGATTTAAATAAATAAATAAATAAATACTAACACTAATTAAATACTTTTGAATGTTCAAAAATAAATAAATAAATAAATAAATAAAGTCTCTGCACACCTCAATAAATTCTACACTCTGAATATACAAATATACAAAATGTAACAACATATTTGTTACAATGTCAAAAGTGAAACAGAATCCATGAGAATTAATATTTAAAAATTTACTCATGTTATATTTGGGGAGATAAACTAACCACAATATTACTGTTTATATGCCAGTATCTCTAACACTTACTCTTACCCATCGCTCTGTGTTTACACACAAACAAACACATGAGCACTCACTCATATGCAGGTATTATTTGTGGTAAAGTTGGAGCGGGTGAGAGGTTCTTTCGTAGCTAATTCAGCAGAAGAGAATGTTAGTGTGAGTGAACTAAAGCTCAGGGAATCTGTACCCAGAGGAGGGGGGTCCTATCAAATGATTAGGCTCCTCAAACTAGCGTGACAGCCAGCTATTGTCCAGTAATACGCCTCGAAAGCCCCCATCCAGAACTCGCCAACGCCACATCTGCTTCGTCTGACACTAGCCATCTCCTTTCTCTTGTTCGCTCTCTCTTCGATTTTCACCCCCATATGGTGGAAAACACAAAACGTAAAAAGACGCCCGACTTCGCCAAGCGAAACCGCATCCAAAGATCCGTGCAATCAAAACCGTCCATTAAATTTACTTTTCAGATGCTTCCTATTTCTTCCAAACAAATATGCAGGTGTACTTCTCCCACAGAGAAAGAGTGCAAACGAGAAAGAGTGAAGAAGAAAGGTTTAATTAAAAGAGTCTCGCGAAGCAAACTCTTCGTTCTCCACCCTGGAGCCACACAGGAAATGCAGCTGCCCAATGCCAGCGTGTATCTCTCCGGGCATCTCACGAGGGAGGCATGACTGTCCTTTACCACTTTTCCACTCTCTAATGCTACAGAAAAGTCTCTTTTCATGCAATTTTCCCCAAAAATCTGGAGTACTTCAGTAGACAGCACCTGGATCGAACAGCCAGTTATTGAGGATATGGCCTCCATCATTTTCTTCATGAAAAAAAGCCCTCAGAGAACGGGCTCGCAAATTAAAATAAGCACAAAAAAACATGTTATTCTCCCAAAACTAATATCCAGAAATCAAACTGTCAAATCAGATCCGGCGAGAAAAAGAGAAGTTTCCAAATTGCTTTATGAATTGGATACAAGTAAAACATCTCACTTTTAATTTTTTCTTCTCATAATTCCCTCGAGTTTCTATCATTGTGGCAGCAAAGAAGTCAAATAAAATAGGATAAAATATAAAAATAAAAGGTATAAAATAAAAAATAAGCAAATAAAAAAAGGAGTTTTTATTATTACTACAGCAAAAAAAGTCAAATGATACAAATAAAATTAAATTAAAGCGAATTAAATAAAAGGTATTAAAAAAACATAACTAAAAAAAAAAAAAAAAAAAAGTTTTATCATTACCACTGCAAAATAAAGTTAAATTATCTAAATAAAATAAAAAGTAAATAAATAAATAAAGTAAATAGAATAAAATAAGTAAATAAATTCAGATAAATCAGCCTGTCCATTAATTCCTTGAGTATCTATTAATATCACTGCAAAAAAATCAAATAATACAAATAAAAAATACAATAAAAGTAAATAAAAATAATGTAAAAATAAATTAAATAATATAAAAAATACAATAAAAATTTAAGTAACTAAATAAAAGCATCATGTATCATTTGGCTGCAAAAAGCCAATAAAATAAAATAAAATAAAATACTGCTTCTATTTAGTCTCTATCATTGCTGCTGAAAAAAAGTCTATTAAAATATAAAAAATAAAATAGAATAAAACAAAAAAATACATCAATAAAAAATAAGTAAAAAATTCAAATGTTACAAACAAAATTCTTCCCTTCTGTTTTTATCATTATTACTGCTAAAAAGTCAAATAATACAAATAAAATAAAATACATAAAAATATAAAAACAAATAATTTAAATATAAAAAACAAGTAAATAAATTAGTGCTGGGCAACGATTAATCGTGATTAATCACAACCAAAATTAATGTTTTTGTGTACATAATATATGTGTGTGTGTGTGTGTGTGTGTGTACTGTGTATGTTTATTATGTATATATAAATAAACATACATGTATATATTTATAAGAAAAATATGTTATGTTTATAAATTAAATATATTTATATATAATATAAATTATATGAATATAAATATATACACGTAAATATTTTCTAAATATATACAGTATGTGTGTATATATATATATATATATATATATATATATATATATATATATATATATATATATATATATATATATATATATATACATATATATATATATATATATATATATATACATATACATAATAAATATACACAGTACACACACACATATACAAAATAAAACCTTTTATTTTGGATGCAATTAATCACTATTAATTGTTGCGCAGCACTAAAATAAAATAAAAAATAACCTCATGCTTCATTTGGCTGAAAAATAAAATAAAATAAAAATAAGCAAGCCAGTCTTTCGCATAACAGCTTGTAGTTTCTATCATTACTGCTGCAAAAAAGTCAAACGCTACAGACTGTAATCTGTAAATGACACTGTTGCATTTGGCTCTTTCTCTCTCTCTCTCTCTCGCGCTCCCTCTCTCTCTCTTACTCCATCTCTTTTGGGGAGTTATTTGGCAGTCTTTTGTTGGCCTGTTTAGTGAGAATGGTGACTGAGCTCTTTGGAGTCTGATTTCCACGCTCCATCTGTAGGTTCCATGAGCTCGGTCCGGGCAGCATTGAGGCCCCTGTCACCTGCCTGGCAGGGGGCGGGGGGGAGGTGGGCACAATGAGGGCTGGACGCAGGGCAATGGGGGCTCCGCAGGGGAACAGCGGGGGGCCGCCCCCGAACCCTTCCTCCTCCACGGCCAGGGGGTTACAGAGGTGGAGGTGGTGGGGGGGTGACGGGGAAAGAGCGATACGGAGAGAGTCAGGGGGAGAAAAAAAAAGGAGAAGAAGAGGGGGCAGATCGCTCAATGGCACCTGGGGGACTAGTTTAGTGACTAGTGAGGGGTGTGTGGGAATAGCGATTCTAGTTTAAGATGATTGTCAGGCCCGGTCTCGTCCATCATGTCTATTTACAGCATTGACGTACGCTAAACAGGCACTTCACACTCAAATTTATCATTACGTGATTTTCCCGGGATTTCTTTACTGTCATGGGATTTCAACAAACAGCAACAGACTGGATCATTAACCAGAATCACCCTGATAATCAAATCGACACAGACAGAAATATTCCCATATTTCCCATAAAAAAACAAGACTTTAATATCTTAAAATATCAAAGCGCTAAAAAACTGAAAAGAAAAGCATGTAATTTCATTCGAATAACCAAAAGCTTTAAATCTCCCATAGGGAGAGCAATATGTAAAAAAAATATTTTTAATCTGGAAATGTGTGAAGTCACTGAGCAGGTTTGAGTTCTTAATGAAAACTCGCAGTGGAAAAAAATGTATAGAATTTTCAATAAATAATCAAAAGCTTGCATAGGGAAACCAACAAATGTCCAAAAATGATTTTAGTCTGGAATTGTGTGAAAGCACTTTTTAATGGTTGAAAATGTCACTAGGAAGGTTTGAATTCTGAATGATAACTTGAAAAAATTAGAAATGAAGTGTATAGAATTTTTAGAAATAATTAAAAGCTTGCGTCTTGCATGGGGAAAGCAATAAATGTCAAACAAATAATAGCCTACAACTGTGTGAAAACACTTTTTAATGAAAATATCACTAAGTTTTGAATTCTGAATGAAAATTTGAAAGCTTAAAAATGCATAGAATTCTCCACAAATAACCAAAAACTTCAAAATGTCCAATATAAAGATTAAAACATTTATAAAAAAAAAAAATCTGATTGATCTGATGAATTCTGAATTCTACACGAAAATTTGAAAGCCTAAAAATGCAAAGAATTTTCCACAAATAACCAAAGGCTTAAAATGTCCAATAGAAAGATCAGCAAATTAAAATGAATATATTAAAAAGTCAGCCTTGAATTGTGTGAAAACACATTTTAATGATGGAAAATGTCATTAAGTTTTGGAATTCTGAATAAAAATTTGAAAGCCTAAAAATGCATAGAATTTTCCACAGATAACCAAGAACTTAAAAAAAAAAATCAGCCTGGATTTGTGTGAAAATACCTTTTATTGGTTGAAAATGTCACTGAGAGGGCTTGAATTTTAAATAAATAAACTGTCAAAAATAATAGCCTACAACTGTGTGAAAACAATTTTTAATGAAAATATCACTAAGTTTTGAATTCTGAATGAAAATTCTTTACTTTAAAATGTCAAAAAGAGCGATCAGTAAATTAATAATAATAATAAATAATAATAATAATAATAATAATAATAAAGACTGGAATTGTGTGAAAACACTTTTTAATTATTGAAAATGTCACTAAGTGTTAAATTCTGAATGAATATTTTAGAGCCTAAAATGTATAGAAATTTCCACAAATAACCAAAAGCTTTAAATGTCCAACAGAGAGATCAGTAAATAAAAACAATAATAATAAGCCTGGAATTTTGTGAAAACACTTTAAATGATTGAAAATGTCAAGCGTTTAGGATTTGCATAGGATTTTCCACAAATAACCAAAAACTTCAAATGTCTAATAGACGGATCAGTAAATTGAAAAAAATGTAAAAATTAAAAAATAAATCAGCCACGAAATTGTGCGACAATTGTGTAAAAACACTTTTAAATGATTGAAAATGTGTTGAATTCTGAATGAAAATTTGAGTTCAGAATTTGAGAAGTCGAAAAATGCATAGAATTTTCCACAATTAACCAAAAGCTTCAAATATCCAATACAGAAATCAGTAAATAAATAAAAAATCAGCCTGGAATTGTGCGAAAACACAAGAGGGCCCGTAAAAAAGGGCCCGAGCTGAAAACATCTCATACTGCTAAGCGGCGGGACTGACAGACTCCCCAAATAATTCGGAGAGTCGCTGTCCATCAGAATTTCAGCAGGACAGGAAACTCATACTGTGGCCACTTCCCACAGCATACCTGTCCCAATACACCACCAACCGCTCAACCCATCTATCTTCTCTCCCTCAAGCTCATCTACTCCGCATCTCTTTGACTTTTGACAGAGGGTGTCTTTCATCAGAAAAACTCTAATGAAAAAGACGACTAAAAGTCTAGTTACAATGAATGATACGATGCACCAAGAAAAAGAGAAAGTGGGAAAGACTGAGGAAGCAAAACAGGTTACATGAGGACCACTTTTTCTGCATAACACTAACAGTAAAGATATTGTCCAACAGAAGTATGAAACATAACATATGTAAGCACTTGAGGGTGCTCTGACAAAATGATGCAATGTCACTAAACCTGAAATTTTTGTCATGACTTGGTTTTTCTAATATGATTTATAATAACTTTCACAAATATATGCAAAACATTGTAAAATGACCTGCTCAACTTAACAAAAAATTATATATAATAGGCAAAAGTCATTCATTCAGTAATTGTTTAAAAATGCCATTAGCAACAGGACGTGTTGCATTTTTGAAGCCTCTAACCACAGGAAGAATCACCAGTGGGCCTATTGTTATTTAGTGAGCCTTAATTCACGATACCAGCGCAGGGTGCCTCTCGCTCACACATCAGATTTATATTCCTCTCACACGCAGGACAAACCCCACAAACCTGCAGCCTGCCAGCTACACACAGCATTTATCAGTGCGCTGGAGAAAAGAGAGAGAGTGCGCGTGAGAGAGAGAGAGAGATGAGCGCTCTGCTGAATGAACTCCGTAGCATTTGGATGGACGTTAAAGGGGTTGTGGTGAATTCCAGGCATAATCACAGGGAAACAAGAGACGGCTGAAAAACAGAAGCCAAAATGACGCAAAGCAAATGCAGCTTTGTGCAAAACTCGAAGAGAGTCGGTTGACTTTAAAATGATGGATTTGGAAAGCTATTGCTCAAAGGTTGCTAATTTCATAGTTCAAGAGACTCGACTGAGTACGTTTCATTTAAAGGGATACTCCACCCAAATATCAACATTCTGACATCATTTACTCGCCCTCATGTCATTTCAAACTTACTTTCTTCTCCAGAACACAAAATAAGACATTTTGAAGAAAGCTGGGAACCAAACAACATTGGAGCTCATTGACTTCCATGGACAGATATCTTTTTTTATGTTCCGCAGAAGAAAGAATCAACCTCAGGCTGAGTAAATAATGACATCATTTCTGTTTTGAGGCGAACTATCACTAAAGGACCAAAAATGAGTCGATTATTGACATTTTGAGGTCTCTCCTGCAAGATTACTTGAGTGTTTCTCCTCAAGAGAAACATCTGAGGTCCTGGAAACTCCCTTTGATGAAGCCACTTCTTTCAGATTCTAAAGAGACGCTTTGTGATTTTTCTTCAGGAAAAGTCAGGTTGGTGACTCTAACGCAACACACACTTTGACACACAAACAAAGCCACCAAAACAAAGAGAGCAGATAAAGTGAAAGTAAACACAAGGATGTTGGAGCGAGAGCACCAGAGTCCACAGACGACCATCTGGGCAGTTTATAGCTCCTGGTAGGGGAGAGTCTTCTCCTCCTCAGGGGCTGTTAAATGGTTGGGTAATTGAGCTCGTGACATGTGTTCCCCAAACAAAACAAAAGAGAGAAGAGACAAATGAAGCATTTATTTGCAGCGTGGAGGAGTGCTGGCCCTTTCAGCCCGCGCCCCAGCCAGCCACTGGTGAGTGAATTAAGGAGTATATAGAATCCCAGCAGATGTAGGGAGAAGAATGGTTAACGGAACGATCACGACTCCATCTGGGGTTGGCATTTTGTTAAGAGGGAGGAGCAGGGAGTCACTCAACTCGCTAAAGAGCCACGACCCCAGCAGCTGCCCCGAGAGAAACCGAGCGAGAGAGAAAAAGTGGTAGACGGAAAAAGAGAGACACAAAGAAAAGAACATATTTGAAAGATCATTTTTAACCTTGTAGGTGGACTACAATGCGACTGGATCTTTTGGACACACTTTTGGACAGCATCATCCTTCAGATACTTTCTAGACATGCCTAACTAACTGCTGAACGTGACTAACCTCTTACCGTGGTACTAAAATATAGTACTATGGTATCGGGGGAAACAAATGGGCTAGATGCACACTCCAAAAGTTATAAAACCTACATCAAAATGACATGAAATTGCTTACAACATATTAATTTTGTTGTTATGATAATTCACCATATCAATATACACTACCGTTCAAAAGTTTGGAGTTAGTACGTTTTTAATAATGCTAAATTGAGTCTCTTTTGCTTACCAAGGCTGGACTTAATTGATCATGAATCTAGAAAAAACACTAAAAATCTGAAATGTTATTACAACTAAAAAAAAAAGTTTTTTATTTTTAAATGATTTAAGATTAAATTTATTCCTGTGATGCAAACCTCAATTTTCAGCATCATTACTCCAGTCTTCAGTTTCACATGATCCTTCAGAAATCATTCTAATAAGCTGATTTGCTGATCAAAAAACTTTTCTTATTATCAATGTTGAAAACATTTTTTACAGCAATTTAATGTGTCCTTGCTGAATAAAACAATTAATTTCACAAAAAAAAAAAAATCTTACTGATCCAAAACAGTAGTGTAATAAACATATATAAAATACATAAACAAAGCAATCTGCATGATGGTTTGAAATCACAATTCAGGCCCTTAAAAAGGCCATTGAGTTCACAACTGTCGTTCTGTGTATTAAAAAGAAATACGTTAAGATCCATTTTTGCAGACCGACACGAGGACCATAAAGAAGGGATGCTGAGGCATTATGGGTTCCCTGCATGCTTTGCTCATTATAATGTCTGAACAGTACAGAGGTGCCTGTTGCAGCATGGAATCGCTCCTAACAACGGGACAAAGCCAAAACGCAGCACCCACGCAGCGATCGCACCGCGGGAACACACACCACATGCTCCTAAATATATGAACGCTCATTACATTGACATCACGTTATATTTATGTTGACTCGTGCTTTAATACCAAACACGCACATCAGGGGTAAGCCATGACTGGGACAGGTGGGTTACATGCTAAGCTGACAAAATATAAATCCACGATCCACAAGTTGCTCAAAATGTAGACTTCACCTCTTATCGTACAAAACACATTATCTATGGGAGTTACTTATACCCCTAATGAACAAAACCTCATTACACTGCATAAAATCACGGTTAGAAATTTAAAAATAAAGTGTACAATTAATTGAAACACGTTTGTTAAAAGTAAAATTATAATATTTAAAAAGATTTATAAAACTATTTGATATTAAAAATAATTTAGAAAACATTATCCAATTTTCCTCTTCATATATATATATTGATTTTTTTTATTTAAAAAAAAAGACGGGAAAAGATCCTGAAATGAATTTTGACATAGTTTCTAAATAATACATTATATTTTTCTGTGGTAAAAGAATAGCACTAAATAGCACTAAATGTGCTAAAGCAAGTTTGAGCAAGTTTAGAACACATTTAACTTATAATGCTACCATTTAAAATCAGTTCTCCTTTGTCTGCTTCGGTTTCAAAGCGTTTATTGACCATCATAGAAAGTCTGTTACCTGTCACACTGAACAAACACATTATCTTAACCCGCACTTCCAACAGAGAGGGAGTTTGCACAGCCACTGACCCAGGACTCCCCCTTGACCCTGCCCAGCAACATCTCACCCTCTCTGGGGTACGAATAAGGGTCTGACAGCCCCATGCAAAGCCCTGCAGCCCTCAAATACACACATACGTTTGGATTCAACAAGAACCTGAAAACCACACTAAGTAGGTAAATCATCTTGCGTTTCATAAAACAGCAGCTAGTATGCACCAAAAGGGTTTTACAGCCTAATGCCAAAAGAAAATATTTTACATTTCATATCTATTTACTAATGGAATTTTCTATCAGTGCAACTTTCTTTGACCACCAAAATACCACTGAGGCAACTTAACCTCATTTTTGATGTGAATACAGTTCTTTGTTAAACCTAAAGCACTTCAAAGAAACACTGAAGAACATTATTTTATAAGTTCAAAGGCTTTGATGAAGTATTAATGGTGAAATGTGAAACACGAAGTTCACAAGTGTACACAACACACAGCGTGTGATGAATAAGAGGCACTTAGTAAAGCATATTTCAGTGTTTCCTTGAGAATTTGAATCATTTAAATCACTTCGTAAGCAGATGAAGACAACAGTTTGGAACATGCTTGAAGTTCCAATTGACGCCAACAAAAAGTCTTCTGTGAATTCTCCAAAACCAAATGAATTTTGTCTGAAACAAATCAGAAATTGCACGTTTGAGTTGGAAACGATGATTTCTGCTCGTCTACGTTTCATGCAATAGAGAAAGTGAGCTAACAATGGTGTACTGTAGAAGCTGGAAGTCATGAGGCTGGAACTTCAGTCACTAAAACCTCCAAAACAACTAGACAGACTACAGCTCATTCAAGGTTTTGGTCACGATTCTGCTGTAATTTCTTACAGATTCCCACTCTCCACTCTCTCTCTCTCTCTCTCTCTCTCACCAGCAGTTAAAAAGTGAAGTTCCTCAAGTTAAGTGATTGACAACGGCGTCTAGCTCTTCTCAATTAACTGCCTCATTGTGAGTCTTTATGGCAAGGCCCCTGAAACCCTCGACCTCTCCTTTCCCCTCCTTTTCATGGCTCCTTTGCCAGAGTTTCACTCACTCAAACACTTGCAAGAAAACAGAGCGCTCTATTCGGCAAGGAGCCCCTATTCTCATTGACCTTCTATTGCTCACTTTTTCTTTTGGACACTTCAAACCGTCTTTGAGAAGAGTGGAGTGGAAGAGGAGTCCATCAGTCGCTAGGGGCTGGTCCGGGTTTGACCCCGCACCCCCCACTTCAAAGATGGTTTGCATTCATTAATTGTTCTTTGAATTAATATTTGAGGATCACAATGCTGGTGCCAGCGTATAAAGCCGACCTAATGAAGCATACAGGCGGCATTCACTTGGAGATAAGCTCGGTGCGACCGCGTGCATGCGTGTTTTCGTCCTGAAATCGAATGGAATGACATCATGTGGAAATGATGCACGTTTCTGAGAACGCGACAACAACGCCGCTGCACCCAAAAGTCGTTTTAACTTTATTACCGCTTCGTTTGATGTTTAGAAACTCGTGCGATCCGTAACCTCGATAAACTTGTGTCGTGTTTATGGAGAGGCAGAAAGAGAAGGGCGAAGATTGTTAGGTTTTGAGGAACAGCTGAATAAAAGGCAGATGATTGCTCATCTCCATTCCCGCAGGGCCCCGGAATCATGACTGAGGAACATTCCAGCAGAGAGAAAAGCCCTTGTTTATTGATCAGAGAGACAGACCTCATAAAATGTTTTAAACTAGACCCCCAAGTGCCAGATATGGCTATAGCTGTGGTCTAATTTTGAATGAATGCATCTAGCTTTACTGCTCAGAGTATATTTGTGGTCACCGAAAAAAAATAAATGGTCCCAAAAATATCTGTTTATTATTGTGCGACACAGCTGTCTGTATTTGCGGTGTATCTTTCGCTCTCTCTTTCCCCCATTTTCTATTGAGCAAGTATCCAGTCAGCAAAGCAGGCAAAAGCCCTATTTTATTTACACAAACAAAGTCCTCCTTGCTCTCTCGGACAAAGGCAGCTGAATCTTTCATGTGTTGTCATTGCTTGATTCTCTCTGTCCTCCTGGCTATTGGCCTGCTGGGAGACAATGAGCCCAGGAGAAAAGCAGCAGATTGTTGGAATGCAGCTCAATGAAACTAATTATTACATGTTGACTGCGTTCACCATGGCACGTCTGAAAGCACTAAGCTCATTCAATTGGCCTCCACGGGACTCCCTTTCAAAAAAACTTGATCCCTTTGACTGTTTGTATTTCTGAGTTTTCTTTTTCGCCTGCCGTGAATGAGAATCTGTGAGAGAGGGGCCGTGGCTCTTTGATGACTTTAGTTACTTTTAATTAGCTAAATGAGGCTCGAGGATTGTCAGTTTTCCCAAAGTTAATGGTATAGGAAAAAGGAGGGGATGCGCTCAAGCAAACACGCCATTGTGGGATAAGTTTTATCGATTCACTAGAATGATCCTTTGCAGCTCTTCAAACTTTCTTTGGAAAGTTTAAGCTTTCATTTTGCCAGTTTAAAAACTGTATTTATGCGAGTCAAAAATATTATTTAACATTAGTGAACCAACCTATATACATTCATTTATACCAACAAAAATCACTTTTATAACTTTTAACAGAAGTAAAAAAAAACGTAAAACTTAAAGACTTACATATTACCAAGAAAAAAATCAAAACTTTTTTTTTTTTTTGAGAAATATCTTTTGCAGTGTTTGCTCAATCCAGTATTAGTAAGCAACGGTCCTCTACACTGGCTTTTCCCAGACAAATAAATCTGAAGGGGCCTTTGCTTTGATCTCAAGCCTTTAAGGGGCCCAACAATAGGTTTTGAAGGAGCAGGGGCCCAGAGCCAACACACCCCTCTTACCCGACAACTATAGACTCAGCAAACACGTACTTAATCAATATTTGGCTAGAGAACACCCTCTTGATTCTGAAAACACCCTTTTGAGATTTTAACTGAGCACCGAATAGGAAAAAACAACAACTCCCACAAGCAGGGAGGAGAGAGTGAAATACAGCCAGCGCAGAATCAGCCCACTGCAAACAAACGGACGAGAGTGAATGGAGAGAGGAGAAGTTTACAGTGTGTCAATGGAGATCAGGACTCATTGAGTTTTATGATGTAGACACATCTACATGTGAATAAAAGCCAGAGGTGATTGATCCTTCTAGGAAAACAAAAACATTAACCGGCCTTTGAAAAGACTGTTTTCCTTTCTCCTTGCGCTTCCTTTCTTTCATTCGCTGTTTTGTTCTTGCCTTCTTTTTTTCAATGCAGATATAGACATCTAAGTAACTCTGTTGCAAGTCCAGGTTTAAATATACGCAAATACAACACAAAAACCATCTAATGCTTTAGCCAATAAAAGGTGCTGGAAAATATTTGTGCGCCATTGTTAAAGCATAACTCATCAATAGGTTATAACAAGATGTTTCAGTCTATTTGACATGAAAATAACAAATTAATTTAGCATTTCATACTGTAATGAACTTAAGACTATGAATCATAACTTATCCTGTTGATGTCAAAGTGGGCCTAGATGAATGTTTGGTTTCAAATGATCCTTTAGGAGTTTTAGTCTTGAATACTAACTAGTAAAACTCCTTTGTTTACCTCATTTGTTTGCACATACTTAAAAGCTCATTTGTGACCCTAGACCACAAAATCACACAAAGTCATAGAAAGCACAGGTATATTTGTAGCAATAGCCAACAATACATTGTTTGGGTCAAAATTTTTCTTTGAAGCCAAAAATCATTAGGATGTTAAATATGTTCCAATAAGATATTTTTTAAATTTCCTACCGTAAATATATCAAAACTTCATTTTTGTTTAGTAATGTGCATTGCTAAGAAGTTAATTCTCAATATTTAGGGTTAATTTACACCCTCAGATTAGGTTAGAAAGCTTATTTATTCAGATTTCAGATGATGTATAAATCCCTTATGACTGGTTTTGTGGTCCAGGGTCACATTTAAGATTATCATCAAACAGCAAATAACCAACAGCGACAGAAAAACAGCACAAAAAGTCAGCAAATTCCAGAACATATTGTAACATCATAATGCAATAATGCTGAAATGCATGTTAGGAGCTTGCAACAAACCCTTGACAAAACATCAAGACTGCTCAACAAGTATCTGTGATTAAAAAAGTCACATATTCCTGATCAAATGTTATGCTGACTTCATTTAACTGGAAAAAGTAAGCTGAACAACAAAGCAAAACAAAAGTATATTGAGTGAATGTTGTTCAGCATATATTTAGAAGTTTAAAAAGCAAATAAGATGTAGTAAATGAACCTATAGTTACTCTACAATATGGAGACGAACTAATGACAACGCATTTTGAGTTTCCTAGAGTTTTTCTTAACGCAGCAAGCTTTTTGCCATGTTGTGCGTTTCAAAAGTTCATATCAATCAGCCATCTCCAAACAACAACATATCGACAGTCGTTTGTTAAACTAATTACCAACTGATCTGTATTCGTGATGGCGGTGCTGGAAAAGAGAGAAGGAAAAGGGCAGTGAGGAATGAATGCGCGCCCCGGGCGGAGAGGAAGGGGGCGGGTTTTTGTCCTGAGATGAAAGTGGGGACGAATAAAGGGCTCGATTTAATCTACTAGAAAAGGTTTTCATTGCAATGACTGAGTATAATGTGCGCCAATTGTAGCGCGGCCCATGACGCGGGGTGATCCGGCTAGCGCGCTCACGGCTCAGAGTTTCTCTCTCTACTTTGACATCCAGAACAAACTCCTCTGCGCAAGAATTTCAGGCCGGTGGGGGTTAGAAAAACGCGCTGCCTGTATCAATTTCCAAGTTAATACATACAATTTCTTCTGCGACTGGGGAAATGGGTATTGCCTCGAGGCTATCCGCTGTGTGGATGTTAAAGATTTTCCTGATATTTTGACACGTTGTTTTGACATCTGAATATCACTAATTAAATTTCGCTGAAAGAAAAAATCACTCATTTTATTCGGCGTAATCGTCTCTCGAAATAATCGTAATCGTCTCTCGAAATACTAATATTAGCAATGTTAGCCATGTTAACAGTGCATTTTAAACAAGCGAAAATTTAAACACACATTTAAATATATATATATCCCTGTGATGTGTACATTTTAACAAAGTGAGCAGAGAGTAGGCGACTTTCGCGGTACTGGCGCTAGAGCGGCAAACTGTTGCTATGGTTACCTCCTCAGGTAAGGCGACTTGTGAACCAGCTTCCTTGTAATTATTTGCTTATAGTGATTAAAACGTTTAAACAGCATGCAAGAAACTGCTGAAACAGTTTTTTTTTTTGTATCAATTTGCGTCATGAACATTTTTTGTTTTGACTTTCTTTTGATGGTTCATAATTTTTTTATTATTATTATGAAACCCCTTAATTGTCACCCGTCCCCTCAGTGAGACGACTAAGTTTACTTACCATTTTACAAATAAATCCTAATATAATCATGACAAACTATATATCGTTGGAAAGGTCTAATACTCCTAAATAGATATTTGTTACAAATTATGTAGGAAAAGTAATAGATTAATTAAACAAGAGTGCACCTCAAAAATCTACTTTATAAGGAGTTCTGACCTTTTAAACTTTTTTCGTTGCCTTTTTCCCTATCATGCTTTAGAAACCATAAGAAATTATATATCACTTGAAATTTAAAATCTCAAATTGTATCCTTTGAAAACCATTTTAAAATCAGACATTGCATTATCATGAAAAAAGGTTATGGAAATCATATTACAAAATGTTTTTGTTCATGAATTATAAAAAATGAAGTTTGATACTGCATTTTCACGTCTATGTTCAAAAATGGGAGTGACAGTTAAAGGGTTAAAAAAGTAGGCCTATTATGCTTTTTTACTTGAAATTATCAAAAAAGTAATTCCATAAATCCAAATATTTGAATGAGAAACAAATTTTTAAAAGTCTCAGTCTGAAAATTCATATATCACTCTAATCAACAGGTGTTAATTTTTGCATAAAACGTAACCTTAAAACGCCTTAAAATAAATATTACCTCCAAATGCTGTTTACGTCGTTTTGGGGGCGAAAGGGAAAATTCCAAGACATGATCAGCTAAAGATGGACACATTATTCAGGCCTCGAAGTCTATAAAACACTTCTGAGCCGGGACTACGGTCATTCGTGAATAATTCATCTCTCATTGCCCGTCCATAATGTCCTCTCTGCGCCTTTTGTCAGACCGTTTTTTCTTCCTTTCTTTCCAAATTTTGAAAAGCTTGGAGTCTTTTGTCAGGACCAAGCTACTGCTAGGCCGATCTTTGTCCTGGGGAAACTGAAGCGTGAGTCTCATGGACTCTTTCGCTTTTGTTTCCCAAGTTCATCCTCAAGTGTCCGATTGTGCACCGCAGGAGCGTCTTTTAGTGAACGCTATTCTTGGACAAATGTTTGATTTACTGATTCGGCCAGTTTCACTCCAGGAACGTCTCGTTTTAGGAGGTTAATCTCTGATGCTCCTCAATTCAGTTTCAATGAGTTTAGGGGAAGACACAAAAAACGCTAAAATATATATATATACTGAAAACACGTTTCCCATCAATCTATTTAGCATTTGGTGGCAAAACACTCAAACTGAAACATTAAAACCGATTTTCAGTCGGAAAAATAAACCGTAAATGTGCTTATGATATTCACGCAATATAGCCTACGCTACTTTTTCCAAATATTTTAAAATATTTGTAGCAAAACACACATTAGTATTCAATAATGGTAATAATTTATTATTATTATTATTATTAAATAGAAGAAGAAGAATACATTTATGACATATACATAGCATATATAGGCCTAAATAGCCTATTTTGTAAAAATTTTGTAGGTACCTGTAAACTCATTTCAATTCCGCATAATAAAGATAAAACTCGTCAGAACTTACATCTGTCGCCGAGAATCCCGTCGATGCTGTGTTTGGCTCTTCTTTCGTTTTCCTCGATCTCTCTTTTTTCCACTTCATCATCATCCTCATCCTCATCTCCGTTTCCACCAAATTTACAGCGCAGCATGCGGCTGATGGAACTCACTGCGGAGAGACACACAAAGCTTCATCAAATGACATCACAAAATTTTTTTGAACGATTGAAATATGCAGGTATTTCATTCCGTAACCACGAGGCATTTAAAACGATCCTATAGTCTATGAAATATATATAGCCTATATATTAAAAATAGGGTTGCTTTAAAGTTACAAGCCTTTTTTATTCTCCAAGCAACAGGTGTTGAAAGCAAAGTCCTAAAAACATTAACTGCACAGATTGACAGATAAAGTTCAGTACCTGAGGGCACGTTATTTCGATCGCAGATTCCATCTTTCAGAAGTTTATCCCGAATCTCCCAGCTGAACATCCCTGGATTCTCTCTCTTGTATTCTTCGATTTTCTTTTCCACATCGGGAGTTGTGCTCTGCTTTTATTACAATGGTTACATAATTATTTATTTATATTTTTTATATATTTATACCATTTTATGAGAACTTTCAAAATATCTATAAACGATTATAACGATTCTAATAATAATGTACAGATAAAATCGTCAGTTTCCATTTAGTTATGATTATGTGACTTAAGGAGAAGTTCTGTACAATTAATTAACAATGGGTATTACACAATATGGCGTATATTTAATTTTTTGAAGTCATAAGGTATGTTAAACATGGCAAAAAAATAATATGTGTTAAAATCCATTAAAGATAAGGGTTTTACAGACTGATGTCATGGAAAAAATATTTAAGTAACATCTATGCATTGGTGCTTTGGAGTCACATGAACTGATCTGACGAATATAAACTTTCAGAATAATAAAAACAATAGACAAAATTACTCCATACAGTAAAATTTCTTTATTGTGGAAATTATTATTTGCTGAACGTAGGGTGCTATACCACAGCATGTATTGTGTACACCAAAACAGGACACAACAGCGAAAAAATACCAACCAAATTTAAGTCAAACACCACATTTTATTTGCAAAACTCTGTATTAAATTTGAAACTAGAATGAACTAACAAAGTCTATAATATACCTAAGACCTAGCAGGACGTGAAATTGCCTCGGTGATGTCCTACCTTGGGTTTGCTGCCACCAATAGCACCGGGCCGTATGGATCCGGTCTCCTGGTACCTGCATAAAATTTTGGACACGCATCCGTGCGACACCCGCAGCTGTCGGGAGATGACGCACGGCCGTATCCCGTGGTGGGCCATCTCCACTATCTTGTGGCGGATGTGATTGGGCAGAGGGCGTCCGTTTATGAAGACTCCACCGAGCTGGTTCACTCGGCCCTGACCTAACGGCGTTGAGACTGCAGTAGGAAGGAGAAAAATGTTGCGTTAAATACTAACAGTTTATACAACGATTTCCTTGTGCTGAAGTGAAAATATATTTCGTAAAGAAATATACATAATACGCTTTCATAAAGATATGTGAGTGTGCAGTTGTTTCTTTGCAGAGTCTTTTTTCCTAACTTGCGTCGCTAAAAGTTGTGCGTTTGTTTTCATGCTTCGTCAAAAGTAAAAATATAATCATAAAAGCATGACAGCTCTGTTATTTCCTTTTAATATAAAAACAACTAACGCAACAATAAAAAAATTAATTTATAAATACTACTACTAATACAAAAATGTATAGACTATGCAAATGTCTAGTTGCAAAAGTTATTACTTGTTGACAGAACACCTTTTATAGTATGTTTGTATTTTATATATATTCAAAAAGTATATAAAAGCTGTCAAGTTTGTAAAATTTTATATATAAATTAACATTTCATAGGCGAAAAGTTTTCTATACAAACTGTTAGCTTAGCATTAAATGGGCTTCACTACATTAGACTACATAAAATATTAAATTGCTAAGAAAATGCATGTTCGTCATTATTATTTTAGCCTAGTTTTATTTTGTTTCAGCTTGAAATAGTAGTCATTCCAAGTGTTTGGAAGCTGTACTTTTTCAAATCACAAAATAATAAGCTGTGCTTTTTCAAATCAAAGTATCAAATCTTTTTTCAAAGTTTATTTTTTATCATATAATTTAAATATTTTAAATGTCACTTCCTTTCTCCAATTAGAACATTGCCAAGCATCAGAAATCTGTCATATAAAGAATCAACTTTTTGAATAGCATCTAAGTTCAGGCTGTTCTGTCGTAACCACAGAAGCTAACACCTTACCCTCCAAGGAATAGCCTCCTCTCGGGTAGTTTTGGGGTGGCGTGGGGCGCATCATCCTGGAAATGCCCCCCGCTAATGCGGTCATATCTCCTCTGCAAAAAACAAACGTGTGCACGGAGCACTTGATGACAAAAACTGAAGTTATCCAAAGGAGAAGCGCTGATCGTCAAGTGTCAATTGATTGCTGAAGTATCACGAAAAGTCAACTTCAAAAGTCAAAACGACGCTGCCAATCCTCGGAAGTTAATCACGGATATCCAGGTTTTCAATCGCTGTTTATCTCAACGCAGTTTGAAAGACAAAACTCTCAGAGCTTCGTTCAGTTGTTGTTGACACACTTGTTGTTGAGAATTGGAACGGTGATCAGCGGCGAAACATTTTATCAGTTGTTGAGTTGTTGGCTCCTTCTGCCCATCGACGACTGCGATTGGTCGAAGAGGGAGGGTCTAAAGACTTGGGAAAGCCTTCTGATTGGTCCAAATCCTCAAACTTTCTTGTGCTGTGACCTCGGGAGTTCAAGGGGATGTGTCACCGATAACACTCTCAGACATAACGGTGATGCTGAGAACTATCTGGAAGATAATACTGACGCTTTCTTCAAGTAATTGAAAACATTTCAGTTGGTTTGGAGACGTGGTTTTTGACACTGTTCCCGGAAGCCCTTCATAAGTAGACAATTTTGATGTCTTGATATCAAATACACCTTGTTAAACTCCTAAATGGTTAATAGAGGCTCTAAGACCTGAGATGGAAATGACAGATGAGGTAGAACATCGAAAATGTCCTGGGACGGCTTGGAAAGCTCCCATTAAAAAAGTTGGGGAAAGTTGGGAAGATTCTCGTCTTTTATCTATTGATATTGAACATGGATTCTCTGCAAAGCCTAACTTTCAAGTGAAAACCCAAAAGCTGCACAGCACAGAGGTATTTATTGTATGCATGTGGACAGTAGAGTCGCTGCAGAATGAAAGGAGCAGCTTGCGGGGGTCTCAGCAGGGTATGACGCCGAGAGTGCCGTAAAAGCTGTCTGTGGAGACGAATACAATTGTGAAGAAGCGTTATTTATAACGCAGAGACATTCAATATAGTCATCCATCCCACTCATTCTCTTGCATTACTCCGCATTTCTCTCTCACTCTCTCCATCTCGCATTCAGATGCTCCTCCTCTGTTCCCCGCAGTCACTGAAGTTCCTTTTCTTCGCAGGAGCTCATTGAGAAACTCACGTCAGTCAAACGGCCCCAGTTCATTCAGAGAGAACCCTGATCAATCAAACAGAAAAAAACACATCACACTTTCAACTATTCAAACAGAAGAACACACCGTGACCATATAAAATAAGTCCTAAAAATATATATTTGTTGCTAAAAACAGACTGAAATAGTCTGACACGAGAATTTGTCCGCTTTTGTCTGCTCTCCATCAGGCTAATGTGACAAATACGCTGGCTGTCATCTAAGAGCTATCAACCCAGAGACGTCGACAGTTCAATCAGGGGGCTAAAGTGTCCCTCTGGTCTTCTGGGATGTGGGCATTATCGCATTGCTGTGCTCAGATGAGCATGTTTCGCGGCGGCGACGGATAAGCGCATGTTATTGCCGTCCACGGTCCCAGGTGCTCCATAAACGGATTAGCGCAGCGGCGTGGAGAGCGGAGCCCGCACGCCACAGGCCAGGCTGCCCTCAGAACAAGAGCTGCGCCACAGCCGCCCATCCTGACTTTAATTGACATCTGACCGCTTCTGCCGGATTGGCCTGAGGGACAAAACATCAAAAGTAATATTATTGCAATTATTGGAAATTTCCCACGTGCGATTCATAACATACCTATCTATCTATCTATCTATCTATCTATCTATCTATCTATCTATCTATCTATCTATCTATCTATATATCGAAAACCCCATTAAATCCAGGAAACATTTATAATAATTCGTATACCGCATATTCATATTACAATTATATGATAATTATGTTTTGGGATTTTTGGATTATATTTTAGTATGTAAAAGTTTTAATAACAACATGAAAAGGAGGAAGAATAAAATGTCCGACAGCTGTTTTGTTGTTGTCGTTTATTTAGCAACAGTGTGAACAGTATGCATGCATTTGTAAACTAAAGAATAAATTGAAAAACACCACAAAAATGACTCGTTTTTCTTAATTTTCCAGAAATAAATTAGAGCCTCAGCAATAACAACAACAACAACAATAATAATAGCAATAAGGGTCATTTGTTAACATTAGGTAATGTATAAACTAACATGAACAAACAATGTTAGTTAATGGAAATACAGTTGTTCATTGTTCATGTCAGTTCACATTACATTAACTAATGATAACAAACAAAACGTATGATTTTAATAATGCATTAGTACATGGTGAAATTAACATTAACTAAGATCAATGAATGCTGCAGAAGTATTGTTCATTCTCAGTTCATTTTAACTAATGTAGTTAACTTACGTTAACAAACAAACATGAAACTAATGAATTGTAAAGTGTTAACATTAGTTGTTTTTGTTGTTGTTATAGTTAAAAGAACACTTAACCCCATGACGTCCATTTTAAGGAATGTGTATTAATAATATTTCACTAATTTTTACAACTTACAAGCTCACCTAAGTCACGCAAATGTAATAAAGGACAATTTCTAGGCTTTTCCCTATCAATCTCTAGTCGTTTACTATTTGCTAACTACTAACTAGTAAAATTAGTCTCAGTAAAAAACAACTAGCGAAAAAGTTATTTAGTAGGCTATATTAAATACATGCAGACATAAAAAGTGCAAAAGTGAAGGTGCCATCTGAAAAGAAAAATAACAACAAAAAAAGTGTAAGGGACCGGACCCCTTAAAACTATTTCGTTGATGTAGCCTAAAGTAGTCAGGTCGATCAAGAGTTATAAATCCTAATCATAGCTTGAATAAAAAACAACTCATTAAAAAGTCTTAGTAAAGCATATTCTCGGTTTCCTGTCAAAACTATTTTGCATGTATGTATTGTATTAATAATGCAACCTGCTTTGCTGCGTATGAGGTTAAGAAAAAAGTATTTGTATGGCGTTTTTAAGACAGTTTAAGTAAGTCATCCTGATTGCTTTTATGATTTTTTAAGTATTCGTGTCCATATTGGTAGGCCACTTTTGGCGCAACTGACCGCCTACTAATTGCTTCTTTGTGCTGTGGCCTGGTTGCTAGTACATTGTGTGTGTGTGTGTGTGTGTGTGTGTGTGTGTGTGAGAGAGAGAGAGAGAGAGAGGTGATGGATATTATAGCATTGGCACAACAAACTTTAATTAATTCTTTGCATTGCATATCTCAGAAACCCCATACGAACAAATGTTTCAGGCGAACCTGAGCTCTTTTCCCTCGCTTACAGTGCAATAAACACTATAATAATGTTTTCAGATTGAAGAATGTCTATTGCTCACAACATGCTCGTGGTAACTCGATATGGTCATAAAGTGAGTGGGGATATATGCGGAATGAGGAGAGACTCAGTTTGATTATCTTTAAAGGGATACTGGATATCCGTGTCAAATCAATTTCGGAGTGAAAAATCCAAGTCAGAAATTTTCTACATCGGTGGAAGAAAAGACATCATAAATAAAGAGGCAAACGCCACACTGAAGAAACGTAAGCGCCCCTGGTTTAGTTTAGACTCTAAAACCAAATAACCCCGGGATGTGTTTCATAGAACTCTGGAAAAAAACTGCCATTATGATTAAACTCAAGAACAATGTTTCAGCTCTGAGGAGAGACTGACTGCGAAACGCACTGGCAGACTGAGACATAAGCGAAGTGACTGAGGAGATGGTTTGATGTTCACTCTCAGCAGTAGGTCATTTCTGCTCATAATTTATAACTTTAGAATTTATTACTCGATTTGATCGTTTTAAAACTTCACACGTGAAGGGCCTCTTTGCTTCAGTCTGGTTAGAGGTCACAGGTTTTCTCTATTTGTAAATATAACTTTACACTGACTGCTGCATTATAAAAATTCAACCCATTAAATTTAAAGTTTAATTATTGATGCATTAAAATATTAAAGTAAAACCAAAGTGATGCAAAAGTTCACAGCACTCTTTTTAGAGCCGCTTTTGAAAACCGAGCTGGAATTAAAAACGTCATAACATAATTATATTAAGTGGATAAAAGAAAAGACTGTACAGTCACAAGGATACATAAAATCCACAGCTATAATTACAGCTGGCGGGTGAACATGACATAGTGTGATACTAATCTAAAACTCTCTTAAATACTTAAATAATTATTACGCGATTGAGAGAATACACGAACATTTGTATTTTTGATTGCATTTGTCGCTCCACTAAAACAATTTACATGCAAATTAAAAAATAAAAAAAAACAGCCAAAACCTAACAACTAACAGTGCACCCCAAATATACATATTTACTATACAGTTTAATATAAGAGCAACACCGTCAAAAGCTATTTTTGTGTAACAAATTATATAAATAAATTAATATATAAATGTAAAACGTAAAACATCCTACTTCACTGTCTAATGCTTAAGTAAATATTTACCGCTCGAGCTGCTGTGGGAAACACATCGCTCTTACAGTAAAGTGACAAACTACTCAATAATACTTCTTTTCACAATGGAGTCTTGCTGTTGTGATGACTTTATTTACTCCTCCGGCTCATTAGAATAACTATAAGGGATGGTTGTTAGCAGTTTCCTTCTCATGTTAAACGCGAGTTTAGCTCACAGCAACACTAACAAGAACTGCCAACAATTTTTGGAGATGAGATGCCGGTTTGTTTGTCTGTATGTTTGATTATTTACTTATTCATGCATTTTTTTTGTTATTATTATTTCAGAAGAGCAGAGCGATCACCGAAGCATGTCACTAAACCATAAGACTAAAAATAGTTTTCAAAGTAAACGGAAATATTAAAATAATAATAAATATTAGAGGGGTATTATGTAATTATTTCAAAAGCATTATTATTTATAATAGAAAATTGCATTAAAATGTTTTTTGTTTAAAAACCTAAAACAAAAACAAAAAACGTACCGGCTCTTTGTAGGCCTATCGATTTCTGACAGATGAAAATGCCAGCTATCTCACCTTTACCCCTTATCAGTATTTGCTAATGAGTTTAACAGTCTCGACTAATGTCACATTGAGCTACTGTAAGCCGTGAAGTGTTTGATGGTACTAATTAAATGGTGGTAATGAATGTAAGTAACTCACGGCAATACAGTAGCGCTGGGATTCAAAGGAAATTAAGAATTTTGCATGACACAGGGTAAATAAAGTGACTCGGTAAGAGGCAGAGAGCCTTTGGAAATGAAGCGTTTGTAGTGAGGGCCGCGGGGCACGGTAATGTCTTTACATGATGGCAGGGGGACAGGGAGTTTATTGCCCCTGCGGTGAACCTTGGCCCCGGGGCCAGTGCTCCGGCATTATCGCTCTCAGGTGATCACGGCAACCAGTAGCGCGCTTCTCAACAGGTGGTAAGCCTGAGAGATATGAGGATTCAAGCGCTGTGAAAAACCATTAGGTGTAATATACTTCTGTCCACCAGAGGGCGGACATGAAACAAGAAAAAGGGGGCAAAAAAGCATTTCTCTTTATAAATGACATTACAGTCAATAACAACAGCATGTCTACAAATTACATGTATTTATCTATTTATTTATGCATTTTAGTACATTAAGTTGAAGTTAAAATGAGAAAGGCTGCATAGAAAACTACCTGGGAAAATGTTTATTTTAATTATTTTATTTCCATTTTTTTGTTACTTGATACCAGTTAACGTTTAAGTAACGTAACGTTCAAGTAGCGTTTTTTTTTTTTAACCAATAGGCCTACCTACCTGAGATGAACAGCAGGAACAGAACTGCTGTCATGTTTTTACACCCGCATATGTTTACTACAGAAGTGCGCTGAAACTATGTCAAGGTAAGCGCTAGAGTTTTGGGATCCGTGAGTGGAGATAATTAGCGACCTGTGTGTGATTTCAGCACCTCTGCTGTCGGACAGCTCCTGCGCGCTCAACACGGGAGATTCACACCTCCTGACTGCCAGCCTGCGATCACGTGACCGACAAGACCACCAATACTTCTCTGCCTTTCCGTACATTTAATCAGAATATAGTCTTAAAAATTCAATGGATTTGTTCTACTTAGTTTGAATTGCATTTACAGTTAAATTAAACTGAGTATGTTTACAAGCAATTATAATATCTAGCAGTAACAATTCAATAAGCTAATATCTAACACTGTCAACCTACTCGAAAGCAGTTTTTGTAGAGCTATATTCGTTAACAGCACAGGCAAAGTCAACAACGCCACCTTGAGGTCTAAAAATGTAACAAGCATGTCACAAAATTTTAAACTGGGACCCAGACCTTAATAAGATCAAAATAAAATAAAATATATATGTATATATTTTGCATAACCTATTTATATTAGTAATAATAATATAAATAGTAATATAATATCTATTTGAATTTATTTTAAAATGCAATTTATTCATGTGATTTCAAACCTGAATTTTTAGCATTATTACTCCAGTCACATGATCCTTCAGAAATCATTGTAGTATTCTGATTTGCTGCTCAAAAACATTTATTATTATTATGATGTTGAAAGCTGCTGAGTAGAATTTTTTCAGGTTTCTTTAATGAGTAGAAAGTTTAGAAAAAAACTTATCTTAAATAGAAATTCTTTGTAACATTATCAACCACATTCTTTTGATCAATTTAAAGCATCCTTGCTAAATAAAAGTATTAATTTCTATAATGAATATTGAACTCCAAGCCTTGTATGGTATAGTGTATAATGTTACAAAGGCTTTTTGTTTCATATTTTGTTTGCTGATCTTTGGATCTTTTAATAACCAAAGAATCCTGAAAAAAAAATACTTTAACTGTATTAAATATTGATGATGATGATGATGATGATGATAATAATGATGATGATGATAATAATAATAATAATAATAAACCAGCAAATGAGCACATTAGAATAATTTCTGAAGGATCATGTGACACTGAAGACTGGAGTAATGATGCTGAAAATTTAGCTTTGATCACAGGAATAAATTACATTTGAAAATATATTCAAATAAAAAACAGTTATTTAAAATTAAAAAAATATATATATATTTCAAAATGTTACTGTTTTTGCTGTACTTTGATGTCAATCCAGGCTTGGTAAGCAGAAGAGACTTATTTAAAAAAAAAAAAAAAAAATCTTACTGTTCTTTTAACTGCTATCTACTAAAACTAAGCAGGACCTTAGCTTTAAATCTTAATAAGATCTAAATATTAAAGATCTATTGTTTGTGTGTGAGTGTGTGTTCCCAATCAGTTACAGGGTAACTGTCCAATAAATGCTCATACTAAGTCTTTACTTAATTTTCAAATGACATCACAAAGGAAAAAAGACTTTGTCTAAATACATTTGTCTTTTCAAGACCAAAATATTCCAGTGAACATTCCCCTCAATTGCACAAAGGCACGAATGCATCAGTTTAGTGTTTTCATGTCTGGATCATATTAGATTGTGAATCTTTGTGTCCTGTGATTTACCCCTGCAATGCTCCTTCACAAATGAAAGAGAAGGGCGTTGTTTGGGACGATCTGTGTTTTATAGAAAGCCTCAGGCTGGGATGATCTTTCACTGCAAACACCTCACACACTTAGCTGAACAATGCTTGTCTTTTCACATCTAGGTATATTCCTCAAACATATCACAGTTAATAGTAAACACAGCTGAGGCTACTGTGCCATACATCTTCATATGCCAAAGGTTAATTGATCATTTTCAGAGTGGAACTATAGCTTCAACATGATGCAGAACAAAATGTATGTCCAGTTTGTTTTCCTCTGCCAGTAATCATCAAATTTGACATATATATATATATATTACAAAAACAGAAGAGTTACAATCTTTATTGCACATTCTGTCAGTCGGATTTACACACACACACACACACACACACACACACAGAGAGAGAGAGAGAGAGAGCCCATTAAAAAGCTATTGAGATTCTCTCAAGGTCAATGCGAGAAGGGCAGTTCCTGTCAATATCACAAGTTGTGGTGTGTTTTTCAATGGTCTAATGGATTATATTGATTTAAGCTCAACTTTTGCATGGGGATGTATAGCACTTAGACATTAAATCAGTTTTAAGTGATAATGCATGCAAGTAAGTTCCGCATCAGCCATTAGTCTGTTTTAAAGGGATAGTTCACACAAAAATGAAAATGTTGTCATCACTTCCTCACTCCTGTGTCTTTCCAAACCTGTATGACTTTTTTCTTTTTTCTGCAGAACACAAAAGAAGGTATTTTGTCAAATGTTGGAAAAACAAAAAGTTTTGGTTCCCATTTTGAAAAAAGTTGGTAACCGAAGTGTCAATTCCCATTGACTTCCACTTTAAAGAAAGCTGCTAACCAAAATGTTGGTTCCCATTGACTTCCATCTTAAAGTTTGTTGGTCACCAAACACTTTCAGTTCTCATTGACTTCAATTTTGATGAAAGTTGTTAACGTCACACTTTCGTTCCCTACTGACTTTCATTTTGAAGAAAGCTGGTAACCAAACAGTATTGGTTCCCATTGATGTCTATTTTGAAGAAAGTTGGTACCCAAAGTGTTGATTCGCAATTGCTTCCACTTTGAAGAAAGCTGGTAACCAAAATGTTGGTTCCCATTGACTACCATTTTAAAGAAAGTTGGCAACCAAACACTTGAAGTATCTTGGAAGCCAAGTCCAGTTTTCATTGACTTCAATTTTGAAGAAAGTTGTTAAACAAAACACTTTCAGTCCCTATTGACTTCAATTTTGAAGAAAGCTACCAAAATATTGGTTCCTATTGACTTCCATTTTGAAGTTTGTTGGTAACCAAACACTTTCAGTCCCTATTGACTTCCATTTTGAAGAAAGCTGGTAACCAAACAGTGTCAGTTCCCATTTACTTAAATAAATAAAAAAGTTGGTAAACACTTTCAGTCCTCATTGACTTCCATTAGAAATAAAGCTGGTAACCAAAATATTGTTTCCCACTGACTTCCATTTTGCTGGTAACAAAACACTTTAAGTGTGACTTCTCATTGACTTCAATTTTGAAAACAGCTGGTAACCAAACAGTATTGGTTCCTGTTGATTTCCATTTTAAAGAAAGCTGGTAACCAAACAATGTCGGTTCCAACTGACTTCCATTTTGAGGTTGGTAACCAAAAACTTTCAGTTCTGTCATGACAACTCTCGAAGGGATTGGCATGGTAATGTACATGACAATGTTGATGTATTTGGTCTTGGCGGAATAGATCTGCTACGCTGCTGCTGCTTCTGCTGCGGCACAGCAAGTACCAAGACTTGCTACTGCCAATACATCCACAACATGCCGCTGTAAGCATGTGAGAAATACTTCTACTGCACATATAACATATATAAATAACCCCCATAGCATATATGAATCACCTCATAGCAGATCTATACAGGTGGAACTGGGGAAGGTGGAGGTTTCTGAAGCATGCCGCAAACTGCTACATCTAGCACTAGTCATATACTTGAATGTTGAGCAGTAAGCTCATTGGCTACTAATACAGGAGAGAACCAATTGGCTGTGCCATGTGATTATGATGTCATGTTGTCAGATTGAGTTAGACCATCAGACTGCATTCTAGAGGTCCAGAACTCTGTATTTCTCATTGATTTCAATTTTGAAGAAAGTTGGTAAACATGTTCAGTCCCCTCTGACTTCCATTAGGAAGAGAGTTGGTAAACAAACAGTATTGGTTCCCACTGATTTCAATTTTAAAGAAAGCTGGTAACCAAAATGTCAATTCCAATTGACTTCCATTTTGAAGTTGGTAACCAAAAACTTTCAGTTCTCCTTTATTTCAATTTTGAAGACAGTTGGTAAACACTTTCAGTCCTCATTGACTTCTAATTTTTGAAGAAAGCTGGTAACCAAAACGTCGGTTCCCAATGATCTCCATTTTGAAGTTTGTTGGTAACCCAACACTTTCAGTTCTCGTTGACGTCAAATTTGAAGAAAGTTGGTAACCAAACCATTTCAGTTTCCATTGATTACCATTTTGAAAGAAGTTGGTAACCAAACAGGGTTGGTTCTCATTGACCTCCAGCTTGAAGTATGTTGGTAGCCAAACAGTTTTAGTTCCCATTGACATCCACTGTACGGAAAGAAAATACAGTAGAAGTCACTGGGAAATGAGACTATTTTACATTCAGATAGATAGATAGATCGATAGATAGATAGATAGATAGATAGATAGATAGATAGATAGATAGATAGATGTGAGTAACTTACAGAATTATATTTTTTGGGTAAAATATACCTTTAGGAATAGCATGTGCTTGATACAAAATGAAAAAGAGGTCTTTGTACTGTACTCCTCAAAATGTACAAATATGCTTAAGCAAGTAGCCACTTGGCAGAAGCTTTTCCTGAGGAACAACCTGAGGTTAATTGTCTTGCTCAAGGGCACAGTGTTGATGGTCCGTGACCAGCAACCATCCAGCTACAAGCTCTGAGTGTTGGCTGTAATGCAACAACAGCTGTTTCATTATAACTGATAACAGTTGTCTTTATTGCACGGCAAACAAAAGCCCACTTATGTATCTATCATGTAAAGCATAACTTGATCAAAAGTCTCAAAAGTCACAGCAAAGCCTTTTATAATATTACTAAAGATTTCTAATTCAAATAAATGCTGTTCTTTTAAACTTTTATTCACCAAAGAATCCGGAAAAAATGTATTCCAGTTTTCACAAAAATCTTAAGTAGCACAACTGTTTTCAACATTGATAATAATTATAAATGTTTCTTGAGCAGCAAATCAGCATATCAGAATGATTTCTGAAGCATTATGTGACACTTGAGTAATGATGTTTAAAATTCAGCTTCACATCACAGGAATAAATTACATTTTAGAATATAATGAAATAGAAAACCATTACTTTAAATTATAATAATATTTCATAGAATCACTGTATTTTTGTTCAAATGAATGTGGCCTTGCTGAGCATAAAAACCTTTTGAACGGCAATGTATGTATATCAAAAAGAAAAAATGTAAATGTTATCATTATGTATATTCCCTGAGAATCAAATAAAAGCACTGTAAGTTTGACTGTAAGTGTCCTTTTAAATGCAAAAATAAATGTCCTGTCTATACATTTACAAACAGTTGTTTAGTCCACTCACTTAAACATAACAGGCTATTCTCATGTATGCGTTAAACTAAACAAAACCATAAAACCCTTGCTAATGCCTCTGAATCTTTTACAAAAGCTAACGATCAACAATCCAGGCTTCAAAAGACATTGTCCCATGTCATCCGAGGGGAGTTTAATCAAACAAAGTGTGCTCCTTATGCGTGGACTTTCAGAGAAGGTCATCTACATACGCCAACACAAGCCATATCTGTTGTGGGATCATGTCGGTTGACCACAGCGGCCGCTCTCTCCTGGACGGCCCTCTTTTTGTGTTAATAGCCTGCCCGCCGCGGCCCTGAAAGAGATGCCGGAACAAAGCAGGTATTTGTTTCAAGGGAGTGTTGTTTTAGGAAGAGACTTAGAGGTCTCGAGTTAAAGTCACCCCCTTTCGAGGTCATGCAAAATCCTCCTCTCTCCTCGGCTCGGCCTGGCCATGAATACAGCTACTTCAGTGCCCTCGGAACAAAAGGGCAGGAAGAATGCAGGCGGCTGGGGGAGCGGCAAACCCACTGGGAGGGATGGACAACATGCTGGCTCAGACTGGGAGGAGGGAGTCTGTTTCAGCCAGTCTGCCAGGCTTAGAGTTAAAGATTACCTTTGAAATTTGCACCCCTCCTCTCTCCCTATAACTCCGCTCCCCTCTCTCGCCATCGCTCAGACCTGCGGGCAGGCGTGGAGAGCAGTTAGATGAGTCCTGGAGAAGATCCTCTTTGATGACAGAGAAGGATCTTTTTGTTCTCTAATCCTTCTCTGGTCTTAAACATTTTAAGCCCAACTGGACCTCAAAGAGAGGCTGTGCTGGGTCTCAATGGAGGCATTCTTCCCCACCCGCGCTCGCCCGAACGCAGAGGAATCTGCCCTCGTGCGTCTCAAACCGCTTGTTCGGTTACAAAGTTCAGAGTTCCTCACAAGTTGGAAGTCGTACGCTTGACTTTCACTGCAGGTTACCTTAGACAATAAGGAACACGTTATTAAGGCAAGACACCACAGGTGAATAGGCTGAAATTTTAACAGATAACACCTCACCTCCTCTATTGATTAATCATAGTACATACATAGTAAGACAATTGTTCTGTTTTTGAAAATGGTTGATATGCAAATGAGGCATTCTCTAATTAAATACACTATATTGCCAAAAGTATTAGGACACCCCCTTCTAATGAACAGGTTTCACTACTTTAGTAATTTTAATGAGTACTAATCTTAATGTTTAAGCATATAATGATATTCTAGGGAATTGTGTCCTAATTTTATAGCAAAAGTTTGGACAGGACCCTTTTTCATTCTTACATGACAATGCTGCTGTGCAAGGTTCATAGAGAAATGTTTGATTCAGTCAGTGTGGAAGAACTTGACTGGTCTGCATAAAGCCAAGTCCTAATTCCAACTGAACACCTCTGGTGTGACTTTAAATACAGACCTTGAGCCAAAAACTCAGAGCAAACACCAATGACTTGTGCATATGGGTACAGACATTGTAGAAACTTCCAAAACTGAAGCAACAGAGATGGAAATACAATTTTTAAATACATGAATTGTGCTTTCGTCTTTGTTGCTACAATTTTGGAAGTGCCTTTTTCTGTTCTAAAGAAGGGGGTGTCCCAATACTTTTGTCCATACAGTGTATGTACAAGTCACTGGTGTTCGGTAATGAGTTTTTGTCTGCATTTAAAGTCACACCAGAGGTGTTCACCTGGAATTAGGACTTGGCTTTATGCAGACCAGTCAAGTTCTTCCACACTGACTGAATCAAACATTTCTTTATGAACCTTGCCTTATACACAGAGGCGTTGTCATGTTAAAATAAAAAAAAGGGTCTTGTCCAAACTTTTTCTATAAAATTAGAAGGACACAATTCCCTAGAATATCATTATATGCTTAAACATTAAGATTAGTACTCATGGAAACGACTAAAGTAGTCAAACTTGTTCAGAAATGTGAACATAAAGCCAGGTTCACAAATTCTTGTTTTATTTTGCTGGCATATTAAGGTTTTTACAAAAGGAAAACTCTCTTTTTATATTTCAACATGTTTTTAGGAATAGTTATGTTCTATATGTGTAGAATAACTATAATTTTAGTTCCATAAATCAGGCAAATGATAAATAAACAAACTGCTGTATACAGGTGGACATTTTTGGCTCAGTGCAGGGAAGAAAATCTCATTTTGAGAAAATGGCTTTTAAAGATACTGTATGTATTGTAAGCTACAGATACAAATATAGCCCAAGTGCCATAATAAACACTTAAATGTGCATTTTGGAGGTTTTCTTTACACTAGTCTGAAGACATATTATGGAAGCCCCAAATAACCCAAGATCCCAACATTTTATAAGTGCATGGAACAAAAGAGTCTTAATGAGTGAGAGCAGTAACAAAACTTGTGCTTGAATAACTCTCTACCTCACCATAACTACTACCAGTCAAATGTTTTTGTTTTTAAAGAAGTCTCTTCTGCTCACCAAGACCGCATTTATTTGATCCAAGCACAGCAAAAACAATAACATTTTTGTAATATTTTTACTGTTTAAAATAACTGTTTTGAATATATTTTACATTTTAACTTATTCCTGTGATTTCAAAGCTGAATTCTTAGCATCATTACTGTAGTCACATGATCCTTCAGAAATCATTCTAATCACACGATGACCTCAAAGAGACCTCAACGTTTTTGAAAAAAGTATAATAAGCCGAGTATAATTTTTTCAGGGTTTTTTGATGAATAGGAAGTTCAAATGAACAGTATTTATCTGAAATATAAATCTTTTGAAACATGATAAATGTCTTTATCATCACTTTTGATCAATTTAAAGCATCCTTGCAAATAAAAGTTCAGATTTTTCTATTCATCAATGAATCCTGAAAAAACTGTTTTAAATATTGATAATGATGCTGAAAATGTAGCTTTGATCACAGGCTCAAATTCTCAGTTTTAGTATTAGAATGTGATTCTGCTGGTAAGATACAATCTTACCAGTGTGAACCAATGTATGCTGGACACTTGTTAGCTGTTTTTGCTATCATTTACTATCTAATGAAAAAATAAACTTTTGCACATATCTGACTAATATAAAAAACATACATGCACAAACACCTTTGCACATTACTAAAAGGATGTCTAATTATGGAAGAATATGCACATGACTAGACACCAACACACAAATTATTACACCCACATGAAACAAACACAGCTTTAAGCCGCTGGTGGGGAACAGAAGGTTTGTTCCCTTGTGTCGTCCAGCCAATAATTGGCACATTTGACACACACATGACATGACAAAAAAGATGAAAGAGTTTTTACAAAGATTTCATCTGCCCTCTAGCATCACACACTCTGACCGTCTCACACAATGACCTCAAAGAGACTTCAAAATTCTTCTAAGGCTGCGTTTGTTTGATTATAAATATAGTAAAACAGTAATATTGCGATATATTTTTACAATATAAAACAACACTTCAATTGTATTATATTTTAAAATGTAATTTATTCCTGTGATTAATTTTCTGCATTATTACTCTAGTCTTCAGTCTCACATGATCCTTCAGAAATCATAGTAATATGCTGATTTGCTGTTCAAGAAACATTTTTGATGATTAACAGTATTAAAAACAGTTGTGCAGCTTCATATTTTTGTGGAAAACATGATACATTTTTGCTCAGGATTCTTTGACGAACAGAGAGTCCAAAAGGAATTTGAAACAAAAATGCTCTGTAGCATTATTATCATTATCAGTTTTTACTGTCAATTTAATGCATACTTGCTGAATAAATGTATTAATATCTTTTAAAATTTTAATTTGTGTAATTTTGGCATTACACAGAAATCACATTTAACATTTTAGTTGTACAATTACTTCAATTTAATGCAGGCCTACTTAATTTTTTTTTTTTTTTTTTTTGACAGCTTTTTGTAAATGTCTTGAGGCACTCTAGTAGGCATATTGAGTTGACAATCATATGGAGCTACAGGCAGACACAATAAATGGCATGTACAAAGCTGAAAGGTAACTTACATGTGTTCAGGCTTGAGTGTGTGTAAACAGACACCACTGAACATACGGAAAGAGCACTGAAGGTTAAGTGGCCATGAGAGGTGAAGTGGCTCTCTCTCTCTCACACACACACACACACACACACACACACACACACACACACACACACACAAAAATACACCTATACTAGTGTGTCCTCCCATAGACTTCTGTTGCTCTTAAATTAAACGAATCGCAACACCTATTAATACACACCAACCTCTCTGTTTCTCTCTATAGTCTGAGTTTGCGCTCCCACTATTCAGTGTTGCTAATGCTATATTGATTAAAGTCAGTTTTAATTTAAATCACATAGTAAAACTAGACACTATCGTATACAAGGCTATAAATATAAATAGAAAACCACAACACATCTGGCTTACACAACATACATTTTCTGCTTCTCTTATATACATATAAAGCAAAGGTTTTCTGATCATAGAATAAATAAAGCATATTTTAATTTTACAATTTATAATAATAAAGAAATAACATATTTAAACCCGCTCCAACAACATAGATGAATGACATGCTAAACTTTTTAGCTTTCCTCTCTCAAAATGACAGTATATTTTTGGTTCTTTCCTGCTCATGGCCAAAAACATCGGCACCCTTGCAATTCTGTCAGAAAATGCAACCCTTCTCTCAGTTGCAAATGTTTTGGTACTCACATGTTTATTTATTTTTTTGTTTGCATCGGACCAAAAAAAATGAAAAAAAACAGGAAAGGAAAGTCAAATCTGATACAATTCCACACAGAACCCCAAAAATGCACTGGACAAAATTATTGGCACCCTTAACTTAATATTTGGTAGCACCCCCATAACTGAGATCCATAGCTTCCTGTAACCATGAATGAGTTTCTTACACCTCTCTACTGGAATTTTGGACCACTCTTCTTTTGCAAACTGCTTCAAGTCATTCAGATTTGAAGGATGCCTTCTCCCAACTGCTGCTTTGAGATCTCTCCACAGGTGTTCTATGGGATTCAGATCTAGACTCATTGCTGGCCATTACAGAACTCTTCAGTGCTTTGTTTGTAACCATTTACTGCTTTTTGAAGTGTGTTTTGGATCACTGTCCTGCTGGAAGACCCATGACCTCTGGTGGAGACGCCGCTTTTTGACACTGGCCACTACGTTGCACCCCAAAATTCTTTAGTAATCATCAGATTTCATGGTTTTCTGCATCCAGTGCCAGAAGCAGCAAAGCAACCCAGAAACGTCTTTGAACCTCCACAATGTTTGACTGTAGGAACTGTGTTCTTTATTTCTTTTTCTGTAAACAGTGCCATGATGTTCTTTACCAAAAAGCTCTACTTTTCTCTACTGTTCTCCCAGAAGGATTGTGGTTTTGTCACATAAGTTTTGGCAAACTCCAGTATTGCTTTTTTATGCCTTTGTGTCAGCAGTGGTGTCCTACCATAGCGTCCCTTTTCATTCAGATGGCGACGGATAGTGCAAGCTGACACTGTTGACACTGTTGTCTGCAGATCATCTTGAATTTGTTTGGATCTGGATTAATCTAGGTTCTTTATCCACCATTCGAACAATCCTTTGGAACACAGGAACACAGGAACATTAAGATATCTGGAGATGGACTTGTAGTCTTGAAATTCTCCATGTTTTTCCACAATTTTTTCTCTCAAATCCACAGACAACTCTTTACACTTCTTTCTTTTCTCCATGCTCAGTGTGACACACAACACAAAGGCTGAGTCAACTTTTCTTCAAAGGCTGAGTCAACTGGTTTAAGTGTAATTACTATATTGCCCATACCTGTTACTTGCCACAGGTGTGTCTAAATACAAATTACAGGAGCATCACATGCTTGAAAAGCAATTATTTCTTACAATTTTGACAGGTGCAGGAGTTTTGTGTGAAATTTTAGTTTCTTATGACTTTTCTTCTATTGTTTTTTTTTTTTACATTTGCAATTGGAACAATTTTCTGAGAGAGGTTTTTTCACAGAAGGGTGCCGATATTTTTGGCCATGACTGTATATTATGACAGGCTATCATATCTCTCTTCTTTGCTGGTCATAACAGCTCAAGGTGATTTACATATGCTCAACTACTTTGTCAACATCACCGCCTGTAAGTACACAATACTCCCTTCAATTAACCTATAACTTGGAATCCAGTAAGTCAGGTATGACTGCTTCAGTAACCGCTCTATTCTATAACTGGTAACTAGATTGTTCATAAGTCATTATGAACGATTAATTTAAATTACCTTCACATGAATCGGACATAAGAATGAATCACTCATTAGAGCAGGTGAATCCGAAAACACTGTAATGCTGTGTTTTCAGGTTTTTTTTTTTAACTTCTTCACATAACTCGCAAAAAAAAAAAAAACTCAATAGAATGACTTATTTTGCCATACATTGTATTTTTTATATTTTATATAAAAAATCAGACTGCAAACTCACTTTCACAACTGGAGTAAAATATAGGCCTAATCCTATGGCTTTCACACAGACGATAGGTTTATTGGTTAAGTAAATAATGATATATAGGCCCTAACTCACAACTGTTTTACAATATGCAGTAAATGTAGTTAAATTAACACTTTTAACACACCTTTGGTTTGGGGATCATGTGCGCCAGCAGGTGCATTTCCTAAGCACATGACTAGAAAAATAGCGACCTCTACTGGCCTCAATCCATACATCCTTCAGCAGCACGGCCTCCCGTCTAAAGACTTGTCCAAATAATGGTGCTGTGTGCCACCTAGAGGACCTAATAAGGAGACAAAACAATACTTTGCTGTTACTGCTTTACTATAAATAAAAACGCATATGTACAAATAACTTCGGACATGACTCACATTTTTAGTCTAGTTGCTGCCATTTGTGATCTATGTTATATCCAAAACTATTTCACATTTCACAATCAGTGGTGATCTTTAGCAAAATTATAAGAGTGTGGCGAAACTGGTTGATCAAGTAACACTGTTCAGTTTACAGATGCCTTTGTGATTTCTCACATGAGGAATGTTTACGATTTTGTAATGGTATTTGAGAAAAAAACAGTGTAAATTGATTAAATATGATTGTAAAAATTGTATAGAAGCATTTTCACTGGCGGTATCAAACATTTGGACCACATGGTGTGCAAAATAAAGACTTCAGTGCATGTGTTTATTTTATAAATTGTATGCATATTTAATTGTCATGAGCAGTATTGCTATTTGTTTGTTTTTGCATATTTAGAAAAACGTTGACTATACTTTTGATTCTGCATGAACACAGCTGACAATAAATATTTTTTGACATGACATTTTTTGGTGCATGAATGTTTATTAAGGTTATTATGACTTATTATGGCTGTTTTTGCATATTCAGAAAAGTAAAACTGACTATACTTCTGATTCTGCATGAACATACAGTATCTGAGAAATCATTTTTATTGACATGAAATGTTTTGAATGTTTGTGAACGTTATTATGATTTCAAGGTAAACGAGACATGGTATATATTTGTACTTTGATATATTAATTCTTCATACAGCAAAGACGATATGCGCTAATGCAGACACAAATAAGCTAATGTGCGGACTTTTTGTCTGTATTTAATTTGTCTACTGCTTTACTTTAAAAAGCAGTGCGCCGCCCGGGAATCGAACCCGGGTCGCAAGAATGGGAATCTTGCATGATACCACTACACCAGCGGCGCCTATGTGTGATAGAAGAAAATCCCACCCTTCCCAAGTTATAATTTTAAATCCACCCTTCCCAAGTATCGTTTCAAACTCTTACTCCTTCGTAAAATTATTTAGGATACTTTTTCAGTTTACACGAGGTAATATTGACATTTTGAAACCTGACATACCCCAAACAGTTAAATGGGAATCTGCTGTAGCGACTTCTCTTTTGTGAATGACTCATTCTTTTGAGACAGAGCTTTTCAATCGTGGATTGAACTGATTCACAAAACCAGTCTGGAAAATTCGTTCACGAGTCGGACTGAATACGTTCTCGAGTGAACAACTCACTAATCCATAAAACGAGAACAGTCTCTTTAAGGCAAAACGATATACAATTAATCTATTAGGTTATGTATAAATTAAAGGAACATTTAAAGCATGCCACGCTGGGATGTCAGGTGACGTAGTGACGTAGTAAATAACCGAATCACCTGTTCTTTGAAATGAACCGTTGGAAAGAATCGATTCGAATGAATCAAACTTTTCTTCACTAGCTGCCTGCCAGCTGTTCGGGGCGCTGCAGCACTGCTCTCATCGAGTCAACAAAAGAATCAACAGCTCTATCCACTTTTAAACATCACCATTTCCTTCAGCCGCTTAGAATCACTTCACATAGACTCGACGGTCCGCAAAATGCAAATGCATAAAACAAATATTAACGCAATTTCACTAATAAATCAATCAAATCGATAATGACCGCTGGTAACCCGAGCGTGATGACACGACAGACTCCAACACGCGCCACCCCGCGTCAGCCAATGGGAGCGCGGAGAAACCAGCCCCCTATGCCATGACAACGCTTCCATCACTTCCGGGCTGAAAGCGACGGCCGGCGCGAGTTAGCGACCGCAATATACACCGACCCAGAAAAAAACAACAATCATCGCTGTGTATTTCCCGCGCCTAGGTCTTTTATAGTACATTTTCAGCATTTTAAATGGGATCCTGTGAGGCTGACTGAATCAGCGGCGTCAGCGTGGAAGAATAAGGTAAGTGTGTATTGTCTGTACGGCTCGTGTGGTGCAGATGCGCGCCGAGAACGTTGATTTACATATTAAAGGCTCGCCTGCATATAGTAAAGTATAGTGAGTGTTATTATTTGGGTGTATAGAGGGTTTGCATGTTCTGACACCTCTCAACCCGAGGAATGTAGGATATGGACGGCATCGCATTCCTCTCTTGATACTGATCATCTCTCAGGCCTCTGTTTCTAGCCTGCATTGACATACACAAATCTAAAATATTTTGTGTAGTTTAGCCATGATCATACACATCTCTCATCTGCATGTGCACTAAACACGTTAGCACACACACAAACACGAACTCACATCAACAAGCATGACATTTGCACATTTCGCACTACATCAGGTCAGATTTTCAGTGTGATGGAAAGGCAGAGGAGCATATTTTATCTTGAAGAAGATGATTTATGTCTAAATTATGTCGCAGGTGAGTGTGCTGGTGGCATGGGACTGCATTTTGTTGTTGGTGATTGGGAAGATAGTGGGTTGACATGCTTTGAGATAATCCTTGTGGATTATGTGCTATCAGTTGAAGGCCAGCACTAAGAATAAGTATGCGCAAATGCAGTGTGTTTGAATGGTGACCATGCAGGTAAGGGACTAGATGACTGGATTTGAGCTTGAAATTGTTTGATAATGAGAAAGTTTTTATATTAAGGCTTTAGTATACTAGACTTATATATGTATGCATGTTAATAGGAGCACTGGATTAAAACATGCATATTAGGGGTCAACCGATATGTGACCCTGGATCACAAAACCAGTCATAAGGGTCAATATTTTAAATTAAGATTTATACATCAACCCACAGCTGTTGATGTATTTATTAGGATAGTACAATATTTTGGCCGAGATCTAGAATCTGAGAGTGCAAAATAACCTAAATATTTCTTTTTTTTTTAACTGATATGTCTGGTGTAAAAGTGAAAATTAATGTCAAAATTAAGAATAGCAAGGGCTCTGATTAATAAATGATTTTATCAGCAAATTGGTTATTATGTCATATACACGCCAAGCATTGTCATTTATTAATGAGTAGCTTTCATGTTTTGTTTTTTTCTGGAGGTATTGATAAATTGAGAATATTTAGCTTTCCATTGATGTAAGATTTGTTAGGATGGAACGATATTTGTCCGAGATGCAACTATTTGACAGTCTGGAATCTGAGGGTGCAAAAAAATCTAAATATTGAGAAAATTGCCTTTAAAGTTGTCCAAATTAAGTTCTTAGCAATGCATATTACTAATAAAAAAATAATTTTTAATATATTTACAGTAGGCAATTTACAAGGTATCTTTATGGAACATGATTTAACTTAACCTCCTAATGATTTTTGGCATAAAAAAAAAACTATAATTTTGACCCATACAATGTATTTTTGGCTATTACTACAAATATACCTGTGCTACATAAGACTGTTTTGTGGTCCAGGGTCACAAAATGGAAAATTCTGTCTTTTACTGACCCTCATGTTATTTCGAACCCATGACTTTCAGACAAAAATTCAGTACAATTTCTTAAAAGCTAATTTTTCTTCTTTTAATACATGGACATTTAATAGAGGGAAAGAAAAAAAAAATCATTTAAAAATTCCTAAGTTGTATGTTTGAATACTAAGTCTTAAGGATTTGTAGCAACACAAGGGTTTCATTTTTGGGTGAACTCTCCCTTTAACGCTATAAATAGTCATAAGCAAGCTGCCCCATCTTTTACAGAGCGATCAGTGCTGTAAGGCATATTTAATGACATTTATTTTAAAAACACATTGCAAGCAGCGAAAGATGCACCAGGCGTGCTCGCAAAGGCATTTCAGTATGATCTCTCCGGCTTGTAGGGTATGCAGTGATGGTTTATACTGCGTCGCCACTGCAAACATGATTTACACACTTAAAATGCACCATTAGATTGTGACACAATCCTGTGGTATCGGGTGTTCAGCAGTTCTTGAGTGTAAATTGATTTGCACCTTCCCTCTGGGCTAGATTCCGCACGATTGTCCCGGTACGGAAGTGTGTGACTAACGTCTTTTATTCTCACACCCTGAGCACGAGGTGATGGACCAGCCAAACAGGTCTGATCACACCCACCTCTTCTAGTCTACTAGTGGCGTATAATGGGGATTATGGGAAATGAATGATGAGGCTCTGATTAGATATCCTGGTAGGTCTGTCTAGAAGATATGCCTGTTCCCTCACTTCTGCAACCGTTTTTTGTGCAAGGGAGTTTGATCGAAAGAGGAAAAGGGAAGAGAACACTCTAGAAAATTGTTCTGTTTTCAGTTTAAGTCTCTCTTGTTAGTAGCTAGTCAACCAAAGCCCCTTTACCGGTTCCTCCTCTCCAAGTTAAAGATGACACATTTGTCACTGGCCTTTACTGTGCTCATTCACACACAAACCATGTTGGTTCTTGCCCGTGCAAAACTCACAATCACAATGCTAGGGTGTTGAGTGGTCACCAGGGCATTGCTATTTGGTTGCTAAGACGTTCTGTGTGGTTATTTGCACTTTGCTATGCAGTTTCTAGCATGTTCTGGCTGGTTAGTATTTCTCAGTCTGTCATTCAATGTAAGGCAGTCATTTTTTTTTCGTTCACCTGTTTAATCATGAATATTGAAGGAATAGTTCACTTTCAGAACAAACATTTACAAATTATGTACTCACCCACTTGTCATCCAAGATGTTCATGTCTTTCTTTCCTCAGACGTAAAGAAATAGTTTTTGAGGAAAGCATTTCAACCCCCAACTGCCATAATGCAGTTTAAATGCAAAAAAACAGCTCTAAACGATCCCAGCCGAGGAAGAAGTGTCTTATCTAGCGAAACGATTGGTTATTTTTGAAACAAATCGGCAATTTATATACTTTTTAACCTCAAATGCTTGTCTTGTCTCTTCTCTGTGATGTGCATGCGTAGTCTGTGTGATCAATACAATTAAGGTATGTCGAAAACTGCCATCTCGTTTTCTTCCCCAACTTCAAAATCGTCTTACATCGCTGCAGAAGTACCAACTCAGTGTTTACAAAGTGAACATACAAAGATCAAATGCTCTTTACAAAAAAAAGGTAAAACGGCGTTGTAGGATGATTTTGAAGTGTAGACGAAAACGAGATGGGAGCTGTATTGACCCGGATCACACAGACTACGCATGCGCATCGCAGAGATGAGATAAGACCAGCATATGATGTTAAAAAGTCTATAAATTCTCAATTTGTTTCGAAAATGACTGATCGTTTCGCTAGGTAAGACCCTTCTTCATTGGCTGGGATCGTTTAGAGCCCTTTGAAGCTGGATTTTGGAAGTTCAAACTTGGGGGCACCATAGAAGTCCATTATATGGAGAGAAATCCTGAGATGTTTTCCTCAAAAAACAATTTCTTTACGGTTGAAGAAAGATATGAACATCTTTGATGACAAGGGGGTGAGTACATTATCTGTAAACGTTTGTTCTGAAAGTGAACTAATCCTTTAAGCAAGCTTTAAGCAAGCTTTAAACTAGTTAATTTCTAAAGCATTAAAGCATTAATGTTACTGATATTAATACAGGTGATGCGTCAGCATTGTGCCCTTGAGCAGCACACACTCTCTCATTCAGCTTGTGTTGTTGCAGTGCAGGTGAGTCTGGATCAAGTTGCTTAGGGGAGATGATATTTGATATGCGAGTTTGGCTGAAGATCTTCACTACACTGACCACTTCTCAGATGACTATCTAATAACTACCTACTTTGCCTCATTCAGATGCAATAGTCTATCACATTTAGATGCACGGGTTACCAGTATTGGGGATGATTCCTCATTTGTTAATCATATTTTAATGGTTTGGCATCACCTTGTTATGCCTACCCAGCGTTTTTGAATTGTAAATGTGGAGTTAAGCTAAATATTTTGATGCATACAAATACATTTTAGAATTTCTAGACATGTTTAAGTGGTCATTGGCTGCTGTTTACGGATTTTTTTTTTCTTTGAATTTAGTGTCCACTGTCCAAATTCCTGGGATATTTCAAAATGAGAGGCCATATCCTACATGTTTTTCTGAATTGGCCGTTTCCCACCGTTTTTTTGATCGTTACGCTGTCTACACTTGATATGTCTGGTGCGGCAAGTCACAGCCTGATGAAGTGAAGTCCCTCCCATCATAGTAAGCAATTATAATAATAAACAACTAGAGAGCTAAAGGCGTTAAGTTCATAGACGCGCATTCACTATAAAGGTCAGGACACCTTCTTCAGGCAAATCTTTTCTATCTGGTAAGGATTTTGTTTAGAAATATTGTTTTGGTGAATTGATAGATATGTTTTTGTTGTTGTTTCCTATAATTTAACAGAAGTTTCTGGCCTACCAGGTGAAAATCATCATTTTGTAATTTCATAACAGTACTGTTCAAAAGTTTGGGGTCAGTAATGTTTTAAAAGAAGTGAATCCTCTTTTTCAACAAGGACACGTTCAATTAGTGCTGGGCAATGATTAATTGTGATTAATCATCGCATCCAAAATAAAAGTTTTTGGTTATATAATATACGTGTACTTTGTGTATTTATTACTTGTAAATAAAGACACACACATACAGTATATATTTTGAAAATATTTACATGTATATATTTATATTCATATAATTTATATTATATATAAGTACATTTAATAAAAAAACCATAACATATTTTTCTCGTGTGTGTATTTATATATACATAATAAATATACACTGTACACATGTATTATTTAAACAAAAACTTTTATTTTGGATGCAATAAATCGCAATTAATCATTGCCCAGTACTACATTAAATTGATCAAAAGTGACTGTAAAAAACATTTGTAACAATATTTTTTTTAGGTGACAAAAATATTCTAAAAGTGTTAAAGCATTGATAACAAGAAATGTTTCTCAGGCACCAAATCAGCCTATTAAAATGATTTCTGAAGGATAATGTGACACTGAAGATTGCAGTAATGATGCTAAAAATTCAGCTTTGTATCACAGTAATAAATCACATTTTACAATATACTAAAATCAAAAGTTTTAGTGTTTTAAGCTGTAATAATATTTAACAGTATTACTCTTTTTATGGCATTTTTATTAAATAAATGCAACCTTGATAAACGACAGCTTTCAAAAGCATTTAAACATATCTTCCTTGTACTAAAATTTTGAACAGTAGTGTGCATGTAAATAATTTTTAAACCAATTTATTTCTATTGAAACTTATACTTTCTGCATATTGTCCACCAGAATATGAGTTAAGTGAACAGGCCTACTCATATGTTAATGTGCTAATGTTATGACACAACAATTTCTAAACGACCTAGATTTTGCAGCTTAATTTCTAAAAATGGTCTGCATGATCTAGGGAGAGAGTTGTGAACGCTAGACTTACGTCTAATACATATATCTCCAGTCTGTGACATTCCTCTAGACGGAAAAGGATTTGACATCCATGTGCTAGTGGTCTCCAGGCGAATATGTCTGGGATTTCATGGGAGTCAGGGAATGTGCTCTCTGTTATTGCTGCTCCATACTCAACCCTCTCACACAGCTTGAGGACAACGACTTCTCCATATGATGTTTATCACAGCAACATTCTGTTTGCAATCCACAAGTACTTTAAGAAGTCTATTTCTCACATAGAAAAAAGTTGAAGAGTTCAAGTTGCAATATTGGAAATTCAGTAAGGGTCTAGAGATGGTTCAACCCAAAAATCATTTACTTATACTTATGTCGTTGCACACCTAAAAGAACATTAAAAAAAAACAAAAACATATATATATATATATATAAATAAATATATATATATATATATATATATATATATATATATATATATATATATATAATGTGTTTTTGTTTTTTGTTTTTTTAGAAAAAATACAATAGAATTAGGTTCCCAACATTCTTAAAAAAATCTTCTTTTGTGCTATTTTTTTTAGGCGAATCTTAAGTAAATGTGCTGTAAATTTTCTACAGTGTTTATGTAATCATTTCTAGGGCCTCATGAGCTATCATTAAATTGTAAATCATATTTCCCCATTTTAAAGTCCACCCTGCTGTCTAGACGTGCATACGGTGACCACAACCCCATGATTTCCTCCGAAACCTCTGTTGTGATGGAGTCCATGATTGAAGCTCCATTGAACTTGTTTCTGCTGGATAGATGAAATTTGAGAACGTCTCTATCCTGGGTTGTCTTTTTGACCTTCCTCTGAAGCATCAAAACCAAAGAAAGAAGTCTGCAGCTTGTATTTTCCCAGCTGAAAATGGGGGGGGGGAAAAGCTGTTTCCTTCTTTGTTTGCTGTTGTACAAGAGTGCATCATCCCATAGGGTTTTTTTGCACTTGAGAATGATTGACCTATTTCGATCGTAATTAAGTTCGACACTGCTTATTCTATCATGTAGGTCACTGGTTTATCAGGTCGATCTTTATTTGGGGATTTCAGAAATTGGTCAAATATCTTGGTTTGTATTTCATGTTCTGGATATGCTCGTCTGACCCCCATCTCTTCCCCTCAACACACACATACACACACACGCATTTATAAACACATCCTCCTCTCAAACAGAACACTGTGTTAGTGTGAGCTTCATCCTTCCAGAGCGACAAAGCCTGTCTTGTTTGTCGTCTGAGCTCATGGCGTTCGCTGTCTGCAAGCCGCACAATGATCCTGTCAGAACCGTGACATAGTGGTTAACACACAGGCTTGTACGGGTAGCGCAAGTTTGAGTCTAGATAGCATCATTCCCAAAACCTGTTTAAAATTACTGGTTAAAAAAAAAAACTACATAACCCATGATTCTGCAAAAAACATTCCACTAGTGAGGGAACTAAAATGAGGAAATCTCACCAAACAACTCACATGGAGTGCTGTGAATGCTATAACACTCTTTGCTTCTTGTATTTCCCCACAGGGAAAGCTCATCCTTGTTCCCAGGAGGCTTTGCACCCCGTCAAAGCAGGAAACAAAAGTGGGAAAAGGAAATGGAACGGGAAGTTGCCCTCTTAGCAAGCAGGTTTGACAAAAGTCAGTAGTAAGGCTGATAAGTACCATCTATACCCCATAAGTGCTTCAAGAAGCCAGTAAGACCTTCAGAAGAAGAGGAATACTAGCACATAGTTGGAAAAAAGTCGAGAACGACACAAAGTGAGTAGAGGTCAAAAAAATCAAAGAAAATGCTAGTGTGGTATTAAAGGCAGTAAATTACTAACCTCTCTTTCTTTCCGTCTTCTCATCTTCTGATCTCTTGTTCCTCTCAGGATGAAGTTGAAGGAGGACATGTCTCCTCTTCTGCTGCAGGTCTTTCGATCGGTCGTCTGGGTTTATTCTGTCATCACGTTTCTGCCCTGGTACCTGCTTTCCGGAGCCAGCGGGAACCAGGCTCGTGCTAAAAGGGTCAAAGCACGCTCAGTGAGTATGACAGTAGGGTTAATAGGCCTAAAACATACACTAATATTCAAATGCTTGGAGTCAGTACAATTTCTTTTTGTGTTTTTTAGTCTCTTATGCTAAACAAGACTGCATTTATTTGATTAAAAATGAAGTAATATTGTGAAATATTCTTACTATTTTAAATAACTCTTTTCTGTTGTAATATATTTTTAAATGTAATTTATTCCTGTGACCCAAAGCTGATTTTTCAGCATCATTACTCCTGTCTTTACTGCCACATGATCCTGAATCAGTCTAATATGCTGATTTGCTGCTTAGGAAACATTTCTTATTTTAATCAATGTTGAAAACAGTTGTGCTCTTAATGTTTTTGTAAAAAACATGATTTTCAAGACTTTGATAAATAGAAAATTCAAAAGAACCATTTGCTTGAAGTGAAAAATGTTTTGTAACACAAACTGTTGCTAAATATAGAAGTAATAGTTTAATTGGAGAAAAAAATCGAACTAACCCTAAACTTTTGAATGGTAGTATACTAATAATTCTACTGAGATTATCACAGTTTATCTTAGATTAACGGAGGGATTTGATTCACTTTCATTACTGATGCATTACTTGATGAAATTGCTGGTTTAAAAAAAATGATGAATCAGGCCACAAGTGGGTTTGGATTTTGTCCTTTTTCCCCCATTTTGCAATAGTGTTGACTAGCGTTCACATTTTAACCAGTACCTTTTTTCGGTACTTTACTCTCTGTGTAATAACAAACATTTATTTCAACATTTTGAACAACAGGGCCATACTTCTTCTTCTTCTTCTTCTTCTTCTTCCTTTTTTTTTAATTCTTGTGTTTTTAATTTTTCTTATCCAATGAAGGCATTAAACATTTATTTATTTTTATTAAAATGAAAATGAAACCCTTTTATTTTTTGGCAGACAAACAGAGGTTTACTGTTAAAATGAATACATGGAAGAAAAATTGTGTGGATATTCCTTTAAAAAAGTTTTAATAATAATTGTAATTGGTTAATCTGGTTTTAATATTTATTTGTATCATTTAATTATGTTTAAATTTGACAGAAAATGGAATATAAAGACTTACATTATACTGTATGTATACAAGAGTAATATATTTCTGTTACATGTTAAAATCATGCATTTTAATGAGTGAAATAAGTATGCAAAACATGACCTAGCAGACCTTCTCTCTCTCTCAGTAATGTACCGAAATTTGGCTCCGATTGATTTAAGGTAAATCAGTAGTACCGAAGCAATTCGGTTGGTACCCTTAAAAGTACAGAGTTTGGTACGCAACCCTAGTGTTGACACATTTTGTCATTCTGTGCTTGTCGTACATGTCCTCATGACCTCATTTTGATCTTTTGTTCCATCAGGTGAGCGGGAATCCGGCAGGGCCGTACCGGGCCGTGAACAGCCAGCAGAAGTTGGTGTCCTTGCTGCATGAGGGCGTGGATACTTTGGATAAAGTTTTTGAATATGCCGTAGTACACTTCCCTCAAAGAGACTGCCTTGGCACTAGAGAGCTGCTGAGCGAGGAGGATGAGATACAGCCTAACGGCAAGGTCTTTAAGAAGGTGAGACACACACACATCGACTCATATTGTCACATACTCTCAGGGGCTTTGTAACTTTGTTCACAGTGCAAGTGATTTGGTTAATTGAATCCAGTCTGCAAATCTAATCAGCATATTCAAATTGCAGTATGTCCACATAAGTTGCTATGTTATAATGTAACCAATGTCAAAAGACAATGTCAAGATGCTTTGTTCTTAAATTACAAAATAGCAAACTGTCAGTGTGGAAACGGAGGATGTAAAATTAAGCAATTTGCTTTTGCTCATGTATGTCATGGCATTTTTGATAAGGCACATAAGACAAATTAGTTTTTGCATTTCAAAAATACCCAAAACGTGTCCTAAATGTATTTTATTTTAATTCTCTGTGAGATTATTTCAATGTTTTTGCTTACTAAGGCTGCATTTATTTGATAAAAATACTGTAAACACTTTTGACCAAATAAAAAACCCAGTAGTGTATGCTTAAAAACAGATGCAGGCTTTTAGTCAAAAATAGTTTAAACACATTTTTTTTAAACGCATACACTACCAGTCAAAAGTCTGTGAACAGTAAGATTTTTAATGTTTTTTTTTTAAAGAAGTCTGCTCACCAAACCTGCATTTATTTGATCAAAAGTACACCAAAAACACTACAATTTTGAAATGTTTACTTTTTAAATTCGCTCTTTTCTGTTGGAATATATTTTAAAATGTAATTTATTTCTGTTATTTCAAAGCTGCATTTTTAGCATCATTACTCCAGACTACAGTGTCACATGATCTTTCAGAAATCATTCTAATATTCTGATTTGCTGCTCACAAACATTTATTATTATTATTATTATTATTATTATTATTATTATTATTATTATGATGTTAAAAATAGCTGAGTAGATTTATATATTTTTTTCATTTCTTTCAGATTTGTTTGAATAGAAAGTTTAGAAGAACAGCATTTATCTGAAATGGGAATCTTTTGTAACATTCTAAATGTCTTTATCTTCATATTGGATCAATTTAAAGCATCCTTGCTAAATAAAAGTATTTCAATAAAAAAAAAAAAAAATGAAAAGTGATTTTATGTCCATAGAAAGCACATTAAATGTAAGTGTCTACTTTTGAGGTTTTTAAATACGTTTGTGGAGAATAAAATGTCACAATTTGGTTGAAATAATGTTCATTGTCATTCAGTGTAACACAATATTTATGTAAAAATTCAAACAACGTGTATTCTGACTTATATAAAAAAACAACAGAGCATATTCAGATTTATTGTATTTTAAATGAGTAGAAAATTCTTACTGACAAATGGGCAAAACCTAGAGAAGTGGCAAATTGAAAAATGTAGAATTACAAATAATTTGTATTTGGGGTGAATGGAATTCATCTTTTTAATGTCATAAATTGATTTTTGTTGTAAATATGACTGACTGGGTGTCTTCTCTAAATTAGGAAAAAAAATGTATGATATTTAATTTTTGCTCAGAAAAACAAAAACAAAAATGTTATTAAATTAAACAGAAATCATTGTAATATTTTTTGGGAAAAACAACAACAATTTAAAGCAGTATTACACTTAATGTTTTTATGCTTAAACCCTTTTTCGTCTTTGACCCATATACTGACTCCAATCTTTTGAATGGTATAGAGTATAATGTTACAAAAGCTTTTTATTTCTTTCTAATCATCAAGGAATCCTGAAAAAATGTACTTAACAGTTTCAAATGGTAATAACATTAATACTAAAAAATGTTTCATGAACAGCAAATCAGCATATTAAGAATGATTTCTGAAGGATCATGTGACCCTGAAAAGTGAAGTAATGACACTGAAAATTTAGCTTTGATCACAGGAATAAATGACTTTTTAAAATATATTACTATAAAAAACAGTTATTTTAAATAGTAAAAATATTTCAACATTTTTCTGTTTTTGCTGTACTTTGGATCAAATAAATGCAGATGTTAAACATTAAAAATCTTACTGTTCAAAAGCTTTTGACTGGTAGTGTTTTTACACAATATTCAAGTACATATAGAGTCTGTCTAAGGTCAGATCCCAAGAGAACTTGCTCAGAAACTCTCTTGAACTTCAGAGGAAGAAGTTCAGTGGCCGACTCTCTGTAAACAGTTTTTATATCTGGCCTGTTGTTGTTCAGAACTGTTTACATGAGACTGAAAAGAAGTCACATGCTGCTGTGAAAGCCGCTGGGAATTTTAATACAATGCAACTGTGACTCATCTCTCTTTCTCTCTAGGTGATTTTGGGAGATTATAACTGGTTGTCGTATGAAGACACTTTTCATCTGTCGCAGAGGTTTGGTAGCGGGCTGGCTGCACTGGGTCAGAAGCCTCTTTGTAACATCGCCGTTTTCTGCGAGACTCGTGCAGAATGGATCATAGCGGCGCAGGCTTGCTTCATGTACAACTTCCCCTGTGAGCAATTAAATCGCGCACACACACACAGAGTATTGTCTTCTGCATTATGCTGACTAGGAGAGAATATCTGGCCAAAAATAGCATTGCTGTAGTACTAGATAAAAGACCACATCTCACTGAAATCAGAATTGCACCATTCAAGCACACACATGTGTTCTGCAGGAAATCTGAATTGTTCATTTGTGCATGATTTTTAGAATAATATTACCCACAGCTCCTCTTGGGCACTACAGAAGAGAATTTTACTTTTTACTTTTTTATATATATATATATATATATATATATATATATATATATATAAATATAAATATAAATATAAATATATTTTACAGTATAATACAGTATAATAATGATATTGAAATCGTAATATATTTCTTGATTTTATTATTATTATTATTATGTATAGTCATATTAAATTAATAATCTCTTACTATACATATTAAAACTAATTTTTATTAATTATTCTTATCAGTAAATTATTTTTCTTTTACAGTAGTTTTATTATTTTCTTTCAATTTTAGTTTTTAACATTTTCATAATAAAATAAGAATAATGTATTATTATTATTATTCTCATCATAATTATAATAATAATTATTATTATTATTGTTGTATATTGAATGAATAGTCTTTTCCATGTTCCATATTCAAACTTTTATTATTATTATTATTATTAATAATAATAATAAATACTCTTATATACTATTATATACTCTTAAATACTTAATAGCTTTTTATTTTAGTGTTTTTTTTATTGAAATATGTATATTTTTTATTTAAATAAACAATATTTATAATAATAATGGTTAATAAATATTTAGCCTTTTTTGCAGTAGAATTTAAGTGAAATAGTACTATAAATCTGTATCGATTTAATTTTTAACATGTAAATAAAATTGTTGTTATTATTATTATTACTATTAAATATTCAGATTTATTTTACAGTAGTTTTATTGAAATTTGTTTTTGTTTAAATAAGATATTAAAAATATATATAAAATATGTATAGTAATGTATAATATTAATAGAAGTATTATTATTATTAGTAGTATTATTATCAATATTAATATTATTATTAATCTCAGCTTTTTATTTTACAGCATTTTTATTGAAATGTAATGTATTTGTTTTTATTTAAATGAGAAAAATGTTTAAATAATGACAATAATTATTAAAAAAATATAGAGCTGTTTTTGAATTCCAATTTAATTAAAATGGTACTATAAATTTGTTGATGTAATTTTTAGCATGAATAATAAAATAAATATTTATAATAATACTACTAATAATATTTATTATTATTATTATTATTATTATTAAATACTCAGCTTTTTATTTAACAGTATTTTTATTGAAATGTCATTTATTTAATTGTTTTTATTTAAATAAGAATATTTAGAATAATAACTAATTTAGCTTTTTATTTTACAGTACAGTTTAATTAAAATATTATACATATATATTAAAGTATTATACATTTAATTTTTAACATGTAAATAATAAAATAAAAAATATAATAATAATAATAATAATTATTATTATTATTATTATTATTACTGTTGTTATTATTAAATACTCTGCTATTTATTATACAGTATTTTTTATTGAAATGTAATTTATTTATTTTTCTTATTTAAATAAAAATAAATAATAATAATAATAATAATAATAATAACTATTAATACCATATTTAGTTTATTTATTAATTTATTTAGTAATTTAATTAAAATAGTACCATAATAGTATGTATTATAAAAAATGTTATTAAGCTGCTTTTCATCATATGAATACCTTAATTTAGGGATGGGCGATATATTTATATCGATATTATGTGCATCTCATCAGTAAAGCCGGTTCTTTGATTAGCAGTAAATCTCCATCACTTGTTTTCAAATAGAGCGCCAGTTTATTCACAGAGCCGTAGATCACTGCCAAGCTACGCAATATCGGGTTCAGTTTCGCGGGTGATTCATTGGGGTAGCTTTTCAGTGATCTACGGCTCTGTGTATTAACTGGCGCTCCACTTGAAAACAGGTGATGGAGATTTACTGTTAATCAAAAAAAACGGCTTTACTGACGAGATGCGCATGAATTTATCGATCAATATATATCGCCCAGCCCTATCTTCATTACTGAAGTTTGAATGTAGAAGTATGAAATGATTTGCCTCTTTTTAAAACTCTTTATCTCTGACTCTTTCATATTTAAAGGCACAGTTCCAAATCTAACTGATTTTCTTTCTCTTGGTCTCAGTGGTGACGCTATACTCCACATTGGGAGGAGCAGCTATAGCTCATGGTCTAAATGAGACTGAGGTCACACACATCATCACCAGCAAAGACCTGCTGCAGAGCCGCCTCAAGGTGAAAACCACACACACCATATATCAGACACACAACACACCAGTGGACCCATCAGCTATCACTCATGCTCTGAATCATTTTGTCTCTCTCTCAGGCCATTCTGATGGATGTCCCCAGACTCAAGCACATCATAGTGGTTGATAAGAAGCCCACCAGTTGGCCTGATCTGCCCAGAGGCATCATGGTCCACAACATGGCTACAGTGCAGGAACTAGGGGCCAAACCTGAAAATAGTACGTCTTGAGTAGCATACTACTTTTTTTGATACTGCATACTGTTATATTTGTATGATGCATATGGTTTCACAGCCTTGGGATGATAAAAACAGCAACTTTTCTAATGTTTTGAAGTGTACTAACACAATAAGGACCAAAAGAGCTGTAAACATAGATTAAGGAAGAAAGACAGCAGGATCTTCCTGTCAGATGAAAAGAAGTCTTTTGAGGGCATGCAGACCGTGTTGAGAGCCCACACGCTCAGCCTTTGTGTCCGATAAGAGCAAGTGTTTAGAAAAGCCCTCTGGGGATAAGAGAGGGAGATGTTATCATTATTAGAGCAGGTTTTCTCTGTTCAAAAAGACTGAGATAAAAGAAGTAGACATTTCACTGGAGCATTAGACCTTTGTTTTTTTTTTTGATGTGTTGCCTGTCTAGCGCTCGCACATATGAGACAGCAGGATGAATGATACTAGATGTATTCATTAAAAAATGATCATGTCTGTGTCTCATTCTGTTGGAAGACCTCACTCTCCACAGTGAGAGCTTTCTTGTAGGAATTTAAAATAGTTGTTTGGAAGGCACTTTAACAAAAGTCTTCCATGCCACATGTGGCATGGTTATTGCCGTTGACACAAATTTACATTAGTTCAATATCCAATTTGAAAATTTGCCTCATAAAATAAATAAAAAAAACACTAACTTTGAACAGTAAGATTTGTAATGTTTTTTTAAAGAATTCTCTTCTGCTCGCCAAGCCTGCATTTATTTGATCCAAAATACACTAATATTACGAAAGCAGTAATATTGTGTAATATTTGTATTATTTAAAACAACTGCTTTCTATTTTAAAATATTTTAAAATGTAATTTATTCCTGTGATCAAAGCTACATTTTCAGCATCGTTACTCCAGTCATCAGTGTCGCATGATCCTTCAGAAATCATTCTAATCTGCTGATTTGCTGTTAAAGAAACATTTTTTATTATTATTAATGTTTAAAAGAGTATTTTTTTCTTTGAATAGAAAGATTCAAAGATCAGAATTTATCTGAAATAAAAAACTTTGTAATTTTATTTATATATATATATATAATTCTACATAATTTTACTAATTTTAATTAATTTTACTTTTAAAAGTTTTCACAAAAATATTAAGGAGCACAACTATTTTCGACATTTGAAAATACAATTTTTTTTCTTGAGCAAATCAGCATATTCGAATGATTTCAGAAGGATCCAGTGATAGGTGTGACAAATTGGGTTACTTTTTTATGACATTTATATAAATTACTAGGGATGTAACGATAACCGGTTTGACGATAAATCATGATAAAATTCTCCACGGTTAGTATTACCGTTTCATCTTTTAATTATCATTAAAACCGTATTTGATTACCACGATTTGAACAACTTATGATAAATATATATTGTACAGCGTAAAGCAAAGTTTAAATAACAGTCTCATGTGCGCAGAGCACGCAGAGTAACAGTTTCGTTTTGAATAGAAGCATGACGGAAAGATGGGAGGTTTTAAAAGGGTGCTGAGGGAATATACAAATGAATATAGAAATGAATGAATTATATGAATGTACCTCTGATGGTTCTGACTGTCTTCAGAAAAGATTCGATGGCATTGTGTTTTGATCTTCATTCCATGTAATACCTAATAAAGTAGTGTTCTTAATCGCAATGCTGCTTTGTCCACGGAGTTTACGGAAACAGCTGTAACTTTGCTGTTCCACAAGTGCCGCCTAGTGGCACAGAGTGGATTTCCATTGACTTACAATTATGTTCAGCCTGTTTGCAGTTTTTGTCTAGCTAAAACGGACCGAATTTTCATGCACTGCTGTCATCTTAACTAAAAAAGACTAAAAACAAGGATTCTATAAATTTAAACAATTCACATAATACATCTAGAATTATTTAGATAAAATACATATAACATTTATTGATTTGACTTAACCATTTTCTTTATTTAAAGGCTGAAATGTGAGGTTTACCATTTTATAAAACCTTTTCAAAGCTTTATTTGAACATTTCGAACATGTTATTAGGTAATGTTATTGTTTTAGCGTTTGTAAAAACAGAAGTCATTTTATATGTTGTTTGTTGATTTGAAATATAAAACTTTGAGAAACAATTTATGTGTTAGTACTTTTTAAACATTTCCAGCATATTTTAACAATACCGTGATAATATTGATAACCGTGATCATTTTTGTCACTATAATCGTGATAAGAAAATTTCATACCGTTACATCCCTATAAATTACAATGAAAAATATTAGAATAGAAAAAGAGTTATTTAAAATTGTAATATTTCACAATATTGCTGTTTTTAATTAAATACATGCAGCCTTAGTAAACATTTATAAAAATAAATGAAAATAAATAAAAATGTGTATTTGACTGTCAAATATAATTGTTAATATTATGTTAAATATTAATTTATATTTATTTAAACAATATAAAAAATGTGAAATTAAAGTTGTGTATATGTGTGTGCACGGTATATATTTATTATGTGTATATAAATACACACACATGCATATATATTTAAGAAAAATATGTTAAATATATATTAAATATATACTGCTTGGGTGTGTCTTTATATATACATAATAAATGTACACCGTACACACATACATAAGCAACTTTTATTTTGCATGTGATTATTCATGATTAATCATTGCCCAAAACTAATTTATTTTAATGAATATGGTTTTAAACAAAGTTTTTAGCAATTTAACAAAGATGAAGTATTTAGCAGCTTTTTGTTTATTAAACTAGAGCATAGTTACCCATGCCAGCAGTTTAATTTACATTAACTTGGGGCAGATTTATGACATTTGTTTTGGACTGAGAGCTTCATGCAGTGCGAAAAATCTTGGCAGCAAAGTTGCCCAATTAAAAAAAGTTAGTTTTCGAAGTAGTTATTTTAGAGCGTTTCTGTCTGGAATGCCACTACAACATGGCTGCAACTAATGAAGGGATGTGAATGTGTGTTTCTCTGTGTGCAGTAATGGTGTCCCGCAGACAGCCTGTCCCATCTGATATCGCAGTGATCATGTACACCAGCGGCTCTACAGGCATTCCTAAAGGAGTCATGATCTCTCATAGCAACATCATCGCTGGCATCACTGGCATGGCCGAACGCATTCCCAACCTGAAGTGAGTTTCTCTGACACACGCCATCATCTCACTGTCTGTCTCTTTACTAATCTCCATTTCTCTATTGGCAGTGCTTTATTTTATGTATGAATAATAAATTATCTTGTCCTACTAATTAAAGGGATGGCGCACCCCAAAATGAAAATTCTGTCATTAATTATTCATCCTCATGACATTCCAAACCTGTAAGACCTTAGTTCATCTTCGAAACACAAATTAAGATATTTCTGATGAAATCCGAGTGCTTTTTGACCCTGCATAGACAGCTAAATTGTCCACAATGCAATGGCTTGTTTAAATGTGGGCAAATGATTATTTGTTAACGCTCTTTCTGTTTTTTGTGGCAGTGAGAATGACACCTACATTGGCTACCTCCCCCTTGCTCATGTCCTGGAGCTCAGCGCTGAGCTGGTATGTGTGTCACATGGCTGCCGGATTGGATATTCGTCACCTCAGACACTTGCTGACCAGGTACAACTGCACACAAACACATATGAGTCATCATCACCATGTCAAGCTCTTTTACAATCTCACGATACTTGAGACTGCCCAAGCATTTGCATTATAACTACAGACAATAACAGTGCTGCATATTAGTGCTGTCAAACGATTAATCGCGATTAATCGCATCTAAAATAAAAGTTTGTTTACATACTATGTTTGTGTACGGTGTATATTTATTATGTATATATAAATACACACACATGCATGTATTTAAGGAAAGGATTTATATCTAAAATATTTATATTTGTTTATAATCTAAATTGTATACAGATATAAATGTATATCCATATAAATATTTTGTTTTAATATATACATATATATATGTGTGTGTATTTATATGTACATAATAAATATACAAAGTAAACACACCTATAGTATGTAAACATAAACTTTTATTTTGGATTCGATTTATCGCGATTAATCGTTTGACAGCCATACTGCATATTAAAGAAACATTTCTGCTGATTTGATATAAAAGGAATGCTAATATTTTGTCCTTTCTCCCACAGTCGTCTAAAATTAAAAAAGGCAGTAAAGGAGACACAAGTATGCTCAGACCAACACTGATGGCAGCCGTACCAGTAAGAAACCTCATGTTCATACAAACACACACACAGTGTTGGTAACCGCTACTGACTTTGTTTTACACTACCAGTCAAAAGTTTTTGAACAGTAAGATTTGTAATGTTTTTTTTTTTATCTGCTCACTAAGTCTGAATTTATTTGACCAAAATACAGCAAAAGCAGTAATATTGTAAAATATTTTTATTATTCAAAATAATTGCTTTCTATTTTTATATATTTTAAAATGTCATTTATTCCTGTAATCAAAGCTACATTTTCAGCATTGTTACTCCAGTCTTTGGTGTCACGCGATCCTTTAGAAGTCATGCTAATATGCCGTTCAAGGATTTTTATTATTATCAATATTTAAAAAGGTTTTCAGGATTATTTGATGAATAGAAAGATCAGCATTTATCTGAAATAAAAAGCTTTTGTAACCTTATACAGTATACCATTCAAAGGCTTGGAGTCAGTATTATTTGTTGCTTTATTTTGTTGGGGGGGGATTATAGAAAATGCAGAGTTTGTAGAATGTGCTTAAAATGCTTGAAGTACTTGAATTTGACTTTTTGAAATGTAAGGCCTGGAAAACCCTTGAAAATATAAATATTCCTGAAGAGGTATTTGAAAAGTGCTTGTATTATTAAAAGACATTGTATCTTTTTTTTTTTTATAAGGGCATATCTTTTAAAAAAAGTCATACCTTTTTTTTTTTGCTTATTTCAGTTAATGTCAGAAAGCTAAGCCAGTAGGAGTTGTGTTGTGTAAACATGGCTGAAGACATGAAAAGAGGAACAGATAAACCAAATTAAAAAAAAAGTCATTTACACTGGAATCACTCTGATTCAAACATGTGTCTTCGATCATTTATTTCAAGCGATTCACTAGCAAAAACCAGATCAAATTAAAAGAACCATTAATTTTCAAATTCCAGCATCGCTTGTAATAATTTTAAAAGGCATGTAGTGAAGGGTGAAATGGGGCTTTTTGAAACTCTGAATCAGTTAAACCATTACAAAATTATTCACTGTTTCGAAGTGTTCCAATCGGATCGCATTTTGCAGATCCGCAAATAATTTGATTCATATCAGGACTTTGGAGCGTGTATCACAAATCATTTGATTTGGATTGGAACGGGTTTGTGAATTATTTTCAAATCAAAAGATTCACAATATGTGATTTAAAGTCCCGTCCTAACTCAAATGATTTGTGGTCCACGCTGAGTACTGATAGGAAATAAATCATTATTCAGATCGGAACTTGAGACCGGGTTTGCAAATCGTTTGCTTTAGATTGGAAATTCAGAGCGTGTTCGCAAATCTTTTAAGAAGTAATGCTTAAAGTCCTTAAGTCTTGGAATTTAATTTTGCAGTATCTGTACAAACCCTGAAAATAATACTATTATTTAGCAAGGATGCTTTAAATTGATCAAAAGTGATGATAAAGACAATTATAATGTTACAAAAGATTTCTATTTCAGATAAATGCTTTCTATTCATTAAAGAAACCTGACAAAATTCTGCTCGGCTGTTTTCAAAATAATAATAATAATAAACAAATTTTGAGCAGCAAATCAGAAAATTAGAATCATTTCTAAAGGATCAGCTTACCAGCATTCAAATATAAAACAGTTATTTTAAAAAGTAACAACAGTCAATTAAGATCAAATAAATGCTGGTTTAGTGAGCAGAAGAGGCTTCTTTAAAAAAAACATTTTAAAAACTTTTGACTGCTAGTGTAAATGTGAAGTTTTTTTCTGTCTATAGGAGATTATGGACCGTATCTATAAGAATGTGATGACAAAAGTTGAAGAGATGAGCAGTGTGCAGAAAACTCTCTTTGTTCTGGCGTACAACTACAAGATGGAGCAGATTTCCAAAGGATACGGCACACCGCTCTGTGACAGGTATAATGCAGTGCTGTGTATAATAACACGGTGATTTCATCCAAAAATCACTGGGTTTGTTCAGAAGCAGTTCTGTTTTCTAAAATGTTAATGTTTATTTGCATCTTTTTCTGTAGGCTTGTGTTCAAGAAGGTTCGCTCGTTGCTGGGCGGTAACACACGTGTGCTGTTGTCTGGCGGAGCTCCTTTATCTGCAGCTACTCAGCGGTTTATGAACATCTGTTTCTGCTGTCCTGTGGGACAGGGCTATGGGCTTACTGAGACCTGCGGAGCTGGGACCATTAGCGAATGTAAGCATGAGTTCACTGAGAGGGGGTTAGGACTGAATCTAGGACCAGCGGTTTTATAATTAAAAAAACTAAAACTAAATGATTCTGTCGTATCCATGGATTTTTAGTTGTTAAATAGTTAATTTACATTCATCTCTATTGCTTTAGTAATAGTGCTTTATTTTATTCATTTTTTTTTTATTATAATTATCCATTAGTCCATTAGAATGTCCATAATTTATCCATGACTCTGACTTTATGGTAATGTACACCAGTGTTTAAATGTGTTTTTATTTTTATTTTTTTGAAAGAAGTGAAAAAAATAAGCAGAACTATTTTCAACAAGAATGATTTTTTTTAAGGATCATGTGACACTGAAGACTGGAGTAAAGGCTGTTTGACCCACAGGAATAAACTACTTAATATATTGAAATGGAAAATGGTTATTTTAAATTGTAACAATATTTCACATTATAACTGTTTTTACAGGACAAGTGTTTTTATTATAAAATAAAACTAAAACGTTATTTTCAGTAATTGAAATACGCCTGAAAAAATCTAATATATTACATGTTTAAAATATAAGATATAAAAATGTTTAATGAAAAACTAAAATAATTTAGTAATATTACTAAAACTGAAATAAAAAGGAAAATAGCAATATTGAAAAAATAAATTACTAAAATTAAAAGTAATTAAAAAAAGAATAAAAAGGTGAGTCGGTACTGCAAATTGAGGTTGTATATTCTAGTATTAAAATTAATTGTATAAATTAAAAGCTGGTTACAGTGTTGTCATGGACATGGAAAACCTGATATTTGGAGATGTAAAGGCATGGGAATTTATTTATTACATACACTACCAGTCAAAAGTTTTTGAAAAGTACATTTTTATTGTTTTTTTTTTTGTTGTTGTCTCTTCTGCTCACCAAGCCTGCATTTATTTGATCCAAAGTACAGCACAAATAATACAATTTTGAAATATTTTTACTATTTAAAATAGCTTTTTATTTTAAAATATAATTTTATTTCTGTGATTTCGAAGCTGAATTTTTAGCATCATTACTCCAGTCACATGATCCTTCAGAAATCCTTCTAATACTCTGATTTCTGATTCTTCTTCTTCTTCTTCTTATTATTATTATTATGCTGAATACAGATGAGTATATATATTTTTTCAGGTTTTTTTGATGAATAGAAAGTTCAGAAGAACAGCATTTATCTGAAATAGAAATCTTTTGTAACATTATGTTTGTAACATCACTTTTGATCAATTTAAAGCATCCTTGTTAAATAAAAGTATTAATTTCTATAATTTCTTATCCCCCCCAAAATATACTGACTGCAAGTTTTTAAATGGTATAGTGTATAATGTTACAAAAGCTTTTTATTTCAGATAATTGCTGATCTTTAGATCTTTCTACTCATCAAAGAATCCTGAAAACAATTGTTTTAAATATTGATAATAATAGGTGTTTCTTGAACAGCATATTAGAATGATTTCTGAAGGATCATGTGACACTGAAGACTGGAGCAATGATGCTGAAAATTTAGCTTTGATCACAGGAATAAATTACATTTTTAAAATATATTCAAATATAAATTTTAATTAATAATTTTTAAAAGTTTTACTGTTTTTGTTGTATTTTGGATCAAATAAATGCAGTCTTGGTGAGCAGAAAGAGACTTAAATTAAAATTAAATCTTACTGTTCAAAAACTTTTGACTGGTAGTGTAAATGTCATTATCATGTATTGCTTTGTAATATTACATTGGCTAAAAATTGCTCTGTGAGTGTAGTCTCTTTGAAATGAATCCTTATTCAGTTATCACAAACAACTAGAAAAGTAATGGGAATTTATGGGTCAACAGGTAAATATGTTAAACAGGTTGACTCCTGGGTTAAAAGCTGGGTTAATATGCCGGGTTAATCCAACTATTCAAGTGATTAGTAAAGGGAGGGGAAAATACAGTTCAAACTTAAAAAAAAAAAAAAAAAAGATAGAAACCACACCTTCAAATCCAGTGATATTAAATGAATGCTTATGAATGAATGTATTAGATATTGTGTACGCGCGCTAATACTGTGTATGTTTGTCTAGTGTCTGATTACAGCACTGGACGAGTTGGAGCTCCTCTGGTGTGTTCAGAGATCAGGCTAAAGAACTGGGAGGAAGGCGAGTCTGGCTTTTTTTTTTACTACTAACACTTTACGATTGCTGCTTTTTAAGAAGACATCTTTATCATAATTATAATATGATGAGAATTTAAATGTTATTAAATAATGCCCATTTGAATGTTTTCTCTGTGTTTCTGGCCATAGGTGGTTATTTCAGCACAGATAAACCAAACCCACGGGGAGAGATTCTGATTGGCGGTCCCAACGTCACTATGGGTTACTATAAAAATGAGCAGAAGAACCGAGAGGACTTCTTTGTGGATGCGAACGGCCAGCGCTGGTTCTGCACCGGAGACATCGGAGAGTTTCACCCTGATGGCTGCCTCAAGATTATCGGTATGGAGAGACGCATACAACCTTTACAAAATAACAAAGCTATTTAAAGGGACATTTTACCTAAATTGTATGTACTCTTCCTCCACTTCAAACCTGTATGAGTTTCTTTATTCTGTTGTACACAAAAGAAGATATTTGGAAGAATGTTGGTAACCAAAAAGTTGATGGTAGCCAATTACTTTTTTCCATTATGGAAGTCAATGGCTACCGTCAGTGTTACATAGAGGCTTGGAACAACTAAGTTATTGACTTATAGTTTCTCAAACTGGTTGTGTGATGTCTGTGTAGATCGTAAGAAGGACCTTGTGAAGTTGCAAGCTGGTGAATACGTGTCTTTGGGCAAAGTGGAGGCTGTGCTCAAAAACTGTCCGCTCATTGACAATATCTGCGCTTATGCCAACAGGTAAGTGCACATAAGAAACACGCATTTGTAAATGCTGTATAGTGTTTTAACTGAGATGTATAAATCTTTTCTGTTCTTTACACAGTGATGAGTCTTATGTAATTGGGTTTGTGGTGCCCAATCAGAAACAGTTAACTGCCCTTGCTGAGCAGAAGGGCATTAGAGGACCATGGGAAGAGATATGCAACCAAGCAGAGATGGAGAAAGAGGTTCTACGTATCATCACAGATGCGGCTATAACAGGTCTGTCAACAGAGAGCAAAATAACTAATTGTCTCTGTTGGAATTTTCATTGGATTGACCAAGATTTGAGAAGATTTCTGAATTGCAGTACTAATAAGTTCAATATAGTCACCCAGCAGAAACCCAAACATGTTTTACTGTATCACAGTTTTGCATCTTTTTACATATAGTAACCTGTATAGTATACTATACCATTTAAAATCTTGCAGTCAGTATATTTTTGGGGGGATAAGAAATTATAGAAATTAATCCTTTTATTTAGCAAGGATGCTTTAAATTGATCAAAAGTGATGATAGACATTTATAATGTTAGAAAAGATTTCTATTTCAGAAAAATGCTGTTCTTCTGAACTTTCTACTCATCAAAGAAACCTGAACAAAATATATATATTCTGCTCTTTTCAGCATAATAATAATGAATGTTTTCAGCAAATCAGAATATTACAATGATTTCTGAAGGATCATGTCACATTTATTGAATCCAAAGTACAGCAAAAACGGTACAATTTGTACGAATGAAATATTCTTGCCATTTAAAATAACTGTTTTCTATTTGAATATTTTGTATATTTTGTATATATTTTTCTATATTTTAAAATGTAATGTATTCCTGTGATTTCAAAGCACACTCATTCTAATACTCTGATTTGCTGCATAAAATAAAGCTGACTTGACTTGCTGCACAAAAAAAAAATAATATTATTATGTTGAAAACAGCACTTTTTTCAGGTTTCTTTGATGAATAGAAAGTTCAGAAGAATGGCATTACCTGAAATAGAAATCTTTTGTAATATTATAAATGTCTTTAATCAATTTAAAGCATTTTTATTTTTTAAAATAAAAATATTAATTTCTATAATTTCTTTCTTAAAAAAATTGTATACTGATAAGATAAATTTAGATAAATTCAGATCTTTCTGTTCATCAAAGAATCCTGAAAACAATGTACTCAACTGTTTTAAATATTGATAATGATAAAAAAAAAAGTTTCTTGAGCTGCAAATCACCATGATTTCTGAAAGATCGTGTGAGACTGAAGACTGGAGTGATGAAAATTTAGCTTTGATCACAGGAATGAATTATTAAAATAGAAAGCGGTTATTTTAAAAAGTAAAAATATTTCAAAATATTACTGCTTTTGCTGTATTTTGTATCAAATAAATGCAAAAGGTTTAAAAAAAAAATAAAATAAAATAATAAAATCTTTCGACTGGTAGTGTGTGTGTGTGTGTGTGTGTGTATATGTATATGTATATATATATATATATATATATATATTAGTTTAAAAAGCTATAGTCCAACAACAAGTTCCCAATAAAATCTCTGTTCTGATTCACAGGTAAACTGGAACGCTTCGAGATCCCAAAGAAAATCCGTCTGAGCGCTGAACCCTGGACGCCCGAGACGGGCCTGGTTACTGACGCCTTTAAACTCAAACGCAAGGAATTAAAAACGCACTATCAGGACGATATCGAGAGGATGTACGGCGGCAAGTGAATGAAGCCAGGCGGTGTGATGTGATGGGGAGGGAGGGAGGGTTTAGGACACACCATGCCACAATGCCTATATATATGAAAAAAAACAACCCACAATCCTCTGCCTTCCTGCTCCCTGTGATGCTCTGCGATCAAAACAGGGACACACTTGAATTTTCGCTCACTTACGGTTTGATGAGAGGGAACGGAGCGACAGCATACGCCACCTGCTGAAGCAGGTACTAAGTAACGCACTTTTCTCAGACGATTCACGAGAGTGACTCCTGAAAGACACACACAACACAACCAACGAACTGTGAGACTTTTGGACCCCGCCCACTCCTCTTGCTTCTCTCTCATTGGCTCTCGCCCCTTCACCCCGCCCTCACATTGTTCTGCAGGCAGATAGGCTTGATGATTCCACCCTACTGCGAAGCGGTCACACTGAATTCTCTTCGAGAGTCTATGCAGGGAAACGTTTTGTAATTTGGCTGTATTTTTTGTTGCTTAGACTTTTTTTTTCAAAGACTTTTTGTTTTTGGTCCAAAACAGCTGCGAGATTTGAATATGTCTGGAATGCTTCTCTAACTGTGTTACAATGTTACTTTTTCTGGAACTTTGCCGTTTGTACTTGACATTTTGTTACTTTTGGTTTCTGTTGTTTACCTGTATCCAAAGGCTGTTACTGTTGCCCTGTGTGAAATTAACAATGTATGTCAGGAGTTAGTGCACACTGAGGACTGTGTACCAGGAAAACCCTAACAATCCAAACCTGGAGAGACCAGTATATTACACAAGATTTCTGTTGTAATGCGACCAAAGCAGTTTTAATTCTGCGCCAAAGCTGTTACGGAGAGCAGTCTTAAACCAGAGACGTGCTTTAATACTACAACAAGCTTGTACTGATGCTGCAGAGAGTTTTTTTTGTCAGGGCAACTTTAACAATAATCCAATTTCACAGACATGATCCAAATTTTGTGCATTTCTATGTCAGTGATTTACTCCTCATTCCTCCCACGCTCTACAGGGTTTGCCTAAGAATCACACGGGATGTATGACTCCATACTTACAGCGTATATTTCTTTTTGTCTAAATTTGTGAAGCCTTTTAAACGTATTCCTTTCTAAAAATGTCATGTGATCATACGATTTGTTGCATGGATGTTTTGCAAGGGAACCAAGTGTTGCTGTGGAGTAGTTTGGGTACATTTTGTTTCTTAAATGGCCATTTTTTGTATTCTATTGTGATATTGTCATCATAGGAAATGATTAGTGACTTTAACAAAAAGTATGAATTTGAATGTGCAATAGACTTATGTATTCTGAGATACATCAAATGATACGCACAGTCCGGTCCCAAGAGCATGAATGTCTCCAGCCTTTTCGACGTAACGGAAGAGGCGCATTTATTCTGCTTCAGACTGTGCAGATCACTGATTCACATTTGACTTTGCATGATTCGGGAGATGTGAACCAAACAAATAAGCTTCAGATAAGAACATATTGTATCACGGACAATGACAAATGTGGCATTTGCATAAAAAAGTGCAAATGTTCTAAAATATGTACATTTAAGTGAAAAATGTTGATTTTTTTTAGCACTTAGTATTTTCAACTTGAAAAGATCTGAACATTTTATGTTTTCATAATTCCTTTAACACTCCAGCTTTGGTGTCACAACATGATGCTCTTTATTGAAAGTACTTTGTTTTTGTTTTATTCTAATTTTTGTCCTGGAACTGAAGGCAAATGGTGTTCCTAAAACTAGACAAGTCTGCCTTTCCTGTGCTCGATGGAGGATGTTGATTGCCTTTTTTACACAGTGGAAATTAAAAGTGGTTTATAGGAATTTATACTTTTGATAATTTATTTCTGTCTTTGAATTCAGGGAGTGACTCATCCCCTCTTGGAGCTGCTGTACTGCTCACCTTGATTGTGCTTCATTTACATCCTGTAATGTCATTGGTTCCAGCCACACGCATCTGGCCAATCATCTGCTAGGCTAGAGAGGGCTGTAATCTGATTGGTGTATCCACCTGTCAGTCACGCCCTCAGCGACAGCTAACCCAAATTAATCGGCTTGTTAGACGCTTACATCATCAACATGACTGTTTAACCACATCCTACTTTACATTCTTAAAGTCCTTGATGTTTAATAGCTACACACAGGCCTACTGAGAGGATGTTTGGTGGATTTATTCTCTCTCCTTATGTTACCCACTCTGTAAATATGAATTTAGGTCAGGAATTCATAACGTTAGTTGCATTTAGCAGATGTACAGATGTACCATCTCCTTTAAATATGATTAATCTTTGTTACTGACCAGGTTTGGGGTCTTTTCTCCTCTGTGTGAGTGGTTACTGTCTTACGACAAGCAGGTCACAGCAAACAACTCCTTTATTTATTTGTAATTTGGCCTTGAAACTATGTTATACGGAATAAAGTTTTGTGAATTACGAAGGGATATTTGAGTATTATTTCTCTGTGCCTTTATTTTCAGAAAGCTTTGCTTTAAGAAGGGTATTTGTACTTTTTAAATATTGATCAGTTTTATTAGAATGGTTTATATATGGTTTTGTGGTTTATATATATATATATATATATATATATATATATATATATATATATGTGAAGTTGTATATATTATTATATTATAATTTAGTCTATTATTGAAGTGGATCTCATAACAGTTATTCACCAGCAGATGTCAGCATCAGATAATTTACCCTAGAGAGAATCACATTGAAATCTACTGTACCTTTAGCTTTGTGATTTCAAATAATAATAATTTTATTACAATAATATCCTTGAATGTTCCTTATTACAGGTCAGAAGACTAGCCATTAATGACCAAGTCATTTTTTTAAATGTGTATATAACAAGCAATGTTTACTGAAGATTTGCCATATTCCTAAATTAGTTAACATAAAATCAAAATTTACTCCATTCAGTTTATTGACCTATTTTAAGATCCCAATTCCCAGACGCACAATCTGTTCCATTAAGAAATATGAAAGATGGAAAATGGTTTGCAAAAGCCAGTTTACACTGACTTACCAATTCAACTAAATGCAAATCTCCTTTAAACAAAAAAATAAATAAATACATTTTCTGTCAGTATTGCACAAACTCGAAATTGAAGACACATTTAGAATTTTCCTATTTAAGCCATTCTACAAAATTGGTTCAAACTGCCGTCCCACAACCAAAAAAACATATTTAAAAGCATTATTCAAATCATAGTTGTTTACTAAGATCATTCTATTATCTGTTGAAACATTAACAATATATATAAAATCATCATTTATTGTGTATTTTTATTTGGGAGGTGGCTGTCCCAAACGCTAACACCTAAATTTCTTATGAAAATGATATTAAAATATTTTATGTAAAAAAAATAAAATAAATAATATTAATAATGTGTCCCGCATTTTCATGTCACTATGTCAAGTGTATGTTTTAGTCTATTGACTGAGACTACATTTATAATCAGAAAATATTAATGTGTCTCTCTCTCATAGCTACATGGTGAGTAGACCCCAGCATTCAAAAATATGAAAAATCTGTTTAACTTTGAAACGTCACTACTGAACACTTTTTTTTCCTGGAACTAAACACACTTTTTTGGGAGTTATTCCATAACATTTAGTATTTATATGTGTACCACTGTTCAGAACTGTGCTAGCTAACCATGTGCTGATTAGCATCTTTGAGCTAGGTTCAAAAGTAAATTCAGGGTTTCTGCAGATATGAACAACTGAAATGTAAGACTTTTTAAGACATTTTAAAAACCACCATATATGGAATTTAAGACCTAAACCTGTAATTGAAACTCACATTACATTGCATACATATATGTAATAGTTAATGTGTTTCATGTATAAAAAAAAATATATTATAAAATTATATTACTCTGATATACAGTGAACTTTTCATATCAGCAGATAACATTCCACACAAAATATCCCATAAAAGTACCACATCACCAAGATTTTTGGTGGTGTGAACAATTTATTCTAAAGCAATATTTGTTTTTTTATTTTCTACTGAACTATATCATATTATAAATAAACTACACATTTTGAATTTTTACTTCAGTGTGTTTCTTCTGAGTTTCTTTTTGTGTACTGTTTCCCTTGTTTGTTTTTAAGTCTCTCACGAAGAGACATACCAGAAATACAATATCCATTATCAAACGCTGTTTACAATGAATGTATTAAAATAAGAAAAATCATTCTTGCGTTTCGATGCTTCGCTGTTTTTTGGGGGGAAATAAACAAAATTTTAATACAGTTATGCATTTTTTTTTTGGTATTTTAGTATGTTTCAGTAGTGTTTTAGTATGCAAGTTAAAATTCTGTAATGTGATGTGATCACTACCGAAAATGAGCAGTCACTGAAACGGGATGTTTTGTCAAAAATAAAAGTATACTGAATTATCAACTAGGATGTTATGATAGTTTTTGGTTCAATGTATATTCAAACTACTGAATCCTTAATTCTGAAATCAGTATGATCAACTTTTTGCCTTTTACAAAGAAAAACTGGATTCAAAATACAACAAATCTCAAAAAATGCACTTGAAATATTGTTAAAAATGTAATTGTTATTGATTTACCTCAGATATATATATATATATATATAGCAAATAGCAAAAAAATATATAAATTTATATTTACAATGTAGATGTGAGCAAAATCTTAATAGGTCAATATAACCCTTTTTATTAAATTATGTATTACTGTTTCAGTAGTGAGAAATTTGAGCAAATATTCCAAAACTTACTGAAAATACAATATGAGAATTAACTGCATAATTACTAGAAATGTATACTTTGGATACATGCATACATACAAATGGAAAAATACTTTTTTTCAAGACGTTTCCAACTGTGACTTCTGTAGAATGGCCCATATAAAGCACGTCTCGGTGACCTTACTCAGTTGACGTCATTAATTTTTACTCTTTGTGTGGTATATGATGTGCGGCACTCGGTGCTTGGCTGCTTCAAAACACGCCTGTACGAGACTAGAGTCAACTAAGCAAGTCAGTCCTTAGGACAAGTATCTGTGTCCATGGAAACCAAGGCCACAAGTCGGCAGCGACTGTCTTTTGTCAAGATCATCAGGAGGTGGAGATAGGAGGACACAAAGACATTCTTAGAGACTTGGTGACTGATAAGTCAGTGCAGCGATGTGAAAGAAAAGACAGTCTGTGAATGGCATTATAGAAGATGTGATGGAAACATCAAATCAAACATCGTCCTTCTAATTAAAAAGAATGAGTCAAGCGCTGCACACATCTGTGGATCAGAAACAGATTCCGACAAAATGACTCAGCCGTGCATCGTTTATACCGCATCAAAACTCATTTTACACTGTTATCACCACTAAAAACTGTAAAAAATGATAGATAGATAGATAGATAGATAGATAGATAGATAGATAGATAGACAGACAGATAGACAGATAGATAGATAGATAGATAGATAGATAGATAGATAGACAGACAGATAGATAGATAGATAGATAGATAGATAGATAGATAGATAGATAGATAGATAGATAGATAGATAGATAGATAGATAGATAGATAGATAGATAGATAGATAGATAGACAGATATTATTTTGTATTTATGACGTGCACCTTTCCATCCAATCAGACCTTAATGAATATTATGGTATCCACAAATCATCTCAATCTCAATAGGTTCAATAGAACCCCATTATTTCAAACTCATCAAACTCAGCAAGTCGATTGCGTGGTTCACTGTCAATTACTGGTTATAAAACCACATATATACAGTTAGTGTCAAACGTTTACATGCACCTTGCAGAATCTGCAAAATGTTAATTATTTTACCAAAATAAAAGGGATCATAGAAAATGCATGTTATTTTTTATTTAGTACTGACCTGAATAAGATATTTCACTTAAAAGTCCACAAGAGAAAATAATAGTTGCATTTATAAAAATGACTGTGTTCAAAAGTTTACATACACTTGATTCTCTTTATTTTTTGGGGGTGAAATCTTTTTGAATTTGAAGATCCGGGTAAATTTAACTTATTTTGTGTTCTGAGAAAAATGTAAGTATCTTCTATAGCTTCTGAATTGCAGTACTTAATTTAAAAATATATATTTAGGCAAAATATGAAAAATGTACACATCTTCATTATGTTCAAAAGTTTACAGTTTAAGTTTACCCCTGGCTCTTAATGCACTGTTTTTCCTTCAGAAGCATCAGCGAGCATTTGAACCTTTCATAATAGTTGCATAAGAATCCCTCAGCTGTCCTCAGTGCGAAAAGGACAAACAAGGGACTCATGAACTCACTTAAAAAAAAACAAAAAAAACAGCTGTGGATCATTCAGATAACAACAGTATTAAGAATAAAGTTTATGTAACTATATTTTTTTCTTGTGCACTATATGTAAATGTATTTTATTTAAAAGGTATTTTATATTATTCAGGTCAGTACTACATAAAAAAATAACATGCATTTTGTATGATCCCTCTTATTTTGGCAAAATAATTAACATTTTGCAGATTCTGCAAGGTGTATGTAAAATTTTGACTTCAACTGTACCTGAGGTCCACAAGAACATTTATGAATATACTATACTTCTATTATTTAAAAAATTGTAGCAAGTTCATTTACAGCAAAGGCTGGCTTAGTATTTAGTTTGTCCTCTTTTGCTTTAATGACAGCATGATATTAAAGGAATACTCCACCCAAAAATGAAAATTACTCCATGATTTACTCACTCTCAAGCCATCCTAGGTGTATATGACTTTCTTCTTCTAGACGAACACAGTCAGAGTTGTTTTAAAATTTATCCTGGCTCTTCCAAGCTATATAATGGTGGTGGATAGTGGCTATTATTTTGAAGCTCCAAAGAGCGCATATATCCGTCGTAAAACTAACCCATAAGCCTCAGGGGGGTTAACACGTGTCTTTTGAAGCGGATCCATGGGTTTTTGTAACAAAAATATTTTTTTTTTTTAAATTACAAGCTCACAAAAATTACAAACCACTGACTTCCAGCAACGGAGTACGCGCATTTGTGAGAGTCGAGTTCTGGCTTCTCCCCTGACCTCTGACACGACATAGGCCGCATTCGTAGTGTAAGCTCAGGTGATAAGAAACGAATGAGGATAGAGCAATACTTAACTAATTAAAAGTCGAAAATGAAAGTTTCAAAAAATGTCAGTGGATTTCACTATAAGACAAGAAGAGCTTGAGTTTTTTGCACAGCCTTATTTGTTTTAACCGGAGTAATGTTACACCGACCAGGAACTTGTGAACACGCATACAGCCATTGCCGGAAGTCAGTGATTTAAGTTTATAATTTTAAAAATAGAAATATTTTTGCTTCAGAAGACATGTGTTAACCCCCCGGAGGCGTATGGGTTAGTTTTTTTACGATGGATATATGTGCTTTTAAAATAATAGCCATAATAATAGTAGTCATATACACCTAGGATGGCTTGAGGGTGAGTAAATCATGGGGAAATTTTCATTTTTGGGTGAACTATTCCTTTAAAGGAGACCTATTATGCCCCTTTTTACAATATGTAATATAAGTCTGCATCCCCAGAATCTGTCTGCAACATTTCAGCTCAAAATACCCCACAGATCACTTATTATGTCATTTAAAACATTTTTAAGTGGAAGCAGAAACATGCTGTTTTCCTGCATGTCTCTTTAGATGCAAATAAGCTGCTGCTCATACTTCAGATACTCTGCTAAAAAATATCGGGCTGGTTTTGATTATCATGTCTATCGCACTCAAATTATATGTTTTGAAGCCAAATCAGTTTAAAGTTCTGATATACGGTTTTCTGAGTGCACACTTCTGAAGCATGTGCACAGAAAGCAGCTGTCACACAATACTATACTTAGTTCTCTTTCATGTCTTATTGCACCTAAACTGTCAAAAACACACGTTTATGTTAAAAAAAAAAACAGTCGGTTGTGTCTGTGAAGGTAAACAGCTGTGCATGTTTATATTAGATCTGTTTGGCAGCAGCATAATGTACAGTAAATAAATCAATAAATCCACTGCTCTCTTGTCTCTTTTGAGGCTGGGACTCTAAATAGTGTTCTTTGCTCGTTTGTGCAGCCAAAGACAGAACAGTTGGCATGCTTTGCTCAAACTTTTGCCATGGCATTAGAACTGGTACACCATTGTCGCTTGTGAAAACAGAATGGCGGCGCTGTGGGTGGAAACATGCCAATTAAGGGGTGGTAATATTTCTACAACATGGCTGGGACAAAATCTGAGCGGCTCGTTTTTTTCACATGCTTGCAAAAAAAGGCTTACCAATACAAAGTTACTGGGTTGTCTTTTTTCATGTTTTCTGGTTTGGTAGATGCACTGGGGACCCAATTATAGCACATTAACATGAAAAAAGTCAGATTTTCATGATATGTCACCTTTAAATATTTCCTTTTTTTTTTTTTTAAATCTAAAACGTTCTGTTCATTTGCAAGGTTAAATTTGAACCCCAGATGTTGGACCCTACTGTACATTACAAAACATGTTATTAACAACTATGTCATCGGTTTACAGAACATAGTGTGTTTGTACAGACTCTGCAGAGATGTGAAGGTGTGTGTGTGTGTGTGTGTGTGTGTGTGTGTGTGTGTGTGTGTGAGTGAGAGAGAGAGAGAGAGAGAGAGAGAGAGAGAGAGAGAGACAGCAGACTGTCAGGATGTGTTTGCTGTTCTCCATCTGTGATGCTGGCAGTGAGAGATGGAGAATGACACATCAGAAGAAAAGCAATAAACAAAATAATCATCAGGGGAAGATGAGGGAAAACCTTAGATTGACACCTACACTCAGACCTACATAAATGCATCCATATATACACACATTTAACACACTCATGAACAGAATGGAGTGGGCACATCTACATGAGTCACTGCAGCTCAACCGCTCCTGCTCTCTGTGTCATTTCAATTTAGCATGTTTTATTGGCATGACAAACAACTGTACATTTGTTTGCCAGAATGTTGTCATCTTAGACGTGGATAAAAATCACAACACAGAATAGCAACGAGAATTTCACATCATCTGAAGATAACATGATTGGTGCTTCCTGTCCAAATCTTACCACCACAATACAAGAGTGTTGCTATGTAGTTGCTAGAGTGCTCTGGGTGGTTGATAGGTTACTGGCCTAAGTTTCTATGTTTTTTATGATATGGTTAAAAATCAGTCATGATCTTAGGCATCAAATAATTATGTACTGTACGAAGATGGGTAGACAGTAATAGACAAAATGATGATCGCTAGAATGATAGATATGGATGAATTGATGAAAGGATGGAATAACAAAAAAAGAGAAAGAGAGAACGAATGAATGAATGAACTATAGATAGATAGAGTGATGGAATAACAGAAAGAGAGAACTATAGAATGATAGAACAAATGAACAAACGATAGATAGATAGATAGATAGATAGATAGATAGATAGATAGATAGATAGATAGATAGATAGATAGATAGATAGATAGATGGAATAACAGAACGACAGAATGATAGAACAAACGAATGAACAAACGATAGATAGATAGAGAGATAGATAGATAGATAGACAGATAGATAGACTGACTGCTAGAAAGATGGAATAACAGAACGACAGAATGATAGAACAAACGAATGAACAAACGATAGATAGATAGAGAGATAGATGATAGATAGATAGATAGATAGATAGATAGATAGATAGATAGATAGATAGATAGATAGATAGATAGATAGACAGATAGATAGACTGACTGCTAGAAAGATGGAATAACAGAACGACAGAATGATAGAACAAACGAATGAACAAACGATAGATAGATAGATAGATAGATAGATAGATAGATAGATAGATAGATAGATAGATAGATAGATAGATAGACTGATAGACACCACTAATAGTTATGAAAATAACAATTAAGAAGAATAAAGATATAATATGACAAAGAATATCAATAGAATCTTCAGTATTTCACAACTTCAAACTACAGCAGCAGTTGGTGTAAGACTGCGTGTGTTCTGTCGGAGTGAATAAGTGTGTGTGTAGTTGGAGATATTGATATGTCTGGTATATGAGTCATCACTGGGATATATTTATAGCCCCTCTACCGAGAGAGAGAGAGAGAGAGAGAGAGATGGGTAGAGAGAGGATGGGAGGGTGTCAGCGGGCCGCTCTGTGTACGTGTGGGAAGGGAAGATCTAATGAGAATCTCACTGTGTGGTCAAACTCTGGCACTTTTAGCAGTGTGACAGGGCTGTCACCCCATTCCTTATGTACAGGCCTCCTCCGGCTCTCTCTCTATCCGTGCAGATGTAGAGCTGGATGATTTTAATGAACAGAGAGACTCCAACTGCGCTCGGCTATGCAAGCAAAGGTCATTTTTCTGTGTTTTCTCCTCAGTGCTCAGTGTTTTTCTCAGAACTCTGATTCATTAAAGGTGTGAAAACTTTCTGGGCTCTTTTTTATGAAACCCCGCACATACACACGCACACACATTTATGCAGTTGCTTGGCTCATTTCTTGACTGTTTATAATTATAACCATATCTGTGATGTTCTGTATGAGGAATCTAATTCGCACAATCTGCCACAATAACAACAGTGCGTTTGTGCTGGTTTAGCGTGGGCTGGTGGGAGTCACAGCCCGTCTCTGCCAGAGATTCACAAGAAACTCAAATATACAGTATATCCAATTTACCAGTCTCTAACCTACCGAAATGACTAGCCGAGCATGAAAAAAGGTCAACAAAGACTCATTGGAAAAACATGCTTCTAGTAAAAAAAAAACATAGCTAAAAATAAAATTCTATGAAAGCCTGTTTCTCTCATGGAATAAACAAATAAAAATGGTAATTATGACTTTTTATCTCACTATTCCAAAAAAAGCTAATTCTGAGAATTCTGAGACTCACAATGTTTTTTCTTGCATTTTCTGAGATCTCATAATTCAGATTATGAGTTAACTGTGACGTCATAATCTCACAATTCAGAAAATCTTCCCGTAATTCTAAGAAGAAAAAAGTCAAAATTGCACTATATATTACAGATGGCATGAGCAAACAAATGACTTTAAACTTTAAACTAACATTTAAGCCATTTCTATGAAAGCCTATAAAAAAAAAGGTAATTGTGATTTTATATCTCACAATTCTGACTTTTTTCTCGCAATTTCGAGTTTACATCTGGCAATTCAGAATTTTTTTTTCTCAGAACTTTGACATAAACTCGCAATTGCGAGTTATAGGCCTGGTTTCACAGACAGGGCTTAGACTAAACCAGGATTAGGCCTTATTCAATTAGGACATGTAAGTAATTTTTATAAACACTGTAGTGCATCTTGAGACCAAACAAAGGCACTGATATGGGACTGATATATTTTAAGATCAGATTTACATTTTAGTCTGGGACTAGTCTTAAGCCTTGTCTGTGAAACCGGGGGATAAAGTAAGAATTGTGAGACAAAATTCTGAATTCTGAAAAAAAAGTCAGAATTGCATGTTTACATCTCACAATTCTGACTTTATAACTTGCAACTGCAAGTTTATATCATATACAATCTGAGAAAAAGGTCAAAATTGCAAATCTGAGAAAAAGGTCACAATTCTGACAATTTCTCTCATTCAATTGTGAGAAAAAAGTCAGAATTGTAAGGTTTAAACTCGCAATTCTGAAAAATTCTGACAAAAAAAGTCGCAATTCTGACTTTATAACACGCAATTGCGAGTTTATATCATGCAATTCTGAGAAAAAAGTCAGAATTGTGAGTTTACATCTCCTAATTCTGACATTATAACGCAGAATTGTGAGTTTATATCATGCAATTCTGAGAAAAAAGTCAAAGTTGCAAGTTTATATCTCACAATTCTGACTAACTCTTCAAGATTATATCATTCAATTCTGAGAAAAAAAAAGTCAAAATTGCGATCATTCAATTGTGAAAAAAAGACAATTCTCAGAAAAAAAAAGTCAATTCTGACATTTTATATCATTCAATTGTGAGAAAAAGGTAAAAACTGCGAATCTGAGAAAAAGTCGCAATTCTGACAATTTTTCTCATTAAATTGTGAGAAAAAAGTCAGGTTGCAAGGTTTAAACTCACAATTCAGAAAATTGAAAAATGAATTTGAGAAAAAAGTCAAAGTTGCTAGTTTCTTCAAGATTATATCATTCAATAGTGAAAAAAAAGACAATTCTGAGAAAAAGAAGTCACAATTCAGACTTTTTTCTCAGAATTGCGAGTTTATATAATTCAACTGTGAGAAAAAAGTCCGAATTGGAAGTTTATATCTCACAATGCTGACTTTTTCTAACTCGTAGCTGCTTTTTTCTCAGAATTGCAAATTTATATCATTCAGTTGTGAGAAAAGGGCAATTTGTAAGGCTTAAACTCGCAATTCTGAGAAAAAAGTTGCAATTTAGACTTCTTTCTCAGAATTGTAAGGTTATTTCTGAGAGAAAAAATGAGAATTGAGAGTTTATTTAAGTCCTAATTTTTAATTAGGTCCTAATTCTGACTTAATTACACAGAATGGCGAGTTTATATCTCCTAATGCAGACTTTTATAGTTTATATCATTTAATTCTGAAAAAAAGTCAGAATTGCAAGTTCTGACTTTATAACACGTAATTGCGAGTTTATATCTCACAATTCTGACTGTAACTCACAAGTGCAAGTTTATATATTTCAATTCTGAGAAAAAAAGTCAGAATTCAGAAATTTAAACTAAAGACTTTTTTTCTCAGAATTGCAAGTTTATATCTCACAATTATTACTTTATAGCACGCAACTGCAAGTTATTTAGTTAGAATTGTGAGATATAAACTTGCAATTGCCCACTATTCTGAGAAAAATATCTGAATTGTCAGAAAAGTCAGTTTATATCTCAGTTCATATACTGACTTTATAACTCACAGCTGCAAGTTTATATCATTCCGAATTGTGAGATTTAAAGAAAAAAAGTTGCAATTACCTTTTTTTAATTTTTTATTCAGTGATGGAAATAGGCTTCCATACAATTGTTTTAAAGGGTCCTAAAGTCATTTTGAATTAATGTTTTAAGTCAAATCCAGCATACCCCTGATAAAGCTGGTTAACCAAAATTCTGCTTAAAAAGCTTGGTGGAAACATCAGACTCTAACACAACATACTTATATGCTGAGGACCAGCAATCTAATGTTTTCAGCAGAGTATTCTCAATAATGAGGACTAAGGACTGTATCATTTGAAGATATTATTTTAAAAACTATACCATCTGCCAGAAAGTTCTGAAGGTTCTTCAAAAAAGGGTGAAAAAGGGTGACAAACTTTTCCAGAACGATTTCGAAGCAGATGGTGTTGGGCTTATCACAGCTGGTGAATGTGGCAGCTAACCAACACATCTGACCGTTAAAAATGATTCTGGTCATTCGACAAAAGCACAAGGTCACCATCACATGTGGCCGTTTGGACATTTTAGTGCTTGAACGAGTTCTGGAAGGGACAGAAGCATAGCAGACTGCAAGAGAGAGAGAAAGACTAGGAAAAACTGTCTGACGTTGATGTCCATTTCTCCTCATTAGGGATACTGATGTATTGTTAGTGATAGAGAAATGAAAAGAGCCTCGGCTCCACACACGTAAGAGAACACGTCATTCAGACTCATGAGTCAGAGAAAGGTGAAGGAGGAGGGAGAGAATGAATGAATGAAGGAGAGAGGGCTAATAATAAGATTAAAGATGGAGAAAACTGGAGAGAAATAAACAAGAAAATGTAAAGGAGATGGTTTTGGAACTGGAGACTCATGTATATTACAACAGTGGAACTGAGTTGGTAGGTAACAACCCAAAAATGGGTTCCAGGTCTGTTTTTATTGGGTTGTGAATAGTAGCAAAAAAATAAAGAAATAAAATAATAAAATAATTTATCAAATAAATAATGGAATAAAATTAATAAAAAAAAAAACATACTATAACATACTATACTACGTTTATATAATTTTGTATAAATAAATAATACTATAAATAGTTTTAATTTAATTGTGAATAGTAGTACAAAAACAGTATATAATAAAATTATTTATATCTAAATTATTTAATACATAATGGAATAAAAATTAATGGAATTATAAACATGATTATTAAATAAGTTAAAAAAACTAAAAATATAAATAAAATACAAAACGATAAAATAAAATCATAAAAAAATCGTATTAATTTCTAATTATTAAAATCGTATTAATGTTTATATAATTTTGTATTTCATTTATATTTTTTATATAAATAATGGAATAAAATTAATGGAATTATAAACATGATTATTAAATAAGTAACAAAAAGTATTAAAAAATACAAAATGATCAATTAAAATCATAAAAAATATTATTAATGTTTATATAATTTTGTGTACATGTAAACAATACTATAAATAGCCCATTTTAATTGCATTATAAATAATAGTACAAAAATAGTAAAAAATAAAATTATTTATAATTAATTAATATTTTTTAAATACATGATGGAATACAATTCATGTAAGTATGAACATGATTATTAAATAAGTTAAAAATGCACACAATGAATAAAATTTAAAAACGATACAATTAAATCATAAAAAATATAATACATTTTATAATAATTGTATAACTTTGTATAAAGGTAAATACTATAAATAGAATAAATAAAATTAATGGAATTAATTATATGAAATAATAACATTTATAAAAAATATCAAATAATAAAAATAATGTATAAAACAATAATGCATGCAAATGATACAATTATAAATAAAACAGAAAAAAATAAAAAATACAAATTTATATTTTTATACAACAAATTAATACTAGATACTTTGTGGACATTATAACAAAATATTTTCTATTATGATAAGCAATGGGTTACACTACATAACTGACAATTTGGGTGAATAATTTCCAGTAGTTCAAGCAGTTAAAATTAATGCCAAGGTCATGGGTTAGATTCCTAGGGAATGTAAGAACTCAAACAAATTGAATTCAGTGTAAATTTGCTTCAAATGAATAATCACCTGCTGAATACATTAATGCAATACAACTACTCCTTCAATTCAGCTGCGACACCTGAATCAGTCACCCATGCTTTTCTCCTCTGCAGGAGCTCTTTTTTTAAACAAAACCTAAGTTTTAACTCACAAAATCTGCCTTATTAAGCGAACGAGAGAAAGCGGGAGACAGATAGAGAGGAAAAGAAAGAACTGACAGCTAAACGATAGTCTTCTTATTACAACCCACCTGCCACACGCAGCCTCTCACTTCAGCACTTAGAGAACAAGTGAACAAGAAAGATGAGTGAAAGACGTAAAGCAGAAGATCACCATGGAGACAAGAAGTCAAGCAAGATAGAAAAAAAGAGGGAGGGGGAGAGAGAGATTAAGGCACTGAACTGGCCTTTAGAGAAGCATAGAGACATTATAGCACCTCCCTCCCAAAGACAAATCACAATGAGATCTTAAAGTAAACATGAAAATTGGCCCTATTTACTTTTAATATAGCCTACAGCCTCCTGATCTTATGTAATACTGTGCTCGACCTGTAAAAACAATTTTCCATTTAAGCTGATGCACCTATTTGTCTTATCTAGTTTCAATTGGAATTGCGTCATGGAAATTAAATTGGGTGGAGTATCAACTGTTGCTTCGACACATGAGTTGACAATGAAATTAAACAGAAACCAAAGGAAAAGGTTTAAATATCAAATGTCTCGTCTCAGAGTGTGTACAGATTTGCCCCCCAAGAAAAACTGCAGCACTTTACAACACTTTATAAAACAGGAAGAGCTAAATAAACGTATCACTGCATCTAAACCAACAACATACCTATTAGATCCTGTACCCACTAAACTACTCAAAACTCAACTCAACCTGTATCAGAACTGCTTCTCAATATTATTAACTCATCGTTATCTTTAGGTCACATCCCAAAACCATTCAAGCTGGTGGTTATTAAGCCTCTTATTAAGAAACCACAACTAGACCCTAGTGAACTGGCAAATTACAAACCCATATCTAATCTTCCGTTTATGTCTGAAATTCTATTCAAATCTCAATTATGCTCCTTTTTGCCAAAAAAGATCTCTATGAAGAATTTCAGACAGGTTTCAGGCCCCACCATAGCACAGAAACTGCACTTGTTAAAATTACAAATGACATGCTTCTTGCATCAGACCTTGCATCTCATCGCTAGTTTTACTTGAACTTAGTGCTGCCTGCGACACTATAGATCATGACATACTCATAGATCGACTACAAAACTATACAGGTATTCAAGGTCAGGCTTTGAGATGGTTTAGATCATTGGTCTCAATCTCAATTCCTGGAGGGCCACAGCTCTGCACAGTTTAGCTCCAACCCTAATCAAACACACCTGATCCAGCTAATCAAGCTCTTCAGGGTAACTAGAAACTTCCAAGCAGGTGTGAGTTGGAGCTAAACTGTGCAGAGCTGCGGCCCTCCAGGAATTGAGTTTGAGACCACTGGTTTAGATCCTACTTGTCCGATCACTACCACGTTGTTTATTTAAACGGGGAGTCCTCTCAGTTACCACCAGTAAAGTATGGAGTGCCACAGGGATCTGTCCTGGGTCCTCTGCTATTTTCAATGTACATGTTGCCCGGGATTATATACGGGATACTCAACTATATATCTCAACAACACCAGATGAAACTTCTAAATCATGTAAGCCAATAGAGTTTAAATTAAATTCGGATAAGACAGAGATATTACTTATTGGACCAAAAAACAGTACACAGAATTTCTTGGATTACAATTTGCAAGTAGACGGATGTACAGTTACTTCCTCTACAGTCAAAAACCTGGTGTTATATTAGGCAGCAACTTGTCATTTGAAAATCATATTCCCCATGTTACAAAAACAGCATTCTTCCATCTTAGAAACACTGCCAAGCTACTGCACATGAAGCAGAAAAGTTAGTTCATCCATTCATGATGCAGTTCGATGTTTTCCTGGGTCAACATATATTGTTTAACCTTGGAACAACATTTTAATCTAAAAATTGAGTCTTGACCACATCCCTACACCTAAATCTAACCTTACCCGTGATGAGCAATCCCTAAAATCAGTGGAAATGATAGATGAATGACACTGATGTACAAGCACCAAAAACTGATAATAAGCCTAAATTTCACAAAAACTATAAACAGTTTTTTCAAATCTGATGTAGGTAAATCACAATGTTTTTCCAGGGTCAACAAAGATGTTGATCCAGGAAAATGTTGCACTTGGTAAAATCAGGTTCTGCCATTCATGACCTCCAGACTTGTTTTTGTAGTGCACTGCATCTTCAATAAACAAGCTACAGGTAGTCCAAAATGCAGCTGTTAGAGTCCTTACCAGGTCAAGAAAATTTGATCATATTACCCCAATTCTACAGTCTTTACATTGGCTACCTATTAGGTTCCGTATCAGTTACAAGCAGTGTTGGGGGTAACGCATTACAAGTAGCGCAAGTTGCGTAATATTACTTTTTTGAAGTAACAAGTAACGTAACACATTACTTTTTCATTTCCAAGAAAGTATCTGAGTTACTTTTTCAAAAAACATTTTCATTTTATTAACTAATGCCTTTGGCTTTTGTTGATCCAGTTCAACTGTACACTGCAAAAATACTTTTCTTACTTACATTTTTTGTCTTGTTTCCATCCAAAATATCAAGAATTTCTAGACAAGTTAATAATTATTTTCTTGTTTTCAGAAAAAAACCCAAGTCAAAATTAAGTACATTTTTGCTTAGAACAAGCAAAAAACAAGCAGAAACAGAAAATAAGATTATTTTGCTTACCCCATTGGCAGATTATTTTGCTTGTTTCAAACAAAAACACACTTAATTTTGATTTGTTTTCAGAAAAAACAAGACAGTTTTTACTTGTCTAGAAAATCCTTCTTGATTTAAGAATGTTTAGATATTTTGGCTGAAAATATGGACAAATTTGGACAAAAAATCTAAGTAAGAAAAGCATTTTTTGCAGTGTACTAATAAGCAAAACTTACTTTATGGTAACTAACATTTGTTCTTTTTTTTCCGCAATGCTGAAGAGTGTTGAACTTTCTTTTACTACAGTTCTACTGTACAGGCGTGAATTTAATTTTCCTCTAGCCTTAGGCCTATTCACTTCATTTCATTTTGGTGTGAAAGGGCTTTTACATTTGCTAAGAATCAAACGTTTTTATATTAAAAACAAACAAGCAAGGCCTGCCCAGATTTAAAAAGAAACGCAAATGTAATGTAATGCATTACTTTCCATAAAAAGTAGTTAGTTACTTTTTTAGGGAGTAACGCAATATGATGCATTATTTTTAAAAGTAACTTTCCCCAAAACTGGTTACAAGATATTACTACTTACCTATAAAGCACTTAATGGTTTAGCTCCTGCGTACCTAACTAGTCTTCTACGCTATACGCTTCACGCTAAAATTCTAGACTTTTGGTAGTACCTAGGATAGCAAAGTCTCTCTCTGTTTAAATCTAGATTAAAGACACATCTCTTTAGCCAAGCATTCACATAATGTATCTCATAACCTTGTACTTCAGTTACATCTGATTAAATGCATATTAACATTATTTAGCTTGGGTTGAAAACCATTTTTGCTTGGTTGGAACAACAGCTACGCTAATTATTTCTCTTTTTGTTCCTGCCACGGGATTGACATCCAGTGGTAACTAGGAATTACACAAGCTTCAGTCTGGATCCAGAACACCTAAAAAGAGATGATGCCAACCCCTCAGAGGACCTTAGATCATGCCAAACCTGAAACAACATACAGCACTACCAAATTTTGCTTTAAGTTTGATTGCAACATATAACCATTAGTGTTAATATTGTTTATCGTTTATGTCAATATTAACTGATTTTTTAACATAGCACCACTAGCAAGCTACTACTAAATATATTGTAGAAACTTTCATTTTCTGTAAAGCTGCTTTGCAACGATTTGTATCGTGGAAAACGTTACACAAATAAACTTGCATTGAATTTGCCAAGACACAGTAACGTTATGCCATTAAAAATCACAGGTGTCATGACACATGACTGCAGTTACTGTGTCAATTTGAACTCAAACATTTCTCAGACTCTTCTAAGTTCAAATTATCTGAACTACAAGGCCACATTATTCATGTATGTATCGGAGTACATAATTCTGTTATTTACTGTTATTAAGGAGAAACGACCGCATTCTGTAACTAAACTCACAATCGAATTTCCGTCGAACAATTTTCGTATGTGATTTCGGTAACTCACAGAGTTGGAGATACAGTATCAGCTGTCATCTGAAGGTTTTTGGTTTTATGTCCTGTCAGTGTCTTCCTCCGGGGCTGATTCCGTCAGTTTTGTGGTCTGCTGCGCGCAATTCGGTTAATAAATATTTGACGACTGAACGGGAGCATAGTGAATAAATGTGATCTACTTCCTGTGTACTTCCTATTTCTTTTTAACCATCACATGGTTACAGGTGATATTTACGGCAGGACTGAGAAAAAAAAAAAAAAACGTCAGTTAAGACAATTTTTCCACGCTTGATGTATTTAAAGTAATGATGGGAGAAACAAAGCTTTTCGAATTGCTTCGCAAAATTATTCACTGCTTCGAAGCGCTAGAAACAACACACGCTAGTGACGCCTGCTGGTCAAAAGTGTGTAAATGCAACAAAAACTCAGGCTAAAACATGCATTAAAAACAACTGTGAGTGTTTTATTTAAAGTATATTTGATATTAATTTGCAGGGCTTGCTGTGTTTCATGGACAGGGGCCACAGTAAGAGACTATTAACTACTTCGAAATGCTTCGAAAGCACCCATCACTAATTTAAAGCGGCAGTCGGTAACTTTTTTGTGTTCATAATTCACTAAATTTATATAACAAGTGAGTACATCAATAATCCATTTTCCAAACCGTGTTTTGGCTTATCCTGAATCACTACGTTACACCTAAAATACGTTTTTATATTCGGACTATTTTAGACTGGTTCAGGTAGGAACCGCTACGGAATAGCCCTGTACCTGCGTGACGCGTCACAGACATATAAAGAATAGAAGAGAGGTCCGGCTACATTGTTCTTCCGCAAGACGCATGCAGTTCTGTGTATTAACTGAAAGAGCGCCAAAAGTTACGGACTAAGCTAATGTGTGAATATAAATACAAACATTTGCCATCAAATTCGTCATAATTTGAGAATTAAATGCAGGCTACTTCTGATAATATAAAAATGTTTAATTTAAATTACCAGAGACCAGGTTACTGCTATCGTACAATTATACATTGTTCCTTTGTGTCATTCGTTATCCACCTTTTTCTTCAAAATCATTATCTGGTACCTGGTTAACTGTTTGCACAAACCAGTGTGCTTATAATTAAGATAATACATTAAAATATGCCAAGACACACCAATTTGCAATATCAAGCAGCAAAACGAGCGGTTTTGTATAGCCAAAAATAGCTGGATGAACGGAAGCCAGACACATAAAATGTACAAACTGTCATGCCCACTCTTACCCACCCTATTCTCGTAAAATTAAATTGATTATTAAAACTTTATAGTTACAGTCACTGTAGTTATCCTACAGTGTCCTTGGTGTGAATGGGCCTTAATGAAAAAAAAAAAAAAAACACATTACATCTTCTGAATTATACAAGAGCAAACTCTGAGTAATATAAATTGGCCATTCTGCTGCAAGTGTGGGTATACTAATGCATAAAAACAAACATTTATGATCTATGAGTCATTCCCACACACTTTAGTACCTGTTATATTCTCTCCATGACACACACACACACACACACATACACACACACAGAGACTGCTGGGTATCGAGGGCCATTGCAGTGCCTGTTGGTTTCTGTTGACTCTGTAATTACAACCCTTGATTGAGATTCCAGGAACCGCACAACGCCGCTGTCAATCTCCCCAGCAACCAAAGGAAAGGAGAGATGGAAAAAGAAATAGAAACAGAGATATGGAACTGAGGAGCAGCATAAAGGATGCAGAAAGTAAAAAAAAAAAAAATTAATTGACTGATAGATTTCATTGCTTGTATTTATGAGAATGACAGCCGAGAGACGATGCAGCCCTCCCTTTCTATTCTCATTGACATTCATCCTCTCCTCCTCCCTTCCCTCCCTTCCTCCCTCTCTCCGTTCGCAGTGCCGTCGGCCCAACCCAGCATACTGAACACAGCTCTGGGTAACTGATGCTTTCATTGAGCTGAATCAAATCAACAGCCTTCAGAACAGGCCAAGCATATAATCTCAACGCAAACTGTCAGTTAACAGAACCGACAAAATTCTGCTGTATTTTTAAAGCTCAAGGCCGTTTCAGTTTAGCTACATTAATAGAATTAATGGTCTTCGTGCGCACAAAAGAGAACATTTTGGGATGGTGAATTGAACAAACGCCAACTAACAATTATGTGCAACATAATACCTTAAAACATGATTTGCTGAAGAGAGTTGTGCTATCGTTCCTCTAAATGACTAAAATCATGCCTAAACTGATCAAATGGGACCAAAAGTATGACACTGAAAAAGAGACCCAAGCCATATCTAGAAAGAAAAACTCAATTTGTCAACCAGTCAGAACATCCCAGCAAACAAGTGCTCACTTAAAACAAATGTATTTGCTATACTGTGAAAGATGGCTGTTAAAATAATAAAACAAATAATAATAAATAACTCAGCCCTGCATCTTGAAAAAAAAAATAATAATAAAATCTGCTGATTTGCAAAAAGACCTATTAGATGATTTGATGATGGAGAGTTCAAAAATGGCAGTGAAAACCTTCCGTAATGTACAGTTTTTTCCCCAACAAAATAAGAATGAAGATTTTATATATATACATATATGTCACCCTGGACCACAAAACCAGTCAATATTTGTAGCAATAGCCAACAATACATTGTATGGATCAAAATGATCTTTTTTATTCCAAAAATCATTCAAATATTTAATAAAGATCATGTTCCATGAAGATATTTAGTAAATTTCCTTCCGTAAATATATTAAAACTTAATTTTTGATTAGTAATGTGCATTGCTAAGAACTTCATTTGGACAACTTTAAAGGCGATTTTCTCAATATTTAGATTTTTTTGCACCCTCAGATTCCAGATTTTCAAATAGTTTTATCTCTGCCAAATATTGTCATATCATCAATGGAAAGCTTATTTTTTCAGCTTTCAGTTTCAAAAAATTTACCCTTATGTGGTCCAGGGTCACATATCAGCTTTAACACACATAACAAAATAACTTAAGCAGCCGGATGACAATTAACTGTCCACTTTTCTGCCACTGTAGCTCATGTTTGCTTTTTCTTCGTAAAAAAGGTCATACATGTAAAAATTGCCTGAGAATTGAACAAATGTCTGTGACTAGGCTTAGAGGAAGACACAATTTCTGCTGATTAAGGCATAATACAAGACATCTTCACATTATAAAAGGTTGTCAAAGCAAAAACGCTAAGAAATTCTAATAAAAACATATTTTGTGAGAAGTTGTGACATGCTAAGGCAAAACCAGCATTATGTATGTATCTGTACGCCAATATTACTACAAAACAAGTGTTAGATTTTATTTTGCCAGAATGATGCTGGGCAGTATAATAAATGTAAGGTTTATTCTTAAAAAGAGAAAAAAATCAAACAGTGGAACCTGATAAAAATAATAATAATAATAATAATAAAATTCAGATTTTCATATTAAATCATATTACAAATTTAAACTTTAAAGGAGACCTATTATGCTCTTTTGTATATGTAAGTCTTAGGTGTCCCCAGAATGCGTCTGAGAAGTTTCAGCTCAAAATACCCCACAGATCATTTATTATGTGTGATAAACATTACATGGGTCAAAATGATATCTTTTTCTTTTATGCCAAATATCATTAGCATATTAAGTAAAGACCATGTTTAATGAAGATATTTTGTAAATTACCTACTATAAATACATCAAAACTTAATTTTTGTTTAGTAATATGCATTTTTAAAACTTAATTTGGACAATTTTAAAGGCAATTTTCTCAGTATTTAGATCTTTTTGCACCTTTAGATTCCAGATTTTCAAATAGTTGTATCTTGGCCAAATATTGTAATTGCACTTATTGATTCCGCTTTCAGATGATGTATACATTTTAGTTTAAAAAAAAAATGTATCCTTATGACTGGTTCTGTGGTCCAGGGTCACATATTATCTTAAAAATTACTATTTTTAGTGGAAACACTGCGTTTTCGTGCATGTCTCTTTAAATGCAAATGTACTGCTGCTCCCCGCCCCCTTTTTCAGAACAGGGCTGTGCCTTTAAAGCTTGCATCTCAGATACTCTGCCAAAAATCTGTTTGGTTTTGATTATCATGTATATCGCGCTAAAAATCGCGTTTTAAAGCACATTAGTTTACACTTTTGATACAGTGTTTTCTGAGCACACATTCGAAGCACACGCACCGAAAGCGGCTGTCACACAGAGTGCAAGTACTAAACTAACTAAACTTCTCTTTCATGTCTCATTGTGCTTAAACTGTCAAATACGCACAAGTTTATGTTAAAAACACAGAGAAGTTACAAAAGCAGTAACAGCAGAAAAAGGCTTGGCAAAAAAGATTATTGGTTTGTTGTTTTTCATGATATTTCACCTTTAATATTGCATGTCAGGTAAATGTATCTATTTAGAATATCAGACTAATTGTTTCATCCTAGTGAATTAAAATGCATGATGTTTAACAGATTTTTTTTAGCCACTCAGCTGGCAACAGGTAAAGAGCTAGTCTAAAAAAGCTCACTTTCAAGTGAAAACATAAAATCATTCATTCTTGCTGTGCTCATTAGACCTAATTAACGTGCAGAATCCTGCTTATACCAAGAGATTCCCTCGTCAAGCCTCCTACATGTCTCTCGGCCTATCAGATCATCCGTCACAGTCCACGCACACATGACTGTAACCTCCTGCTGACACCTCCACAACGCCTATTTATAGCCAACTCCAGCAAGACGGGTTTCAGAGTCATCTCTTCAGTGTTGTTTTCCCTTTCCTGCTCGAACAATCATTGCAGCAACGGAGGGGATGCTCTAAAATCGTTTAAGAGAGAAAATTGCGAAATTCAATGGCTTGTGGATTGATTTCCTTTTAATCTTATTGAGAAAGCAGGGTGGAGTTTTAGAAAGCCTTTCAGGAGAACAGCTGTGCTGAAACCCAGAACTCCTTCTGCTAATGGAAGTCAGTAGACATGTATATTTTATGAATCAAGATGCAAAAATAGAAAAGATTGTTTGGTTTCACAGCCATGGAAACATCTTATAATGCACACACTCAGGCTTATGACTCATCCGACCATGTGACTGCTCCACTAACGTCAGGAAGGCCCGTCTCACCCCTCTCTCCCTAGAGTGCAGTCAGCTGACTGTGGGTTACGAGTCTAGAATCAGTATGTGCTAAAAACAATATGCCGACAAACCGCAGAGCGCTTTTAATGAAGAAATATATGTGCTGTTCTGATACTGTGCTGTAGGGACTAACATGCCTTTTTTGCTGTATGGCCCTCCGGAGATTAATAAAGTTCTTGATGTTAAATTACAGCTTCTTCAGACCAGCAAATTGGTTTCTGGGTTCTTGAGAATTTCTTATAAATATATGTGATCCTGGACCACAAAACCAGTCTTAACCCTTGTGCTTTCAAAAAAAAAAAAAAAAAAAAGTTACACATAGGTGCAAAAAACTGTCATAAAAATATGATTTACTAATATTTTTTCCACTTTTACTGATGTTGATTTTTTAACCAGCATCTGTTCTATCCAAAGATACCAAACATTCATTAATTTTCAGAATTCTAACCTTTTAAATGCTGGTTTGTTTACATAATGCCACAGGTGTGCTAAGCAGATTTTTTTTTCTTTGCTTATTAGATTCTTGGGGTGTGTCAGTGAATAACAACAACATTAATTTTGAGGCATTTATATTTTTTACGTAGTGTCAGATTAAAAAACAAACAAAAAACAACTAACACTTAGGTCCATAATGGACAAAAATGTCCATTTCAAAAAACTGTCATAGAAATGTTATATTCATATTTTTGTCAACTTTCACTAACTTTTTTATCAGCATCTCTTCTAGTCATAATTAACAAACATTCATTCATTTTCTGAATTTTAACGCTTTAAAAGCTGATTTCTTCAGCTTCTTCAATACTAGCTCCAGAGCTTCCTCTGCTGAGTAACGTCTCTTCATCTTGCAAGCAATGAAATGACCAAGTCCTCAACCACCACATATTTATAGGTTTGGCTGTGAGAACACCTGTGTCAACTTAAACTTTGTATAAAATCTACCAGACTAAACAATCAGCATTTTCTTGTGGTGAAAACAAAAACAATGTGTTTAGGGGCTTCTGAACTTCTACATCAATTTCAAGCTCACCTTTTATCTCTGTACAAAAACAATAACAAATGAAAAAGTGCAATCAAGGATTAAGATGTGTTTGGGTGAAAAAGAAAAATCCTCAAAGCTCATTAACCTTCTTTTGACCTTATTCATAGTTTTCACATGGCCATATGACCCTGCCAAGGGTGTGACTCATACACATGGAGTGGGATTTTTGATTGCCAGTGCAATTTAATTTCTTTCAAACTAATTACAAACAGAAAATTTTCAGTAAACACATGCAAACCACACACTGACATCCTTACCAACATACCCTCACAATTATAGCTGCATTATTTTTCCAATTGACTCTACAATAGACTATAATATGCATAAGCAGCAAAACACAAATAAAACAAGTATTTCTTTTATATGCCAAATTTGAAAAAAATGGCACAGCCTAGTGAAAAATTGTAAAAATGTAAAATCTGAAGCCTTGCCGATAGAATGAACGCCTATTAGCAAATATTGCAACATTTTATAGTCAAATGGCCCTGGGTTAAAAAATTATTAATGTCTTAATGGGTTTCATTGTGGACATTTTTGTCCTTAAGATCCTGATTTATTTTTTGAAGGAAATTAGGGTGAAAAATTACAATTCCAATAAATATGACAAAATAACACCTGAGCCAAAATTTATGCAGTTGGCATTAACACAGCCACACTTATAACAAAAAACAAAACTGAAATGGACACAAATGTCCATAAGGTTTCACAAGGGTTAAGTAGCACAGGGTATATTTGTACCAATAGCCAACAATACATTGTATGGGTCCAAATGATCAATTTCTCTTTTATGCCAAATATCATATTAAATAAAGACCCACGAAAATATTTTGTAAATTTCCTACTGTAAATATATTAAAACTTAATTTTTGATTAGTAATATGCACTGCTAAGAACTTAATTGAGACAACTTTAAAGGTTCTTTTTTTAATATTTAGATTTTTTTTTTGCACCCTCAGATTCCAGACTTTTAAATAGCAAATATTGGCCACTCCTTACAAACCATACATGTATATATGAAGCATAAATCTCAGTTTTAGGTTTTAGGTCCAGGGTCACATATTGTATATTGTATAACAAATCCCCCCCGAAAAACAACCATTTTTGTATGTTTTTGGATTTTTTTTTTTTTTTTGCCACACCTGTTGTATTCTCGTCCAAAATTGACTATCCTACAAAAATGTGCTTGTAAGTTGCTTATTGTGCTTTTTAATTACTAAATATTGAATTTAGTCTATTTATCAGTTTGTTCTCTTTCAATTAGCACAGGTTCTGTGTTTATTTTTGGAACCGATTGATCCTAGGTCTCATTGATCTGCTTCTGCGCTTCTGCTTAGGTGCTTATGTACCTCAAGTTTTAAGTGAACATTGGGAAAATGATCCATAAATAATGCTATTTTTCATTAAACAGCCGAGGTGCATACACCGATGAGGCTTATGATCAATCAGCTCCAAAAAAGAAAAGAAAATCTGTGATAATTAAAAAAAAAATTAAAAGAAACAAGTTGACAAAAAGACTGAATCCAAGATTTGATGATAATATAATTGATGCTTGACCAGGAACACCAAACAAGGCAAATAATTTTAGTACAGAACAAGGGTTAAAAACCTTGGTTCCAGTTAGGAGACTTCAAAATAAGACTGCAGAATAACGCAGTCTGGGTACGCATTTCAAAAATAACTTGAATAGACCCAAAAAGAGAGAAAGAATTTTTTTTCTTTCCTTGCTGTACTTGAAAACAGCTAAAAATACTTCACATGATGTGCCTGAGACAAAAAAGGACAAAGCTTTCTCCGCAGAGACTTTTTGTCTGTGTTCCAGGAAAAGTGATCAAGTACAGATGAGTGTCATCTTGGCACTAATGTCACTAGGGCACCTAATTCAGCTGCTGACAGGCCCCACCGCAGGATCTAATGGATGCTCGGGACTGCAGGCGTCTAGGGACAGTGGAAGAGATCCACAACCAGCAGATGTATATTTATCAGAGGCCTTCCTCTCCCCAGTGAGTCCCACAGCGCGTTTGTGCGTGTGTGTGACTCATCGCCTGACGATTCAGCTCGCCTGTGACGCCTGTATGTTTAGAAAGACAAACGAACAAACCATTTTTACACACTTTGCACACCTATGATATCCTCATACAAACACTACGATGTTATCTGTAACGGTTTCCACTTTTCCACCTTTTAAAAATATGTTGTACAAAACATTTACCTTTATTAAATGTACTAATCTGTATCATTTAGGGAGTTTCCGTATTTAGGCAGAAACTATGGTAAAATCCTGTTTTGGAATAAATGTAAACCTTTCTGTTGCTCACAGAACGCGTTATGCTCTTCCTTAAGAATAAAACACACCCAAAACAAACCAAGAGATTAATGCAAGAGGCTCAGTTTCTCAGATAAACGTTGTGAATGGTTACCATCGGTACGGATGCATGCACAGCCTAGGTATTGCGTGAGCATCGGTGACGCATTGGTCAGGTGCCGCCTCATATAGCGCGGGGAGCTGTCCGGTGCTGAAACACAACCGAAGCGCATTGAGGCAACACGGAGGACATGCTGTTCACGCTCATTCACATTCTCTGAGCTCTACACAAAAGGTACGACGGCTCGTTTTCATCTTTTTGTGCTTACTCTGTGAAAATAGCTAACGTATGCGCTAGTTTGCTCTGTGGGGGTTGGAGAGGGGTAGAGCTTTTGTTCCTTTTCTTTCCGGCTTTGCTTGATTAGATACTTTCTCTCATCATCAGCGTATCTAATCTCTGCTTTATCTACAGTACTCGATTTTAAGATTCCAGCCAGACTGATTTTTTTAAATCGAGATTTGTTCTTACAAACATGCGTGAAAATATCAATAGATCTGTTCTTAGAGATTCGTAGCCACAAGTGAAAGGTTACCTTGACAACAGGCGGTGACTCATCCGATGCTGTTGTCGTTTAAAAACATGTTGTGTTCTGACTGATCTCATTGCTGCTCTGGCGCTCGAAGCGTCTCTTCTGCTCTGTCTGGGAAGCGATTTTAAATCGTAAAGCTTTCAGAACTGATTTCATAGGTAGTTAAAACTTGTTTTTAAATACCAAGGGCTGCTAAATAAATAAAAAGGACTGCGTGGGTTAACTGTTTTTGTGCTTGTTTGTCTCTAGGCGGTATGATGCTGTCACTACCGAAACTGTCCGCCGGAGGGGCGGCGGTCCTGCTCGTTACCCTCCTCCAAACACTAACTGTGCAGGGCGCCTCTGTGCGCCACCATCGCCTGCGAGGCGGAGACCAGGGTGGCTTCCTTGCTCCCAGCTCCGACATGATCAAAGCTCTGGAGTACATCGAAAGCTTGAAGCAGAGAGCCGACGGACCGGAGAGTCCAACAGGGGACTACGACGAGGTGGACAAATTCCGCTTTCTAGTGCAGCTCGCCTCCCTACAGGATGAGAACGCACCCACGCGCGAGGATGCCACCCGCTGGCCCGATAACAAGGTGCCACAGTGGGTTCGCTCTTTGCTGCGGATGCTCGAACAAGCTGGAGAGGCTCCGGAAAGCCAGGCAGCACCTGGAAACGAGCGCCGTCCTCACAAAAGCAGACGTCCGATGGCAGACGCAGACAGCCCTGTTGTAGACTACGGGGGTTACGTGAAGCCGCACAAGAAGTACCCGCTTATGTTTGAGGATGAGGAGAATGGCAGGGACAGCAAGCGGGCGACTGAGGATTTGGACGAGCAGTACACCCCTCAGAGCCTCGCCAACATGCGCTCTATATTTGAAGAGCTTGGTAAACTGTCTGCCGCGCAGAACCAGAAACGAGAAGAGGATGAAGATGCCGAAGACGACGATGACCTCTACAAGGTTAGAAACCTGGCGTACGAGGATGTGACCGGAGGGGAAGAATGGGTGCCGTTAGAGGAGCAACTTGAAACGGAGGAAGTAGTTAAAGGAAGCCGTGAAGAATATGAACGTGGGCTAGGAGATAACGGAGAGCAGGGCGAAGCCCTTGAAAGACGAGCTACTGAAGAGGATGAGGAAAACCCAGACGATGACACAAAACTTGTGGACTTATACTTGTTGAAGGTCTTGGAGATGACAAACCAGGCACAAAAGCGAGACCTGATGGAAGGAAGACGGAGGCTACTGTCTCAACCCTCTCTAATTGACCCGAGGGGAATCAAACAACTGCTGTCGGCCATTTCCATGAAGCTCCAGGTGCCTCCAGAGGACCTGGTTGGAATGCTCTTCATGGAGGAGACCAGAAAACAACAACAGCGCCTTCCTGAGACCCAACTGGTTAGGAAGCCTAGCCAACCTCGGTACAAAAGCCGGGTCATCAAGTATTACAACGGACGTCAGCCAGAAGTCACAGTGAGTGATATTCCTCCTGATGTCAAGACTGAGGATATCCTGAAAGTCCTTGGGTTAGGGAATCTGGCCAACAAGAATGCTAAATTTTCTTTGCTAAAGCAAAGGCCCTATAAAACTGCCATGGCGAAGTACTTCAACCCAAGCGGAAGACGAGGAAGCTTGTTCCTCTCCGAGTTAAACAAAGCTCCAAGCAAAAGAAAAGATGATTACGATGACGACGCAGTGGATGAGGATGAAGAGTCGACCTTCCTCGCAGCCAAGCTCCTGACTGAGTACCCCGACACCAGCTCGAGCGATCGCAAGAGAGCCATCGATCCCACCACGAATGGACAGTTGCCTTATGAGCTGTATGAGGAGGCCATGAAAGATTTCTTTGATCAGGTTGATAATGGAAAGAGCACGCCTACCAAAAGAGACACCCAAGGGAAAGAGGAGCCCGAGGCGCCCCAAAAGCCACCCGCTCAAGATTCAGCACAGGAAACTGTAGATCAAACCCCACCTGTGCCTGAAACAGAAGAGGGTAAAGAGTATCATGGGAAAATGGTTGCAGGAATGTAAAGAGCCTGAGTGTGTATTTATTCCCCCCGGCTCGTATTCTGACAAGTCCCATCCCTTGACCTTTTATCTCTTTGATATGTTTGCTACGGCTACATGAACGACTTCTGAACTGTCCAAAGTGCAAACTGGTTGCAAGAAGCTCCTACTAGCCAATCCTGCCACAGAAGGGACTTGTCGGAGTATGAACAGGGGGGAAAAAAATATTGCTTACTCGTGGGACATGCCTATATCTCCTCAAAAGTTATTTTAAAAAAAGTCAAGTTTAAAGTGCTTTAGTTTTCATGGAATTCTATATGATGTAAATATATATGGTATATCAATGTGCGGGAGTTCAAGTGTATTTTATCTGTCGTTTATGAATTGGTGGTCCTCGAAATGTTTTCTTGTTCCTTTAGTTGGTATCAAGAGAATGTTCCTGTAGTCGTAGGACTCCGCTTGCTGCAATCTTTACAAGCTATTTCATTATCAAACCAATAAAGATGGATGTGATTCTCATTTATAAATCATTTTGTACGTGTTCTAAAGTGTGAGAAGAGAAACATGAATAAAGCATTACCGTATTATTTTTCCTCTCGCTGTATTGTGCTGCCTTATTACACTGAGATATGCATGATTCAACATAAAAAAACAATCATATTATGACTTAAAACAAACAAACCAAAAAAAACATGACAGATGACAGTAAGATCTTGAAAAAGATGAAAAAAGCCAAGGATGTCCACTTGATGATACAGGACCTGCAACACCGGCAAGCATAGTCTCATAATAAGAGATATTAATAGAACAAATCCATTACCATGCACAAAAATAAACCGCTGGAAGGATTTTAGAAAGCACCGGATGCATTTCATTTTGGAAAATTGCAAACACTTGACTGAGACTAAATCATATCAAAAAGACAATTTTAATAAGACGTATCAACAAAGTGTGCTCAAAAAGCAGCATTGACATTCATTCAAAAGTGTGTTTCTTTTTCTATTTCTCGAGCTAAATGTCTCCTGAGACATGCGACATGTTTGTTTAAAAACATGAGAAGGCACTTCAGATAAGCCAAGTTTTAAGATTATTGCAATGATACGATTATTATATAAAATGATTTTGCTATTAAATCAATTAAATTTATAGTTGCATGTGCATATGCATGCTGGAGCCATCACAGAAATTCTCCATTACGTTTATTTTTCTAAGTTTACAAGACATGATTCTATTCAAAAACACGACATGAACCCTGATTCAGTTATATTAAAATTTGAATGGAACTGATGAAGTTCATACAAGCAAAAAAAAAAAACAACAAACAATAAATAAGAAAATTCTGCAGCCCTTATGAATAAAGTCTGTAACTTCTTGCAATGAAAAATTGTGTCCTGAGTGAAGGACACAACCTCCACTGCGGAGGCAGGTTTCGTTCCCTTTAGTCATATTGTATCACGTCAGCTGCTGTCAGAAGGCTGGTTTGCTCATGTATTCTTCCATCGTCTGAAGAGAAGAAAACAGGCACATAACTGATTACCCTTTGTATAATGTTAAGTGACATTTTCAGCCTCCCTTGCCGTACAGAGGTGAACTCTCCTTCAGATGTATGGAAAATTAAAAATGAAGGCTCTTGTCATTTATACTTATTCTATATTCCTATATAGTGCCTATATCTGCCAGCTCTGAAGGTGAGTATATGGTATAATTTTCATTTTTGGGTAAACTATTCTTTTAAAGTGTGTGTTTTTTTTAAGGAAAGCTGCCATTTAGTGGTAGTGGGAGCTGCTCTGTAAAACCACACTCTCATACTGGTTGTTTATTTCTCTCTCTCTTTGTCAAATCAATAATGTTTTATGAAGGTGACGTCCAAAGTAGAGCTCTAGAACTGGGCAGCACCGTTAAAACAGCTGCAGGTTCTTTCGATCTGAAATGGCTTAGAAACACTAAGACTGTGTTGCCACGTGTTCAATTATTAATAATATTATGTTTTAAAAATGTCAAAACAACAGCAATTAACAGGGATGGAAGATAATTTTTTTTTCTATTTCAATACAGTTAAACAAATATGCTTAATTTTTTAAACATATCAACCTAAATGCAGATTAAATGTAGTGTCTCACCTCTTGCAACATATCAGAGGCCTCTACAGACTTTGCAATAGACTGTTTGGAAGTCTCCTGAATCTCTCCACCCATCAGAAACTCATCCAGGATGAAATAAGCCTTCTCAAAGTTAAAGATGATGTCCAGCTCACATACCTGTTAGATAATATTACACAGAAAGAAAAAAAAAGAGAGAAAGTGAGTGTAAAGAATTAAATTTAATAAAGGATACTTATATAAACAGGAAATATGTGACCCTGGATCACAAAATCAGTCATAAGGGTCAATTTTTTGCACATGTATTTATACATCTTCTGAAAGAGGGATAAAAAGCTGTACAGTGGTGATAGGGTTTGTTAGGATAGGACAATATTTGGCCAAGATATAACTATTTGAAAATCTGGAATCTGAATATGAAAAAAAAAATCCTTTAAAGTTGTACAAATTAAGTTCCTAGCAATGCATATTACTAATCAAAAATTAAGTTTTGACACATTTACGGTAGGGAATTTACAAAATATCTTAATGGAACGTGATCTTTACTTAATATACTAATGATTTTTGGCATAAATCACAATACTGTTGCTATTGCTACAAATATACTCGTGCTTCTTAAGGCGCAGGCTTCAAGGTTTTGTGGTCCAGGGTCACATATAAACAATAATGGGTCCTACTTAATATTAGGTGGCTTTAACTACTATATACTTACATCAAAAAATGTGCTATGATTATGTGTGTTCATTTTGTATGGCAAAACACTGTTGCTCCTATTAAGGTGGGATATGGGTAAGGTTAGGAACAGGTTTGGTGGTATGGGTATGTTTAAAGGTGAGTTAACAGTGTAATTCTAAAAATGTAATTACATAAACTAATTACAGATGTAATTACATGTTGGCATTTTTTAAATGATAAATACAATGTAAAAACATGTATGTACACAACAATTGCATTGTATCAAATTAATAATTTCAATGTAAGCACATAGTAGTGAAGGCCACCCAATACAAAGTGGGACCCAATATTGTATAATACACTGTATGGGTCAAAATGATTGATTTTTCGTAAATTTCCTACCATAAATATATCAATACATAACTTTTGATTAGTAATATGCATTGCTATAAACTTTATTTGGACAACTTTAAAGCCGATTTTCTCCATATTTTTTGCATCAGATTCCAGATTTTCAAATAGTTGCATCTCAGCCCAAATATTGTCCTATCCTAACAAACCATGCATCAATGGATTATTTATTCAGCTTTCACATGATGTATGAATCTCCATTTTAAAAAATTGATCCTCATGACTGGTTTTGTGGTCCAGGATCACATTTGCTCCAGAGGTGAGAAACTAAGAAACTGAATGTATTTACATTGCCAAAGTATTTGTCGAGCAGCTCCACATAACGGTGCAGAATCTCTAAAGCCAGAAGTTCATTATCCTGGCTCTCCAAACCACAGCAGAAATACAGACTGGCGTACCTACAAACAGGTGGAAAAACATATAGACATGTATTTTTATTTATGCAAAAAGAGTTTCAAAATAGAACATGCTATCCTCACAATTGCCACCTACAGTTTCTGTAATGCAACTGCTGGCATGGCAAATCTCTGCATTTATAAAGGTCACAATGGGAAAACAACAGAAAAGAACAGAGAGACAGGTTAAGAGAGGTGTGAAATACAGATCTAACCCAGAAGAGCGTTAGTAACAGGCTCTCAGGAACACAAGTGTGAAAACTCACTCTCTGCTTGACAGAAGGATTTGATGCAGCATTAAAATCTGAACTGTGACCAAGAATACAGCCAGGCTCTGAAGCATTAAATGTTTAGAAGCACAATTAAAAAATTTTTTCTAAAAAACCTAAAATCCTTCCACACCATCAGAAAGTTCTTCGCATATTATATTCAGAAAATACTACTATATGTGTAATGTTCTACTATATGTGACCCTGGACCACAAAACCAGGCATAAAGGTCAGTTTTTCAAATTGAGATTTTTACATCATCTGAAAGCGGACTAATGTATGTTTGTATGATTTTTTATGATTTGACAATATTTGGCTGAGATGCAACTATTTGAACATCTGGAGTCTGAGGGTGTGAAAAAATAAAAATATGAAGAAATTTGCCTTTAAAGTTTTCCAAATTAAGTTCTTAGTAATGCATATTACTTTTCAAAAATTAAGTTTTGATATATTGACAGTAGGAAATTTACAAAATATCTTCATGGAACATGATCTTTACTTAATATCCTAATGATTTTTGGCAAAAAAATAAATAAAAAAAATTTTGACCCATACAAATTATTTTTGGCTACTGCTACAAATATACCCCAGCAACTTATGACTGGTTTTGTGGTCCAGGGTCACATATAGGTTGACTTATGACTCTTTATGGATTAAAAATGTTCTTGATCATATATTATATGTGACCCTAGAAAACAAAACCACTCATAATTAGTACAATATTTGTAGCAATAGCCAACAATACATTGTATGGGTCAATTATCTATTTTTCTTTTGTGCCACAAAAAACATTAGGATATTAAGTAAAAATCATTTTCAATTAAGATATTTTGTACATTTAAAACCGTAAATGTTCTGATGTTCATTTCCAAATGTATGCAGATGACACCGTTCTTTATGTCCATGACAAATCTGTAGAATCAGTGGCATTAAGATTATCTGGTGCAATGATGAAAATTTCGGCCTGGTTTAATCAATGCTGTTTGACTTTGAACATCTCGAAAAGTGCATGCATGTATTTCACAACTCCAAAGAAGTTGGAAGATCCACTTGTCATTTTAGTTAACGGCGATAAATTACAAATAGTATCGGACTATAAATACCTTTTTATTATTTTGGACTCAAATTTAACATTTGAAAAGCATGTCCGTAAAATAGTTAGAACAGTGACACTGCAACTTAGAAATTTTAGATTTATCTGGAGCTGTCTTACTGTTGAAGCTTCTAAAGTGTTTTTAATTTCTCTTATCTTTTCACATTTTACATACTGTATCACTTCTTGGTCACAAGCTAGAAAGTCTACTCTTAGACCTCTTCATATTTTGTATAAACGAGCTTTAAATTTTTTTGACATGAAACCAAATAGCCATCATCACTGTTTAATAATTTCTAAATATAATTTGTATTTATAACTGCTGTCTGTTGTACAAAATTGTCAATAATCTTGCACCTCCCTTGTTGAAAAAGTTTGTCAATTGTTGTAGAGAGAACGTTAAACAGACTAGAGCCTCTTCTAGAGGAGATTGTACATCTATGTCAAGAGTTACTGAGTTTGGTCATTCTGCCTCCTCTATAAAAGCTATTAACTATTGGAATGGTATACCCTCAGAGATTAGACAGTGTTCCACATTATCACAATTTAAATTACATTTGAAAATTTGGCTAAAGAAGTGTCAAATTTGTGATCACTGAATGTGAATATTGAGATGTGTTGCGGTAGGTTTTATACTGGTGGTTAGATTTGATTTTATATATTTGTACATTTTTGGTTGTAAATCTGTTTTTTTCTGCCCGGGGACTGCAGGTGAAATTTAGCTTTGTAGCTAATTCTGGGGCAGTCGAATTGTTGTCTGTTGTGCCTGTTAAATAAACAAATAAACAAATAAATATATCAAAACTTACTTTTTGATTAGTAATATACATTGCTAAGAACTTCATTTTCTGAAAATTTGGATTTTTTTTTTTTTTTTTTTTTGCAGATTTTCAAATAGTTGAATACTGTCCTATCCTAACAAACCATAGAGTATTCACAAAAGTGAGTACACCCCTCACATTTTTGTAAAAAAATTTTTTTATATCTTTTCACGTGACAACACTGAAGAAATGACACTTTGCTACAATGTAAAGTAGTGAGTGTACAGCTTGTATAACAGTGTAAATTTGCTGTCCCCTCAAAATGACTCAACACACAGCCATTAATGTCTAAACTGTTGGCCACAAAAGTGAGTACACCCCTAAGTGAAAATGTCCAAATTGGGCCCAAAGTGTCAATATTTTGTGTGGCCACCATTATTTTTCAGCACTGCCTTTACTCTCTTGGGCATGGAGTTCACCAGAGCTTCACAGGCTGCCACTGGAGTCCTCTTCCACTCCTTCATGACAACATCACAAAGCTGGTGGACGTTAGAGACCTTGCGCACCTCCACCTTCCATTTGGGTAGGGTTTAGGTCTGGAGGCATGCTTGGCCAGCCCATCACCTTTACCCTCAGCTTCTTTAGCAAGTCAGTGGTCGTCTTGGAGGTGTGTTTGGGGTTGTTATGTTGGAAAACTGCTCTGCGGCCCACTCTCCAAACGGAGGGGATCATGCTCTGCTTCAGTATGTCACAGTACATGTTGGCATTTATGGTTCCCTCAATAAACTGTATCTCCCCAGTGCCGGCATCACTCATGCAGCCCCTGACCATCACACTCCCACCACCAAGCTTGACTGTAGGCAAGACTTGTCTTTGTACTCCTTACCTGGTCGCTGCCACACGTTTGACACCATCTGAGCCAAATAAGTTGATCTTGGTCTCATCAGACCACAGGACATGGTTCCAGAAATCCAGTAGTCCTTAGTCTGCTTGTCTTCAGCAAACCTTGTAACACTAACGAGTCAGTGACACTGGGGAGAGAAAATGGCTAATTGGGCCCAATTTGGACATTTTCACTTAGGGGTGTACTCATTTTTGCGGCCAGCGGTTTAGACGTTAACGGCTGTGTGTTGAGTTATTTTGAGGGGACAGCAAATTTACACTGTTATACAAGCTGTACACTTACTACTTTGCATTGTAGCAAAGTGTCATTTCTTCAGTGTTGTCACATGAAAAGATATAATAAAATATTCACAAAAATGTGAGGGATGTACTCACTTCTGTGAGATACTGTACATCAATGGAAAGCTGATTTATTCATCATATTTTCTTTTGACTGGTTTTGTGGTCCAAAGTCACATATCTTCTATTCATGTATATAAAACAAACTTTTCAAAACAAATAAAAACATATATAAAAATCAGGTCCTGTTCTGTTTTACATGGAATATTACATTAGTAAAATGAATTTTATATTGACTTTAAGACTATATAATGTTTGGAAGTGACATTAAACTGTTTCTAAGATTATAACTGATTTATTGTAATAAAAAAAGTAAAGCACTAATATTTCCCTGTGTGAATGTGTGGGGTCAATTTTTAGGCACTGTTGATGGTAATAGGGGGCCATTGTGTATGCTGCTGCCACTAGGTTTCACCGGAAAACAAGGAGGACTCAGATAGTTGCATGTCGTCAGCTAATGACATCAGTAATGGCAGGAGAACCGGACTGAACTGGTTTAAAATACTACAGCACAGGACGGGGCATCAACAGACGCAGAATGCATGTGGTATTTTAATTAGGCCACATAAGATCTTGACTGCTGACTAGGTGTGCGCTTTGCAAGATTTTAGAGTCTTCTGCTCACACCTTGTGATGACTAACAACCAAACACGAGAGCCTAGCAGCTGGGCTTTTAATTAATGCTGAATCTAATACTGCCATGAAATCAGCATGCTCTTTTACAATACATACCTTGCAGAATCTGCAAAAATGTTAATGATTTTACCAAAATAAGGGGGGTCATAATGGTTCAAATACACACAAGAACTTTTTCTGAAGAACAGCGGGTAGTTTAACTGTTCAGGACAAACAAGGGACTCATGAACAAATATCACTAAACAAAATAAAAAAAAAACAGCTGTGGATCATTCAGGTAACAACAACACAGTATTAACAATCAAGTGTATGTAAACTTTTGAACAGGGTCATTATTATGAATTCAACTACTATTTTCTCCTGTGGACTACATGTGAAATGTCTTATTCATATCAGTGCTAAAAAAAAAAATGCAATTTGAATGATCCCCCTTATTTTGGTAAAATTAAAATTTTGGATATTCTGCACGGTGTATGTAAACTTTTGACCTCTACTGTATGTGAGGAGCACATACTAAATATAGTCCTACAGGACATTCTCCTTTGGCCTGGGTTGAATGCTCACCTCTTATAGACAATCTTCAGGTCCTTCCAGTGCAGGAAGTTACATGTGCGTGGTTTCCGAGCCAGCACCATAGTGGTCATGTCCTTCACAATCTTCTTCCTCTCCCTTTCTGGGAGGGGCAGGAACCATTTCTGCAGCCGTAACTTCCCCTGACGACTGAACAGCAACAGGAAATGCATCTGTTGAAAAAGATAACATGCATTTTAATTGGATGGTTAACAATGCTTTCATTCTTTCATCTTTTGAAGTGGGTTAATGATCCAGGTTGGCTATCCAAAGGTTGCAGGTTCAAACCCCAAAGGTAATGAGTTACCAAGATTGTGCCTTTGAGCACACCCATGAGAAATGTGCTGACGGTGAAAAAAACAAAGTCAGTCAGAATAACTGCCACTGCTAATTTAAAGGGATAGTTTACCCAAAAATGAAAATTCTGTCATTAATTGTTCACCCTCATCTCGTTACAAACCTGTAAGATCTTTTTTCATTTTAGGAACACAAATTAAGATGTTTTTGATGAAATTCAAGAGCTTTCTTACTCTGTATAGACAGCAACGCAACTGACACATTTAAAGCCACAAAATATAGTAAGGACATTGTTAAAATGGTCTATGTGACAACAATCACTAAGGCTCAACCTTAATTTTATGAAGCTATGAGAATAATTTTTGTGTGCTTTTCTGTCTATGCAGGGTCAGAAAGCTCTCATTTTTATCAATATCTTAATTTGTGTTCCGAAGATAAACAAAGATCTGGCTCGGAACGACATGATGGTGAGTAAATAATGACAGAATTTTCATTTTTTTAAGAGTGAATAATTTTCGTTTTAAAATTAATGTTGCTTTTTGTATGTGTATCAAATATAAATACTTCATAGAAACCTATAACTATGCATTCAAAAAGGAAAAACGTCAGGAATCCATGTAAAATACACTTTTGCAGGGTTTTTCTGCAGATGCTGCTCGGAAGCAGATGGCAGACAGAAATTCTGCAACACCGCAGGTGGACTAAAGGGTTTCACACTAGAGGCAAGGCCAAAATTATTCAAGTGGGTGGATTTATTTTGTGCCTACTCTGTAATTTCATATAAAAAAATAAAAGAAATATTACAAAGCGTACTTGTTTCCTTAGCATTTACCTCTTATCAACCATAAAATGGAATTAAATATTACTTTAAATTTACCAGTTCACACACTCACCAAGATGCAAATTGCACTTGAACAGCTGTGTTGGAAATATGGAAAGTACATTAAAAGAATCTTTATCTTTTCCAGCAATCTGTCGACTAATTTCATCACTGTCTTCGACCGAGAGAAGCTCTTTCATTTTAGCATCTGTCCAATTTAAAAACATTTCCTTCAACAGCGCTGTCACATCTCAGGTTTACAAATAAACAAGACAGAGTAATTGCATTAGATTCTTTGTGGTTTGGCACAAAGTCTTTGACAACAGAGCTTACTAAACTTTTATAAGCTCAACAGTGAATCAGACATAGAGTCAATGCAATACTTGCCTTTTTGGCAATGTTCGAGGGTGAAATGCATATTTATTTGGAAAATAATATTTAATGGAATCATGACCAGATCTAGAGCTTTAGATATGTTGAGTTGTGGTGCTCATGAGAGAAATGCAGGTTCGTGCCTGGTCTGCATTGTTCTGATCTCATTTTTTCTCTGTTTCCCCCATAATTTCCTGTCTCTTGTCTTGCTGTGTCTGTAACAACAATTGCAAAAAGCCCACAGATACAATTTTAGAAAACAGGAAATACAAAGAAAGAGACAAACTGCACTTCAGACAGGCTAACCTTTTCACTGTCACACCAACCCAATCAATATGAGATTCAATATCCGTGAGACAAAGATCCGCAGGATGGACCTCTGCGTGAATCTTTTCCACACAAGAACTAATCAGCTCAAAGCAACCTACTGAGAACAAAATTTCTGAGAACTCACCCTAATTTTTCCTCCCCAACTCTCTCATTGCACAGAAATCTGGCAACGCTTGAAAAAGCTTTGTCTTCTAGATGTACGTCATGGCTCGGCAGAGAATATGTGATGCTCACTTTGTGAGTCACACAAACTTACAAAAAGCCGCTTTTTTCACTGACTTGTCAGGTCACAGGCCACACCGACAGCTATTAACAGAAACTATTAGACAGAAACCTGAGTCACACCTTTGAAACAAGATTAAAAATACAACAAAAATGGAACCTGAGTGTTCACTTTTGTTGTTGGAAAAGGGCATTTCATAAAAAGACTTCACAGAAATGAGTAATGATGAGCAATAAATAGCATTCAATTCAGAGACATTTTGCATATGACAGATGTAAAGAAATATAAAAATGTGAAATATAAATCACTGCAGAATACAGTATCCCACAATGCAGTTAAAATGACCAGTCAAAGTTTTTGAACAGTAAGATAAGTCTTTTCTGCTCACCAAGCCTGCATTTATTTGATCCAAACTACAGCAAAAACTGTAATATTGTGCAATAGTTTTACTATTGAAAATAACTGCTTTCTATTTGAATGATATTTATTCCTGTGATCAAAGCTACAATTTCAGCATCATTACTCCAGTCTTCAGTGTCACACGATTCTTCAGAGATCATTCTATAATGCTGATTTGCTGTTCAAGGTACATTTTGTATTGTTATTATTATCAATATTTAAAACAGTTGAGTACATTAGAATGACCCAAAGATCAGCATTTATCTGAAATAAACCCTTTTTATTTTAACATTATATATTGCTCTTTTGTTGATTTTGATTGCTTCCATTGTCCTTATTTGTAAGTTGTTTGGGAAAAAACCATCTGCAAAATAACTAAATGTAATGTAATGTAAATTATCTACCATTCAAAAGCTTGGAGAGTCAGTGTGTTTTATTTTTATTATTTTTATAATTTAATTTAGCAAGGATGCTTTACATTGATCATAAGTGATTATAAAGACATTTATAGTGTTACAAAAGATTTCTATTTCAGATAAATGCTGTTTGGAACTTTCTATCAAACAAACCTGAAAGAAATTCTACCCTGTTTTCAACATAATAATGATAATACATCAGAATATTACAATGATTTCTGAAGGATCATGTGACAGGAGTAATGATGCAAAAAATTCAGCTTTGAAATCACATGAATAAATTACATTTGAAAATATATTCAAATAGAAAACAGTTATTTTAAATGGTGAAAATATTTCAGAATTTTACTGTCTTGCTGTACTTTGGATCAAATACATGCAAGCCTGGTGAGCAGAAGAGACCTTTAAAATTTTTAACATCTTACCATCCAAACATTTTCTACACAAAATTTGAATAAAAGTGCAAATTAATTGATTTTATTTCCAATATTTTAACTAGATGCTAACTGCTGAATTAAACAAGCATACTTTTTAATGTGTTTATTGACTGTTGCATTACATATTGCTTATTGTTTTACATAAAAGCAGCTAGTACACAGTATAACTGCATTATATGCAATATGCTAAAATTCTATTTCACTTTAAAGGAACAATTCACCCAAAAATGTACATGTACTCACTCTCAGACCATCAAGATGTAGACTGTAGAATTTGTGTCTTCATCGTAACTAATTCGGAGAATTTTGTATGATTCAATGGATCCTCTGCAGTGAATGGGTGCTGTTAGAATGAGAGTCCAAACAGCTGATAAACACATCACAATAATCCACAAGCTATCCACATGACTCCAAATCCATCAATTAACATTTTGTGAAGTAAAAAGCTGCTTGTAAGAAACGATCCATTTTACTTTTACGTAATCACTTCTGGCCAAATTATGATCCATAATAGTGCTTCCTCCAGTGAAAAAGTCCATCACCTGCTGTCTTACATCAAAATCAAACATATTTGTTTAGAACTATTTCCGGAGTTTGATTTGTGCATATATAAGACGACTTTCCACCACAACAAAAGCTCTAGATAGAGGACTTGTATTTAAGCTGAAGTTCAATTTGATGAATTTGTTTATAACAAACTTTTCACTTCACATGATATGGTTGATGGAGTGGATTACTTGTGGATTATTATGATGCTTTTATCAGCTATTTAGATTCTGACGGCACCTATTCACTGCAGAGGACTCATGGGTGAGCAATGCAATGCTAAATTTCTCCAAATCCATTCCTGTGAAGAAACAAACTCATCTACATCTTGAACAGCCTGAAGGTGAGCCCATTTTCAGCTATTTTTTTTTTTTTTTTTTACATTTTTGCATTAACTATTTTTTTATGTGTAAAAGCATGATAATGGTGATTCAGGAGTCATTTTTCACCAAACTCAAACCACTCAACCAGACCTAAGCTTTGCCGATTGTTATGCCTAACATTTTGCTCACAAACACATATGCACACAGATGCAGAAACACCAGGTGGGGAAATAGAACCGTCAGCTACTTCATTGTTATGACCAAAACATGCTGGCAACGATTTTATTTGCTTCCTCAGTAAATCCTGATGAGGGACGAAAGATGAAAACACAAGGAAAAAACAAGGAAACAGAAGCATGCACTGCATCGGCTCTACTATTGTACTCCAGAGGAAAATGATTCTCTGATGCATTTCTTCAGCATGGCACACCCATCACACGACAACAGGAAAAGAAAAGAGAAAGGAAAAAGTGTGCTGCAGCTATTAAGTTACATACATCTTTTTATCTACATTCCACACTTTCTCTCCTTACACACACACCCTTCTCCCTCTCTCCCACACAGAGTTTCACCAGGGGAGGGTTTAAACGAAGCTCTGAGTTTCCTCTTGAGCCTGTTCCTGCTTAGATTTCAGTTCTGTGATGCTCTGATTTCATTTTCCTTCTATTGTTGGAGTCGACACAGCTGTGAGGGGCTACAGCACACAGGAGAACATGCTTACAAACACACTTGCTGCAGTTCAAATGAGATTCTGCAGTGCGTTGATATCTTTGAAATTAAAAGAGGCACTTCTTCATCACTTGTAATTACTCGGATGCATACAGACAATATCAGATGAAGCATTATCAGAGGACCTGCATGTATTATATTAGTACTCTGGAGAGATTTTGCAAACACTTACCAAATTTTAAATTAACTAACTGAGCTAACCAAAAAAAATTTTATGAATGTATTTTACAATGTATTTTTAAGTATATTCAGTATCTTTAATAAACATAATAATAATCTATTAATAAGAAAAAAAAGAATTATCTTAAGTTTTTTGATACTATAAATGCACATGTAAGGACATACTTTGTTGTTATTATTAATAATACAGATAACTGACTGATATTTTAATAGCACACTTAACAATAAGATATCTTTACATTGTATTTTTCATGTAATTTGAGTATTAAAGTATGGTTTTTAAATGCATCAATATTTACAAATATATAATGAAAATATTATAAGATTTTATTAAACATTACTGTGTAAAAAAATAAACACACACACATATATGTAAGAACATACTTTACTGTTATTATTAACAATACAGAATATACTTATTTTCTAATAATACACTTAGCAATATAATATAATTTTACAAGGTATTTTTCATGTAATTTGAGTATTTAAGTATTGTTTTTAAACATATTAATATTTAAAGTATATTAAGCGTTAAATAATATTACTAAACTTATTAATAAATGTATATTTGCAGCAACAGCCAACAATAAATTGTATGGGTCAAAATTATAAATTTTTCCTTTTATGCCAAAAATCATTTTGATATTAAGTAGCTAAATCATGTTCCATGAGGATATTTTGTTTATTATTATTAATATACATTGCTAAGAACTTGATTTGGACAACTTTAAAGCTGACAAAGTCACAAATGTGTTTCAAAAATATTATTATTACTCAATAGTAAACGTTACTATTTCATTTCTAATAGTGTGATCGGTTTTTAAAGTACTCTTTACTCATTCTTCTTCATTCCTGCACACATTAACCAGAAGCGCAGATAGTTCTTCTGTAAACTCATTCAGGAGAAGTCAAACGTCAAACACACCGTGGTCAACTCCTATTTGAACAGTAGATAAACGAGATTACTTGGTCGCCAAAATCAAGTCAGCTAAACCAAGACTTTGCATACAAGTTGTCACCACACAAAAGGTTTCCCTAATAAACTTACAAAGAGTCAAACTTTGACAGTTCGACATCAAGAGAAGCGAACTAACCGGTTTATCCAGACAGATGAGATGACTTCACTACAACTACACCTTTAACTCCTCCAGCATTGAAATGACATCCGATTCATTCGCTCTCGCTTTGAATAAAACAACTTTAAGTGAATTGCATCAGCTCTAAACGAGACTGTTTTCTTTAGTCCGTGATAAACAAGCAGCTCACGCAGGGCGGAAGTTTTAAAAGCGCTCAGGTGCACTCGCATTTAGGTCCTGACAGGTGCAAGAGCACAACCTGTGGAAGAAATTACCTGTCACCCAACACATATCTAAGTGATCTAAATGTGTTTAGACGAGTCAAAAGAATATACTGTGTAACTTACCATCTTGAAGTAAGAAATACGGACGGTATGTTGAAATCCACAAAATTCCTATTCACTTCCAGTCTGGTCAAGGCCGGAGTCATCGCTGCCCTTCCCAAACCGTGGGGGGAGAGAAAAGCCGCGCATGCGCAGATGCGTAGCTGAGCGCTCGGCTTTGTTTTCGCCTTCTCCCTCTGAGCGCTGATTGGCACTGCACCTGGCTTGAAAATGGGCGGGGCAACACACTCCTCACATCTTTTCCTGTACGTTACCTTTAAACGCTTTAAAATCAGCATATGAACATACACTACCAGTCAAAAGATTTTGAAAAATAGAATTTTTACTGTTTTTAAAAGAATTCTCTTCTGCTTACAAAGCGTGCATTTATTTGATCCAAAAAACAGCAAAAACATTTATATTGTGAAATATTTTTACTGTTTAAAATAACTACTTCCTATTTGAATATATTTTAAAATGTAATTTATTCCTGTGATCAAAGCTAGATTTTCAATATCATTACTACATTCTTCAGTGTCACATGATCCTTTAGAAATCATTCTAATATGCTGATTTGCTGTTCAAGAAACATTTATTATAATTAACATCAAACTTTAAAACAGTTGAGTACATTTTTTCAGCATTATTTGATGAATAGAAAGATCGAAAGATCAGCATTTATCTGATATAAAAAGCTTTTTTAACATTATAGAAATTAAAACTTTTATTTAGCAAGGATGCTTTAAATGGATAAAAAGTGATAATAAAGACATTTATAATGTCTATGATATTTATAATGTAAATTCTATTTCAGATAAATACTGTTCTTCTGAATTTCTATTAATTTCAATATAATAATTATAGTAACTGTTTTTTCAGCTTTGAAATCACAGGAATAAATTACATTTTAAAATATATTAAAATAGAAAAGTTCAGTTCTTTTAAATAGTAAAAATATGTCAAAATTGTACTGTTTTTGCTGTACTTTAGAATAAATAAATGCAGGCTTGGTGTGTAGAGGAGACTTATAAAAAATGATTCACCGTGTTGTTAAGCAACCCACTTAATTAAGAATAAATTAAAACTTTAATTTTTTTAAAATAACATTAATAATATACATTTTGCTATTGTGAATATTATTATCTTGTTATTCCCCAGAAATAAATGGCTTTAATGATAAATACTTGTATTGTTGGGTCCACCTTGTTGAGTCCTAATTCTTAACCAACTGAGTGTAAATAGGAGACAATTATTAATTGTATTTTTGTCTTAATTAGATTTATTTATTTTTATTCTATTTTTTTTAAAAATCGTTTATTACACATGATGTGGATTCGTCTGTACCGAGTTCGTTCATAATTGCAGTCCGAGTCCAAGTACCCTTCTTTATTTTTCATTTTACACTTTAGTCTTCCATGAAGGTTTATGAAAATATATTGCAACTTTTCAAGTTTTTGCAAGCTACAGTGAGTTTTAAGGTTATATGGAAGGTTATTTTTGTGCCAAAAAGTCAAAATATTCGAAAACAGAATCTATAGGCCTAAAGTTTTGAAACACCTGACCACTTTTGTTCGCGTGACGACGTTGGTGTGTAATTGATTATTTATCATATGACACTAGAGGGAGCACTCTGGAGCTACAGTAGTCACATGCATCTGTCAGCTGTCACATCACTGCAGTCCAGTTGAGAAGAAACAACAGTGCAACAAATGTGTCTCTACAGGAACATAGTGTGGTTTATCAAGGGAATGAGGGAGTATACAAGGTAAAGGCATTTTTGTATTTCTTACTGAGTTCTTCAGTTTATTGTGTTGTTGAGCTGCTTTGAAGTTTTGAGAAAGTCATTGAGCTGCTTTGTAGTTTTGAGAAAGTCTTCGCACTCTTTTATAATTAGTGTTTTATTGTTTCTAATCGCAATGTGATGGTTTTCATTGCTACGATCATTTATTAACATTTCAAGTTTTTTTGGCCTGAGCACACTGTATACTTAGCTCAGAACTGCTAGAAAAACAGTCTTAAATTGTGTCCTCGCAAGCCAAATGTTATTAGATGCAGTGGTTTCTTGCACAAATGTTGTTTTTGTAGTTCCCCGAGTCATCTCTTCTGACAGGCATTCATCCAAACCCTCAGTTTAAGGTCAGTCATCATTGCATCACAATGGGCCCTATTGAGACCCCTGCCGCTCTCTCAAGTGCCCTGTCATCCCACACAGAAGCTCCTTTGGCTCCTGATCAGGGCTCTTGTCTTAGGAGCTCTGTCTTAGATGCCCAGAGGTCACATAACAATTCAAGAATTGTGTTAAAACACACACTTTTATGGATAACAGTAGAGCTCTTGAGGTTCCGTGCTGGTTATGTTTCTGATATGATTCATGTGTTGGATATTGTCAGCAGGGCTGGATTTGAGAATGCTTCTAAGAGGTTTGTACCAAAGGACCTGGATGTGTCCATGGTTGGCCGTTCCTTCATGATTACAGGAGCCAACAGCGGAATAGGGAAGGCTACAGCCATGGCCATAGCCAAAAAAGGTTTGTTTTACAGTCACACAAACACTTTTTTTAGGTTATTATTATTTTTCCAACTATAAATCGATAGTATGATGGTAACAGATGGTACGTTAATACTGTCTATATCATAATGTGCTGAATGATTATCACAGCTGAAGTCAAAACTTTACATACGCCTTGCAGAATCTGCAAAATGTGAATTATTTTACCAAACGTTTTTAATTTGGTACACAAGAAAATAGCTGAATTTATAAAAATAAATTTTATTTTTATTCTCTTTTTCAGAGAAATCCTTCAGGTCCCACCAATACTTTTGTGTGTGTGTGTGTATTTGAACCCTTTCCAGCACACGATTTTGTACGATTTTGAGATTCATCTTTTCACATTGAGGACAACTGAGGGACTCATATACAAAACACAAGGTTCAAACACTCCCTGATGCTCCAGAAGGAAAGACCATGCATTAAGAGCCAGGGGTGAAAACTTTTAGAATTTTAAGGTCAGGGTAAATTTAACTTATTTTGTCTGCTGGGAAACGTGTAAGTAACTTCTGTAGCTTCTGAAGGGCAGTATTCATTTAAAAAATATATATATGATATTTAGGCAAAATAAGAAAATGTACACATCTTTGTTCTGTTCAAAAGTTTACACCCCTGGCTTTTAATCCATCGTTTTTTCTTCTGGAGCATCAATGAGTGTTTGAACCTTAATGAGCCAGCAGTGTATAATAAAATATATAAATGAACTTATTTATAAGACTTTGTAAAAAGAAATTAACAGTTAATCTGAGTTTATGCATTTTGATCCAGTTGTAAATAGACTTGTCTACATAGAGTTTACTGCGTTTAGAGTTTAACCCTGCGAAGTCAAGCCATTTGTATTCTTCTGTGTTTTTCTGCCATGCTTGATAAAGACAATAATAACAATTAGTTTTCCACACTTTCTGAAGTAAATGTGAGTGGTGCTGCTCACCTGGACCTCACTGTTAATAGTAGGGTGTTGTATGGTTTACTAATGTTTTCCACATTTATTCATTTGCATTTGCAGAAGAATACTGTCAAATCTGACTTGCCCTCAACAATCTCCATGATTTAATGTTGAAGAACGTAATACCTATATTAATTCATTATGTATTGTTTTCCCTTTTGTCTAAGGTGGCACTGTTCATATTGTCTGCCGTAACAAAGAGCGAGCTGAAAAAGCCAGAGAAGAAATCATCTCAGCCAGTGGAAATACTGTGAGTGCCTCAATGTTTAAAGAGTTAGCTCACCTGAAAATAAGACCTTTGTTCATCTTCAGAACACAAATTAAGATATTTTTGCGATTAATACAAAACCCTGACTGCGTTAACATAAACGCAAATAAATGGTGCAAGCACCAGTAACTCTTTTAAATGAAAATTGGATGGCACTCTGGATTAGGGATGGCTCGATACCATAATTTTGACTTCGGTACTATACCAGAATGTAATACTTCGGTATCGATACTAAATCGGTACTGTAGTAAGTAATGTTAATAAACTAAAAATGTATTAGTTTATTTATAATTTATAAATAAGTATTGACCTAGATTAATAAGTGCTGTAATACTGTTAGGTCAGCTCAGGTCAAGGTTTCTTTACTGTAAAGTGTTATTCTAACAGTCAGAATATTCAAAATCACGTTATTAAGTCTGTCTCTCTGATTGTTTTTAGATTTCAGACTCTGCTTTGAAGATACTTTTCAAGTGTGTACTTTATTAGTGTTTTCTTTAGAAAACTTAGAAAATTTTGCTTCACAACATTCCAAAGCATAATATTGTACTTTTTAATTCACTCTTTCATATTAAATATTTAATACTTTATTACATTAGAATTATATTACATTCTTACTTTTACTCAAATAAAAGTAATTCTAAAATTTACTTGAGTACAAGAAAATACTACACTGTTAATATTCTTAATTATCAAAGGTAAAACAAACAACAACTTTTATTTACAAAATGTAGTTTAGAAAAAAGTATGACATTATGCTTTGGAATGGAGTAAAAATTTTCCAAAGAAAAACACTGATAAACTACAGATACTTTTTCAATTTACTTGAGTAAAGTAAAAATACTTCACTACTGTCCACTATCATTTGTGAATAAAAGTTATTAAAATCTGAATTTTTGATTGATGCACTCACCTGTCGATCTCTAAATTAATGGAAAAGATCAGGATGTGCAAGTGACAATTGCTTGGTGATTTATAGCAATGCTTGCACACAGGTGCAGTAGTAAGGTCAGTTTGTTCACCTTTATCATCAGTTTTGTATTCAAAATATAGCCATATTTCACTTCTACGGTCTTTATTTACTAGTTTTGAGCGCGTTGATGGAGTTTCATCTGTTTGACGATCCATTTACCGGGTTTGCAGCAATTTGGGCAGTACTGCCGCCTACAGGTGAACTGCAGCTTACGGAACTGCAGCTTACGAAATACCGAACTGGGCAAAATGATGATATCGAACCGTTTGAAATATATTATATACCGGTATTTTTCCATTACCGGTATACCGCGCATCCCTACTCTGGATAAAGGCAAAGTTGTGTGCATACACTAAGGGTGCGGTTTCTACGCGTTTTTGCAACACTGAGTAATGTATCACAGATACCTGACGAATCCTTTCATAAACAAAGTGTAAAGAAAGTGTAAATAAGAGATTAATTGTACAGTGTACAGAGCTTCGTTGATTATAATGGAACTTTGTGAGATCGTGATGAACAGATTTGTATTTTTTAAGGTAGTTTGTAAATGAGATATTGATTAAATACAAGAGTTCAATAGACAAGAAGTTAATATTAAGTGACTAACATTGTCTGACTATTGCCTGATTTTGCTGTATTTCGTCGTCAAAAATAGTTTGAAATAAGTAATATATGAGCCGCTGCGCATCTCCATTTAAACACAGCGGTGTTTCGTTTATCAGTGAACTAGTGCTTTTAAACAAATCTAGTGAGTCATTTATTCAGTTTCCCAAAGACAGGTCACTTGCTTTATTCCTGAATAGATCAACCGTTTGAACAAATCAAATGAATGATATGATTCAGTAAATAAATCAGTGACTTGTCACCACCTACTGGCAGTTTTCGTTTCATTTTTAAAGTATCTTTTCAGTTTTTTTCAAAACATTTAATATTTTTATATTTAATCTCAACATGAATTTATGAATTTTATTGCACTCATATCACCTCGGAGCCTCATTAAACATGAAAATACACCTACAAGCCACTAATTTAATTTGATTGGTAACTTATTCTAATTCTACTTGTTCTTATTCTGTTGTTTAATTAGAAATTTTAAAAAGCTTATAAAATGCAATTTTAAAAAATCATTGGCATAAAGAAACATGCCATACAACAGTAAAAACAAAATTCCCCTATAAATCACTTTAAGGAGTCAAAGATCACCTTGTAATTGGAAGGCTACTTTTTTGCTTCTAGATGTTAAGTTAGGAGCACAAGTACTGATCAGTAAGCTTGCATAATTACTTGGATAACTGTGCATCTCATCGATTCATTTGCATTAGCTGTGCTTAAAAGCAAAGAAAGGCATTTTGCTGAGTTCATATTAACGTGACTTTTGAGTCTGAATTTGGTGTCTAGGCAAAGTTTGCGATATTAAATGTCTTCTGAAAACTTCTAAAATTGAATTGTGATTGAAACTGTTCTGAGGGTCCTCTTTGCTGGATATAGCAATTTTGTGAAATGGTGACAAAAATAAACATGTTAAACAAAATAAATAGTGTACTGTATGTTTAATTTCACTATAAGTGTGCGATTAATCGCAGTTAATCACATCAAAAGGGTGCGGTTAATTGCAATTAAAAATGGTCTATTAACAGCCCTATAAAATAGTCTTTGTGACATCAGTAGCTTCTGTTCTGGGTGGGCTTCTGCCGCGCATTCACGAGAGTACCACAACGTATACAGACGTTATTTTAGTTTTTTTTGTGCACAAAATGTATTCTCGTGGCTTCATAAATGTAAGGTTGATTCACTGATGTCACATGGACTATTTTAAAGATGACCTTACTACCTTTCTGGGCCTTGAATGTGTCAGTTGTGTTGCTGTCTATTCAGGTTCAGAAAGCTCTCAGGTTTTATCAAAATATCTTAATTTGTGTTCAGAACATGAATGGTTTTACGGGGTTAGAACGACATGAGGGTGAATAATTAATGACAGATTTTTAATTTCCGTATGACAGTTACTATTTTTTAAATGTTTCGGAAAGATTTTCTTCCGCTACTCATATTGCTTTCTCTATGTGGTGTGCATTTACCGTAGGAGGTTTACGTCCACGTGTTGGACCTTTCTGAGACGAGGAAGGTGTGGGAGTTCGCCGAGGCCTTTAAGAAGGAGCACTCGTCGCTCAATGTTTTGGTATGAGTGTCAAAGACCTCCTTCAGGAGATTTCCATCATTCCTCACTATATTAAAGAAAATACCAGCATTCAGCTGAAGGTTACAGGTGCAGGACAGATGAAGACATATCCTCTCTTCTAATCTCGTCTCCCACACCAATCCCTCTCAGATCAATAATGCCGGATGTATGGTGAACCAGAGGGAAATTACCTCTGACGGCCTGGAGAAAAATTTCGCATCCAATACTCTTGGTAAGACATGACAGTCAAATGTAGTGTTTTTAAAAGTCTTCTATGCTCACCAAGACCAAAATATGCAGTAGAAACTGTATTATTGTGAAATATTATTACAATAACTGTTTTCTATTTTAATATGTTTTCAAATGTAATTAATTCCTGTGATGCAAAGCTACTATCACTTCAGTCTTCAGTGTCACATTATCCTTCAGAAATCATTTTAATATGCTAATTTTCTACTCAAGAAACATGTTATTATAAATGTAAAAATGTAGAATATGTTGGATGCAATATTCAATCGAATCTTGTCCTGTGCAGGTGTTTATGTTCTGACTAAATGTCTGATGCCGTTGCTGGAGAAGAGCAGGGACCCCCGAGTTGTGAGTGGAAAAACAACATTGATCTCAGTGTCTTGATTTATTAAATACAATTCTGCCTGAGAGTGCCTTCTTTCGCATTGCATATGTGAAGACATAACAGTTATTGTGTTTTTGACACAACCTGTGATAGATGTGCTTATATTTTAATAATCCACATCCACAGAGGTACCCGTTTCTCTCTCATATTGTCCCGTTTTGTAGTTTAATGTGTTGTGATAATAATGAATAATAATGTCTTTGGTAGATCACAGTTTCATCGGGAGGAATGCTGGTACAGAAATTAAACATAGGCGACCTGCAGACTGAGAGAGCTCCGTTTGATAGTACCATGGTACATGCACAAAACAAGGTATTTAGATACAATATTTAGAGCATTAAAAGCACTTGAATATACTATTTTTGTCTAATTAGTGAATCTTATATGTGTATTAATTTAGAAAACTTTAGGGTTAGCAGCACCCTAATAACCACCTGTGAATGTGCAGCACAGACCAAGCACCACTCAAAATTTTTTTAATATCAAAATTGCAAAAAAAAAGCAATATAAAACAGGGTTTGACCGATTATTGGCCTAGCTAATATTAAGCACTTTTATGGTTATTGGTATCAGTCATTTTTAAAACCGATTTGCCGATAAAATAATTAAAAAGCACATAAAGAAAGTTTTTGTCAGAGCCCTTGTTATTCTTAATTTTGGCATTAATTTTCATTTTTGCACTGGACATATATATTGTTTCAAAATATCAGTTATTGATCTACTTGATCTGTAAAAATTGGCATTACCACTGGCCCTGAACGTGCATATCGGTTGACACCTAATATGAAACTTTTATTTAAAAAATGTAAATTTTTTTAATACAGCTATTTAAAAAAAAAAGTGTTTTTTATATATATATAATATGTATAACTTTAAAGAAATATATATATATAAATTAAAATACATTTATAAATTAATATTTATACCTTTAAAGAACTATATACAGGTCCTTCTCAAAAAATTAGCATATTGTGATAAAGTTCATTATTTTCTGTAATGTACTGACAAACATTAGACTTTCAAATATTTTAGATTCATTACACACAACTCGAAGTAGTTCAAGCCTTTTATTGTTTTAATATTGATGATTTTGGCATACAGCTCATGAAAACCCCAAATTCCTATCTCAAAAAATTAGCATATTTTATCCGACCAATAAAAGAAAGTGTTTTTAATACAAAAAAAGTCAACCTTCAAATAATTATGTTCAGTTATGCACTCAATACTTGGTCGGGAATCCTTTTGCAGAAATGACTGCTTCAATGCGGCGTGGCATGGAGGCAATCAGCCTGTGGCACTGCTGAGGTGTTATGGAGGCCCAGGATGCTTCGATAGCGGCCTTAAGCTCATCCAGAGTGTTGGGTCTTGCGTCTCTCAACTTTCTCTTCACAATATCCCACAGATTCTCTATGGGGTTCAGGTCAGGAGAGTTGGCAGGCCAATTGAGCACAGTAATACCATGGTCAGTAAACCATTTACCAGTGGTTTTGGCACTGTGAGCAGGTGCCAGGTCGTGCTGAAAAATGAAATCTTCATCTCCATAAAGCTTTTCAGCAGATGGAAGCATGAAGTGCTCCAAAATCTCCTGATAGCTAGCTGCATTGACCCTGCCCTTGATAAAACACAGTGGACCAACACCAGCAGCTGACATGGCACCCCAGACCATCACTGACTGTGGGTACTTGACACTGGACTTCAGGCATTTTGGCATTTCCCTCTCCCCAGTCTTCCTCCAGACTCTGGCACCTTGATTTCCGAATGACATGCAAAATTTGCTTTCATCCGAAAAAAGTACTTTGGACCACTGAGCAACAGTCCAGTGCTGCTTCTCTGTAGCCCAGGTCAGGCGCTTCTGCCGCTGTTTCTGGTTCAAAAGTGGCTTGACCTGGGGAATGCGGCACCTGTAGCCCATTTCCTGCACACGCCTGTACACGGTGGCTCTGGATGTTTCTACTCCAGACTCAGTCCACTGCTTTCGCAGGTCCCCCAAGGTCTGGAATCGGTCCTTCTCCACAATCTTCCTCAGGGTCCGGTCACCTCTTCTCGTTGTGCAGCGTTTTCTGCCACACTTTTTCCTTCCCACAGACCTCTTGCTTGAGGGTGTCAATGATGGCCTTCTGGACAGCAGTCAGGTCGGCAGTCTTACCCATGATTGCGGTTTTGAGTAATGAACCAGGCTGGGAGTTTTTAAAAGCCTCAGGAATCTTTTGCAGGTGTTTAGAGTTAATTAGTTGATTCAGATGATTAGGTTAATAGCTCGTTTAGAGAACCTTTTCATGATATGCTAATTTTTTGAGATAGGAATTTTGGGTTTTCATGAGCTGTATGCCAAAATCATCAATATTAAAACAATAAAAGGCTTGAACTACTTCGAGTTGTGTGTAATGAATCTAAAATATATGAAAGTCTAATGTTTATCAGTACATTACAGAAAATAATAAACTTTATCACAATATGCTAATTTTTTGAGAAGGACCTGTATATATATATATATATATATATATATATATATGCGGTTTTATTATAATTTTAATGTCATTTTTGTTAGTTTGTTTTTTTCAAATGTTATATACTTTATTAGTGTTTGATTTTTTTTTCAATATTAAACTTTAACTTTAAATGTAAAATTTTGATTTATGAATTATAATATAACAATGAAATGAACATTCCCATTCCCAAAATTCCCATTTAGTTTTAGTTCTTACCTTATAGAAAAGTACCGTGGAAGTCAAAATATTCCAAACTATGGTAATGCCATGTTTTTTGGGCCTATATTATATTTAATACTAATTCTTTATAATTCTATGGTAATACTTTACTCTGGTATATAAATATTGTAGTCAAACAGTACAAAGAAACATATCAAAGCACCATATGAAACTGAACTATGGTACTTTTTTTAGTTAAGTGTTGGCAGACATTTTCTTATCAAATTAATTTACACGGATAATGTGAAAAAGATTACAGATTAATTAATTTTATTCATGAAAAGAGACTTAAACATGAACAGTTTGTATTAAATTAAAATGAGCAGGGTTACCTTTCTCTCAGCTGTTGCCAAGCAACAGGTGACACAGAGTGCCAGCAGTGGCATCTCCATTAAACAATATCTGATGCAGTAATGATGATGACCTTTTACTAAACACTCGTTATGCGTCTCTGTGTGTGTGTCCACAGAGGCAGCAGGTAGTGATGACAGAGGTCTGGGCGAAAGCAAATCCCCAAATTCATTTCTCTGTGATGCACCCTGGGTGGGCTGACACACCAGGTATTATTCATTTTTAGAAGTCAACAAGCAAAATAATGTGCTAATTGTTCACTGGCAGCATGGTTATGCCAGTTTTGCATAATGATTATGTTTACGTATATTTTTAAGTTGATTTTTTTTGTCCATAAGTATTGATTTGAAGCATTTCAGCTGTAAAAGAGCAACTCTAGATGTGTTTGCTGTTTTATTTTGGTTTCATTTAGCATTAATAGTTTTAATTATTATATTTTTTTAATCTAAAGTTAATGTTTTAATTATTTTTGTCATATATATGTATTTATTTATTCATTGATTTATTTAGTTTTTAACAAATTTTGTATATTTAATTTTTTTTATGTTTTTAGTTTTTGTGAACTATATAACCATGTTTATATATGTATAAAGTTCAAAATTATAAAGATTACTTTAAAAATAACTTCATAAAAATAACTAAAATATACACACATAAAATATGTATCTAATAAAAAAATGTAAAATAAAAAATAGATTATTATATACTTATACATATAGATTCACAATAGTTTTTTATTTTATTATATATATATGTATATATATATATATATATATATATATATTTACCTAAAGTTAGTTCATGTTTTAATTATTTTTGTTTTATTTATTCATTTATTTATTTACTTTTAAATACATCTACATAGTTTTTATTATATTTATTATATATTTGTTTACCTAATTTTTGTTTACTTTTTTTGTCATATACATATATATTTTACTTTACTTTTTTAAGCAATTTTTTCAGTTTTAGAAACTAAATGAAAATGACAAATTTTTATTTGGCAACAATAAATAATAATTTTGTATGTATGTATGTACAAAATATATTTACATATATACAAATATATATATATATATATATATATATATATAAAAACACACATAAAATATATATTTAAATTGCATTCAAATTAAAAATAACTTTCAAAATAACTGAAAATACTAATGAAAATACACACATATAAAATATCTATCTAATATAAATCTAAAATAATAAAAAACACTTAAACTTCAATTACAGAGTCCCCGCTTCAGTGGCATATGCTGCATTAAATGGTTATGCAGCATATATATATATACATACATACACATACATACAAAATATGTACAAAATATATTTACATACATATATATATATATATATATATATATATATATATACACATAAACACACACATAAAATATATATTTAAATTGCATTCAAATTAAAAAATTACTTTCAAAATAACTGAAAATACTAATGAAAATACACACATATAAAATATCTATCTAATATAAATCTAAAATAATAAAAAACACTTCAATTACAGAGTCCCCACTTCAGTGGCATATGCTGCATAACCATTTAAAAAATCCATTAGCAAATCCATTAGATAACACTTTTTTTGGCAAGCTTCTCTGTCAAACTCATCACATCACGTAATCTCTGGGTTTGGTTGTGCACAGCGGTTGCCAAGGCGATGCCTCAGTTCTATCAGGCGATGCGTGATCGTCTGCGCACGCCGGAGCAGGGAGCCGATACGCTCGTCTGGCTCGCTGTGTCACGCGCCACAACTGCGTTTCCCAGCGGCCTATTCTTCCAAGGTGCGCATGTTGGATAAAATGGTGACATTATGTCTAAGATTTTTCCAATAGCATACTTACAAGTTGTTTGTTTCAGATCGACAGCCAGTTTCGGCCCATTTGCCCCTGGCATGGACGCACAGCTCTCGCCGGGAAGTCAAAGCATTTATGCGCCGGCTGGAGACTTTGGCGATGACTGTCAAACCCTCAGAGTGAGATATTAAAAAACACGTTAGATATACATGCCAGATAACGAAGACGTTGTAGTACTAAAATAACACTCATATCCACCTTTTTCCTGAACGCGTTCCTGTCTCTCCTGACTGGAACGATGGTTTACATTTTCTAGTCAAATTAACATATTTTTAAAGCTGATAATGTAATGTTAAACACATGAAAATGGCACTTTTTTCATCACTTTAAAGTGTTGCAATGACTGTCAGTGTTTTTTCAGTAACTCAACTGTCTAAACAAAACTAAAAAGTTTTAGTTCAATTAATTCAGTCGATCTTTTTACCCCATTTTAACATGGATTTCTATGGAGACCGGTACATTAAGTTAGTGGTGCTCTCATGAAAAAAGTGGATATGTGGAATAATCATGACATAAACAAATAACTGCACAATAATCATACAGAAACTAAAGGTAGTCTTAAAAAACAACATGAAACACGATATTTCTGAGGGAAATCGAATATTCAGCAATAAAAAGGCTGAGATGTCATTTTATCCATTGGATTGGACTGTAATAAAAATATTGTCTTCATACAGTTGAGTTTGTAGTCAATTGTGAAAACTACCATTTCCCTGAATTAAAGCAGATTTGGTGATGTCACAATGTAAAGGCAAGTCATTTGTGACCCTGAATTACAAAACCAGTCATAAGTAACATTGGTATATTTGTAGCAATAGCTAACGATACATTGTATGGGTCAAAATTATCGATTTTTCTTTTATGCCAAAAATCATTAGGATAGTAAGTAAATGTCATGTTCCATGAAGATATTTTGTACATTTCCTACCGTAAATATCTCAAAGCTAAGAACTTAATTTGGACAACCTCAAAGGTGATATTTTAATTCTTTTGCACCCTCAGATTCCAGATTTTCAAATAATTGTATCTCGGCTAAATATTGTCCTGTCCTAACAAACCATACATCAATGGGAAGCTTATTTATTCAAGGTTTAGATGACGTCTCAATTTACAAAAGTTGACCCTTATGACTGGTTTGTGGTCCAGGGTCACATTTCAGAGGTAGAAGTTATAACATTTTGATCAAAGATTGTGAAAACACTTAGTAGAATAACATGCATTAATGAATTATCCACAATAAAAACAAGAAACATTAACAAATAAATGGGGTCTTTTTTGATTTCATGCTGATTTTTGTTTCTTTTCAGGTTTAATGTAATGAAATGTTACAATTTATTGAGCCTTTAGGCAAAAATATATTAAACATAATCTTAAAAAATGGCTTTTAATTCAATACAGGAAAATATGAAGCTTATACCCAAGGAAAAAAACAACTTCAGAGGCTCAAACTCAGCAAAAGTATACAATTTGGTGCAGGTTCTGATATATTTGACTAAAAAGTACAATGAAATTCTGATCGCTTAATGTAAAAGAATGAGACTGTATAGCAGATAACTTGCATAAATGCGTAAAAATATTAGTTGTCAGTCACTCTATACACTACCAGTTTTTGAACAGTAAGATGTTTAATGTTTTTTTTTTAAGAATTCTTATTTGCTCACCAAGCCTGCATTTATTATGTATTAACTGTTAGTCTTCAGTGTCACATGATCCTGAAATTTTTCAGTTGAGAATTTTTTTTTCAGGATTCTTTGATGAATAGAGAGATCCAAAGATCAGAAATAAAAAGGTTTTGTAACATTATACACTATACCATTCAAAAGCTTGGAGTCATAATTTTTTTGGGGGGGGAAGAAATTAATACTTTTATTTAGCAAAGACGCTTTATATTGATCATTTAAATTGACATTTAAAATGTTGCAAAAGATTTGTATTTCAGATACATACTGTTCTTCTGAACTGTCTATTCATCAAAGAAACCTGAAAAAATTCCACTAAGCTGTTTTCAACATCATAAATCTCTTTTGAAGAGCAAATCACAATATTAGAATGATTTCTAAAGGATCATGTATCATTACTGTTTAAAAACTTTTGACTGGTAAAGTTAATTCAGTCAAGCTCATCGTGAAATATTATTAACCACATGAAAGTTATTCTTATGATTACTTAAAACTCATTAAAGATGACAAGTGAACCACAACGTGAAGGTGGACGTTTTTTTAATCCAGCTAAAAGGCTTTTTACTTTCTAATTTTTTAGAATTTCTAACTTTTTTTGTGTACAACAGGTTCTTCAGCAAGTTTACATCATGTCGATCATTTACAGCCTGAAATGTATGCATCACATATGATGCAGTAGACTTTATAGGGTTAAAACTTGACCATAAATGGGGCTTGAAATGTTTGCAGCTTGCGTCATTTTCCATTTCCATTTCTGCTTCTCTTTAAAAATGCTCATAAATAATAAAGCAAAAACAATTAGGCTTTTGGCCCTCTAAGTCATTGTCACGCAAAATACTTCCTGTGATGCGATATGTGATAGATATGTTATGTAAAAATGAAATTAACACAGCACAACTAACAAACTCCTCATAAACACGGTGGTGCTTCCTCTTAAATTGATAATAAACAGCATCCACCTGCGTCATCATTTCTTCACGAGTGTTTCTCTCAGCGTTCTCCATGCCAGGATGAAACGGATGGAAATCCTTAATTTCCTGCACTGGTAAATGATTCATCACACTCACTGTATGACGCATATGATGCCTCCACTTCCACAAACATCAAAATATGTGATCATCTTATTAGTGGACTAAACAACGACCATTGTCTTCTCAGATTCCCTGACTGGTACAGTACGAGTGTTTAGTAAGACAACAGATGTGTGTTTTGTTGAGAAGGTCTCTGTGTTAATGAGCATGTGAGTTTGTCTCTGTAAATCCAGAGCACACCCGTGTAGATCAAAGCCTGTGATTAAGGTCCCCCTTTCCTGCTGTGGTGAGAGGATTCAGAATTAATACATCTACTCAAACATGAATGAATAAGCTGTCACAATGAGGGCGGTGAACCATTTTTCAATGACTTGTAATCAGCTGCTCTCAAGGTGATTTTTAGCAGATGTGTGAAGTGAGTTCCCCTCAGGTTCACACAGGTGTAGTTTATCACATTAACCATGAACAAACACAATGATTAACAACCACAAAGACCAAAATCTTCATTAATAACAGTGTACGATATCAAATGTTTTGTAACATAATAAATCTTTACTGTCATTTATCTATCTATCTATTTATCTATATAGGCCTATATATATAGAAATAAAGGGTTTGCATTTACGTCACAATTCGGTCAGTTAACGTTACTCAGATACAAAGCCATATAGGAGATACTCGAATGTAAACAACAACATGGATTGCAGGGTTAATATAATACAGAATACGCTAATTTCTGCTATCTAAACCGTGAAAAAAAATGTGTGGATGCTGCTAAATCATATAGAGAAGGACTTAGTAAGCAGGATAGGGTGCAATATTTTGACTAACTAAAGTTAATAGGTGGTATTAATTAAGATATTAGCCTAATATTTCACCTACCTGACCCGAAATGATAAGAACAAACACCAATGTTGGCCAGTCACAAACGCCTTTTGTTACTCAAACGTTTTTGCACTCTTCTCCTTGATTTGTTATAACTTTTAGCAGTCTGTAGTACTTCAAATGCTTTTCCTGTTATGACCTATTTGGTATAGCCAAAGACTATAGAATACCCAAGACATTGTTTACATTCAGCGTGGGCGATATCAGGGTTGCCAGGTTTTTAGATCAAAACCCACCCAATTGCTACTCAAAAGTAGTCCATTAGCGTTTTATGGGGGGTCCCCCATTAAAAACAGCGTTCCAGGGGGTAAAACACACGTTTTCTGGCGGGGTTCCCCTGGTAAAATTAGCATTCCAGGGGCTAAATATTGCCTTGTTGGGGTTGCTTCAAACGTCTGGGAAAACCACGGACTTGGCAACACTGGCCAATATGGCCGATTGATGACGTGTCCTGAAAACGCTAGACTTAAGCAGAGCCGTTGAGTAACGATTTAAAGGTCCACTGAAGTGCCTTGAAACATGCAGCGTTCTAAAACGGGGCGAGCACTCAGCAGCCCCGCCCACTCCCATTTATATATGCTCGGGCCAGAGCCCTTGTCCAGATTAGATTGCGCGCTGCTGCCTGCCGCGGTTCGCATGACACAACGCGAAACCAGACCTCATTTGCACCAACGGAAAGCATATTTACAATGTCTGAATCATTCCCTATCGCCTACATTGCACATTACCTGCCATTTACCATACAGAAAGTACTAACTCTGTGAACAAGTCACCATCTCAACCACAGTTTCAGCGTCTATTTATAATATAGGGGGCGGGACACTATGGATTCTAGAGCGCATTTGATTGGACAGAAGGTTTGATGAGAAGCTGAAGTGCAGCGTGATATCATCAAAATCGTTGATTCATATTGGCAAAAGTGATGAGACTGTAAGTTTTGAATGCTCATATCTTGTACACACAAATGTTGTCATTGTTTTGAAACACACTAGCTTATAGATAAGCTTAAGGCTAACATATTCATAACAAAAAAAATTCATTAATTTTGATTTCACGGGGACTTTAAACAATATATTTTATTTGTGATCAATATGTTGCTTTTGGATCAGCAGTCATCAACTCCGTAAATTTTGGTCACAGACATAAAGATTTATTTTAAAATTCATCAAACTGACTACTCTCTAAAAACTCCCACAGATCATGTTTTCACACCAGTTCATGTTTTCAAGCCAGCCTTATTTTGACACAAGTGGTTATATCTAAGTGTGCGTTGTTTACTTTTTAAGTCTTTCCATAACGCCATTGTACTGAAACATACCGTTTCACGAATGCGCACGAACACTCAAAAATTACATTATATCATATTATATATTGACATTATCACTTTTAATATGCCAGTAAGCTGTTGTAAATGCAATTTTCATGAAGTTCTGGATCTTCAGAAAAGCATTTGTAAAGTACTGCAGTCTCTGAGGGGTTGAATAATTTTGACTGCAACTTTATTTAACTATTTAAATAAGTCATCATATTTTTTCAAAATAGCTACTAAAAATAAAAAATGGAGTTAAATATACTGAAAATTCTGTAGAAGGTAGGTTACAGAACTGGCACTTCTATCCATCAAATAATGATTTTGATAACCTGATCATCTCAAAAAGACCCAATATCTTCCGATCAGTTTTCCAACATACTGGTCTATCACTATATACAATGTTGATACAGAAGGAAATCAAGGCTGTGGATTTTCCCACAGCTTTTATTTTTTAGCAAACCTTTATTTCATCAGGGAGTCTCAGTGATGTTGTTAGTCTTTCTTCAAAGCCGTTACCCGCTGTGCACATGTGCAGCACTCATCTGCTCTGCCCATTTCTGAAAACAATTTGATTCTGTTTGGACCAGGGCCACACATAATTCAAGCTTGGCAGTAATGGCATTTTAGCGCTTTAATAGCAGGAAATTGGAGATAGTGATGTAGCGTCTAATTCTCCCAGTCATTTGGCTGCTTTTTATTTCAGGTGCCTCGGGAGACACGGTCACCTGGGACAGCGTGGTACGTTTGTATTTGTTTAATAAACCAGGAATGAAATTACATTGACATGTTCAGCATCCGCATCGTCTTCGCGCCTTGACGTTACCACGGAAACCACAACGGCTTCTGCAAGAAAGCGGCAAACGGTTCAATATCAACATTTTTTATTGAATTTTTTTTGTCTTATTTCCGTAGCCACGTTTTTGGCTGTTTTGTTAGGGTTTTTAATAATTCTGCCTTTTATACAGTATTGAAAAACAAAAAAAACAACAACATGTGCAGTGCATTCACATTTTCCCAAGGGATTCTTTTCATTTTGATCTCTACGAGGGTAAAACGGTGAAGAGACTGAAGCTGGATCCATTCATAGCTGAGTGGGAGTGATCTAATTAAAAAGAATCTACAACACAATTATGGATTTCTTAGTTTGCTTCCTGATTATTTTCCCGATTGTATGGTTTATGATTTCTCGGTTTGCTTTTCTTTTAAATGAAGTCCGCTACCCAGAGTTCATCTTTTGTTTAAAAGGAACTTCCCAGTCCATGCGAAAAGCAGTCCAGAATCTTTTTTATTTTCTTGTCTTTGTGTTGCTCGCTCGTCTCCTTGCGCAGACATGTGATCCACTACGCGACGTACGTGTAGACTTTACGATCCTCCGGCGTCCGGGCCAAATATTCTCTTTCTATAAGTCCTTCAATGCGCTTTTTAATGACCACGGGGCTCGGGAGGAACCGCGCCCTCAGTTGCTGGGTCACCTGATGGGACACAACCAGACAGAGAATTAGAAATCTGCAGACACAATTTTTGAAACTCATAAACAAGAACAGACACTCACCTCTGCTACCAGTACGTTGTGCTGCATCTTCTTCCTGGACTTCATAATGCGTACAATGGCAGCCTCGATTTCATGTTTTCTGTCATCGTCTACTTTCTGCCGTGTCTCCTTGCGCTCCGGGTCTGACTCGCCTTGCTTAGCAGCAACTGCGGGAGAAGGAATCAAAGGGTTTGTAAAGCACTTTTTGAAATTAAAAACATCTAAATTTAGACCACTTCAGATGTAAAAGTACAGGAACAAGATCTTAAAATTAAAGCTTTTTATATCAGAATTCATCTCAAATAATAAAAAAAAAAGTATATGCTAAATTATTTTGGCAACAAGATTTGTAGTTATTATTAACAAAAACTAGAAATAAAAAATAGTTTTCATTAATTAAACTGAAACTGGTATAAAATATAAATATTACATGAAAACTAACTAAATTAAAATTAGAAATGTGGCCTTGACAACAAATTGAAATTCAATGAGTTAAGTTGTGAAATTACTATATATTTGGGCCATTCTACAAAATTGGTGCAAACTGCATAAAAAGCATTTAAGAAACATTTCGGTAGTGACAAAAGGGAACACATAATCCTCATATTTGGGGAAAATAAATTTTTTTTTAGTACAGTTATGCAATGTATTTTAGTATGTTTTAGTAGTGTTTTGGTATGCAAGTTAATGTGTAATCTGTAATGTGGTGTGGTCACTACCGAAAATGGGATGTTTTGTCTGAATTATCAACTAAGATGATAATTGATGAGTTTTTGGTTCAATGTATATTCAAACTAATGAATCCTTAAGTTTGAAATAAGTATGATCAACTTTTTGCCTTTTAAAAAGAAAAATTTGATTCAAAATATGACAAATACAGAGTACTGGCATGAAACTCTAGAATGCAGTCCAATGGGTCTAACTCAATCTATGACAAAATGACATCATAACACATGGCACAGCTGACTGGTTCTCTCCTGTATCAGTAGCCAGTGAGCTCACTGCTCAACATTCAAGTATATGACTAGTGCTAGATGTAGCAGTTTGCAGCATGCTTCAGAAACCCTCCACCTTCCCCAGCTCCACCTGTATAGATCTGCTATGAGGTGATTCATGTATGCTATGGGGGTTATTCGTATATGTTATATGTGCAGCAGCAGTATTTCTTACATGCTTACAGCAGCATGTTGTGGATGTACTGGCAGTTGCAAGTCTCTGTACTTGCTCTGCCACAGCAGCAGCAGCGCAGCAGATCTATTCCGCCAAGACCAAATACATTAACATTGTCATGTACATTACCATGCCAATCCCTCCAAGAGTTGTCATGACAGAAATCTCATAAAGTACACTTGAAATATTGTTAATTTAATAATGGATTTATCTCTGATTTTTAAAAAATAAAATAACAAAAATGTATATACATTTACAATCTAGATATAAGCAAAAACTTAAGTCTATATAACCCTTCTAATTAAATTATTATTACTGTGTTTCGGTAGTAACAAATCTGGGGAGAGGACAAATATTCCAAAACTTTCTGAAAATACAATACGAGAATTAACAGCACAATTACTAGAAATGTGTACCTTGAATATTATACAATTTGCATACATAAAATATTTTGGTAAAAAGGCATTTTTTCAAGATGTTTCCAACTCTGACTTTGTACCAATTCTGTAGAATGACCCACACCCACACATATAACTAACAGATATATATATATATATATATATATATATATATAAACAAATTACAAAAGTAAATAAATAAATTGAAAAATCTCAAAAACTAAAGCTCATAAAATATTATTAAGTGCTATTATAGTATATACATAATAGTGACATAACACTGTTTGGCACAAAACAAGACACTACTTGCCATTATTAAAAAGACAGGCTATGATTATAATTAAGGGCACGTCCCTAAAATGAGTCATTTACGTTTGCCCAAAACTAACAAAAAGCCCAATGCTAAATCATTCCAATTTCTTTCAATCACTTTATTTTCACTCATTCATTCTGAATCAACAGCGCCCCCTTGTGTCAGCACAATACCTGTTTGTATTTTGACTCTGTGCAGTTTGGAGGTAAACTGGTCGTTGACTGTAAACACATGGCCGCTCTCGATCTCTTTACTCTTGGGCTCTTTCGTGAGAACTCTCTGGGTGGGTTTTCCACAGGCTAGAGACTGCAGGGCCCGGACCAGCTCGCGCTCGGGGATGTCTGTCTCCTGCTGGATCTCCTAAAGGGTTAAAGAAAGGTAGACATGAGTGAAGGTTAAAGTGATTGCACGATTGCGTAAACACGGAATTTAAATCAGGAACAGGTTTTACCTCAAAGGTAAACTTTTCTCTGTTGTTAAAGAGCATGAGGATGGTCATCTGAAAGGTGGACACCTGCAGAATGTGCTTCCGTGTGTTTGAGCCTGTTAGCAAAGCCCCGCCAACTCCAACATCAGAGCCATCCTCCTAAACAGAGAGAGCGAGAGAGAGTCATTTTAACATTTATTTAATAAATAATTATAACCATTTATTACAAACAGCCAACAAGAGAGAAAGAGTTTAATGATAAGAATCTATATATGTGAAATATATTTTTATAAAGTATAAATATATTTTATATATATACACAGTCAAACCAAAATGTATTCAGACACCTTTAACATTTCTCACATTACCAGTTTAGAAATGTTTAAAATATGACAAGAACTCAAGTGTTTAACTGTGTCAGAACAAATTAATCTTAATAATGTCAGATAAGGTATGTAACATAACATGATCAGGTCAAAATGTCAAATCAAATTTTTGGTCCCAAATTTGTATTATTTTTACTTGTAGTCCACTGTATGAAGAATTTGTGGATATAATATGTTACAGTTTACTCTGTTTTGCTCTCCTCACTTTTACATAAATGAACTATAAAACTAGTAAAAAAATATATATATATTTAAAAAAATCTCTCTAAATTTCTTTTACATTTTTGTTCTGACTGCATTTTTTTTTCTGAAGTTTTCTCTATTATATTATTTCGAATCCATTTTATTTTATTTTTTTTTATATATAAAGTTTACAATTTAATCATGTTAACTGTTTTTAATCTATATTTAATCATACTATTTACACATGATTACATTTCAAATATGGAAGCATACATGTTTTATTATATATGTATATTTTTAGATATATTTTTACATAAACACACACACTTCATACTTTAATATACATTGTTATTATAATATATTACAGCAGTTTTAATACTTTATAATTGGGTGTTAAAGGTGCAACTGTCATAAAATGCAGTATCTTTTAAATAAATGCATTTATCTAAATATAAATATAATAATAATAATAATAATAATAATAATAATAATAAATAAAATAAATAATAAATCTCTAAAAACAATTACATTTTTTTATATAACATTTTATTGGTCTACTTTTTGGTTTTACTTTTGCTATGTCTATGCATGTCTGTACCTTCTTGATGGCTCCATAGAAGGTGGCATTGAGGTCTGCAGAACCCATGTGGTGCTGGAGTGTGAGCTGCCTGCCGCTGTGCTTAGCCAAATAAAACCTGCACAGAGTATAACTCGCATGAAACCAAGCTACAAGTGGAGACATATCTGACAAATCAGACACATCTCATAAGGGTTTACAGTATGTCAAGAGATTATCTGCTTCACCTGATTCTGCACCTTGACAGACTTACTCACATAATGTTCTAATCACTGTAAGGAGAACTGAGTGAGGTCATTTAGGGTGAAGAGAGGTAAGTCATACCTTCTGAAGACCTCGAAGGCGTGGCGTGGGGAGGGTGGGATGTTGCATTTTGGTGTGGCTGACTGTGTAGGCCAGTAACCTGTGGTCAGAACTCTCACTGTGAGATCAACACCACAGAGAGATACCTGCAACATCAAGAAAAAACAGTTTTGCATTTGGTGTGAAAGAATTTTTCATTTTAAATGTTCTTTTTCTGTAAATGTGGACATGGTGAGAATAGGCTCTTTGGGTGCAGTAGTTACAGTTATCTTATTTTACGAACAAAGGGGAATGTTTATATGTGTGTGTGTGTGTGTGTATATATATGCACCTGTGATGTCTGCAGGTGGTGGCGGAATTCATCCATAGTGGTATTAGAGATGCTCATGTCCCTAAACATGCCCTCCAGTTTAGAGGTGAACTGACAACCACACTCCGTCTGACAGAGAAAGAGAGAGAGAGTGTATCACGTTAGAGACAGAGAGGAATACAGTGACTGAGTAATGAAGGATATGATGTTTACCTTTAGTTTGGAGATCATATTTTTCTCAGAGTCATCTGAAACGCTCTTATTGGTTAAGAGTCTTCTGGCCAGGTGCTGTTTGTAGTAACGCTCAAACACGTCCTTCTCCTGCATGAACCTGAACAGCACCATGGCCTTATCCAAGATGGACTCCACCTCCTGTTCTGTCAGCTAAACACAAATAAAAAGATTAGAAATCAATTAAGAGATCAGTAATAACTTTATATAACCATGAATTAAGAGCCAGGAGTGAAGGCTATTTAAATTTGAAGATCAGGGTATATTTAACTTATTTTGTCTTCTGGGGAACATGTAACTATTTCTATGGCCTCTGAAGGGCAGTAGTACATGAAAAAATATGATAATTAGGCAAAATAAGAAAAATGTACACATTCTGTTCAAAGGTTTTCAACCCTGGCTCTTAATGCATTGTGTTTCCTTCTGAAGAATCAGTGAACATTTGAACCTTCTGAAATAGTCCAGCAGTTGTCCTCAATGTGAAAAGAAGGATCTCAAAATCATACAGTCATTGTTGGAAAGAGTTCAAATACAAAAAAAAAGCTGAAAAACCAAAGAATTTTTGGGACCTGAAGGATTTTTCTGAAGAACATTGGGCAGTTCTGGACAAACAAGGGACTCATGAACAACTATCAGTAAACAAAACAAAACAAAAAAACAGCTGTGGATCATTCAGGTAAAGGGGATGTAAACTTTTGAACAGGGTCATTTTTATAAATGCAGCTATTACTTCTCTTGTGGACTATATGTAAACATCTTTTATGTGAAATATCTTATTCAGGTCAGTAATAAATAAACAAAAACATGCATTTTGCATGATCCCTCTTATTTTAGTAAAATAATGAACATTTTGCAGATTCTGAAAGGGGGGTGTAAACTTTTGACCTCAACTGTATAAATCAAATGCATAACAGTCCTTCCACTTTTGTGGACAATTGAGCAAAATAATGTTTTTTGTGGCATTACTGAACATAGAATTTACCAAATTTGTAGGCAGACTTTTTATCTGAAGAGCTAAAGATGGTCTAAAGCTAGTTTCTTACCCCCTTCACTCCTTTCTTGAGTTTGTCGTCAATGAAGAGCGAGAGGTACTCTGGGGATCTGGAATTGAGGTTGAGAAAATACTCAAAATCTCCAGCGATAGTCTGTTTGAAGAGCCTGTCGTTGTTGAAGGACTCCTGCAGGAAGCGGTCGAAGCGCGACTTCAAGTCCAACAAACCCTAAAAGATTCACAAGGAAAAACACCATTATTACTACTTTCTACAAACCTACAGCTTGTTTAAGTTTACACATTTTTAATGGTCTAAACTCTTAAACCTTGGCAGATTAGTTTCCTTGTTTATTCAGGATCTGACTCAGCCAGTCCTGTAGTTTTGTATTAACTGAACAAGTCTCTACTGTCTGCACTGTTCTTTCATTTACTAGTTCAAGTCCTCGTGTTGGTGAATGTGTACCTGAATGTAGTCGACTGGGTTCTTGCCCTCTCCTTCCTCTGACACCAGGGCTTTACCCTGTTCTCTGAGGTACCAACTCATGCACTCGCACATCGTCTTCAGTCCGTTAGGAACCCGACCAAACAACTTATACATGCATGCCAGGTCTAAGAGAGAAAGTGTGAAAAGATGAGGAAACTAAGTAAAAGAGGAAAACAGAAAGACTAACTCCTGACAGTTAGAGATAGATGATAAATCAAAATGTAAATGGCTACTCACCTTCTGTCTTTCCATTCTTGAGCATATGGACCAGTCCAGAGTTTTCCATCTCCACAATGGTCTTCATGTGTTTGGAGATGAGCTCTCTCTCTACCACCTTCACGATGGGCTCTTCTGTCGATTTATCCAGGCAGTGCATCACTCGTTCAATCTCTTCGTTTATCCTAGCCTCTACCTTTTTAATGTAGACACTGGCGCTGTTCTCCGCTAGGAACTTTTGACTTTCCATCTACACAGGCACACGAAAACAGAAACATTATCAATAAGCAGATACAGTTCAGGTCAAGAGTTTACATACACCTTGTAGAATCTGCAAAATGTTGATTATTTTACCAAAATAAGAGGAATCATACAAAATGCATGCTATTTTTTTATTTTGCACTGACCTGAATAAGATATTTCACTTAAAGGATGTTTTGCATATAGCCCCCAAGAGAAAATAGTTTAATTTTTAAAAATGACCCTGTTCAAAAGTTTACATACACTTGATTCTTAATACTGTGTTGTTACCTGAATGATCCACAGCTGTTTTTTTAAGCAGCCCACTGTTCTTCAGAAAAATCCATTAGGTCCCACAAATTCTTTGTTTTTTCAGTATTTTTGTGAACCCTTTCCAAAAATAACTGAATGATTTTGAGATCCATCTTTTCACACTGAGGGACTCATATGCAACTATTACAGAAGGTTCAAAGCCAGGGGTGAAAACTATTGAACAGAATGAAGGCATATACATTTTTCTCATTTTGCCTAAATATCATATTATTTTAATTTAGTACTGCCCTTCAGAAGCTACTTACATGTTTCCCAGAAGATAAGTTAAATTTACCCTGATCATCAAATTCAAAACATTTCAACCCCCGGCTCTTAATGCATTGTGTTTCGTTCTCGAGCATCAGTGAGCGTTTAAACCTTCTGTAATAGTTGTATATGAGTCCCTCAGTTGTCCTCAGTGTGAAAAGATGGATCTCAAAATCATACAGTCATTGTTGGAAAGAGTTCAAATACACAAAAATGCTGAAAAACCAAAGAATTTGTGGCATCTGAAGGATTTTCCTGAAGAACAGCGGGCAGTTTAACTGTTCAGGACAAACAAGGGACTCATGAACAACTATCACTAAACAAAAAAACAAAGAAAGTGTATGTAAACTTTTGATCTTAACTATGTAGTTTGTTTTCCAGATAAGTAATGAATTTTAACATCTTAGCCTTTTTTACTGGAAAAAAAAAGGAAATATTTTGTTATATCCAAAATGATAAGCAGAGTAACAGCAGTATGACAGCAACACCCACCTGGAAGAACTCAGCAGACATGTCTAAAAATGGGATTTCAAAATCCTCCTCGTAGACGGACCGACCTTCCAACCCCAAAACCATCAGCATCTGACAGGCGTTCCTGATGGCCCCTCTGTCAAAAAACATGGCAGCACAAACAAGATAAAAAACCAATCCTCTACAACTGTATGTGTCCAAACACTTCTTTCTTTAACTGAACCACAGTAAAGAGACAGAATGACACAAGAACACACACAAATGCACACCTGTCTACCACTTCTCCCCTGCGTTCTCGAGCGATCATGTCCAGTAGAGTTTGTCTGAGATGATCTCTGATGCAGCCATACCGCACAACCTGATCTCTGAAGATGATCAAGCCAAGATTGTAGACGTTCTCAACATTATTCTGTTGTACATACACACGGTCCTAGATAGAGAGAAAGAAACATGTTCAGGCAGGTTAAAACAGAGGGTTAATATCCAGGCTTTGTCGTATCCAAATATCTTGCACCAGTCTTTTTGATTTCCAAATATATTTTCGTGATATTCCAAAACCCAGAAACAAGGTTCTATTGTTCTGAAGTCAATTAATGAATGGGTTTTCGGTTAAATGCCGAAATTGTAACAAACTCAAGATATATATCAAGAATAAACACTTACCATGTACATCAAAATGTCTCTAATCATGACCATGGCAGTCTGATGATCATTCCACGCTTGATTTAACGTCTGCAGGAAATTGTTATTTAACGAGTGAAGCACGTCTTCTCGTACCTGAAGACAAAAATCAAAGCTGTTATGAAAGCAGCTCAAGCACATGGGTTTCATCCACCTGAGAGTACAATGACATCACCATGTGAACAACTCCACTGGGACGGGAAGGTTTCTGTCATCTGCTTCATCTCCAGAACTGACATCATTAACAGCCAGCACCAGAGATAAAACCCCAGGGTCTTCATTAAGCTATATATAAGTAGTGAAGATGTGAGACACTGTCCTTCAGATCTTCTCAAATCAATCTGTTCAATTTAAATTCACATCACACGCCATCAGATTCATCAAGCGGGTCTTTTTAAGCAGTAAGCCATGGTGGAAACACTGTAGCACACCGTCTCTTGTGGCTTACTGCTTATTAAAACTACATTTAACTCCTTTTAACACTCAAAAGTTAACTCCAGATCTTCAGGACCTCTTATGTATTCGAAGTATTAAAGGAAATGTCTCCGAGCGAGACAGGAGCTCATACTTTGTTGATGAGGTGTTCGGTGACCACCTCTCTGAGGCCCGTGTAGAGCTTCTCCCCATGTTTGTGCAGCACCATGGTGTAGGCGTTCCTGTAGAGCTCCTCAAAGCTCAGCCCGCTGTTGTTCTTCCGCTGGATCTCCTGGATGGCGTTCTTCAGAAGATCCCATATGTTATTCACATACTTCTCATCCATGGTCATCTGCAAAAAGAAACAAATCACCAAATTAATAGAACATAGATATGCTTATGACAACCGTTGCAGGAGGTATGCACCTTATGAGAAATGACCTGTTTTTTAATTTAAATTAACATCAGCAATCAGCATCATTCTAATTGGATCAAGTTTGGTTTAATGAAACAGTTTCCAATTAAAGCTACATAGTCTTTTTGACTGGAAGGTTGCAAAGTATTGAAAACTTATTGTAAATAAATGATTACACTTACATTACAGTTCAAAAGTATGGGATCATAATGATTTTTTAATGTTTTTTATGCTCATCAAAGTTCCATTTATTTGATCAAAAAGCAGTTTTTTTTCAGCATCATTACTCCAGTCTTCAGTGTCACATGATCCTTCTGAAATCATTCTAATATGCCAATTCATTATCCATATTGGAAAGTTTTTGCTGCTTAATATTTTTTGGAACCTGTGATACTTTTTTTCAGGATTCTTTGATGAATAAAAAGTAAAAAATAACAGCATTTATTTAAAAAAATAAGCCTTTTGTAATGTACACTAGTGTTCAAATGCCTTTTTTTTTTCAGCAAGGGTGTGTTAAATTACTAAAAAGTGATGGTAAAGACTTATATTGTTAGAAAATATTTTTATTTTGAATAAATGCTGTTCTTTTTAACTTATTAATCAAAGAATCCTGTAAAAAAGAATCACAATTTGCAAAAAAAAAAAAAATATTAAACAGCAAAACCAAAATCTGTTACCAAGATTGATAATACATCAGCATATTAAAATGATTTCTGAAGGATCATGTGATGTGACACTGAAGACTGGAGTGATGGATGATGAAAATGAGCTTTGCTTTGCATGACTCATTTTTATTTTACAGTATATTAAATTAGAAAACACTTATTTTAAATTGTAAAAATATTTCACAGTATTCCTGTTTTTCTGTATTTTTTATCAAAATACATAAAAAAAAACATAAAACATCTTACTGATCCCAAACTTTTGAATGGCAGTTTACATATTATAATGTAACTTTCTAATTTTAAATTTATATATTATGATTTAAATGTACATATTGTAATATTTTGATGTTTGCTTTTAACTTAAAACATGTGTTAAAACATTAGCCAAAAAACAGAATAGTTTTATAAAATTGGAATAGCATTGATATAACACTAAAAATACAGTAAAATGTTAAAAATACAGTGTATTTATTTTATATTGTGTTATATTTATTATATATTTTAAAATGTAAATGCTATCCCTGTGATGGCTGAATTTTCAGCATCATTTCAGTCATTTGCTGCTCAAGCAGATTTCTTGTTTCTATTTTATTTCTTTTAGCAACATTGAAAACAGTTGTGCTGCAAAATACATTTGTGGAAACCTCAGGCTTTTCTGATAAACCAAGTTTAAAACGGCATTTATTTGAAACAAAAGTCCTACAAACTATAGATACCCTACATTATTGTCACTTTAGATCACTTTAATGCATCCCTGCTGTGCAAAAAAAATCTTACTGACTTCAAACTTTTGAACTGTATTGTATATCAACTCAAGATTTAAACTCTGAGACTTTGCTCTCTGCACACATCACAACCTTGCAATTACATAAGAGGAGACCTTATTGACTTTATTTATCACAGGAAGCCGTAGGCTGGGTTCCGGCTCGTTAAAAGTAAAACAACCTACTTACAACGTACTAACATGCATTTAATGTGCCAACAGGACTGCAGGTCACTCGCTCATATGCTAAACCTTTGGCAGATACAGGGGCAACAAAATCAATTTTCCTTTTTACGACCAAACAGCCCAGCTTCAAATGACTCAGCAGAGCTAACCTCACAAAGAGCAGGTCTGATGGCTAGTCATATGTGTGAATTACATTTTTAAACAGCTGTGACTAATTATGCATGTCAAAACACTTCAGCACAGCTCATGTTAATTATAATGCTTGTCACAGTGTTAGTAACATGCATTGTAGATTCAGACACAGAGAACAGCTCGCTCTCATCTGTCTGTGACTCTCTGGCTGCTATGTCTTAAGATAGATAGGTCTTGATACTCATATACCTGTGTAGTCTAGTCTGTGGATTAAACCCGTTTTGACGGCTAAAATAAGTAGGAATGGGTGTGAGTGTGAACCTCTCGCAACGTTTTGCCAAAAGGCTACCTGAATCACACCTGCTTTTGCAATCACTGGATTCGGCAGAAGACCGTTGGACTTTTAAAAAAGTAAGCTAACGTAAAGCGGAACCAGTTTTTCCATGAACAGGAATCCCTGAAGCAAAACGTGTGCATGTGCGTCAAGCAAGTAAGTAGGTTTCCAAACTGGGTTTCTGTAGGCTCAGGTCATGTCGATGCAAAGACACTGAGGAAGAAAGTCCAGAGTCTTTTAAAGCAGGACATATTTAATTACCCAAAAACAGCAAACATATGAATTTGCTAGATGCAATTATAAAGTATAAATGCGGACAGAATCAGAATCTAGTCATAAAAATGCATTTTACTGTATAACACAGAATGTCTCAGAATTTGACAAATTACAAAAGTAGCTCAGTGCACTTAAATCAAAACGCAATATGGACTAGTGTCTGTGAATATTAAGCCACAACAAAACTATTTAAATATGAATCGAATCCTGTATGTTCTGCATGTTTCTGTTTGAATGAATGGCATACGCATACATAAATAATCTTTAGAACTGCTTTGAGTATTTTACTTTTTCTATTGAGAAAAACTATTGTCGCATCATATACACAAACAGAAACTTGAAAGGTCTTCACAGCAACCCGTCAAAATAAACGTTTGGTTTAACTTGAAGAAAGGTTGACAGAAAAAAAATGACTTAATGTAATAATAGTACTACTACTAATAAACTTATTATGAAACATTATTTTTAAGGAATATTTACCAGAATTTATTTACCAGAAAAAACGTCAAACAGTATTTCTCTAAAAGGGAAATAAATAAAATATCAATTATTATTATTATTTGTAATAAAATTAATACTTTAGAGATGCTTTTGATTATTAAAGTTTAATTAAACAATTAAAACAGAATCCAGTAAATTAATGACAAAAATAAAACGGAATTTGAGGACAAAAAATGCATTTCATAGGGCCTTAAAATGTACTTTTTTAACACTTTAACGGTAATTTATTAAAAGTTTAAGTTTCATGATTTCAATTAATTTGACATGCTTTTGGTTTAATTTAACCCTTACAACTGTGTCTGAAAAACTAAAACAGGAAAAAAATTAAGATGGAAAAAAATGTTTGGGAATTTGGGATTAGTTAAAAAATTAAACTAATTTCATAGGGCCATACTTAAGTTAGAAGTAAAACTTACATTAATGCTTTTAAAATATGTCTGTTATTCTCACCAAGGCTGTATTTTGTAAACAAAAATACAGTAAAAACAGTAATATTGTAAACATTATTTCCGTTTTAAAAAATTATATATTTTTTTATTTATTTCCACGTTGGCAAAGCTGAATTATCGGCAGCCATTACTCCAGTCCTCAGTGTCAGAAATCATTTTAATGTTGAGTTGGTTTTAAAAAAGCTTTTATTTGACTTTAACTTTTGTAACATTAAAAAATGTCACTTTTGATCAATTTACTGCATCCTTGCTTAATGAAAGTAGTAATGTCTTTTAAATGATGTACTGACCCTGAACTTGGAAAATGGCAGTGTTTATAAACTGTAAAACCACTTTGCACAGTTTTGCACACAGTTCACATAGATTAATTTTACTAAGTGATGTGAAGGAAAAAGGTTTTGAAAATGACAGAATGCACCAAACTTCTTAATGGTTCTGACAAAAATGTATCTATGACAGTCTGACCGTATTGAGAATGTAATACTACGACGAAGAATTTAAGGCAGCAGTAAGATTTCTAATGAATTCCTCTGACAGGGTGAGACATGTACAACAAGTAAATGCAACTTCTGAACGAGAGCGATATCTTATCTTAATACCACTTATCTGAACCAAAACGACATTTCCTCAGCCCCATGGACATGCTGACAGGTGTCAAGGGCTTTCCAGACCTTTAAGAGAAGGATATTTCTGATGCGCAAACAGAAAATAACTGCATGGAAACATTTTCACTTCTCTGCATATTATCAAGTTATTCTGACCTAGTTCATTCCATCAGAGCATCACCAACACACTGACAGTCTTGCAATGCACATAATTTGTTCTGAGTGGAGCTAATAAAAGAACAGAAAATTGCAGAATGTTGCAGAGAGATGCACGTCATGCTGATGCAAAGTGCGCTGCAGTGACTGTTCAAGACAAAAACACAGCTGCTGAGGACATCAATCATCAGTGTGACTATCTACACCACACTAACCAACACTTACTACACCTGAGGGATCTAGAACAACAGGGGGCTACAAGAGAGGGCTAGGGGGGTTGTAATAAGGTTAACAAACAATTGTTTTAAATAAATAAAAAGAATAAAAACAAGACGTATAAAAAAGCTGTACATAAACTATATATATATATATGTACATTTACATAAAAATTACTAAAAGTTTTAGAGAAAAATGGAAAAAAAAAAAAACATTTACATGCATTATAAAGGCATTTATATAAACAATATAAGGTTTAGAGAAAAATTACAAAAAAAATGACTAATGATAAAAAAAATACATTTAAATAAATTATACAATTACATACAAATTCAATTAAAGGTTTAGAGAAAAATGTAAAATTAATAAGGGATAAATAAAAAATAGAAACGTGATTAAAATAAAATAAATAGTAAATAAAAAGACATTTACATAAATCATAAAAAATGGCATTTACATAAGCAAAAGGTTTAGAGAAAATGTAAAATAAATTTAAAAAAGTATATTAAATAATAAATAAATAAATAATACAATTACATACAAAATTTAATAAAATGTTTAGATAAATGTAAAAATAAATAAGGGTTAAATAATAAAATAATTAAAATAAATAATAGAAACTTGACTAAAAAAATAACTTTACATAAATAATACAAAAATCACATTTACATAAATCATAAAAATGGCATTTACATATGCAGTGCAGAGAAAAATGTAAAATAAATAAAATGAGAAATAATAATTAAATAAAAATTATTTAAAAATAAAAAATACAATTACATAAGAAAATCTATAATAAATATATTTAAGCAATTAAAAAAAACATAATAAATAAATAAAAAACACAATGTAATGTAATATCATTTTTTCACAATATAAATTGTGTCTTGCTGTATGAATGAAAATATATAGCTGCACTTCAAATTTTAGAAAAGGGGTCCATCAAACCAGCATGATTATATTTGGGAGTCCCTGGCATCTAGATTAAGGACTGAAAACCCCTGATCTACACAACATCAGCCAGAGTGTCAACAAAACACAACACCAGCCAATAACGAGAAACTAAATTAACCAGACAACACAACTATAACAATCAGTTTGGCAATATATACAACAAAGACAATGAAAAAAAATGATCAACCATCAAAATCAAACAACAACCAGTTACAACAAAACACATTAACATCAACGGGCCAGTCTGACAACACAAGACTCAAAACCACATCAAAACAGTGAAAGAAAACAAGCAGATCAAAAGGAAAGACTCCATATTCTCTACAGGATCTACAGTGCTGTACATATTTACAGCTTTATGTTCAAAACATATATACTCTGAACGAAAGAATCACTGAGTTTTGAACACTTTCCACACTGGCTGTTTCAACCCTTCAAATCACTCACCTTTCTACTAACTGAGCCATATCAACATCATTACAACCCTGGAGCTAATATTATCATGATTACACGCATTTCTATTCTGTAACCTCTGCCAATCTCTTAAACTCAGCCTCAAAACATCTAAATCCGGCGTGGCCTGCTGCTCTGACCGATCCCCGGCTCTCGAGTTCTCCCCGCGACCGCCTGAGGCGCGCTCGTCTCGGCTGATACTCACGGGAAAGGCGCGGATCCGCATCTTGGTGTCCTTCTTGGTGCCGGGTTTGAGGTTGGACATGTTTGGGTTAGGGAGCGATGCCATCAACAAATGTTAGGGTGGGTGTGTTGAGGGGAAACACGGACAAATCTCGCCCTCTTTCCCCCCCAGGTTTGAGTCCCTGTAGCTTACTCTCTCCCTCTGTCTCTACAGCGATGGCGGACGACTGGATGACATCTCGCGAGACCGACGATTGTGCTAACAGGATTGCACCCAATATCGCGAGAACGGGGGCCAGCTGGGGCTGACATGTGGTAAACAGCAGTCTGTTGGCGCTGAGGAAAGAACAACCTTCATGGATTCAGCGGTATCGTAGTTTAAAACAATGTCACGAAGTGTGATAATGACATCTAACAACATTAGGATTGTAAGGGAGTATTTCTTACATTTTATTTCCTAATATTACTGGGACTAGAAGTATTTGTATTTAACCTTTATATTTAGCAGACGTTTTTATCCTTAGTGTCTTACAAAAGAGGAACCTTTACAAGAAATTTACCGGTAGGTAAAGAAATAATATGAGCAAAAAATAAGTAGTACGTCATTATACAGGGTTATAGAAGACATACAGTGACCCAAAAAGTTTATAAATATTTGCATTGTATTAGCAGAATATCAAACTCAGTTGCCTTAATTTTAATGAAATGTGGCACAAACGCATTTTAAGCAAAACATTTTACAAATAAATAATAAAAAAACACAATTACGCCAAATTTACACTGCAAAAGTGGCACAGAAGCGCTTTTGAAGTGGCATTTTGGTTTCTTTACACAGGCTGTTTAATGTTGCTCAGATGTGGCATAAATGTATTTATGTATTTTAGGTATGTTTATGTGTTGTATACTTTTCATAATAACAAGAAGACAACCGATTTCTGCACTCTTTTTTTTAGGTTAAACATCACTAAAACCATCTTGTGGCAAGTTGTTAAGTTAGTCATTTGAACAATTGCTAACAAAACTGGTTATTTCTGAGAAGTTCTTCTAGTCATGCCAAATTTACACCACAAAAGTGGCACACAAACACTTGGCATTTAGGTGGCTTTACATAGACTGTTTAATACTTTGCATAGCAATTATAACTACAGTTGAACTCAAAAGTTTACATACACCTTGCAGAATCTGCAAAAAGTTAATTATTTTACCAAATAAGAGGGTTTATACAAAATGCATGTTGTTGTTTTTTAGTTAGTACTGACCTGAATAATATATTTCACATAAAAGACGTTTACATATAGTCCACAAAAGAAAATAATAGTTGAATTTCTAAAAATGACACTTGATTCTTAATACTGTATTGTTACCTGAATGGTCCACAGCAGTGTTTTTATTTTATTAATAAATAGTAGTTCATGAGTCCCTTGTAAACTTCCGGCTGTTCTCCAGAAAAAAAATTCAGGTCCCACAATTTCTTTGGTTTTCCAGCATTTTTGTGTATTTGAACCCTTACCAACAATGACTCTATGATTTTGAGATCCATTTTTTTTTGCACTGAGGACAACTGAGGGACTCATATGCAACTATTACAGAAGGTTCAAATGCTCACTGCAAAGTTAAGTAGGGTAACATGTAAGTATCATGTAAGTAGCTTCTAAAGGGCAGTACTAAACAAAAAAAAAATGATATTTAGGCAAAATAAGAAAAATGCACACATTCTCTTTCCGTTCAAAAGTTAACACCCCTGGCTCGTCTTAATGCATTTTTTTTTCTTCTGAAGCATCAGTGAGTGTATATACATTGATACTAAGGACTGATGTAGGTTTAAGCAGGCGTAATTTAGTCTGGTTTTGATGCAACGTTGCATCTTTACCCTGAATTTTGAACATGCACCCAGCAGCCTTAACTTGGCTGTGTAAAGACAACTTAAGGTTGATATTTTGTTTATATAATGCAATACAGTTCATGCATTTTAACTGTGGGTCATCTGGGAGGCAATGCGCTTGATACAGATTCAGTCATGTTTTACAACTTTATCATCATGTAACACAATAGGCAGGAGGAATAGTGTACACAGTTACAGTATTCTCGAAAAATGTTTTATATAAAATGGATAATAAAGAACAAACCGCTGAAGTTTAGTACAAAGTAAAATAAACAATCTTTACCCTGCAGGTCCTGCCCGCACCATCTGTATCCGATTGGACATGGACACAGACGTAGGAAGTCGGATTGTGAGTAGTGAATTGAAACAATGCTGGACAGAATCCATGTTCTGAGTGCTTATGCAGTTCAGTGCGTGTGTGGGAATATTCTACGCTATTTCTTAAACCCTTTAAATTTATTGTGATTGTTGTAATCTCTCTGCTGTTATTGCCTTGTTTCACCTTAAAGCTATTACTAATGCTGTTTCTGGCTGAGGTGTTAGTGAGACCAGCAGGGGGTGGTCATTCTGAGATCTGCATGGGTTTTCATGCCCCAGTGTAGAAATGGAAACACTTTACTGTTAGAAGGCATCGTCCTTCAGATGAGAAAATTAATGCAAGGTTGCTGTGGTCAGTAAAAATCCCAAGGTGTCTCTTGAAAAGAGTGGCCAAATTTGCCTGCTGGCAAGCACAGCTTCCTAAACATTGGCTCCTGTCCACTGATAGCTGGTGTGTGGTAAGTTGTCTGGTGCATTATGGCTGCATCTGGTGCATTGAAAGGATCTGAAAGGTGACTTTACCTCTGTGACAGTGTATGTGCTAAATCTAAAGACTTGATTTTATTGAATATTTGCATCTTTTGGCTGTTGTTTTGCTTATTTAATGATCCTTGTAAGAAAGAGCTCTTATGCAAATATTTGGGAACATCTGATATTTGTTGCTTAGTAATGCATCTCTTTAGCAACTGCATTTCAGTGCTATTATTGGTAGTCTATAAATATACATCATGCAAAAACAAAACATTTGAATAGTCATTGATGCAAGGCATAGGAATAAGTAAATTAGCTAAGCTAAATATATAAATTAGGCTAAATGGATGTTTCTCAAAAGAAATATTAAAGTGATAGTTCACCCAAAATTTTAAACTCTTATTATCATTTACTCACCAACTTTCTTTCTTATGTTGAGCATAAGTGAGCATCAGTGTTTTTATTTATTTATTTATTTATTTATTTATTTTTTGTCCACACAGTGGAAGCCAGTGGTAACCAAAACTGTTTGTTACCAGCATTCTTCAAAATATCTTCTTTGTCTTACGCAGATATGTTTTTGGTTGAACATCTTTTGATATGTAAAGGGTCAAGCTAAATAAATAAATAAATAAATGTAATGACAAGAAAATAAATAAAGGGAATAATGTCTTGATAAAACAAATACATTAATTTAATATTTGTATCATGTTGAGAACAGCCAAGTTGAATTTTTCAGGTTTCTTTAATGAATAGAAAGTTCAGAAGAACAGCATTTATCTGAAATAGAAGTCTTTTGTGATCACTTGGTCAATTTAAAACATACATAAAAGTAGTAATTTCTATAATTTAACCCCCCCCCCCCCCCCCCCCCCAAATTATAGTGTATAATGTTACAAATGCTTTTTATTTTTAGATGAATGCTGATCTTTGGATTTTTCTATTCATCACTGAATCCTGAAAAAAATGACTGAACTGTTGTTTTAACGTTAATTTCTATTAATTCATTTATTTTTTATTTAAGATTTGTGACCTTGGACCACAAAACCAGTCTTAAGTAGCACAGGTATATTTGTAGCAATGGGCAAAAATACATTGTATGGGTCAAAATGATCAAATTTTCTTTTATGCCTAAAATCATTAGGATATGTAAGTAAGTAAAAATCATGTTCCACAAAGATACTTTGTACAATTCTTACCATAAATATACCAAAACTTAATTTTTGATTAGTCATATGCATTGCTAAGAACTTCATTTGGACAACTTTAAAGGTGATTTTCTCAATATTTGCAGATTTTCAAATAGTTAAATCTCAGCCAAATATTGTCCTATCCCAACCAAACCATATGTGCATGGAAAGGCTTATTTAGTTTCAAATGATTTATAAATCTCAATTTCAAACAATTGACCCTTATGACTGTTTGTGGTCCAGAGTCACATTAATTTATTTTACATTTTTGTCTGCCTTGCCAATTTGCCTGTTATTGCAAAATACAATGAATTTATTGTACGTGAATGTATGTTAATGCCGATAATAGTCCTAAACACTTTACACAAAGGTGCATTGCTGGCCAGAAATATTACTGCTGTGTCAATGCTGATTGCAACCAGCAGGTGGCAGTCTAGCAATTGAATCATATGCTGACAAGTATGCAATGTTGTTGCCAAATGGTTGGATACCTTAAATGCTAGGCGGCTATTTGATATAATTAAATATATATTACTTCTTTGGAATGTGTTTTGGTATGCGTTGGCGCAAAAAGACTTTCTCCACTAACACATGCGCAAACCGTTGAATTGCTCAGGTGAAACTGAGCGGCTTGAAAAAAGTTCACTTGCACAACCTGACACGAATGCAAGTGCGACTATAGCTTTTGAAAATGACTTAAAACTTAGTTCAAACTAAACATGTTTTAAGCAACTATCAGTCGATCACTAGGCCTGGATGCTGTACTAAAGTGCATTGAACCCAGCAAACATTTTCAGAGTCAGACTGCATTTTGCAGTGATGCTGTTGGAAACCTCACACCCAGGTGCAAAAACTGTGTTGCTCAAGAGTTAAGACACAAATGAAACAGAGACAAGACAAGGCAAGAGAGTGATGGGGTGTGGCTGCATGGGCGTCTGTAAAGTCTGATAAATGTGTCAGCAGAAGGGGATTTTCATGCGGTCATGTCTAGATATTCAAATGCACATTGGTCAGCTATGTGTATTTTTGGAGTTAGTCGTGGCGCTTGGCTTGCTGCGTAACTGACCATGATACAGGAGTCTTACATTTCTGGATGGAAGCTCATTTGGCTTCATAAAATGCTCAAAAAGAAGATTAACACTGAGATAGCAGGCGATTATGAACAGTTATGAACAATTTGTCAGTTTAAAAAATATTACTACCACCTCAGGCGAGATTACCACAGTCATAGCGATGGGGAAAAAAGATAAACCTGTCCAAAGGCTCAGTCTGTAACTTTAAGAAATATCATTTATGGTTCGATAATCCCCTCAAGCTATCATTGTTCACAGCTCTGTTATTGTTTCACTTTGGCATCATGGGAAAAAAGTAAGCTTGCTTAGTGCGGTGATCTCATTTGCAATGCATTATTTAGTTTTTACATTGTCAGGATGTCAGTAAGTACGACTAAAAGTGCATTTTTTTGTGAGAAATGGTCAACAAAAGTCTGCACATATATTCAAAGCACTGATTTATTCATTACGACTCCATTTATAATTCATAATTCGTAATGATTTCTGTCCCGTTTTAAATGATTGCTTCGTTAATTATGGCCTGCCTTTGGAGAAATCAGTATAAGGTTATTTATCTGTTTTATGCATATGACTATGACGCTAATTGTGGCTGTGAACTATTTCCAGACGTTATGGTGAAAGCATCTGAGGTGGAATTTAATATTGCTAATAAAGTCTAAATATAGGCCTTTGAGTGCATCAGCATTTCTATGCAGGGGTCAGCGGCAAACAACATGGGCCGCTAATGAAGGAATGTGCCAGCAGGCGTCTTTTTTCATCTTATTACGAATGCTCCTAAGTGCTTTAATGTGATTTTTAATGTGCTTTTCATTCTAAATGTCACCAAATTTGCACTAGCATGGTAGAGATTTTATGCAAGGTCTTAAATGTCAATGCAATGCAAGGGCCTGAATGGTTTATCAAAATGTATGCAGGAAAAAGTATTGCATTTTGATCAAACGTTACAAAGACAAACATAGCAGCTTATTTGGGCCAAGAAGCAGCAGCTTAGAAAGGAATGGTTGTCTGACCAACCACAGCTGTTTTATTTTAAGTGACATTCAGGGGTGAGTAGAAAAAGCTGAAATAACTCTTAAAACAAAGCAGACTATACAGCCGAGTACATATAAAAAACTTGTGCATCCTGAATGATTAAAAACAAGCTGAATATAAGCAGACTAAGTATAAAAATCTCTGGATTTGTAACAGCATGACAGATATTTTAGGTCTCAGATGTCCAGCAATGGCCCAATCTTTGCACTGTAACTTAACCCTCTAATACATGATGTATGAAAATCCATGCTTAACCATCGACACTAAAAGCATTTTTGTTGCTTGAAATAAAGTGAACAATAGCCCAAATAAATTGTATATAAGTACTAAAACAGCTAAAACTAAAAGGAGAAGTTCACTTCCCGAACAAAAACTGATAGATAATTTACTCACCCCTTTGTCATCCATGATGTTCATGTCTTTCTTTCTTCAGTCGTAAAGAAATTATGTTTTTTGAGGCAAACATTTCAGGATTTTTTCCCACATAGTGGACTTCAATGGTGCCTGCGAGTTTGAACTTCCAAAATGCAGTTTAAATGCCGCTTCAAAGGGCTCTATACAGTCCGAGCAGAGGAAGAAGGGTCTTATCTAGCAAAACGATCGGTTATTTTCTAAAACAAAAATGACAATTTCTATACTTTTTAACCTCACATACTCATCTCGTCGTGAACTTTTAGTTAGGCTTTTACAGTTAGTCTTTGTCGAAAAACTCTCATTTTCTCCTCCAACTTCAAAATCATCCTACATTACTGCTTTACCTTTTTTTTAATGGTTTGACCCGCTTTGTGTGTTCACTTTGTAAACACTGGGTCAGTACTTCTGCAGCAATGTAGGATGAGACTTCACGCAGAGCTAGACAAGACAAGGATTTGGAGGATAAAAAGTATATAAATTGTACATTTTTAGAAATGTACAGATTGTTTCACTAGATAAGACCCTTCTTCTTTGGCTGGGATCGTTTAGAGCCTTTTAAAGCTGCATTTAAACTGCATTTTGGAAGTTCAAACTCATGGGCACCATAGAAGTCCTCTATATGGAGAGAAATCCTGAAATATATCCCTCAAAAAATAATTTGGTAACACTTTAGAATAGGTAACACTTATTTACTACTAACTATGACTTTTCCCATAGTAAATTCCTAATTTGCTGATTATTAATAGTTAGTAAGGTAGAAGTTTAAGTATTGGGTAGGATTAGGGATGTAGAATAAGTTCATGCAGAATAAGGCATTAATATGTGCTTAACTATTATTAATAAATGGCTAAAATTCTAGCAGTATGCAGGCTAATAAGCAACTAGTTAGTAGTAATAAGTGTTACCTATTCTAAAGTGCTACCCATAATTTCTTTATGACTGAAGAAAGAAAGACATGAACATCTTGGATGACAGGGGGTGATTAAAGTTTCTGTAAATAACCATACAATGTTTAAAAAAAAAGAAAAATTACTAAAACATGCAACAAAATTGCTAAAACTAACTAAAATGAAACATATAAAACAAAACCTATAAAAGTACCTAATTTATACTAAAATAACATCGATATATCATTAAATTGTACATAGTTTAGTGTGAAAAACCACTAAGAACCTATGAAATATTTATTGCTATCTTATTTAACTGACAATACACTCTTAAAAATAAAGGTGCTTTAAAAGGCTCTTTACAGTGATGCCATAGAAGAACCACTTTTGGTTCCACAAAGGACCATTCAGTCAAAGTTTTTTTAAAGAACCATCTCTTTCTTACCTTTTAATAATCCTTTTGTAAAACAGAAAGGTTCTTTAAATGTTAATGGTTCTTTATGGATCCATTTAGACTATGGATGTTTAGCTTTCTTAAAATAATAAAATATCTTTTGATAAAAAAAGAAAACACATGAAAATAATTATCATTTTTAAATAAATTTGATCGTTCACATAGCTGAAATGTAATCACATTACTGAAAAAGTAAGTCTGTTGTTGCTTGAAGCTACTTAAAGCTTAAATAAAGACATTTAGATATAGCAAAAGACAGAGAGAGTCAGTGTTAGTTAAATCTCACATTATTTTGTGTAAGCAGCGGTCAGTTTCTTGATCCTGGGAATAAGAAACAAATTAAATTTGGGAACCAGGCGACCATCCCAGTTAGCTTGAACTCAAAGACCATCTGTGAATTTCCACAACACTTTCCACAAATAATCAATCATCCATCAGGCGAAATCAAAGAGGGAGCAGTCACGCACCGGACTGCATTGCTTCCCCACACCTCATTCTCGCTCTCTCTCTCTCTCTCTCTCTCTCTCTCTCTCTCTCTCTCTCAAATCCTTCTTCTGCTGAGCCCATGGCCTTCGATCCACATGAAATGGTTCTCCTTGCAGAAACACAGAATCCTGATTTTTTTTATTTCTGTGAGGGTTGTTCATTTGTCAGCTTTGTCAATAGTGAGGCTGTCCATGTGACTGACGGGCCGTCCTGGTGCATCACTTCGCTTGATTCTGCAAGTAAGCAATAATATCAGACAGAACTCACAGCTAAATCCAAACTCAGCATTCAGTTCAGAGTGGATCCGATTTGCACCACAAATGCTAGAGATACTTTTATTAGTATAATAATCATAAAATTAAATTGCTTTTTTTTTGCACAGTAGGCCAAACTATCGAGAGCTCTTTGAACTACTAAAATAATAAGTATCTACAATAAAGAAGAAGAAGAAAATGAATAAAAGGAAATTGATATTCTTTGATATGGGAGATAAAGGTTGATTAAATCAGCAAATGCTGCAGAGTTTGTCTGATAAACGATCACAGATAATCTACAGTACAAAAAGTATTTGGACACTAAAACAATAAAACCAAGGCAATGCGTATGTTTAAGACACTTCAAGCCGAACATTTCACAAAAAGTTGTTTAAAATGATAAACCTAAATAAAAATTAAGATAAAACGCATTGGGATGCTTTGTGCTCTGATATTATTTTTATATTATTCAGACATTTTTAAGTGTGATCTACACTCTATACTACAGTACATTTAGGATTTACGCTTTTGAATTGCGTAATATAAAATATAAAATTAAAAATTTCTATTTATTTTGATTAATGTGTTTTTTAGTGAAGAAACTATCAATCATGTCAATCATGAATACATGAAACATGTAAGAACAGGTTTGATTTCTGCATTTTAAAAAGTCATGGCATAGTTTATTATTAGCACAAATCTGTTAATTGTGAACTAGATTATCGTTGCCAATAGCATTTTTATAGCTTTATCGGTATCAGTCATTTTCAAAAAACGATTTGCAGATTAAATTATTTTTGTCATTGAGTCCTTGTTATTCTAGTGACAACAATTACATTTATTCAGTCACAAAGCATGAACATGGTACAAGCAATATTCATTATTTAGAAGACAGAAGCAAATTGGATTTATTGATGATAAATCTAGAAACCTGCATCTCGTTTATTAAAAAAAAAAACATTCAGTTTATTAGTACTATTACCTGTTTTATTTAAAATGTCCGTCTCGTTCCATTTATGCATGACTAACAAATACAACCTGATCTCAAAAAACGCGAAATACATACTGCAATGTACGTTTCGCTTACGTTGGTGGCTCTAAAAGACTCTTCATTTTTTTTACCCCCCAGAATAAATGAACGTACAGTGGGGCAAATAAGTATTTGATACACTGCTGATTTTTCAAGTTTAGAGATCTGTAAATTTCATCATAGGTACACCTCAACTGTACGAGATAGAATCTAACTAATCTCCATTTTATTGCATGAAATAAGTATTTGATACAATAAAAAAATAGAACTTAATATTTGGTACAGAAACCTTAATTTACAATTACAGAGGTCAGACGTTTCCTGTAGTTCTTGATCAGGTTTGCACACACTGCAGCAGGGATTTTGGCCCACTCCTCCATGCAGGTCTTCTCCAGATCTTTCAGGTTTTGGGGCTGTCGCTGGGCAACACAGAGTTTCAGCTTCCTCCATTGATTTTCTATTGGTTTCAGGTCTGGAGACTGGCTAGGCCACTCCAGGACCTTGAAATGCTTTTTACGGAGCCACTCCTTAGTTGCCCTGGCTGTGTGTTTGGGGTCATTGTCATGCTGGAAGACCCAGCCACGACGCATCTTCAATGCTCTTACTGAGGGAAGGAGGGTGTTGCCCAAAATCTCACAATAAATGGCCCCATCCATCCTCCCCTGAATACGGTGCAGTCGTCCTGTCCCCTTTGCAGAAAAACACCCCCAAAGCATGATGTTTCCACCCCCATGCTTCATGGTTGGGATGGTGTTCTTGGGATTGTACTCATCCTTCTTCTTCTTCCAAACATGGCGAGTGGAGTTTATACCAAAGAGTTCTATTTCGGTCTCATCTGACCACATGACCTTCTCCTATGCCTCCTCTGGATCATCCAGATGGTCTTTGGCAAACTTCAGATGGGCCTGGACATGTGCTGGCTGGAGCAGTGGGACGTTGCATGCTGCAGGATTTTAATCCATGACAGTGTAGTGTGTTACTAATGGTAACCGTTGAGACTGTGGTCCCAGCTCTTTTCAGGTCATTGACCAGGTCCTCCCGTGTAGTTCTAGGCTGATCCCTCACCTTTCTCAGAATCATTGATACTCCACAAGGCGAGATCTTGCATGGAGCTCCAGTCCGAGGGAGATTGACAGTCATCTTGAATTTCTTCCATTTTCTAATAATTACGCCAACAGTTCTTGCCTTCTTGCCAAGCTGTTTGCCTATTGTCCTGTAGCCCATCCCAGCCTTGTGCAGATCTACAATTTTGTCCCTAGTGTCCTTAGACAGCTCTTTGGTCTTGCCCATAGTGGAGAGGTTGGAGTCTGATTGATTGAGTGTGTGGACATGTGTCTTTTATACAGGTAACAGCTTCAAACAGGTGCAATTAATACAGGTAATGAGTGGAGGATAGGAGGGCTTGTTAAAGACAAACTAACAGGTCTGTGAGAGCCAGAATTCTTGCTGGTTGGTACGTGATCAAATACTTATTTCATGCAATAAAATCTGCATTTTTTTTAGATTCTGTCTCTCACAGTTGAGGTGTACCTACAATGAAAATTACAGATCTCTCCATTCTTTGTAATTGGGAGAACTTGAAATATCGGCAGTGTATCAAATACTTTATTTGGCCCACTGTACATATGGTATGTTATATGTGACATTGGTTTTTATACATGTCACAGCAGTTCTGTCCGTTGTATGTTGTCCGTTGAGTGTCATTATACCTCTACACTGTAAAAAAAAAAATTGCTAAGTCAACTTGTAACCTGGCTGCCTTAAAATTGACAACTTAGATATTTGAGTTGATTCAACTTAAAATTTTAAGGCAACCAGGTTATTAACAAATTATTTTAAGTGGACTCAGCAAATTGTGTATTTTATTTTTTACAGTGTAATGCTCTGTAAAATAATGTACCATTTGCACTACACCTAAACCTACCCTGTGCATGCTTGTCAAGTCATATTGTATATAGAAGCAAATCTAAATAAAAACCTAGTTTGATGTAAGCATATTATTTAAAGAAGAACTGTAATTTATCACCCACAGTTTACACATTCATCTGCCAAAAACAACTCTGTGAGAATAAAAATACCTTTTCTTTCGGACAGAAAACACAATAGATATTCTGTGTTTACTTTAAAAGTACATTTTAAGATCACCCCATCAGGAACAGGCTGATCTTGAGCTTGTTTTGAAATCTTGTTGAGTCATAGTTTGTTGGACATTTGTTTGTTTCACTGCATTGCATTGGATTCTTCAGATCAGCATGTTGGTTTGTTCTTTAAAGTATGTTTAGATTTTAGAGATTTTTAATAGAAATAGAGAATCTTTTTCTAGTGGAATTTCAGAAGTTTTTCCTATGACCTCAGGTTGTCAAACCCTCGGTTCTGAGTCCTTTTTATGTTGGATTGAAGTGTTAAATCTAGATGTAACCTTACACTGGTCTTTTGTAAATGCGCTCAGACCTCATTGCCCTCGGGCGTGGATGATAACAGTAGAAATTTCACACATTGCATCATCTGCTCACACAGGTGATGTCAGTGCGTTATTAAACCCACAGTGTATTTGGACACAGAGTGATGAAGGCCTGGGTGTCTCAGCGTGTGGGTTGCGCAAATGACTGTCTTTAGCGCAGCTATTTTGTGGGCTGTTGTTTTCCTGTTGTTTTCACTTCTCTCCGTCTCTTACCCCCTCTGCGCAGAGAGTGAGCGATGCGACCAAACTAGATCACTTCCACTATAATCAGAAAAAGTGTTTACAATTTTTGACACCCGATAAGTAATGTCATTTGGACCGTTTTTGGAAAGACAAGCAAATGACCTCATTCCAGTTGCATTCAAGATCAACAATTCAACACTGTTACCTAAGTTATTGTGAGGAAAGTTAGTCAAACAAATGTGTTTCTTTCATTCATTGAAAATATAAATGTATCAATAACTATAAAACCAACATTTGGTCCTGAATGTCCCACTCATCAAGCTTAATTTAGATAAATTTACAACCCTATTACCTATTATTGGATAGTTTTGTTTAAACATTTTTTCACTAGGAAAACAGTATATAGAAGAATTTGGTTTATTTAAGCTTTATTACTAGAATCAGACAAATTAGTTTTAATCTGTATTTTGAAAAGCCCTAAACAGGGTTGATAACAGGGTTGTAAAAAGACCTAATAAATCAGCAGAAACAGAATAAAATAAGTAAAATATTAGTTTGGAAATATTATATAAATATAAAAAAAAATATAGAATATAAATAAAATTAAAATACTAAAATCTAAATAAATATTAATATACATTTAAATTTGAAATAATATTATTTTACATTTATTAAAAGTAATTTTAGAAATAATCCTCATTGGAATTATGATATATGAGACATTATTGATTATATATTGGTTATATATAAAATTAAAGTTTGCGTTTACATAATATATGTGTACTGTGTATATTAATTATGTATATATAAATGCACACACATACATATTACATAACATTTTTCTTAAATATACGCATGCATCTGTGTGTTTATATATACTTAATAAATATACACAGTACATACACATACATACATAAACACAAACTATTATTTAGCTTCCAGTTGATTGTTTGACAGCCCTATGTTTACTTTTAATTATATATATATATATATATATATAATTAGAGAAAAAAAAGACTTGTTGCCTTGTTCAAATTTGTATTTTTTTTTTGTTTTATTAAACAATAATAAAAAAAAAGACCATACACAAATATACAGTACACTTAAGTCTTTTTTAATTATTGTTTATATATATATATATATATATATATATAAGTGTACTGTATATTTGTGTATGGTCTTTTTTTTTTATTCTACAGTAAAACTAAAAAAATAATAAAAATTTGAACAAGTCAACAAGTCTTTTTTTTCTCTCTCTCTTTTAGACTCCCCATCCTTCCTTCCTTCAACTACTCCCCTCCTTCCTTCAGCGGCAATGACTCAGGTCTCTGGAGTTTGTTTTTCCCTTTTTCTTCTCCTCCAAACCCTCCCTTTTCTCTCCCTCTCTCTCGTCTTTTAGCGCGTGAATCCTATAAGCAGATAATGACATCCCAATAGAAGGCGTTTGTTGCTCAGTCTGGGCGTGGCCCTCTGCTATTTTCAGGCGCTGTCATGTGATTGGCTCGATGAGGGTATAATTATGTCCAGTGCATGAGAGAATTCACTTTCTCCCTCTCGCTCTCTCCTGCTCTTGTTTTTAGTGGGGTGATGTTGTATCTCATGGTTGTTAGGCTACAGGATATATAGTGAATAATATAATGACCTGTTTATTTACTTTGATCGAAAAAGGTGATCTGCAGTTCACAGCACATGAGTGAAAATCTAAACACGTACAGGCAGGCCGTTTCTCAGGCTGACTGTTGTAAGCAAAACTTCTCTTCTGTAAACATGCAGCATGGCTGCGTGTGTGGAAGTGTTTGGCACTTTTCTGGAAACGGATGGCAGCCTTTTGCCAATAGCATTTGGGGAAAAATGAAAAAGAAGGAAAGATTTGCTTGTATTATACAAGATTCAGGCAAACAGTGTCATCTATCTATCTATCTATCTATCTATCTATCTACAGTTGAAGACAAAATTACTAGCCCCTTATAAAATATTTCATTATTTTTTAAATAAGCAAGTGTTGTTTAACAGAAAGAATATTTTATCAACACAGCATTTTTAAACATAATACTTTATTCAGGAAGCTTTTAGGGTTTGTAGTACAAATAGAAATAAATGTATAACCAAGAATTTTAAAAAGGCTACTGATCAAAATTATTAGCCCTCTGATGTTAATAGTCAATAGTGAATCCCTTTTGCTTGATAACAGCCTTTAGTCGTTTGCTGTAGTTCTCAACAAGTTTCAAGCATGTCTCCTGAGGAATGACAACCCATTCTTCCTTAGCAAATCTCTCAAGCTCCTCCAGATTTGTTGGTCTTCTGGCACAAACTCTGGACTTTAGTGTGCCCCACAGATTTTCTATTGTATTCAAGTCTGGGCTTTGTGCAGGCCAGTCAGGTACACTCACTTTGCTCATTTGGAGGTATTTCTTCACCAGAAGTGAGGTATGCTTTGGGTCGTTATCATGCTGGAAGATAAAATGTCGACCCAAACCAAGTTTTCTTGCAGACTGTCTGAGGTTGTCTTTCAAAATCCTCTTATAGTCTTTCTTTTTCCATGTTTCCTTCAACCCTGACGAGATTCCCAGTTCCAAATGCACTGAAACATCCCCACAGCATTATACTCCCACCACCATGTTTCACTGTGGGAACGGTGTTCTTGGGGTTGAATGCCTCTCCCTTCTTTCTCCAAACATAGGCAACATCTCTATGGCCAAAAAGCTCTAGTTTTGTCTCATCTGACCAAAGGACATGTTTCCAGTATGCATCACATTCCCCCAGGTTGCCCTTAGCAAACTTCATTCCAGCTTGGAGGTGTCTCTTCTTCAGAAGTGGAGTCTTTTTTGGTCGGCAACCTTGCAGTTCATTCCTGTGCAGGGCTCTAGTGACTGTCTTCGTTGAGACATCAATTCCAGACTTGGCTAGGTCATTCACTAGTGTCTTGGCAGTTGTTCTTGGGTCTTTAGAAACCTCTCTCACTAGTTTTCTTTCCAAAGTTTTTGAAATCTTTCGCTTCCTGCCTCTGCCTCTCACTGTGTTGGTCTCTTTAAACTTCTTGATAATGCATCTCACTGCAGTTCTTGACACTTGAAAACACTTTGATAAACGTGTGTATCCTTCTCCATCTTTATGGGCATTAACAATTTCTCTCAAGTCCATACTAATTTCTTTTTTCTTTGCCATGATGACAGTGCATATTATTTTACTAGTTGTTTCGCAAGATACTAATCCTCAGCTTAAAGAGCAAAGGCCTAACTAGGTTAATTAGGTTAATCAGGCTAATTAGGCTAATTTGGCAAGTCATTGGACAACAGTGGTTTGTTCTATAGCTAATCAAAAAAATAATTTCTTAAGGGGGCTAATAATATGTATCTATTGTTCTATCATTCTATCGTTCTATCATTCTATCTGTTGTTTTGTCTGTCTATCTATCATTATGTCATTTTATTATTCTGTCTATCGTTTTGTTCTGTCTAATGGTTATTCTATCATTCTAACGTTCTATCTCTTGTTCTATTGTTCTGTCTACCTAATGGTTATTCTATCAGTTGTTTTGTCTATCTATCGTTCTATCATTCTATCTGTTGTTTTGTCTATCTTTCTTTCTATCTATCATTATGTTCTTTTATTATTCTGTCTATCTATCGTTTTGTTCTGTGTAATGGTTATTCTATCATTCTATCAGTTGTTTTGTTTATCTATCTATCTATCTATCTATCTGTCTGTCTGTCTGTCTGTCTGTTGTTCGTTCGTTCTACAGTTCTGTCGTTTTGTTGTTTTGACACCCGGCCTGCGTGACGGACGTGGAGCGTGTTTGTTACGTGACTGCTGTGGAATAAATCCGCTTGACTTCTATTCTGTGGCGGCGCCGCGGTTGCAGTGTGGTTGGACCGCACCAGATACGTGCGTATTCCGCAGGCAGTGTGGCTGCTCTAATTTGTTAACATAGGCGCGGAAAGGAAAATCAACACGCAGCAAATCAGTGATGCGTTCGCCACGCTGCCTATATCCTATATCCAGTTATAAAGCCTAGATATTTTATATAGCCTACTTTTCACGCATTAGGGAGTTGCTCTATAAACGCGGGTGTTAAAATTGCTTTTGAATGCGTGTGCGCGTTTTAATTTCGGTTTCGTTTTAACGATCGCGTAAAACACTTGGCGGCACTGAACGTGCATTCTACATGCGCGTCTATGGGCTTTGTTATAATGAGAGGAATAATTAGCTTGTAGAACTCAGGACTGAACAAAAATCCAGCGTTTTGAGCGGTAAGTGGATTCTGACTGATAAATGCAAACACAGAATGCCTGGCATGAGGCGGCTGCCGTTTACTTTCGTTATGTTAATGTTTATTTTGTTATTAACGTTACCTTTGCAGTTTCCCGCAGCCTTCCCTGAGTCTTAAACTTTGTTACATACACATGAGGAGGCTACATCTTCCGGAAGTCATCCTGGAGACCTATTTTTTACGTCCCGCGACCCACCTGATGGTCGCTACCCAGGGTTTGAAAACCACTGCCCTTGATTCGTGGTGTGAGCGGTATAGGAGTCTGCAGCAGCACATTCGTGACGCGTGAAGTCGTTTGGATGAAGGATTCCCGACATGATAAAAATGCAAACAGACACAAACAGAGATTTCTGCCTTTATTATATGCTTAGCCCCTCCCTCCGAAGCTTCGAATATTCGATATTGATTTCCACCGAAGCTTCGAAGCGCAAAAAATGGCATTCGAACCAGCCCTACTATCATTCTATCTTTCTATCTCTTGTTCTGTCTACCTAATGGTTACTCTATCAGTTGTTTTGTCTATTTATCATTCTGTCGTTCTCTCTGTTGTTTTGTCTGTCTATCTTTCTATCATTATGTTGTTTTATCTATCATTCTGTCGCTCTATCTATCATTCTATTGTTCTGTCTATCTAACGGTCATTCTGTCTGTTCTTCTATCTATAATTGTATGTGTCTGTCTATCCATCTCTCAGTCTTTCATTGTATCCATGCATCTATTTTGATTAGATCTTGTGTTATTTCAGTAAATTCCTCTTCCTGTCATTCCAATTTAACTTCCTGTGGGGTGTGGTAATTTTGATTCAAATTTATTTTCAGTTCTTCAATTCTGCACAACTCTCAATTTGGTCCACTTTCTGGATTGCTTGACTGATGTGTAGATCAATAATGTATTTTTCTAACATTTTTTAATAGTGGAAAATCTAAAAATATTATTTTTGTGCCATGGTACTGTCGTGAATGCATGTAAGAGAAGAAACTGTTGTTTTTGTTTTCTTTATTCACAAAAATCATTCTAATAGCTTTATAACATTACGGTTGGACTATTTTATCGATGTATTCACTACCTTTCGGGGCCTTGAATGTGTCAGTTGCGTTGGTGTCTATGAGGGGTCAGAAAGCTCTTGAATTTCATCAAAAATATCTTAATTTGTATTCCGAATATGAACAAAGGTCACCCTCATGTCGATGAATAATTAATGACTGAATTTTCATTTTTTGGGTGAACTATCCCTTTAAAAGTGACTTGACGGTATAGTCTTTGAAGACTGTCTAAAGAACAGAAATGCCAGCATCTGTGAACATGTCTAGATTGATCTGACCAGTCACGGCAGTCCATCAGTGTATCTATCAGTCAGTGCGTCTGCCTTACGTCTAATTGGCTGAGCCCAAATGACATCATGAGCTGAGAGCATCATGATTTTAAGAATGAGGAGAGCTCGGCATTAACAGACGTGCGCCACATGTGAATGTACCATTCATTAACTTGCTTGGAGTGATCGTCTGGGAGCAAGAGAGCATGAACAATACGATTATGTCAGAAAGAAAAAATGTGTATCCTCAAGACAGCTTAGTCTTGTCTGGTGCCTTCCTCTCATTTTCTGTCTCACTCAGTTTCCCTCTCCCTCAGAGTCTAATCCTTTTTTCTATTTACACAGGATTAAATTCATAATCAAACGCATCCTAACAGCTGAGATGAGTCAGACAGCCATCTGGAGCTTGGAAGTTTTTGTGTGGTATGATAATTAGAGCATTTCTTGAAACTATTTGGACAGAAACATTCTTTTTATGCAGTTGCGTTTTATTTATTGCCACGGTAGGATTTTATGCATTCAGTAATGTTTATCAACATTGTAGAGAACATCACAATATGATGAGTAAAGACCCATGGTTGCTGTATTGACATCTTTCATATTGAAAATTAAAGGACATTTGATATTGAAGGGGTCCGGAATGCCATAATAATTCAGCAAAATTATTTTTAATATTTTTTAAATTCTTAAATCATTTAAATTATTTTATTCTATAATTATTTATGTTCATAATATCATTATAATATTATTATTATTATTTTTTTTTCTATAATTATATTATTATTTAAAATATCAAATGTGACCCTGGGCCACAAAACCAATCATAAGTCGGTGGGGCCAAAAATACATTGTATGGGTCAAAATTATAGATTTTTCTTTAATGCCAAAAATTTCAATATACCATGAAGATATTTTGTAAATTTCCTACCGTAAATATATTGAAACGTAATTTTTGATAAGTAATATACATTGCTAAGAACTTCATTTGGACAATTTTAAATGCAATTTTCTCAATATTTATATTTTCTTTCCACCGTCAGATTCCAGATTTTCAAACAGTTGTATCTCAGCCAAATATTGTCCTGTCATAACAAACCATACATCAACGGAAAGCTTATTTATTCAAATTGACCCTTATGACTGGTTTTGTGGTCCAGGGTCACAAATGTGGATTATGTATAATTAGAACTTTAACTTTCAATGAAAGAAAAATTTTGGCCTGAAATACAGTAGTTTTACTAACTTTACATTAGTCATTTTCTGCCACGCTTATGTTTTGTGACTGACTCTGCAGATGTGAGTCAAGTTACAAATCTTTATGATTGTTCATACACTTCAATGACTATAATTTTCTTTGCACATAGGTACCTATTTTGGCGTTGCCATAGTAAGTAATCAGGTCTGGTTCAGACATAGAAGAATCTCTGAGTTGTCATTTTGTAATTATAATCATTCCAAATGTATTATAATGTCACAATGCGGGCAGCCTTGATTTGCTACTTACTATCACTATGCTGTAAAACTAAGGGGCAGCTAAGTAAGCAAATTTGTCAAATTTGTCAGTCAAGTGAGTATTTTTACTCTCTTTACTGTCATTTTTTTGATTCATTTGGTGCATGCTTATGTATTCTGCCAACTTGTACTAGTACACCACACATCAATGACCTCAAAACTCACAGACATGAACTAAATGGACCATAAAACTCCAATTATGAAGTCATCTGGTCTTTAACTGCATTTTAATTGCATTTGAGCGATGACTAACCGACATGAGGACAAGAAAATGGCCTTGTTACTTGATAGTCGTCGCTCTAGGTATCATCAGCGAGACGTCAATAACTGCTGATGTGTCTGCTTTGAATCATAATGCTCCTGTTCGTGCAGTTCGCTGGGATATGGATGAAATAATAAGAGGTGCATTATGCAGTTACAGATCGAGACCCTCATTGGCTGATCAGCATCTGCTGACCTCACATCCACAGTAGATGATTTGTACAGTATATTCTTACCCTGCGTTTTTCTTTCCCTCTTTCCCTGTCTGGCTTGTCTGCTCTCCTCTATCTCTCCTCTCTCCATCAGCTGAGGCAGAGCGGAGCAGGAATGCACCAGCTGTGAGCCGTACTGCAGTGCCAGGGGACTGTAAATAGGGACGGACTGAATGTGCTTCCTGTCGGCAGACAGCAGAGAGGACATACGGGACTGGATCTGAGCGGCTCAGAGTCAGGTAGGACCGCAGACTGTCTGTGTGCCGTTACTCAAAGGGCTAGACGAGGACTTCCTGTCCACCGGTGGCTTGGGAATGCTGTCGGAATGGGTATTTTGCAAGCTAAGGGTGTTTGGAGTCCTGATATTTAGCGGCATGCCAGGTTATAAATGAGCTGGGGAAGGTTTGAAATGAGGCATTGTGTATTGCGCACGCTTTCTTTCTCTCCGTGGTTTGTTTCTTCAAGTGTCTTCGTTTTTCATTCCTCTTTCTCTGCATCACTCTGAAGGTTCAGCTGTGGTTGGCTGTGTGGTGTGTTTTTGATGGGAAGTTATTGGTGTGTCGGTTCCAGGTACCATCCATCTGTTTCACCAACAGATGAATGGTTCTTTAGAAAACCACAGATTCTTTGGAAGTTCACTGGAATCTTTGGAACATAAAAAGTTATTCTAATACGTAACAATTTACAACGATCCTCTTATTGGACGATAGGTGGACGTTTTTCTATGATATCATCGGAGCTTAATTTTCATTGGATTTTCTTTGTTTTTTTTTAAATGTTGAGTACGTTTTTCTGTGGCATGATGACAATCTTTTAAAAGGTTTTCTTATAGCATAATTGGAACTTGGAAAGGTTCTTTAACATGGAGCTTAAAAATGTTCGTCAGGACATAAGCTCAACAAGAATTTCAAGTACAGTCTGTTTAATTTATTAAAAAGTAGTTTAAAGGAATTACATTTCTGTCATCATTTACTCAACCTCATGTGTTCTTTCTTTTGTGCATGAAATCCCAATGAAGATATTGCGAAGAATGTTTTGTTCATACAATGAAAGTTCATAGGGCCCAAAGTTGTTTGGACTCCAACGTTTTTCAAAATATCTTTGTGTTTCGCAGAAGAAAGAACCTTTTCAGGTTTGGAATGACATGGGTGTGAATAAATGATGACAGAATTTTTCATTGCTGGATTTTCTTTTCAATGCATTAAAGGAATACTTCACCCAAAAATGAAAATTAATTGCTCACCCTCATGTCGTTCCAAACCCATAAGACCTTCGTTCATCTTCAGAACACAAATGAAGATATTTTTGATGAAATTCGAGATTTCTGACCCTTGGATAGACAGCAACACAACTACCATGTTCAAAGCCCAGAAAGGTGGTAAGGACATCATTAAAATAGTCCATGTGACATCAGTGGTTCAACCTTAATGTTATGTTGAATTCATATATATATATTTATTTTTTTATTTTTAAAAAAATGTATTCTCATAGCTTTATAAAATTACGATTGAACCACTGATGGTTTTTATTAATATTTTGAATAATGTTTTTATATTTTCATTTTAATTTAGTATTTTTAATTTTGTTTTGTTTTTTCTCATTTAGGTGTTTTATTATTTTTTTTTAAATTTCCACATACAGTAGTTTTAATATATTTTTATTTTTCAACTTAAACTTATTTCAGTTATTTTAGTATTTAAAATTTCAGTTTAGTTTTTTTCTTTCCTGTAACATTAATATTTTATATTATTTCAGATGTATTTCAATTTACAAAGAAGTTTTCATTTGTTTTTCATTTTTGTTAGTAATTTTAGTGCTTCAGCTTAAACTTATTTTAGGTATTTTAGTATTTAAAATTTTTGTTTATTTTTTCCTCTAGTTATTTCAAAAATGTTTTCCTCTAACATTTATATTTTATATTATTTCAGATGTATTTCAATTTACAAAATAGATTTTATTTATTTTTATTTTAATTAGTACTTTCAGTACTTCAACTTATTTCAGTTATTTCAGCCCTTAAAATTTTATTTATTTTTTATTTTTTTACATTTATAAAAAAAAAGTTTCCTCTAGCGCATTTTATATTATTTCAGATTTATTTCAATTTACAAAGTATAGTAGTTTTAATTTATTTTTTGTTAGTAATTATAGTGCTTCAACTTAAACTTATTTCAGTTATTTTATTTTTTTTACATTTTAGTTTTTCCTTTAACATTTATATTTTATATTATTTCAAATTTATTTCAGTTGACCAAAAATTGTTTTAATTTATTTTTATTTAAACTTATTTATAACTTCAACTTATTTCAGTTATTACAGCACTTCAAATTTGAATTTGTTTAGTTTGTCATCTAATATTTATATTTTATATTGTTTCGGATTCATTTTTATAATAGTTTTAGTCTTAATTAACAATAACAAAACTGCTCTAAAGTAAAAACATTCATGGCAATAGCAGAAAACCATTGATTACATTTAGCTTTAATGAAATACCAAGTTCCTGGGTTAAAATACTCCTCAAAGTGAAAAAGTGAAATAGCTCTGCATAATCAGCAAACTTCACATCTGGCTCCATTCTGACAAGAAACACCCCCTTTTGGTGATCTAATCAATTTTATGTGTTTAAAATCCTGCCATACAATTTGTTTTTCTCATTAAATGTTCTTTTTCACTCAGAACTATGTCAGATAATGGAAGAAAAATAGGTTGGAAATACTGTTTGATGTTGACCCGAAAAGGTTTTTTTGTCATTGTAAGACCTCTGATGGCATTCGACCAGCTTTATTTGTACAAATATACTAGCCTTAAATCTGTTTCTCTCTCTCATTAGTGTAAGTAACACCGGAGAGGGTTGCATTAGTGAGACGTGTGAGTGTTTTTGTACCAGGTGAGTGAGTTTAGAAGAGGAACTCTACCATCGGCTCAGTCATGTGGAACGTCTGAGATAACACACCTGGCATGAGTGAACTACAGACCTCAAGTAACCTCTCAAACACACACACAGAGTGCGTGCATGCACACTAATTCACATGCAAACACAAGTACGTGCTCTCACACACTCATTTCTCCAACTAAAGATGTTTGTTACAGTAGGTTTAAAATCATAAAACCATAGATGCAATGTTTTAGCATGATGGTTTAAAACTTTTCAAGTGTGACTCACACACAAAACTTTTTTAAAGTGTGACTCACGTGTTAAAATAGTTTTCGGGGCTTCTGTATAAAGCATTTGCAACCCTCTTCCTGTGCAAGACGTTGCGCTGTTATCTTTAGCTGTGTATGAAAGTAGTTTCCTCTTTTTGAAGCCTTGACTTTTAGGACGAGTTTATTAGTATAAGATTCTAAACAGGATTATCGCAGTGTTGTTTCTACGCTCAGGGTTTGGGAAAGCATTTGCGCGTGTGGCAAACTTTTCAGTGTCTCTGAGGAGGGCAGTGGTGTTTTCTGGGGGAAAATGACACAGCTCTCTCTGCGGCTGGTACACCCAGATGCAAATAAGATAAAAGCAGGTTTCCATGGTGATAGAGAGAATGATCGCTGAGCACACACTCGCATTTGCTTCAGTCTGCGCTTTATCATGTGATCACACATTGAAACTGTAAACAGACGCGCACACGCTTAAACATCTTAATGCAGTGTTTTGCATGCATACTTGGTCATGCACTGTGACACACCAGGGCATACGTTAGTGTCTGTCCCAGAATGCATTGCGGTGAGCCACATTGGCTGGTGACCCATGTGTGAGTTCCTGTCTCACTCTCAGTGGAGATACAGCTCTCGCACTACAAGCGGGTAAGAACTAAACCAACGCAAACAGCCTCAAATATACACGTTATTCGATATGTTCTGTTTGCATCTACTGCTCCGAAATTATTTGTGAAAGGGGGTGTCTCAAAAAAATTATGAATTTATGTGTATTGCGTTAGAAAAAGCTAAGAGTTACACTGTGTGATGTAGATTTTGCGAATTGTTTGGCAATTTACTCTTTTTTGCAGTGTTTTATGTGCATACAGCTTGAAAAGTTTTGTAAAATTCACATTGTTTCAGAAATTTGCTGATATGTTTTCACTGTAAAGTAATCTTTTTAAATTAGTTAAAAAACAGGTTCCTCTGTTTGCAAGAACTTGATCGTAAAATAATTTTTCAGGCATTTGGGTCACACAAAAATATTCAATTAAATACTATACTTTTAGTAAATATTATATTTCAATATATTGCACTTATTTAAATATATTACCATATATATAGTTACTTACTGTACACTTTATGCATATTTGCATTGTTTTCTCTTAAAATGATTCACATTTTTACAGTATATATTCTAACGTGCTTGACCGCTTCCTGTTGGGTCTCTTTGTCTCTTGAATGTTCAAGTTTTTGTATGCAAACCGTTTACACGGCATATGTATCGCTTTGTAAATTTCCATTCGATGAAGTTATTGGACTTTGCTGAAGAGTCATAATAGCTACCGATCGCCCTGTCTCTGTCCTCTGTCCTCTTATTTGATTATATTCAAAGTCGGTTTAAAGAATCAGGGATGTAAGTCTGCTCCCAAGCGCCATTTGCAGTGTAAAACACACCGGCGGATTTGCCTCTAAATGTTTGAGAGGCTCAAAAGACGATTTGTTATAAGTATATTAAGCTGTTTTTTTCTCTTTAGGGCGCTCTTGGGAGGTGTTAATGTAAGGTGTGACGTGAGATTCTGCTTTTTGTTTATTGCAATACATCTGTAGCCGGTGATAATATTTGGCGGGAGGAGAAGAACAGCCGTTCTGTTTAGTCATTGAGAGCTGTTGTCATTTTTTCCTGCCTCTCCAAGCAAACTGAAATGCTTCTTGGCCAACATGCTTTGGGTAAAACAGTGTTAGGCTTTGTTAGGTTTTGTAAGACCTTGTTCCAAAAAGAGGACATTTGCAAATTGAGAACTTCTCACTCGCTGTTACTCATAAACTTCCTGTTTTCTCGCTGTTGAAACTAAGTGAAACTAGTTTCCTAATTTAGCAACCAAGTGAGTACAGAGCCTCTGAACTAGTTTATAACGTCAAATATTAGTTGTAGCACTGTTTAAAGAATGACATATTTAATTTGTTGTTGTTATTCATTAAAGAATGTAACATTATATATGTTATATGTATATATATATATATTAAATAAGCTTGCCATTGATGTATGGTTTGTCAGGATAGGACAGAATTTGGCTATTCTATTTGAAAATCTAGAATCTGAGGGTGCAAAAAACATCTACATTTTGAGAAAATTGCCTATAGTCGTCCAAATGAAGATCTTAGCAATGCATATTACTAATGAAACATTATGTTTTTATATATTTATGGTAGGAAATTTACTAAATATCTTCATGGAACATGACCTTTACTTAATATCCTGGCATAAAATAAAAAAATTTTATGGCATAAAAGAAAAATAATAATGTTGACCCATGCAATGTATTTTTGCCTATTGCTACAAGTGTATATTTGATACATGTTACTTAAGACTGTTTTGTGCTCCGGGGTCACATGTTTGAGTAATTACTATACTAACTTTTAATTTTAAATAAAGAATGATGCTTTTAATAAATTAACATTTTAGCATAACATTTGTGGAATATATATATATATATATATAAGACCACACACACACACTGTAAAAAGTTTTCAACCAGTTTCGAAATAAAAAAAGTTTAGCAGACTTAAAATTTTAAGTTCAATCAACTTCAATAGTACAAGTAATTTCAACTCATAATTAAATCAACATAAAAGTATAAGTCATTTTAATAACTTTTATTGTAGTGAGTTGAAAGTACTTGTAATTTTAAGTTGATTTAACTTAAACATTTTAAAGCAGCTGCTGAACTGAAGTTTTTAAGATGAAACCGGTGCAAACTTTTTACAGTTTATGTGTATATTAGTGCTGTCAAAACAATTAATCGCAATTAATCGCATCCAAAATAAGTGTGTACTCTGAAATTTTATATATATAAACATACACATGCAAGTACATATTTAGAAAATACCATCATATAAAAATACAAACGTATTTTAATTTTTATGTATATGAAATGTATACATGTATGTGTGTATATTTATATATACATACATATAAATATACACAGTACACACACATATTGTGAAAATGCAAATGTTTATTTTGGATGGAATTAATTGTGATTTATCGATTTGACAGCACTATATATATGGTCATGGTTGAATTGTGGATGTTAGACTGCAGTAGGTAAATCATGACAATCATGACATTTCTTAATGTGTTAAAATATAAATGGATAAGACAGCACTAACGAGAAAACCTTTACTTTTGGTTTAGCTTTATGGGAAAAGATTTGTTATCAATTATCTGAAAGACATTGATTCGTGATGAAGACATTGCAAATGTATAAATATAGTCTTCCTAGAATGTTTCTGTAATTCAGAAAGCCACAAAAAGCATCAGCGTTGTTACCTATGAGGAGAAGGCCTCTAGAGATCAGTAAACCAAGAGAACACTGTGAGTTTTGCTGTCTTTGCATTTTACAGCTTTAGATTATTTCGAGCTAAATAATGAATCGATGCCACAAAGACTAAAGAGCAGCTTAGAAATCCTTTAATAGTGTTTGCAAACCGATTATTGTATCATCAAAGGTAATTCTGCTAGAAAAGTGGTTGTAGCATTGTGATGTAGGGCAGTGCTTTAGTTTGGGTGCTGTAGTAACTCAAGGCCCGAATGCCTTCGATAAATCAGTAAAGTAGGCCAGCACAATGCCGCTTTTATCAAGGGCATTTAAAACCTCGCCGGTGACTTTCAGCAATGCAGCTAGACGATGCCCAGCGTCGCAACCCTGAGTCACATTTACGTTCTTCAGACGGTAGCTGATGTCAGTACGCGTCGTCTTAGCAAAATGTGCTAAAAGAAACGGCGTAATATTCCAAAAAGCAGGGATTTTACTGAATTATTTAATAGATCATTTAGCTTCGAGTAGCTCTGCTCAGATAATGTAATAAAATATACAAGACGTGAGGGACCGTGCAAGAGAAACGGGTGTGGTTTGCAGGGTTTAAATGAGGTTATTCGACAGCGAGATGAGCTGTAGAGGCGAGAGGTGTCCAGACTTACTGAGTAACGAGAATATTCTCTAACCCAGCAAGAGTTCACATCCACCAGCCAGCACAATTTACAGCATCCTGACACATACCAGTGCTGAGACGAGAGAAAGAGAGAGAGAGAGACTGAGGTTTTTTTGTGCACTGAAAATTTCTGCCTCGTTCTGTGTGTGTATCTGTATTTTTTCTGGCACGGATTCACGAGCTCGAAAAACAGCCAAACGCATCATGCGGTGTTCTGTGATAAAGATGGTGCTGACAGCTGTCTTTGTCACCTCATGGTTTTTATTTCCTGTTCAGAAGGCGAACTTCCTGTCTCCATGTTCAGGTGTGACTTTCATATTTTGCATGATTCAAAATGGCCCCGTGTTCACGCAAGCCGCATGAATAACCCAGTGATCTCTAAGTAGGTTTTAAGAGCAGCAGGGACTTTTTCTCCACACTGCTACACCTAGTGAGGTAGGGTGAGCAAAGCCAGACCCAGTGGATGTGGTGGTGGCCTCGGGTTTATCCTAAAAAAACAAAATATTTTTTAAAAAGTGTCTGTTGGAAATATAGATGAATCAAAGAACCAATTACTAGATTTGCAAAAGTTTGCCAGGCTAGTGGCATCAAATTTTTGGTAGATAATTATAGAGTTTTAGAGTTTTATTTAAGGTACTTAATGGAATAGTTCACCCAAAAATAAAAATTATGTCATTAATTACTCACCTGCATGCCTTTCCAAACCCATAAGACCTTCGTTCATCTTCAGAATACAAATTAAGATATTTTTTGATGAAATCAGAGCAAGGTTATTATCGTAAACGAAAACTGAAACTAAGACGAAAACGATTGGTTTAAAAACATTTTCGTAAACTGAAATAAAATTAAAAAATCATAATAAATAAAAAACTAAAACTAAACGAAACTAGCAACAACTATTGAAAAACAAACTAAAATAAAGTAATAATTGGCAAAAATAAATTATCGTTTTCCTAATTAATAAGCATTCATCCAACAGCGGAAAATTTGACATGTGGGTGTTTAATCGTGCATCACCTGTGGCGAATGATAATGCAGCTGAGGCTGACAGCGTGAAACAAACATCAGTTAAGTGATAAAGAAGACGAACATAAATGATGGCTGCCGGCAGAAAAGGACAGAGCCCTGTTTGGGACTATTTCGAATTTAATTCTGTAACTGGAAAAAGTAAATATATTTGTATGCTCAATAACACACATTGTGGTGTTGAAGTTAAGGGAAAACCAGCCATTGCGAATATATATATATATATAGATGAAAAATGAGGCTCAAAAATGAACAAAGGTGGGTGTTTGTTTTATTTCAGTCAGTGAAGAAGCAGCCTACAAAACACTAAAATAATGGTCAAAGAAATTATATAAGAAAGTAGCCAAAATAAGAATGGTAAATATTAAACAAACATTTGTGTCATAAATTCGTAACAACTTCGCCCAGCCCTTGTCCGACGGCTCATCAAAATTACCGACCGAGTCAACTGGAGTCCGTGTCTTTTCTCTCTCTTCCTCATTACACTGTTGCATCCATTACAATTGCTAATTTTTGTTTTTAATATAACATGGTATTTTTCATTTCGGTTCTTCATAAAGTTAATTTAGAAATATGTTTGGAACATTTTTTGTTTGTTAAATTAAAACTTTTGTTATTTAAAGTAACAACCAAGCGGCCAGCGGCAGTCAGTGAGTTGATTACAGCCTGTTTCATCAATTTTGCCTTCTCAAATCATCACGACTTGGCTAAAATAAAATTTTCAAGCATATCAAAATGTTATTTAAAACGTTAAACTTACATAAAAGCCTGCTATTATGTGCATACAGTCGTTTGTTGGAGAGTGGAAGCTAAATGCGCTTTGCAGGACATGGAGGCGCCAGCGCGATCACTTGCAAACAAATTAAAATAGGCCTACGCCGTAATCTTTGCTCATAAAGTTAAGCATAGTACATCATCCGGAACTGTAAAGGGTCTATTTTTATTTTCGTACACTCACTATTTCAAAAAAATCTTGTGCTTTTGTAAAAATAAAGAAAACAAACAAAATACCTTAGTCAGGATAAATATATCTAAAAAAGATTGAAAATATTACTTCACCACTTTAAAACGAAAAAAAAAAAAGTTGAAAACAAAAAGTTTTGACTTTATTGAGATATCTTATAAAAGCCGTAGAGAGTGAGCAGATGGCGAGTCAGGATCGTCAACTTCATCTTTGCCACACTGGCTCAGAAAACATTAGTTTATTAACAGTTCCTTTAAGTATCTCCTTATTTCCCTCCGACACATTCATAGTAATTACTTTTCCCGGAACTTTGCCAGCTTTAGTCTATTGCGTGTGTTTGAATGCAGATCTCTTCCAGTAGCTGCGAAGGCACTTGCGCTCGCTGCTGCGGCTGCTGCCGCCGGCGGGGACCCGAAACGCCGCCATGGCAGAATGAATGTAGCAGAATCACTGTACTTTGCTTGTTAGAGTTTGTGTGACGTCACGTACATTACCGGTGGTGGCAACCGACGACCGCGGTGGCGCGGTTGTCATTGCGACCGTCACATCCCATTTGTATCTCAAACCCTTATGTTATTTTTGTTATTCAGAGTTAAGCACAGAGATAAATGCCAACTGTGCAAACAATAAATGTTGCTGAAATATCTTTTTTGTGTGTGCTCTGGAAGTGTTCTGTTAACTATGCTAAACTATAATTACTAAAACTAAATATATAAAAACGAAATAGAAATGTTTTCACAAAATAAAAACTAAACTAAAATTTATTGCAAATGTAAAAAAAAAACGAAATTATAATAAAAACTAATTTAAAAATGCAAAACTATAATAGCCTTGAATCAGAGAGCTTTCTGAACCTGAATAGACAGCAAAGCAACTATCACATTCAAGGCCCAGAAAGGTAGTAAGGACATTATTAAACGAAGGTCTACTATCCATTTAAAAGTTAAAACTGCATTTTACAGTTTGTTTTCTGAGCTTTGTCTGTAAAATAATCAGTACTTCTTCAGGATTCTGTCACCAAACACCAAACATGACTGGCTACAATCTCTGGATTCTTTCTTGGATGGACATGTTCCTAATTTGGAGACAGGATCCTGAAACAGGATCCTGACAAGCAGAAACTCTGTTTGCAAGTGAATCTGTACAACTGCTTTATCTCTGCATGTTGTTGTGGGTTTGGTTTTATAATAATGTTCATCTGGGAACCCAACGTGTGCTATTTCATCAGATTTGTAAGGTAAATCATTTATAAACCTACACAAACTGTTCATCGCGATTTCAAAATAACAGTTTTGATGTCCACATCCAACAAATTACAGTGGCTGCAGCATTTCTGTCATAATATTAAATATTAAAGATTAAGTGGCCATTTGAATTACATGTTTGTTGAGTCAATATTAAACAAGGATTTGACAAAGTTTCAATAAAACTTTATGACTACTTGCTTTATTTGAACTAATTATTATTGCCTCATTGATAATATATATGTATTTTAAGTCATTTTAAAGGCTATTGTTAACTTGCGTCTATTTTATTATTCCAAAAAATTAAGTGTAATTATCCGATTACTTGATTAATTGTCAGAATAATCGACAGATTAGTCGATTACCAAAATAATCGTTATAAACTTATACCATTCAAAGTATTTTTTATAATATTTATAATACTTTTATTCAGCAAGAGTGCTTTATAAAGAAGATTTTTATTTCACATAAATGCTGTTCTTTTGATCTTTCTGTTCATCCAAAAATCCTAACAAAAATGTTAAAAGCACCACTGCCCGATCACAAAAATATTAGAAGCACAAATGTTTTCAACATTACTTAAAATAATAGTTTCTTGAGCAGAAAATCATAATATTAGAATGATTTCTGGAAGATCATGTGACACTGAAGACTGGAGTAATAATGCTGTAAATGCATCATTTTATCACAAGAAAAAAAGTAAACTTTAAAATATATGAAAATAGAAAAGAGTTATTTTAAATTGTAAAAATAATACTATATTTACTGTTTTTTAATCAAATAAATGCAGCCTTGGTAAGCATAATAGACTTTTTTCAGAAACATTAAACTTTGAATGTTAGTGTTGGTTCAGACAATCTAAAATTGGTCATTGAGGAGCAGACTTTATGCTGCTAGTTAAACATTTGCCTAGGTAAGACTGCTTGACACCAGCATACCTTTCTTTCTGTAAACTATATACTGGCGAGCCCAATGACTTACTGTGTAAACAGCCACACCCAATCACTTTCACTCCTTTCTTTTCAACTTGTTCACTCAGACATGTTCTAGCTGTAAATGGTGGAGCCCTAAAAAAAAAGCTGTGAGAGATGGTACGAGGGCTTGAGAAAGAGAGAGAGAGGTACGTCTGTGTGGTTGTATCTAGAAAATTCTGTCTGAATGTATGTTTGACAATCATGTGCACGTCTAGATGTCTGTTTGGTGAGTCAGTGTGTTTGGCGCAGAGAGGTCAAGAAAACTCGGAAGATTTCTGATGTCATGAAGCCAGACTGACATAAATCAAGTCACCCCAGTCAGCTTGTGCTTTAAGTTTGCACTATCCATTATAATGCATTGATAGCATACACAGTCCACACAAATTCAGTGTATTGATTTCATTTACTGAGCAAGCATGCATGTGTTTGTCTTGGGGAAGGTACTACAAAGCTATCGAACTCAAATATGTTCGACAAAATAGCTGAAAACTGCTGTCCCACAACCGTAAAACACATTTAAAAAGCATTTAAGTGTTCAAATCTTATTTGTTTACTAAGATCTTTCTATTATCAATTGAAACTCACAGTAATATTGTTACGTTTAATATGTATAAAATCATAATTTATTGGGCACTTTCAATTGGGAGGTGGCTGTCCTGAACCCTAAGCCCTAAATTTAAATTTACAAAAATATTGAATTTTTTTTTTTCCATTGTTGTTTTTAAAAGTTTTTTTTTTAAAGTGAAGTTAAAAATAATAATTATTTTATATTTTCTTTGTAAATGGTTAAACTTTATGTAAAAGGAGCGTCACTACCGAAGCACACTTTTTGGGTGTCAGTCTATAACATTTAGTTTTAATATGTGGATCACTGTTCAAAACAAGCTAACCATGTACTGATGAGCATCTTTGAGCTAGGTTCAAAAGTATCTAAAAAATTTTTTTTCTTTCTTTATTTTTTTGGTGTTATGCCTTAAAATTGTCACTACTGAAACATTCACGTCCAAAATATGTCATCATTGTTTTAGTAGTGATAAAAGGGAACACGTAATCCTTTATTTGGGAGAAATAAACAATTTTAGTACAGTTATGTACTTTTTTTTTTTTTTTTGTATTTTAGTATGTTATAGTATGCAAGTTAAAATTTGGTGATGTGATGTGGTCGCTAGCAAAGCATTACTGTCACTACCGAAACATGGGTTGTTGTGTAAAAAATAAAGTATACTGAATTATCAACTAAGATGTTATGATTTTTGGTTCAATGTATATTCAAACTAACTTTGAAATCTTTATGATCAACTTTTTGCCCTTTACAAAAAAAAGATGGATTCAAATATCATAACACTTGAAATATTGTTGAAAATGTCATTGTAATTGATTTACCTCTGCATTTTTTTTATACAAGAAGAAAAAATATATATATTTACAATGTAGATATAAGCATTAATGGGTCAATATATAATTATTATTACTGTTAAACAAATATTTCAAAAGTTTCTGAAAATACAATATGAGAATTAACTGCACAAATAATAAAAATGTGTACCTTGGATATTTTACAATTTGCATACATAAAATTTTTTTGGAAAAAGACGTTCAAGACGATTCCCTATTCTGGAGATTAGCTGATATCGTAGTTACAATGTAATTACAATACAATAAAAATAAAACAAATAAAATTAGGAAATACACTAACTTAACCAAAGTTAAAGCACAGTGATGAATAACAGCATTCGGCTAAATATTTTGGCTTCGTAAAAGAACATTTAGAGGTTAAATTAATCAGTGCATTATTTACTTGGTCACTGATTCATTATTTACATGAATCACTATGAACAGACTCATTGTCTGAAATGAATCAGACTTCCCAGCTTTACAAAATTCTGTGCTCGACTGTTTTGAAAACGGCTAAACAAGGTTATGTTACTGAAAAAAAAAAAATGTTTTAACATTTAGCTAGTTTGAGCTAGTTTTTTCCCAACACTGGTGCTCACACATAAACAGTCATTTAGAGAGATGCACATGTAAAATTATAGGGATGCAAAACTCGAGTGCAGCATGCTAATACGTTTCCATTTATCATACAACTAGAGAACGAGCGAGAGCTGTTTCAGTGGAAAGTATGACCGCCTTTTCTTCTGGTGTGACTATTTCTGCCACTTTCGTCACTCTTAATACCAGAACAAGCTTTTAAAAGTATGAGGACACTAAAGTATGAGCGGAAAGGAAAAAGGAATTATTGGATAAGACATATTTTCCTTCATGTGTAATATCTGAATAAATCGGTCAGTTAAAGGTAATGGGGAAAGAGGTAGTCAGAGTGAAATGAGAAATGAGTGTATGTGTGTGTGTGGTTGTTAATATAAACCAGAGTTGGACTGTAGCCTTGGTTTTGGTGTCAACTGCATAAATTATCATATATTTATCACTGGCCAAAGAGTACCTAAACAGGCTAACCGTTTTGATATCGGACCTACTGTTGTTCACATGAATGTTTTAGATTAAAGGAAACTAGTGCACTAGTGTGTATGACTAAAATTGCATTTATTAGTTGCTTAAATGGCCACATGAACCGCCCTGATGTCTAGACATGGGGAAAGCGACTTTACAATTGTACTTTTAACAAGAATTCATTTTATGATGTCAGAAGTTTTTTTTCCATTTATATTCAAGTAAGGTTATGCTTTTAATATTTACCCATACAATACAACAAGCACAAAGCTGAAACAATGGTAGATGCTAAAATAATTTATAATAGGTGTTATTATTTATGACATAAATGTACATAACAACTGTTACAGAATCCACATTTACAATTAAATTGAAACTGGTGCATTAGTTTACATGGAAATAAAGTTGTTTTTAGTTATAATATTCTGTATTCTGTTTTAATTACTCAAATTATATGATTTTTGATTAACATGTGTGACCCTGGACCACAAAACCAGTCTTAAGTAGCACGGTTATATTTGTAGCAATAGCCAAAAATACATTGTATGGGTCGAAATTATAGATTTTTCTTTTATGCCAAAAATCATTAGGATATTAAGTAAAAATCATGTTCCATGAAAATATTTTGTATATTTTATACTGTAAATATATCAAAACAAATTTTTGATTAGTAATATGCATTGCTAAGAACTTTATTTGAACAACTTTAAAGGTGATTTTCTCAGATTCCAGATTTTCAAATAGTTGTTAGCCAAATATTAACCTTTCATCTAACAAATATAGCTTTCAGATGATGTATAAATCTCAATAAAAAAAAAAAAATTACCCTTATTTGTGGTCCGGGGTCACATATTTAGATTTGACAGATTCTACAATCTCGTTTTGATCATATTTTGGCTTATGTTTGTTTGTATTGTGTTTCTTTGCAATTATTTGAAGATTATTTGCCACACCACTATATCAGCTATTACAGATAAACTATTATCAACTTTTTTTCAGATAAATTGACCCTTAAAGTTGCATTGTGTGCATTCTGGCATAAATGTGCTTAAAAATAAAAATATTTGTGGCTGGTCATGCCAAATGTCGGTCAGATGATCTCTTCCTTTTTAAATGAGTAGTTTTTAGCCAGAAGTAAAGCTAAAATAAAATATAAATATAAAGACAAAACATATTAAGAGAAAAATTAAGTTAAGTTGTTTTGGGAACTAATTGAAATAAGTTTAGGATGAAGTACTAAAATGACTGAAACTGAAAAAAATAATTATTAATTGCTTAAAGCTAAAAAAAAAAAAAAAAAAGACTAAAATGACTAAAAATTCAAATTGAAATTAAAAATGTAAATTAAAATGAAAACCAAAAATATATAAACAAAAGCTAATTCAAAATAATACTAAAAACTATAATAGTAAATAAATTATACTAAAATAACACTGGTGTGTAGCTCTTTTTAGCAGTTTCCTGCCATGCGCATGTTGTTGACATTTTAGGCCCTCAAGCCATGGACCTAAAAGAGACGACAGCTCTTTTGACCCCACACACACTTGAGCTTTTCACACCTCTGTGAACTGCCTGCATAAGTGAATCTCTAAACAGTTCTCACGAAAGCAAAATTCCTTGTGTTGAAGGCTGTGTGTGAACAACAGCAGAATTATGATTTCCTTTTTCTATTGACTTTTGCAGAAGAATCTTTAAAAGTCTTTTATTATTAAAATTATTCCATTGTGAATTGTGTGTCATTTTTCCAGCCGTCGGATAGAGTCATAACCGCAGCCGCTGCTGGGTGAGGCTCAAGTATGCAAATAATGCAATAAAGCATTTTTTTTACTGAAGATAACAAATTAACGTCCCAGTTTCAATGCTTCGTGGTCCTTCAGGAAAGTATTGTGTAGTTCAAAAGAACGGGACAGGACTCTAAATTCCCGGCCATGTGGGAGTTTGTTAGTATTAACATCTGTGAGATAAATGAACACAACCCAGGTCTCCTGAGTGTCGTTTAATAAATAGCTTATAGTGTGAATGTATCACACTTTCAAAGCGGATTATTGGGAAAAGGCTTCATTTGAAGCCACTGCGATGATATAGTTTTCTCCCGAAATGGCCGTAACTCAAATAGTGATGATTCAGAGTCAATTTAAGAGCAAATCCTGCCTTTCCCAGCAGCAGATAATGTTGCCGCACAATGCACCAGGTGTACAGCTGTGTGTGTGCGCGTGTGTCCCACTGCAGTCTGGTGCCGAACGCAGACAGACTCCTGGGAAAGCACGATGTAATCTCACAAGCACACTCGTTTTCTTTTCTTTACCTCCCTTTCCTTCCTTTTGTCCCCTCCCCTTCTCATTTTCTTCTCTCTTCGCTGAGGAACCCAGAGAGCAGCGGCAGCAGCAGCAGCGGCGGCACTTCCTGGTTGTGTTGGTAGGCGGTTCCAGCCAGCGTGATTGGCGCTTGAGTTCGGTGCTCTGCGCAGTGCTGCTGTTTCTCGCAGGCTCTCGGCTCACACACACACAGTGGCGCAACCAGCAGCCACACGCGCAGCCTAAGCACTCTGTCTCTCTCTATCTGTCTCTCTCTCTTTCTCCTCCTCTCTGAGAATGGTCCACCCGGTGCCTGAGGCTCTGCTGTCGCGGCCTGCAGCCCATGTCTGATCTCTCACACACATACGCGCGCTCAATACTAATCATGATGTGAGAGGTAAGAACTGCTTTTCTGTACTGTCTCACTCTCTGTCTGCTTGATCTTTTGCCACGGCTTGAAGCATTGCACCACTTTTGCATGCTTAGTATGTGTGGGATTGGGGGCTGTTCAGTGTGTGTGGGCTGTTTCTGACTTTACAGGGTGCCTTTGTGGCGAACTGCAGTTTGTTATGTCTAGGCGCTCGCAAAACAGCACGACGGGGGAATCTCAGCTGCGTTCGAAAAAGTTGCGCGGTTGCGTGTGCGTTTGGCAGGAAACTCCCCCACCCCTGCGCGACCGGCTACTTGTTTAGACAGTGGCAACCGTTCGATTGGTTAACTGTTGAACCTGAGAGCACTTCTCCTTTTTTAAACCCCCCTCTCGGGTCTCACTTCCCTTCTGTTTGTTTTATGCGCGTACCAGCGCGTGCAGGTTTTTTTTTTTCTTTTTTTTTTCCTCTTACGACAGAGCTGCGCTCTCCACTCCCCCCGCATGTAAATTACGTGTGACATGTTTAACTGCTGTTTCCTAATATGGCTCGTGCTAGATTTCAGAGCGGTAGGACCCAGTCAGGCACCCTGGGACTGCACAGGGGCGTGTGTGCGAGAGCGTAACTGTCTGCGAGAGGGAAAAGAGAGGGGAGAGAGATGTTGACGCAGGTTTTCACTTCTGTCTGAGTGCGTCACTCTTCCATGCAGTCATGTAAGTAAACGCTGAACACGCTCTCACTGCAGAGAGAAACATATGGATTCGAGCTCTCGCAGGTCTGCTCGTCAGCTGCACTAAAACGGAAACATGTAAGACTGCTTAAGAACAGGTTATGCTGACTTTTAGTGCACTTACGCGGGTTATTGTTTCACCGTGCTGCAGACTATTTAGAACGGTGGGAAATCAGAAAGCCAGAAACGAATGTCGATGCCGATTGGTGGCGTGTGATTAAAGCAATTGTTTCGGATGTTTGAAGATACCATTTTGTTTGTGGGGGGGAGGAAAAATAAACAAATGATCGGTCAGGGTGGTCTGGCGCCAAGTCTTCGGGTTTTGTCGATGGCGTGCTGTAGTTGAGAAAGTGAAAGTGTCGCAAAATAAGCACATGGAAGCTCACTGATTCGCATTAGATTCTGTTTAGATTTTCTATTAACAATGTAATGTGACTTGTTGCGGCTTGAATAGTTGATGCAGAAATATTTTTGCCAATTAATTGTTGGTTTAATCTCATATGCTAGTTGTTAAACGACAGTTGGGGTGATAAATGTGTTGCACCTGCATTAGGTATCTAATAGCACATCTGGTTGTTCACGCCATCTCACATCTCCACGCAAACACGCCTTGCTTTTTGTCTTAGTAACATTCTTGCATTTTTGTGCAAGAGTTATTTCCTAAAGGATGTTTTTGCATGCAAATGATGCCTGTTGTTTAATGCAACTAAGAAATGTCTTTTTTTTTTTTTTTGATAAATTCCAAACTCTTATCAAGCTGAATTACTGCATTGCTAACTATAAATATTCAGTTAGGTAGTAAATAGTATGTTGAAAATCATTAACCTTTGACCTCTCTGATTTGCGCAGCTTTGTGGAACGTTTAGAGCCGTGCTTGTTTCTGAGTTACTGGGTAGAAGGGCTTTCGCTTGAAGCTTTGTGCTGTGTAACCATGGTGATGATACTATTTTCAACCCTTTCCAACATGGCAATCATCACCTACACACATCTGAGTCAAACGATGGAAGGCTGTGGTTTAGATAACCATCTCTGCTGCCCGCACACCTTTCTGATCAAGCACTCCACCCAGATTCAGGCCAGTTCCTTCATGCATTAATGCTGGGGGGGAATGCTGATTTGGGTTCAGCTGAACTTGCAATCAGCATTTTAGAGCCTCCACACAGTGCCTGATTCCAGATCAGAAGCATTTTGGTTCTGAGTTGCATAGTGACATCATAAAATCCATTTTTTGTCTTCTCAAGGTTTGCTTTAAAGGAATAGTTGACCCAAAAATGAAAACTCTCCCTCATGTCGTTCCAAACTTCTACAAGTTTCTTTCTTTTGTTGTGCACAAAAGATATTTCGAAGAATGTGCGTAACCAAACAGTTGACGGTACACTGTAAAAAAAAAAAATGTAAGTAAAATTTATGGTAAAAAAACTGGCAGCTGTGGTTGCCAAAACTTTACCGTAAAAAATCTGGTGGCATTTTAGATTTTACAGATATAACGTTAGTATATATACTGTTTAAGTATTTTATTTTACCTTTGAAAATGGTAATGTATACAACTGATAAGAAAAACTAAGAAGAAACATAGTTTCACAGGGAATTTTGGGAATCTCTCGGTTTATGGTTATTCACTGTAACTTATACGTTCTTTTTCCACTTCCAAAAACTGTACCGTAAAATTGCATGTAACTTACCGTTAACCAATTAATAGGTTTGTAATGTTAAAATCACAGTTATTTTTTACAGTGTAGCCATTGACATCCATAGTTTGGAAGAAAACACTATGGAAGTCAATGGCTACCATCAACTACTTGGTTACCCATATTGTTCAAAATGTACTTGTAAGGTTGTAGCTGTGTGGTATTGAGATTTTTTTCTAAAATAAACTGACAGATTTGTTCTTGAAAGTTGACTGCTATGGTTCAATCATAAAAATAATGGTGATATGCATTAAGATATGATATAAGTTTGGTTTATAAGGTTCTTGGGTTGCTTTATGGTTCTTTGGAGATTTGAAGAAGTTCTTGATGTTCAGGTCCAAGAATGAGATCCACTGAAGTGCCTTGAAACATGCAGTGTCATTCTGTGTGTTGGCGTAATTCCAACTGAAACAGAAAGATAGGGCGGGGCTTATTAAACAGCCCTGCCCCTTTTTAAAATAGCCAATAGTGTTTCATTTATATCACAGCTTGGTCCAGAGAAGTTGATATTGGTAAAAGCGCATTTGATAACAACAGTCTAATAGATTCTCCCTTTAGATTCAGTTTGAAACTCTTAATAATGCAAAAAAGTGATTATGATGATGGTTAGGATGTGCACAGTTTTAAAAAATGTGTTAACTCTTCTACTCGTTAGTTCTTTGTGTAACCGTTTCTACTTCTAATCTCATCTGTATCCCTATAATAAAATCTAGCATTCTGGACCTGAGTAGACCGTGTGGGCGGTGTGGCGGTTCACATGACATAAACACGCAACCAGATTTCTTTCACCACAATGGAAACAGTATTTACATTGAATTGTTCCCTATCCCCTATGTAGTGCACTACGTGGTATTCATAAAAATACCAACTCTGTGAAAAAGTGATCAATTTCTGCCACAGCTTTAGCATCTATTTATAGTGTAGAGGGTGGGAAGCTTCAGATTTTAGAGAGTGTTTGATTGGACGGAACGTTTGATGAGAAGCTGAAGTTCATGGTGATGTCATCAAAATTGTTGATCCAATATTGGCGGAAGTTAGAGACTAGGTTTCAAATTCTTATATCCAGTGTTGGGGAAAGTTACTTTTAAAAGTAATGCGTTACAATATTTCCTTACTCCCTAAGAAAGTAACTCATTTTATGTTACTTTTATGGAAAGTAATGCGTTACATTACTTTTGCATTACTTTTTAAATCTGGCCAGGGCTTGCTTGTTTGTTTTTAATATAAAAGTTCAATTCTTAGCAAATGTAAAAGCCCTTTCACGCCAAAAAGTGAAATAAATAAGCCTAAGGCTGAAGAAAATTGGTTAATAAAATGGGATTAAATACAAAAAGGAAACAAAAAGTAACTTATATATTTTCTTATAAATGAAAAAGTAATGCGTTACTTTACTAGTTGCTCGAAAAAAGTAATCTGATTACGCAACTCGCATTACTTGTAATTTGTTACCCCCAGCACTAATTATATCTTCTAAATGCAAATTTTGTCATAGTTTTGAAGCACACTAGCTTATAGGTAACCTTACTAAAAAAAAAAAAAAAAAAACCTCAATTCTGATTTCATAGGGACTTTTAATATCATATGTTACGTACTACATAAAGTTCTTTTTGGAACTTACGAAAGCTCTGTGACATCATACTCTAAAAAATCCTTCTTGGTTAGTATTGCAGTTTCGTATCCTTCTATTTATAAGTGTTAATGACACACTTTTACAGCCTTAAATGGTAACGACTTCCCATATGCTTAGGATGTAGCTGGTTTGTTTACAGATATGATTTAAAAACACAGCTTTTTTTTTAATACTAATACTCTGCATATTTAAAGTGTCAAAGCTCTATGCAGGGAGAGTTTGTTTTGTGTTTCCTAGACACAGACTAAACTCAGACTGTTTTTAACCTTTCATTATAATTCCTCCATTTAAAAAGCTGGTCTTTAATATCGCACGGCTGTCGAATTACAAACAGAGCCAGAGGAAATCAAATGTTCAATCGTGCATTTCTCGCTGGCGGGAGCGTATTAGACATCAGTGCAAACGTAAATAAAGCCATAAGCCAACGTGTAAAAAGAATAAAACACTTAATATCTCATTCATGTGAATCATTGAAATAGTTTCCGTCTCTGAAAAGGGAACATAACATCCAGTTCTCCTCCCAGTGGCAAAAATGTTTGACTTTTTAATGGGCTTTGATTGGCACACTTCCAGATCATTCTCTCTCTCTCGCTCCCTCGCTATCGTTCTTATTTTCTCTCCTTGTTTGACCTTGCAGCAACTTCTAAGAATTGTTATTCCACTGCAAAGGATTGTGGGAGATACACGGTGACATAATAGCCAAATCATTTAACCATAAAAAAGCGGGATCCAAGAAACAGCATCATTATGTTCAAGCAAAGACGGGGATCTTAAACTAGAACCCAAGTCTGAGCATGAATTTCCTTTAATTGTCACGGCGATTATTCCACTTCTCAGTAAACACAGATAACGCAGGCATGAGCCTGTTTAATGCGAGATCAGAATCATGCTGCAAGGCTCATGGATTCACATTATCCAGAGAGATCACTTTCTTTTCATTTCACAAAATTATTTAGCCTGTTTTGAGTATTCAGCGTTCCTGGTTTGCTTCCACGCTGAAAGTCTTATCAGAATAAAATATGTCATTCCATAAACAGGGCTGTGTTTTGTGTGTGCATATGTGTTTTGTGGACATTTGTGCCATTTAAAGCTCTTTGTGTTTCTGTTTTATAGTGTACTTCCATGATCAAGAACCAAGTTTCTTTTTAACATTTATTTATTGTTTGTAAACTATTGAATTAGAATCTTATATTTAATTGTATTATTTTTATTTATACTTCACTTTATAAATGAATACATGAAATAATAAATAGTTATTTTTGTTTTAACATGTATATATTTTGTATATATTTGTTTTTATTTATTATAAATTATTTAAATTATAATAAATTGTAATTATGGATTTTTTTAATTTATGTATAATATATTAAATATATTTGTGTCTTTTAAAACCTTTTGTGTGTATGTATGTTTGTTTTTGTTTTATAGTATACTTCCATAATAACCATATTTCTGTTTGTTTGTTTTTAACATTTATTTACTTATTTATTGTAAGCTATTGAGTTATAATCATACATTTAATTGTATTATTTTATTTATTTATAATATTTTATAAATAAATACATATACAAATAGAATAGAATAATAAATATTTATATTTTATTATATTTATTTCTATTATTTATTTATTATAAACTATTTAAATTATTATAATAAATTATTATGAATAGTTAATAGAAACTATTTAGGTTTTATTTTATTATTAAGTTTTATTTATTTATAATATATAATCTATTAAAATGTTATTTGTAATTCTGTAATATAAATACATTTTAATATTTATACTTCTATGTACTTTATTTATAATATAAAAAAAATATGTCTTTTAAAGCTCTTTGTGTGTATGTTTGTTTATTTTTGTTTTAAATTGTACTTCCATGATAACCATATTTCTGCTAAAAAACAAGTTTGTTTGTTTTTATTTTTTTATTTATTGTAAACTATTTCTAATCATAGTTATAAGTTATAATCTTATAACTAAATTATAAATAACTAAATATAAATTAAATATATTAAATATATTATTTTTTTTATTTTTGTGTTTATTTATAATATATTATAAATAATGTAAAAAAAAAACTAAAATAAATTATTATGTATATATTATGTATTAATTTATTTCAATTATTGTAATAAATTATTATGAATAGTTATTACATTACATTTTATTATTTGTTTTAATTTATTTTATAATACATTAAATATTAAATTATAAATTTGTAATCTATTATAAATAATAAAAAATAATACTAAAAATAACTCAAATTATTAATTAATAATTCGATTTAATTTATCCTTTGCCGTAACATATATTTATTTATTTATATTATATATATCTATAACATTTTATTAGTTTGTGTGTTTTTACTACTGAAAAGTATTAATTACGTTTTTAGATTTTTAATGTTTTCTGAATATATTTAGTGGCACTCGCACATGCATCACCCCCAATGTTTTTTGTGAATGGTTACTAGGGTATTCTGGTTGCTTGTTCTGGTCCATGTCAAAAGAGGCCACTCTCAAGTCTTAGTAATATTCTGGTCTCTAGATATGACTCATTGTGTAATAAGCTTTGAAAATCTTTGTCATTCTGTCATTGTCTTTTATTTTTTAATGGAACTCGTGGCTAATACCAAGCTTGCATAGTTCTCTTAACAATAACTGGAGTAACTATGCCATATAAGTAAAGAAAAGGTGTTGTTTCTCACTCTCTCTCAGCCTGGGCTGCTGCTCTTAACTGGCATGTGGCCGGGAACATTGCTACATCTCTTCCTATGATTGGCTCACAGTGAGTCTCGCAATACTTTAGAGAAACAGGAAATGACCTCGCCGTTCACTTTCCACCTTCTCAGTCTTTGTTAAACGATACGTCACAGCTCTTTTTGGTTTGGTTTTCCTCAACCTGGGCTGAAACTTCAAATTGTGAAGGACTGCTTTGTGTGTGTTTGTTTGTATAAGACAGAGCCCAGTGTGTGTGTGTGTGTGTGTGTGTGTGTGTGTGTGTGTTAGTCCAGGAATGTGTGTGACAATGTTTTATTTGCTCCGACTGACAGTATTCTGCAGACTTCAGTGCATTTCTGGCATTTTTAGGGGTGTGAAGGATTTATGCAGCTGGTGAGAGTCTAATAGAGAATGAGTGAGAAACAGAGTGAGGACGAGTGACACAGAGAGGTAGTGTGATAAAGTGGAGGATGGGCTGTGTTCCAATTTTACTCATGCTGGCCGTCCTAAATAGTATGCAAGATTAGTACAATTCCAGTAAATTTAGCCATTTTTTTATATGCAAAGTAACTGGATAATCTACTAAATCTGCCAAAATAAGCAGTATGCAGTATAATATGGGTTGAATACCGAGTCTCATATTGCAGTGCACCCAAGTTTACATGAAACTTGATCAAAAATGCAAAATAGGTTTTTTCTGAGATAATAACCAGAGGTTGCTTGCTGTGGTAAACAGAGATCATGTGATAGCCATATCATGAGGAGTTCATGTGATCATAATGTAGCATGATAACGCTTGAAATGCTCATTGTTGCATAATGCATTCAGTTTCACATGCTATTTTAAAAGAAATAATAAGCATTATACACTTTTTATAGGTGTTTTTTAAGTCTTTTCAGATTTTTCTGTGTCATAAGTGAAAATGTAAAAAAAAAAAAAAAAGATCTTTCTAGTTTTAAAGGATACATTTAAAGGAAAAAATATATTATCTTTATTGCTCTTTGTTTGACTTTTATTGCTTTTTGCATAATTGTAAATTCAGTTTTGCCGTAATATCAGTACCTAGACTTTTTAACCCCTTTTTCTTAAAATTATAAATGTTTTTAAATCAGGAAAATTCTTCTTTGCACCTTTATTATTTGTATTTATATGTTTTTAATTTGTAACTTTATTAGTTGGTTTATCTGAGACATGTAATTTATTAGAAATTTGTGTTTATTTTTATTTATATATATATATATATATATATATATATATTATTTATTCTTATTTATTTTATTCAGTTTTGACATTCTTTTTTTACATTTATTCTTATTTATTTAAATATTTAAATTTTATTTCTGACCTATTATTATTTTTTTTTTTTTCAACATTTTATTTATATATATTTTTTATTTTTTTTTATTGATTATTTGTGTTATTGTATATATTTTTTTTTTGAGTATTTTTAACTAAATTCTTTTTTTACTTTTTTTATATGTGTGTATATATATATATATGTATTTCTATTTCTGGCCTTTTATTATTATTTTACATTTAACAGTTGATTTTTTTTGTATATATATATATATATATATATATATATATATATATACATATATATTACATTTATATATATATATATATATTTCTATTCTTCTAATTTATTTGAATATATTGTAAAATGTAATTTATTTCTGTGATCAAAGCTAAATTTGCAGCATCATAAATGCTGTTCTTCTAAACTTTCTGTTCATCAAAGAAAGCTGAAAAATTCTAATTTGTTTGCAACACAATAATAATAATACTAAATGTTTTTTGAGCAGCAAATCAGAATATTAGAATGATTTCTGAAGGACTGTGTCACTGGAGTAATGATGCTACAAATTCAGCTTTAAAATCAATAGACTAGTTATATACATTTTAAAAAATATTCAAATAGTAAAGTGTTATTTTAAATTGTAATTAAAAATGTTTAAAAAAATGTTTTTCTGTACTTTGGATTAAATAAATGCAGGCTTGGTGAGCAGGAGAGACTTCTTTAAAAAACATTCAAACTGTTCAAAAACTTTTGACTAGTAGTGTATACACACACACACACACACACACACACACACACACATAGTCTTTCAAGATTTGAGGTAATCAAAAACCTCTAATTCAGTTCGGTTCGGTTTTTATGAGGAGTTAAAGGTGCACAACTTCCTTCTTGATGAAAATGTTTGATGAAGAGCCTTTTACAAAGGTCTTACGAAGCTGTTCTTTTCCTGTCTTTCTCTCTGTTGCAGGTGGGTACTGAGTATCGTGCCCTCTCTTGCGTCTGCCGCTGCTTGGACCTGCTTATAGTACCAGCCTCAGCTTTCCTGCCTGCTTGCTGCCCACATCAGTGAAAGGACTGCCCACACAACCCCACAATCCCTGTGACCCCGAACAACCCCTACACAAACAGACAGAGCTGAAGTGGGCACTATTGAATTGGCCAATCAGATTTAAGGATTTTTTGCTTTGGGATCCATTACTGCAGTTCACTTTTTCTTAGCACTTTTTTTGTTCTCTTTGCTTTGGCCTGGTGTGCATCCACAAGGAAACAGGAGCTTAATGATCTAAGAAGGAGAGGAACATTCTTAAAAGGACAAAAACACAAGCACACCCAAAGCACTTTGGGATTTTAAGGAATTGAAGTTTGCTTGCCGCTAAAGTGTGTTGAGATGGCAATGAACATGGCTCACATGCGGGACACGAAATGGCTGACGCTGGAGGTGTGTCGGGAGTTTCAGCGGGGAACGTGCGCCCGCACCGACGCCGAGTGCAAGTTCGCGCATCCCGCCAAGAGCTGCCAGGTGGAGAACGGGAGAGTCATTGCGTGCTTTGACTCACTGAAGGTAAGAAACACCTCAGGCTCGAATGTTACTGCCAGCTGCAGGTATTTCAGGGATATAGTTATGATAACAAAATTCTGGCTGAAATTTGTTCGTCTGTCTGATCTTGCCACTTTTGGTCACTTTTGGTATATATATATTAGTTTTATTTCATTCTATTTATTTATTTATATATTTTTTATTTTATTTCTGGTCTTTTATTATTGTTTCATTTAAAACCTTTTTATTGATTATGTGTGTTGCTGTATTTTATTTTTAAGCATTTTTACATTTTTTTTATTATTTTATGTTTATATTTTTATTTCTGGCCTTTTATTATTATTTTATTTTTAATGTGTTATTATTTATTTATTTTTATTATGTTTGTTTTAGTTTTATTTAGTATTATTCATATATATATATATATATATATATATATATTAGTTTTATTTTATTTTTAATAATTCTTTATTTATATTTTTACATTTTATTTCTGGTCTTTTATTATTATTTTATTTCAAACTTTTTTATTGATTATTTGTGTTGCTGTATTTTATTTTTGAGCATTTTTGTCACATGATTTTTTTACATTTATAATTTTTTATTCCTTTTATTCCTTGCTTTTTATTAGTATTTTATTTTTAACATTTTATAATTGTTTACTTATTATTTTGTTTTATTTTATTATATATATATATATGTGTGTGTGTGTATATATATTAGTTTTATTTTATTTTTTTATCTATATTTTTTATTTCTGACCATTTATTTTTATTTTATTTGTAACTTTATATATTGATTATTTATGTTATTGTATTTTTTATTTATTTTTTTTTTTTTGATACAATCTTTTCATGACCATGATAGAAAAACAACAGAAAGGCAGAGCAGGAAGAAAAACAAAAATTAAAGATGTTGCAAGCCAGACTAAAACTCTCATTGCTTACATGAACAGACTTATTGTGCCAAAGAATGTGCGCCAACTACTAGGCCACAGCAATTTTTTTTTTATGTTTCCCTTTAGTGCAAATATTCTTATTCATTCATTAATCCATTTTTTACCAGGTTTTACTGGTTTACTAATTTTACTAGTCAAATAGCACTTTTATGAGCATGAAAATAAGCAAGATTAGTTTCCATATTATCTGGATATATGAATGGCTCAGTGTTTTACCTCAGAATGACACAGGCTTTAGTCATTAATTCCTTCTTCGTACTTTCCAGCATGCCAACATGTGCATTCCACACACTATATAAAAATGTAAATCAACTGCACTGTAAAGCGCAGGGACTTTTATATAGGAATTTCTTTTACAGGCGTAGTAGTCTAGACCTTAATACTTACAGGAGGACCCATCACCATGACAACGCACCAGCATTGTTGTCATGATTGTTATTGAAACCGTGATGATCATTGTCACAAAAAGAACAAGCCTTGACCTTTAAATGTTTTGTATAGAGAAGTTCCTGCAAACTCTCGAAGTTGCAAAACATCTCGAAAAATGTTCAAATCCAGGTCTCTTTCAGAAGAAGACTAAACATAAACTGATTATTCTGTACTTTGCTGCCTTGTAATAACATACTGAATCTTTTATGTTTGGACAAGACAGTCTGAGGCCTCTGCTCTTTTCTGCAGTTTTGGTTCAGTTCCTCATTTGGTCAAGTCAAAGAGACACTCAGTACTCTGAAACCACCAGAACCCAAGCCTGGCTGAGTAAGAGGACTCTCAAAACTGAACGATTTGGCGTTCACGATAATGGTTTTCAGTTAATGTTGATAATTATATGGCTATATTGTATTTTTAAACCCTTCGGCTATTCAGCACAAAGCCACTGGTACTAGTACAAATCCCAGAAATATGAGAAATATACACAGAGAGAGGCCGCTTACAGGAGCTAATGCACGTTTCTGTCATTCTCGTTTCCCGTCCCGAGATCTGAATGGAGTATTTGCTCTCTTCAGATCCAAATCCTTTTTGATGAACAGGCTGATACCAGCCAGTAACTCTACAGAGATCTGATCCTCCTCCATGAGCCCTCTGCTTTTCCCTCTAATAACACCAAAAATCACATCCATCAGTGTGGACCCCGAAACTGGCCCTCTCAGAAAGTCTGAGTCAACAAAGACAGAGAAGTCTGTAATGCCTAGCAGAAGAAACTAGGATATCGGACAACTTTCTGCCATTTGGAAGCATATACTGTTTAGTGTTTATAGAGTGAAAACATTATTGTTTTGTAAAATGTAAACACTGCTAATGTGAGTTTTATAAGTGTTATTATTTTATTTAAATAATAGAATTTAATATAATGCATATTTGTATTTTATAAGTTTATAATTATTTTCAGATTTATATCAAGTCAAACATGCATATGTATATAAAAATATATATTTACATATATTTTTATTAAATATATACATATATATATATATATAAATTAAAAATGATTTTCATATAATATATAATAATAAACAAATTATAGTATGTATATATATATATATATATATATATATATATATATATATATATATATATATATGAACAGTTCCGATGCAAAACCCCCTAAAATATGTAAGGATATATATGTAAATTGTAGGCAATACCAATAACCCATTATTCTTTATATATGAAAGCCGATAAACGATATGTTGGCCGTTTTTATAGAGCCAATTCCCTTGCATCGCCACTACTCACATTTTCTTCAGAAAAAAAAAAATGAATGACTCAATAACCGATAAATAAAAAAATACATAAATAAAGAAATAATTATTATTAATAAAATATTCTTTACATATGAAAGCTGATAACCGATATGTTGGCCGTTAAATCAAAATCCAAATGTTTATATAATTTTTTAAGGTCCAATTCCCTTGCATCACCACTACTCACTACTCACAATATATATATGTAAGGATATATATAAAAATTGTTCCCAATACCAATAACCCATAATTCGTTATATATGAAAGCCGATAACTGATATGTTGCCCATTAAATCTAAATGCTAATTTTTATATTATTTTTATAGAGCCAATTCCCTTGCATCGCCACTACTCACATTTTCTTAAAAAAAAAAAAAATTATGAATAACCGATAATTCTGATTATAACCGATATAACAAATAAATAAACGAATTAATTAACTGATAATGATAATTCTTTAAAAATAAAATAAAAAGAGAACCAATTCTCTTGTATCACCACGACTCACAGTTTCTTCAGAAAAAAGTAAATAAATAAATAATTACATTAACAGTTAACCGATAATTCTGATTATAACCAATATAACAAAAAAATTATTAATTAACTGATAAACGATAATTCTTTACATATGAAAGCCGATAACCGATAAATCAAAATCCAAATTTTTATATAATTTTTAAGATCCAGCTCTCTTGCATCACCACTACTCATATATGTTCATATATATATATACTCAAATATATATAATTTTTTACATTTATTTTAAATGTATTGCTTTTAAAAACATCTCAGGGGAAAATGTGAGTAGTGGTGATGCAAGGGAATTATGGATGGTTTTCTGGACATTTCTGCGGTTCCTAAGTTATTTTGAATGTTTTTATACGGTTGTTAGAGTTTGCTAAGGTATTGCTAGTTGGTTGCTAGGATGTTATGGGTGTTTTCCCACCTCTAGTTCTCAGTTACTGTGTTTGTGCTATGATATTACTCATGTCCATTCTTCACCTATGGTTTTTTCATTTGTTTTATCATCCACCAAACACTTTTTTAGCTCACCTTTCCTTCTTAATCCACATAATCTGATGTTTCATTCATGTCGGTAGCACAAATGAAATGAGTTTTGAAAACCCATCATATGAGCAATAATACTAGTGATTTGTCTTAGCAAGCAAAACTAAAGGGTTTTTTCCAGTTTACGCCTTATGCTTTGATAAATGAATTATGGCCTATGTCACATCTGTCCAGAATGAGTTTCTGTGAAGTTCTCCTAATCCATTACTCTGCTTCATGTCGTCCGGTGTTTGGCTTAGTGTGGAGCTGCTAAATTATTCATATAACTAAATATCTTTAAATATTAAAAAGACCACATATGCTGAATTATTAAAATGTTTAAATTTGCTGAAATATTAAAAACGTCAGTTATGAGTTTATTAGGTGTTAATTTGTGTCACCAGGACTTTGCAAACAACTCCACGCACTATAAGTGTGTGTGTGTGTGTGTGTTTGTGTGTGTATGTGTGTGAGTGTGTGTGTATATGACCACTTCCTTCCAGAGCAGTAGGGAATGCCACTTTGTAATTTTCCATCTATTTTTACACGGCAGGAGAAAAGCAAATACACACACACACACACACACTGGCAGGGGGGTACAAGCTAAATCTCAGGTTTGCTGGGAAACTTTGGCAATGTTTCAGGTGTTCCCCTACACAGACACTCACTCACTCACTCACACACACACACACATACATACACACACACACACACACACACACACACAGAGAGATCGGTTTATATTGGACACATGCAGTAGTCGAGACACTTTTGAAAAATATACAGCATGTACAAAAATGTACTATAGGTTTTTTGGACATTACCATGAAACTACCATTTATTTGTATGGTTTTCAAATAGTATGTATATACCACAGTACATGATTTTATTTTATTATATTATATTACCATATTATATATTTAAGATTTTTCATGTTTTTTTTAAAGTCTCTGCTGCCCACCAAGCCTGCATTTATTTGATCCAAAGTACAGCAAAAACAGTTTATTAAGGTTAAATAAATGCAGGCTTGGTAAGCAGAAGAGACGTCTGTAAAAAATAAAATAAAATCTGTAAAACATCTTACTTTTTCTTGTAATATACGTTTGACTGGTATATTATTTTATTTTATGTTTTGTTTCATACATTACTGTCTAAAAGTTCCGAGTCAGTAAGCTTTTTTTATGTTTTTGAAATAAGTCCCTCATGTTCACCAAGACTGCATTTACTCAATTAAAAGTACATTCATATTCTGAAATATTATTACAACTTAAAATAACTGTTTTCTATTTAAATATAATGTAATTTATTGCTGTGATGAAAAGCTAAACTTTCAGCATCATTACTCTTCAGTCTTCAGTGTCACATGAGCTTTCAGAATTCATTATAATATGCTAATTTGGTCCTTATTATAAAAGCTGAAAACGTATGCATAATATTTTTGTGGAAACCGTGATACATTTTTTTTCAGGAATCTTTGATAAATAGAAAGTTCAGAAGAACAGTGTTTATTTAAAAATAGAAATCTTTTGTAACATTTTAAATGTATTTACTGATTTATTTAATGCTTTCTTGCTGAACAAAAGTATGAATTTTGTAAAATAACAAAAACATTAATAATAAACATTTGAATAGTAGTGTATTTACTTGTACAATATTATGTTATATTAAAATATAGCTATTTATAGTATTTAAATGATAAAATATATAATATATCTTTTACATCACAGTAATAGTGTACATAATGATTTTTTTCTGAAAATGTAATTGAATTAAATATTTTAAACAATATTTTGTTGACCTTTTGTTTGGAATCGAATAAATGGCAACTAAAGGGCAAGATAATTTGTTACAATTAATATACACACCGTCAATGCCGCACAGCTCCGGTACTGCAACAGTTCAGTTTTCTCAAGGAGGAAGAGTAAAATACAGATGAACTATGAACACGTGTTTTGCGTCAGGCGACTCGAGTCGTATGAGAAGATCTACTGTGAATAAATGCCAGTGAGAGTCGTGAATCTAGCGCTGGCCTCGTGTTCGTGTGTGTTTGAGGGAGAAAGAGAGGTAAAGATCTAAAGAAATTGTTTCAGTGCAGATGTGGACAGAAGAACATTGTCTAGTGTGTGAGTGTGTGTGTGTGTGTGTAACACCACTTTTGGCCATGTTGAATCGTGCTGGCTGGATGAAAAGCACACTGTGAGGCTGCTGACGCTGACTGCCATGGGCCAAAGTCCAGACACGCACACACACACACACTGCTCAGCTTTATCTATCATCCCTCCATCTGACAGAATGATAGATTTGTTATCTCTGCCTGTATAAATATTGCCAGACTGACAGAGAGAGAGAGCGAATGTGACAACAAATGAACTAAATAAAACCGACAGAAAAGAAGAGCTTTAATATGAAGAAGGAAACAAAAACCTGTGAAAAAATAGCAGTGGTTTTCAGAGAGACAAAAAGAGAGAGAGAGAGAGGAACAGCTATGAATTCGGTGTTGTTTTACACTTTTTTTGCTCCAAGCGAAATGGAAGATCATAGAGTGGAAAAGTGGCTTTTGAGCGAAGCTGACGTGGGTGAGAGATGTTTGAGCCGGCTGGCCAGTTTCCTCATCTCTAATAAGAAACAGACGAGCCATATGGCTCACAGAGCCAAGATGGCCACTGCATAGGTTTTGGCGGGAACAGGAAGTTCTAAGTGTAGGTCAAAATGGACTAAATAGGTGCATCTTCATCCATAAGAACATTTGACTCTATGTAAATGTCACTGATTTCTGTGCAAGGCATCTGTGTTTGAGTGGAAAAATGCTTTTGTCTCATTAGAATGCTCATGTTTAATGTTATAGTGACCAATGGGAGCTATTTTTAAAACTTTTTATAAGAGGATTCTTTTAAAAACATAAAACATCTATTTATGAAAGTTAAATCTGTTTCATGTGGTATTTTTATGTATGTCACTGCGTTATGAGGGCAGCTCGCAGCTTAACGATTAGAACAGACCGTGGATGGCCTTCTTTTAGATGGTATAATTAGAACAGGTATCACATGACCGGGCATCTAAAACACACAGACACGCACACACACGTACTCATCCAGAAACACAACACAAATAAGTATCTATGCTTTCAACAGTCCATTTGCATATCATGCAAATCATTTGACTGAATATAGTCAAATATGCTTCCTCTTCCCAGCAGCACTCATTGGTTCCAATCAGACGAGACAGAGGTGAAGTTGAGATCAACCAGTAGTAGGGAGGACCAGCACTCCCCTTTAATGCTTATCTCTACGTTTTGGCTCGAGTTAGTGCAATTATGCAATGCACCAGAGAGATCTTCCCAGTTTAATGGTGCTGTTTACTGGTAACGAACGCTCCTTTGACCTTGTTCAGTCACACAAAACAAATCTGAATGCTAAACAGGATGTTCAAAGCGATGTAAAATAGATGAGATTTGTACACCTGCAAACGCACTTCAATTGAATTTGAGTTTATTTGTTGCCTACAGACTACATTTAGTCTAATGAACTGAATTACATGGTGGCTAGTTTATTTATTGTGATAATTATCATTTATAAATGTAACAAATTTGGTCTGCCACTTAATAAAACATATAAAAATGTTTGTTTTCTCACAATTGTGAGTTTATACCTAGCAATTCTGAGAAATAGTTGCAATTGTAAGAAATAAAGTCAGAATTTTGGGATATAAACTAGCAATTCTGGAAAATGAAGTCAGATTTACATGCAGTAAACAATTCTAAGAAATATATAAACTCGCAATTGTGACTTTTTTTCACAACTTATAAACTCACAAATCTGAATATTTTTCTCAGAATTAATTTCTCACAATTGTGAGATATAAACTTGCAATTTTGAGAAATAAAGTCAGAATTGCGTGATATGAACTCGAAATTCTGAAAAATAAAGTTGCAGGTTTGAGAAATGAAGTCACAATTTCAAAATATGGACTCGCAATTGTGACTTTTTTTCTCAGAATTGTGGGATATAAACTTGCAATTTGGAGAAACAAGTCAGAATTTTGAGATATAAACTTGCAATTGTGACTTTTTTTCTCAGAATTGCAAGTTATACATCAGAATTGCATTAAATAAACTCACAATTCTGAGAAATATAAAAACCTGCAATTGTGACTTTTTTTCTCAGCACTATGAGATACAATCTCGCAGTTTTGACAAATGAAGTCAGAATTTTGAAATATAAATTTGGAATTATGGCTTTTTTTCTTAGAATTGCACATTTATATCTCGCAATTATGAATTTTTGTCTCATTATTGTGAGATATAAACTCATAAATAGGAGTTATAAAGTCAGAATTGCATGATATAAACTTGCAAATCTGACTTTTCTTCTTAGAATTGCAAGTTTCTCGCTATCTCGCAATTGTGACTTTTTTTCTCAGAATTTTGAGATATAAAACTCGCAATTCTGAGAAATAGTTGCAATTCTAAGAAATAAAGTCAGAATTTTGAGATTTAAACTTGCAATTGTGACTTTTTTCCTCAGAATTGTGGGATATAAACTCGCAATTTGGAGAAACAAGTCAGAACTTCAAGATATAAACTTGAAATTGTGACTTTTTTCTCAGAATTGCAGGTTATAGACTTTAAGTCTATAACTGAGACATTAAGTCAGAAAAATTGGTAAAATAATGATCTGTTTCAAACTGTTTTCTTGAACACTTCCTCATCTACAACTGGTCAGACAAACGGATAGTCCCGCCCCAAACTCGCATCATTGGTTGAGCTCATATTTCTGTGGAGCTTCAAAAAACAACTCACCTCAGCTTTAAACCTGAACCTTTTTCGCTGTAAGGACTTTTCAGGTTTGCCTTAACATTCATCCATCAAGCATGAACCTGCCCTGCCCTTAAATACTGGTCCTCGTCCAAAGAAAAGACAAACAGATCAAGGCATAGCATGAGAACATCAGACGAATATTATTTCAAAGGCTAGATGCTGAGAAGAGATCTTATTTGGGATTTGTTTTCAGCGGCGAAGTGTAGAAGTCTGAATCTCTGGTGAATGCTACTGTGTACAGAGAAGTTTGACGCTAGCATGTGACTTTATGACATTACAGACATTTTTTTTATATAAAGCTGATGTTAATTGCCTTGTAAGTGCTTTGCATTGTTAGGCATGACTTTACTAGGTTCAAAACTGCAGTCAGTAAATCCATTAGCAAAGACTTCTGACAGCTAATAGACTTAATCTTGGCAGCAAATGATTTAATCTGGATTTTCTTGACTGAAGATGCCAAATGGCAACTCATTCAGAGGTTTTTCTTGGATGGTTTTATACTTTTTTTCTTTAAACAAAGACAGATGTGATTCTATAGCAGACACACATGGCTAAACGTTCCTGTCTGCCCACTTTTCAAATCGACTCAACGCCTATGATTATTTCAGTATATGTTTATTATGTTCTCTCCCACAAGCTTGATACACCTAGGCAAGAAAAATGACAAACAATGCCTCTTTAATATCTTAATTGTTTCTCTTACACTGGTAATGTCTTTTTCTGAAGTAATATTGGCTGCCAATGTTTCTGTGCAATTGCTTTGTAGGTTAACTGGACTATATTAAAAAAAACCTGTTGAGCCTAGTTATTGTTTACTAGAACTAGGTCTAAAACTGTTATAAAATTCTTGCTGTCCTTGAAATAAATAAAAAAATTAAATAAAATATTAAATAAAAGATAAAATTAAATAAAACAAACAAACAAACAAACAAACAAAAAAAATAATAAAATGAAATATTAACAAGAAAATTAGAAATGTTGCAACTAACTGAAATTTATGTTGAAATACAAAAATGACTAAAACTAAAATTGAAATACAAATAAAATAACATATTACATAAAAAATAAAAACTAAATGACAATTGTAAATATTACCCTGACAACTAATTAAAACAAAAATGTAAACTAAAATAAATTAAAGCTAAACAGAAATGTAAAAAAAAAACAACAGTTATAAAATGAAAAGTACATAGCAAAAATACTAAAACCTAAAGTGAAATTAAAATTAACTTAAAGTCAAATTAATTTAATTAATTAATTTCAAAGATTAATAAACCTTGTAATAGTGCAAAAATAAAAGCACGATGTATTCACAATTTATCTGAACTATGTTTTAAAATTTTTCTACCTTCATGTCAAATCAAATTAAATAAAATAATAAAATTAAATATTAACAAGAAAATTATATTACATATTGCCCTGACAACTAACTGAAATTTATGTTGAAATACAAAAATGACTAAAACTAAAATTTTAATACAAATCAAATAACATAACATATTACATAAAAAATACAAAAAAATGTAAATGAAAATTGTAAATGTTGCCCTGACAACTAAAATAAGTTCAAATAATAATTCAAATCATTACTGAAACTCAATAAAATGACAAAAATGTAAACAAAAATAAATTAAAGCTAAGGTAAAAAAATTAATAAATAAAATAAAATAAAATGAAAAGCACATAACAAAATTACTAAAACTTAAAAAAATAATAATTAATTAATTTAAAAGATTAATAAATATTTTCATGTCAAATTCTTATACTGTATTATTTGCTAAAATTTGTCTATTTAGATTTTTCCCATGTAACTTCATACTGAAACATAATTCAGAAGTCCTGAGCTAAGAGTCAGTGTTCACTGAGCAATAAAAGTTCTCCTCTGGGCTTTCTTCCAGGTCAACATTCAATAATAAATTGTTGTTCTTGTCTTGTTTTGGACTGTTTAGTTTAGTGTGGAAGTTTCTTAAGGGAGTTTGTAGCCTGGGATCCAAATACCATCATCCGCCTGTTTATAGGAGCTGATCTTCTCTGTCTGAAGACCTCAGCGCTCTGGAATACAGCTCCCAGCGCTCGGCCAAACTCAGCCAACTTCTACAGAAGTCATCATGGCGGTCGCATCAATCTCGTGTTGCACGCACTCACAGCTTTTAAAGCTTACGTCATCTCTGACCCCATATCAACTTGAGTGTGTGTGTGTGTGTGTGTGTGTGTGTGTGTGTGTATGTGCGCGCGCTCGCTCATGCTCTCTCTGTCTGTATATGGCTATTTTTGACACCAAGCTTACATTGCGAAGTCTGAGAGTCTGAGAGTCTTTTTGGTTGTGAGTGACTCGCTCTGTTTACATTTTGTAAGGTAATGGCAGATACACTCTTGTCAGAGTTTTACTACACTAAATACCTATTGAAAACCAAAGCTAAACATTATTCTGCTACTGAACTCTAAAGTCGCTTTATTGCTCTGAGATACTAATATATGACTCAAGCTGTTAGATTAGTCGGTCATAAAGTTAATGAGATCTCTTTTAATATGTCAATTATTAGCAAACTGATTTTAATATAGCCTTTTTTTGAGCTAGTGTTTGATAAGAGATCGTAATTAAGCCTCAAACCTGCTCAGATTTGCCAAGATAGCAAAGTCTGAGATTTCAACATCACCTAAATACTTCTTATCAGCTTCTAACAAAATCTAATTATATGGACTGTGCTACACTAAACTCGCTCACTGTCTCATTTCTTTCTTTTATTTCTACAAAAGAATTTTGAGAGAAACGTCTGACAAATTTGACATAAACATAGATAGATAGATAGATAGATAGATAGATTATATCGTTCTTTTTATCATCTATCTAGTTGTATCTATCATTCCATCTGTCATTCTTTCTATTTTTCTTTCTATCTAGCTATCATTCTAGCTATCGTTCTTTCTACCATTCTTTCTCTCATTCTATCATTCTTTCTATTTATTGTTCTATCATTCTATTTATCGTTCTTTTTGTTTCTAACATTCTATCTATAATTACTTCTGTCTATCTGTCTATCTATCTATCTATTGTTCTATCTGTCGTTCTATCAATCTATCTATCGCTCTGTCATTCTTTCTATCTGTCTATCTATCGTTCTATCATTCTTTCGACCAATCTAGCTATCTACCTATCGTTCGAACTATCTATCGTTATTTCTACCAATCTATCTAGCTAGCTAGCTAGCTAGCTATCGTTCTAGCTTTCTATCGTTCTATCTGTCGTTCTTTCTGCCAGTCTATCTAGCTATCTATCTATCGTTCTGTCTATCGTTCTTTCTACCATTCTTTCTCTTGATCTATTGTTCTTTCTATTTATTGTTCTATCATTCTATTTGTTCGTTCTTTGTTTCTTTCATTCTATCTATAATTTTTTCTATTGTTTTATCTATCCATCTATCTATCTATCTATCGTTCGTTCGTTCGTTCGTTCTTTCTACCAATCTATCTAGCTATCTATCTAGTGTTCTAGCTATTCCTCTCGCTGTCTATCTATCATTCTAGCTATCAATCATCTATCTACCTATCGTTCTAGCTATCATTCTATCTATCATTTTAACTATTGTTTTATCTATCTGTCATTCTGTCCTTCTATCTATCGTTCTTTCTACCATTCTTTCTCTTATTCTATCGTTCTTTCTATATATTTTTCTATCTATCATTTTATTTATTGTTCTTTTTTGTTTCTTTCATTCTATCTATAATTCTTTCTATTGTTTTATCTATCTTTCTATGTACCATTTTATCTATCTATCTATCTATCTATCTAGCATTCTAACATTCTAACATTCTATCATTCTGTTTATCGGTCTGTCTGTCATTCTATCAATTTATCTATCTATCATTTTAACTGTCATTGAGAGAAGTATACAATGAATAGTTGGATTGACAGATAGCTCAGTGGTCCTGTGTGAGTGTAGTAACATTCAACAAATGTGATCCACCTAAACACACTAAAGGAGCACTAGAGAACGGGACTGGACCAGTCTCACCATGTATGGAGACAGAGCAGCGAATGCCCCACAGCAGCCCAGCCACTGTTAGTAACACGCTCATGGAATGTACACTCAGAAAACACAGACACACTGGGCATTCATTAGAGAATAAATGTCTGTTTGAAAGCATAAACATGAGCGCAGTAAATCCACAGAGGACGTTTTCATTCCTGGATCACGCCATAGAAACAAGCCAGCACTGCGATCTAACACACAGACACAGAGAGCATGAACCCGACCAGCAGACCGAGAAAACTGTTTATCTGACATACTGTCCCAGTGTGTCATAACACAATCACCTAATTCCTGCTCCCTCCCTCACTCTCACTCATTTTTGTATTATTTAAATATTTACACTAAAAAAGTACCGTAGCACTACTATGGTTTTTATGTGACATGCACCAGTGATACGTTTTGTCTATTGCAATGCACTCTGAGAATCATGTGCACTGGAGAGCATGCACACGAGTTTTAAACCCAAATTGGCCCCTGAAAGAGTTAGATAGCCTGCTTATCAGGAACAGCCTGACCCTGGCCTACTTCAATTTGTGTGTGTGTGTGTGTGTGTGTGTGTGTGTGTGTGTGTTTGGTCGTCCAGCCCTGTGTCTCGCTGTGAGAGAGCGATTTCATCTCTGCGTGACTCAGCTTCTAGTGAACTCTGGGAGTGGACCCTGCACTTCCTGTAGAGCTGAACGGGCTGAGTCATCAAAGCTCTGACTGACAGGAAATACATCATCAACCTCGACGCATCAATCTTTAAGCGGGAGGGGGCACCAAATTGCATTATTCATTAGCGCGGTGACTGCAACACACGGACGGTACACGTGATGCGCTTCATTTCTAGAGATTAAAATTGTTGTCATATGACATAAGCAGACAGAATTATGTTTGTGAGCATTTTATGTGCATGATAGGTGAAATGCATAGAACGACAGACATTTGTGAGGTTGTGTGTGTGTGTGTGTGTGTGTGTGTGTGTGTGTGTGTGTGTGTGTGTGTGTGTTTCAAGCACACACTCATAAAGTGATGGTACAGATGTGACTAGCCCTCCACAGGCTGTTTGCTCAAACCTTGTGTCTGTCGTGGTCATGGTATCCTAGCAACAGAGCCCTCCATCTAAGCCCAGCTCATTCTGATGTGTATTTATGAAAAAGGATCGAAAACACACTGAATTCAATTATCAAAGCCCTGGAATAATGATGAAAGAGAGAGAAAAGGAGTAATTTTTTTGGTCTGCTTTTGAATCTGATAATAAATGCCTAAAACAGAGCGTATAGTTGCTGATAAAACAGCTCTTGACTTTGATTGGTCACTCAGTGTTTTGCTAAACATTGTATTTGAGTTATTTTTTGCTAGTTTTTTTTGTCTCTCATATCACATAGCTGTACAAAAATATTTCAAATTGATATTTCATTAGTTTTTTTGCTAAGAGGACAGGATAATATAGTCAGCTGGTCATTATCCCAAAATAAACCCCTTCGGGGTGAAACAAGATCCCTGTGGTCGTTTATTTTGTGGTAATGACCGACGGACTGCAGGTTGTCTCTTAGGAGCTATGATTGAAATGCAATACTGTTTACTGCATACTTAGCGGTTTATACTGCTTAATATCTGTTTATACGACATACTATTAAAATAGTATGTGAAACTGTACATGGTATGCAACAATAAACATTGCAAATATTAATATGATTCTCACTATGACCTCACTTTGTTGGAAGTTTTATTCAGCGAGTGGAAAGAATGATCGTATTGGTAATAAATAGTCTATATTTATAATAATCTATATATAAAAAATAATTAATATAATCTACATATAAAATATAAATATATATTTTAATGCTCACCAAAGCTGCATATATTTGGTCAGAAATGCAGTAAATATTGTGAAATATTATTACAGTTTAAAATAACTTTTCAATATATATATATATATATATATATATAAATGTCATTTATTTCTGTAATGCAAAGCTGAATTTTCAGCAGCCATTACTACAATCTTTAGTGTCACTTTAGAAATCATTCTAATATGCTTATTTGACCAGTAGTGTGTGTGTATTTTTTATATATAATAAAAATATATTACATATTATATTCATTATGCTATATTTTGTCTATTTTTAAATGTATTTATTGTATATATATATTGTATATATACCTTTTATGATCCATTTATAATAAGAGTAACCATAGAAAGTATTCAAACATAGACCAAAGCTACATTTTAGAAGCTATCAGATGAGTGTCTGTGGGAGAGCCCTGCACAGGACCTGAAAGAGATCACCCCGATTTTGAGGGTAAAGGAGGGAGGGTCGGATAATCCCGTGGAGACTATACGGATAATCCCGGGATTATAATCCTAATCCTATGTCACACTGGACAGCTCACATTGCTGCTAATCGGCTATAGCGCCTTAAAGCCACTGTGAACACTGTTAATCCTGTTACTGAGATCCACGTAATCTCACGCTGATAAGGTAATCATACAGAGAGTTAAAATGTCTACGTGGATGCCAGTTATTGCCTACATGGGGACCAGACAGTGATCTTCATATCTGACTGAAAATGTAAAAATGCCTTCTTAGATTTAGGAAGAGAAAATATCACTAGCTCAGTAGAAGTCAGTGGAAAGTCCCCACCATGACAGACAAACAAACATCTGTGAGTGGAAGTACACATATCCGAATGACATTAATTACTGCAGACAGCTCTGTGACCTTTGACCCCACTCTTTCGCTCCGGATGAACCAGGCGTGTGGTCGCCTAAGAAATGTGTAAGGATATCTTGACAGGCGTGAGACAACGACAACAAACGTGCATCGTGAGAACCTTGGCAGTGTCAGAGGGGGGTGTGCAGTGAGAAAAAATAAAGAGGCAAAGAAACTGTTAACGAGAAAAGAGTTGGCAGAGGGAGCGACAGCCAACATGACAGCTGACCAAGATCTGACTCTCTCTCTCTCTGCTTCTCTCTTTCTTTTGCCGTCAGCCACAAAACTGTAGTCAGAGATGGAGCAATGGATAAAAAGTGCACAGAAAAAGAGAACTACAATTTTCTTTTCAAAGAAATATGGTGGAAAACTTGCTACTATGATGCTGGAGTGTTGTAGATGGTTGCTATTGTGTTCTGAGTGTTTTTACTGTGTTATGGTTCTGTCAAATACCTTAAAAAATCAATAGCAGTATTTGTTTTCAGCAAGACATGTGATTTGAGGTACCATTCATATCCTTAGCACAAAATTAGTTAATTTAGTTACATGCCAAGATATAATAAGTTAAAAGGTCTCTTTAAAATACTAGCCCTAAGTATAACAAAAAGAATGTATGGAATTTCCACCACGTAAACATGCTTTGGCAAATCATAACTATGACAAAAAAATAGAAAAAAGTCAAGTTAATGGCTAAAATTGGCAAAAAGCTGAAATGAGATACTAAGTCAATAATGAGGTAAAGTTACATTTATAACATTTAGTCAGAATTATGACATAAGAAGTCAAAATTGTGAGATAAAAAGTCGAAACTGAGATAAAAGTCAAAACGATGAGATTTAATACATTTTGAGATAAAAAGTCAAAATAAGAAGTCGAAACTATGAGATAAAAGTCATAATTATTGCCAAGAAATTACTTTAATGATTTAAATGACTGAAAGGATTGTAAGATAAGTCAATTAAGAGATACATTTAAAAAAGCATTTATGACAAAAAAATTGACAAGAAATGACAAAGCAACATTATTAGGTAATTATGGTCAAAAAGTCAAAATTCTGACATTGTTGTAATTATGAGGTGAAAATACAAAATTATGACATTGTTATGAAATTAAATGAAAAAAAAAAAATGCAATTCTATCAAAAAGTTGACAAGAATTGACAAAGCCATATTATTAGATACTAAGTTAATTATGAGATAAAAAAAACAAAAGTATAACTTTGTTGTAATTATGACCCAAAAAAGCATAAAAAACTGTGAGATTAAAGGCATAATTGACAAAAAGTTGAAATTGTCAAAAAAAAATGATCAAGATAAGTCAATTATGAGATAAAGTAAAAATTATGACAAAAAAAAAACAATTATGACAAAAACCTGACAAGAAATGACAAAGCAACATTAATAGATACTGAATTAATTTAGATAAAAAGTCTAAATTAAGACATTGTCGTAATTATGAGTTAAAAAGTCAAAATTATATGACGACAAAATTGACAAAAAGTTTATGGAAAAATGACAAAGCAACATTATTAGATACTAAGTTAATTATGAGATAAAATGAGATAAAAAATTATGACATTGTTGTCATTTTAAAATAAAAAAAGTCAAATTTATGACATTATGTCATGAGATAAAGTCAAAATTATGACAAAATTTTGACAAGAATTGACCAAGAAACATTATTAGATACCGAGGTAATTATGAGATCATGAGTCAAAATTATAACATTAAGTCATACAGTAATTATGAGACTAAAGGTCATAATTCCCATAACTGACTTTTTATCTCATTTTTATCTCAAAATGTTTTTATGTCATAATTTGGATTTTATATTGTAATAATTCTGTTGTCAAAATTAGGATTTACCAAAGCAGGATTTACTTTTCTTATGCGGTGAAAACAGGCTTCCATGAGAATAAATTCACTTCATTAGTGAACATGAAGAGCATGATTATTTCAGTAATGTACAGGCACAGAATGTGGGGAAAATAGTCAGATCACTATTGAGCATTTAGACACACACACACACACACACACATTGTAAAACGTGTCCGCCAGTAAACTGTAAGTCAGTGCAAGTACAAAGGGACTCTGTTGTTGCGGGACAGCAGCGGCTGACACTATACATGAGGATGAGACCTCCCTCCATCCATTTAAAATCACTCACACCATTTAATCTGTGCAAATCATTTTATCCGTGTGGGTGATGCTGTATTGATACATTTTGGACATTATTTGTTTGCATGTAACTGCTAAAATGTTTCCTGTTATAATTAACAACTAAAAGCTAAACTAATTTAATATCATGGTGATATAAGAGGGGTTTAAAGGAGGCATTTAGACTTCTAAAATTCTCTCCTATCCTTGTACAGTCAGCTAAACTTTCTGTAACCTGAGACGGGCTGAGTAGGGATTTTTTTTTTTCCGGAATTTTTGTCCAGCTGTAAAAGAAAACGTCAGCCAGTTTATAAGGATGAGAGGACACTTTTTGTTTCTTGTTTAATTCAAAGAGTCAGAGAGAGTCACGTAAAACTATATCACAAAGAACTAAATCAATTTTGGTGCAAGAAACTTTCACTGACGCTGACATTGACTAAGTGGATTTCAGGGAAGAAAAATACTCGAGTTTGTCTGCATTAAAGTGTAATTCGCAACGTTTTGATAAGAAGTACCTGTGAAATAATAAAAAAGAACATACTTTTTTTTCTGATTGATATGCATTCATCTGCACTTTATGTATGAGTAAAACACTCTAAATTATACATGTGCTACTTTAATTTTCCTAATATATACACTGCAAAAAAGGCTGATTTTACTATTTTTGTCTTGTTTCTAGTCAAAATATCTAAAAAATCTTAAATTAAGATGCATTTACTAGACAGGCAAAATGACAAAAAAAAGTAAATTAAGTGCAGTCTGCTAAAAATAAGTATAGTAAGTAATTATCTGCCAGAATATTAAGTGCATTTTGCTTAAAACAATACAATTTTTGCAGTGTATATATATATGTGTGTGTGTGTGTGTGTGTGTGTATATATAATTGTATGAATATACATAGAAATTTCACCTGAGGTGATTGGAACATACCCTCTGTTTTTTGGCTCAGTGCTTATATGTTACCATATGCAAGCATTGACCTAAACGACCTGCTGTAGCAGAGTTGGAAAGACTGCATCCTCTCTCTCTCTCTCTCTCTCTCTCTCTCTCTCTCCCTCTCTCTCCATCAGCTGTCAGGAGGCCGAGTGACGATCAGGAATGACTTTCTCTCTAGCCTCTCTGATTTCACTGACAGGGCTGTCTGTAGTGCATTCTAGTCTGAGGATCCTGTTTCAAATGCGTTTCCTGCCATGCGCAACTGGAGGTTTTTCACCTCTGTGAAAAAAAACTTCAAAGAGCACATGTTAAAAAACAAACAAACAAACAAAAAAGAATGTTAGCACTTGTTTTAGCAATATTAGCAAGTGTTGTTTCATAGTGGATTTTGTTTTAATTGCATATACAGTTGAAGGGGAAAGTTTACATCCATTCCGAATCTGCAAAATGTTTTTACCAAAATAAGAGAGATCATACTAAATGCATGTTGTTTTTTATTTAGCACTGACCTGAATAGGATATTTCACATAAAAGACATTTACATATAGTCCAAAAGGGAAAATAGTAGTTGAATTTATAAAAATGAACCCATTCAAAAGTTTACATACACTTGATTCTTAATACTGTTGTTACTTGAATGATCCACAGCTGTTATTTTTTTAGCATTTTTGTGTATTAAACCCTTTCCAACAATGACTGTATGATTTTTAGATCCATCTTTTCATACTGAGGACAACTAAGGGACTCATATGCAACTATTACAGAAGGTTCAAATGCTCACTGATGCTCCAGAAGGAAACACAATGCATTAAGAGCCAGGGTGTATACTTTTGAACAGAATGAAAATGTGTACATTTTCTTATTTTGCCTAAATATCTTTTTTTATTTAGTATTGCCCTTCAGAAGCTACAGAAGATACTGTAGATATGTTTCCCAGGAGACAAAATAAATTTAGCCTGATCTTCATATTCATACTCTTAAAGCATCGTTTTTTTATCTGAAGCATCAGTAAGTGTTTGAACCTTCTGTAACAGTTGCAACTGAGTTGTCCTCAGTGTAAAAAAGGTGGATCTCAAAATCATACAGTCATTGTTGGAAAGAGTTACACAAAAATGCTAAAAAGCCTGAAGGGACCTGAAGGATTTTTCTGAAGAACAACGGGCAGTTTAACTGTTCAGGACAAACAAGTGACTCATGAACAACTATCACTAAACAAAAAAAAAAAAACTGGACATTCCGGGAAACTTTTCAGCGGGGTTGTTTTTATAAATTCAGCTATTATATAAACATCTTTTCTATGAAAGATCTTATTCAGTTCAGTACTAAACAAAAAATAACATGCATTTTGTATGATCGCTCCTATTTTGGTAAAATAATTAACATTTTGCAGATTCTGCAAGGTTTATGTAAACTTTTGGAAGGAAAGAACATTTATTTTGGTCAAAATGTACTATACTTATCTAGTACAAAACTGCAGATAAAGGCTAAGAGTCGAGGTTTGGTTAAGAACTCCATTGCTCCAGATCTCACTACTCTGGATTTAACATTGAATGAATCATGTCCTTACATGTGTGTGTCATGTGACCTGAGCCCCTATGCTGCTGTACTGCAGAAGGTTATGGATAGGGGTGAGTGGGGTTAGATGGGGTGAGTGCAACATGACTCCGTTAGCCCAGACACGCACGGCTCGCCCCATATCACCCAGCTCCCGTAAACACGTCTTTCTTTTATCCTTCAACCCGATTCTCTCTTCATTCTTTCCCCTCCTGCCTCCGCCTTTTTTTCCTCTTCCTCTCAGCAGGTCAGCGAGCGTACAGTGCTAGTGTCTCTCGCACATGCTCAATAGGGCAGTGTCACACCTTTCACAGAACGTTCTCACCCACACGCCCTTCAACATGCACAGACCCGCATAAAACACACACACACACACACACACACACACACACTGATCCTTTAAACATTTTCAGTGCTTACATTCACATTTGTATCTGACATCGGTCAAATGTTTGATCGTGCTGACAAATATTAAGTGTCAGAGACTGTGTGTGATACTTTCATGCATGCAGGGTATTTTACATAAATTACAGTATTTTACATGAAAATAATATAGAACATTTTATAACAGGATGGTGATTGCCATTGTGTAAATACGTGAAGCACAGATTGTTATGATTTAAAAGCATGTTTAAAGGATTTCTTAAATATAATAATATTAGACACAGGCTGGTGATGTTGATTAGTGGATCATTGTCTAAATGTGTTGAAATGTTTAATAATTACAAGCATTATTAAATTATTTATTTGAAATAAAGCATTTTTTATTTATTTTTTAACAGGCTAGTGATGCTGATTAGCGGAGCATTGTCTAATGTATTCAAAAACAATTTAGTGATTACAAACATTAAATTATTTATTTTAAAAAAATTAATAATAAAACATTTTTAAACATTTTTAACTGGTAATGTTCATTAGTAGGTCATTGTCTAAATGGTTGGAAAATAAATTGTAATAATTAAATAAAAACATTATTAAATAATTTAATAATGTTTTTTATTTAATTATTTTAATTTTATTGAATTATTACAAGCATTTTTATAGCATTTTTAACTGTGTTGAAAAGTGTAATAATTACAAGCATTATTAAATAATTTATTTAAAATAATAATAAAGCATTTTTAAATATGTTTGACAGGCTGGATCAGTATGTAAATGTGTGAAAATACATTGTAATAATGAAATAAAAACAATGTTTTTTATTTAATTATTACAGTTTTGCAATGTTTTTTAAAATTATTAAATAATGTTGTTTATGTTGTTTAATAATGTTGTAATGTTGTTTTAATGTATTATTACAAGCATTTATTTAATTGAAATTATGAAATTAAAGCATCATTAAATTATTTATTAAATAAAATAATAAAATTATGTATAATTATTATCATTAATTATTGTAATAACAGTGTTTGCATGTTAAGATATATGGCATATTTTTTATATTTTGGTGGGGGAAAATAGGTAAATGCTATACTTGTGATTAAAAAAATTTATTGTTTACCATATTTTACCATAATAATAATAATAATAAAGCATTTTTAAACATTTTTAACAGGCTGGGGATGCTGATTAGTGGATCATTTTCAAAATGTGTTGAAAGCAAATTGTAATAATTCCAGGCATTATTTATTTTTTTATTTTTTAAAAAATCTGAATAATAATGAATCATTTTTAAAAAATGTAAACAACAGCATCATTAAATTATTTATTTAAAAAAAGAATACAGTGATGTATAACTATTACAATGAATTATTATAATAACTGTAGTTACTTATAAAGATATATGTTTTATTTATATATATTTTAGATATTTTTTATTATTTTTTATGTAAAAAGTGATTCAATGCTATAATTGTGATCGTTATTTTTGGATGTTTTCTGTAAAATGAGACTTTTTTTTTTTTTAAAGTAATAGTTAATACAGTTATATACACATATAATACAGTTACTAATGTGGGATTGGTCAGTAACACTTGAAGGTGTTTAGCAAGGGTCTGTTGAATTAAGAATATTTTTGAGTGCGCGAGCCACTCAAATTTCATTTGCATGAATCAGATCTGCAGAAATGCAGAAGGAACTGCGGACAGAGAGTTTTGAGAGCGTCTTCATCTTCTCCTAGCCCAGTGCTGTTTGACAGAGGCCAGCTTCACTAATGTCTTAAACAGATGGTAGAAACTTCAGCTCACAGAATACCAGCCAGACACTCTTTGATTGGCCGGCTCACGGCCGAGTACGTGTGTGTTTTATTTATTTTCTACATGCTGCATAGATAGGAGCACAAACTTACGTCACACTTCCAGAAGGTTCTGCTGTCTGCTTAATAACCTCAGATATATATCGCTGACCAGTTATACAAAGTGGACTTAGTTAGTATTAGATATAAAAGGCTAAAAATAACATGTTATTTTGGAGTGTTTACAGTATGTTACCAAACTGCTAATGCGTTGTGTAAATGTGATTGTTGGACAGATGTTTAGTTGAATTAAGACTTGCAATAGATAAGTTCCTAGTTTATTTGTGTTGGGGAAACCTCATTAATAGTATTCGCAGCTGGTGGAGATCTTCACTTTTTACATCATTGTGACCAGGATAAATCGATGGCGCCTGTCAGCGTTAGATAGTGGAGGAAGACAAACCCAGAGAGGGCTTAACATTTCGGGGTGTGTTTGTGTGTGTGATACTGCTGAGGGACATCTGACTCGCTGCTATTTTCCTCTCGAATTGACTGACCTGACCTCTCACTCATAGTCATAATGTTTGTCTAAAAGGTCCCACACTTATTATGGACTGGGTCTAGCTGAATTGTAGTGTATGCACTACAATTTTAAAGTTTGGGGGCTTTTGTGTGTTTTTGTGTGTGTTTTTTTTTAAACATGTTTTTAGTTAGCAAGAACACAGTTGATCAAAATTGACAGTAGTAACGTTTATAATGTTACAAAAAATTATATTTCAAATAAATGCTGTTCTTTTGACCTTTCTATTCATTAAAGAATTCTGAAAAATGCAGGGTTTCGACAAAAATATTAAGTAGCACAGCAAGTCATTATATTAAAAATTATTTCTGAAGGATCATTTGAAACTGAATACTGAAGTAATGGTTGCTGAAAATTCAGCTTTGCATCACACAAATAAATTAAATGTAAAAAAATATCAATATTGACAACAGTAATGTTAAATTGTAATAATATTATGCAATATTACTGTACTTTTTATTAATAAATAAATGCAGCCTTGGAGAGCAAAAACATGATAAAACCTTACTGAACACAGACTTTTGAAAGATATTTTGTTGATATATTATGTTTATTATATTATGTATATGTATATATATATATATATATAAACTGTGGTTCAAAAACGTTTAATGTTCTATGAAGAAGGCTTTTCTGCTCATCAAGGCTGTGTTTGTTAGATTAAAAATGCAGAAAAAAGATTGTGAAATATTATTGCAATTTAAAATAGTGGTTTTCTATTTGAATATACTTTAAAATAGAATTTATTCCTATGATGCAAAATAGATTTTTTATAGCAATATACACTACGGTTCAAAGTTTCGGGTCAGTAATTTTTTTTTCTTTCTTGTTTGAAAAAAAAATACTTTTATTTAGCAAGGATGTGTTAAATTGATAAAAAAAAAAGTGATGGTAGAGACTTATATATGTTAGAAAAGATTTCTGTTTTGAATAAATCAAAAATCTTTTTTTATTTTTTATTCATCAAAGAATCCTGAAAAATGTATCAGGTTTAAAACATTTTTAAGAAGCACAACTGTTTTCAACATTGATCATATATCAGCATATTAGAGTGATTCCTGAAGACTGGAGTAATGATGCTGAAAATTGCACTTTGCATCACAGAAATAAATTATATTTTAAAGTATATTAAAATGGAAAACCACTTGATAATATTCACAATATTACTGTTTTTTCTGCATTTTTAATCAAATAAATGCAGTCTTGTTGAACTTATTTAAAAACATTAAAAATCTTACTGATACCAAACTATAAATTAAAAAATAAGCTATACATGTTGTTTTGTTGTTGTAGTTCTGTGCTTGTTTAGTTTATGCAAACATAGTTCAAGTGAACTGCATTCTCTTCTAGCAATTGTAAATGTTTTGTATAAAAGCATTTATTTGCCGTTGTGAGTTTAGGAGAGAAGTCAGTTCACTTCCCAGAAATGTTTTAGCCCTGTATAGTCATCCAAATCCATCCACTGATCACAACTGCATAATGCTCTTCTAAAGTGCTGGTTGCTGAGATAATTGAACATTCAACCCCACAAAATTGGCAAAAAGGCTTTATTTTGGTCACAGCAGACAGACATGACAACAGGTGTGAGATGACAGCTTGTTAATGACCGGCTGCGCTGGAAAGGCTGGTGTCCTGACATAATCGCCTATGCAGCCCAGATAAAGACACTCATCATCTGAGTGTATGTGGATGTGGGGTCACGCGGGTTACTGTAGATCCATAAACTCGTCAGATGAATTTCTCTCGCACTGATGTGACTCGTTAATCGATACTCGGCTAATCAATTGAGTGACAGCCTGTCAGTGCCGATTCCACATGGGCTAAAAGCAGCTGTGGGTTGCACTCAGATGCATTAGAGCAGAGGGCTTTCCTGTGCGCTCAATACTGTCAGCTGGAATGAGAACAGGGTGTTCCCTCTATCTAATGTTAAACAGAGAGAATGAACCAGAACTGGAGATGCCAGTTTCATGCCATTTACTATTCAGCGTAATTGCAGTTATTTTTTCAAAAGCAAACATTGTATGAATGCAAACACCCGTACTAGTTGTTTATTTTAATCTGTTACTATACTTTTCTACAGTGTGTTTTGCACATGTGTCTGCTTTGCTGTAATATTTCAACTTTATTTTCGTAATTTCAGCTATTATTATGACTTTTATCTCGTAATCCTAGATTGTTTTTATTTTTTAACATGGCACTAAAACGCAGTCATATTAAACAAGGATGAGATTGTGCAGTAAAGTGTAAAAAAAATCGTCAGGCCTTTGGCGCCCTCTGCAGGCATTTGTTGTAATGAATAATATGCATTAGTTCCTAATAACTCAGTGAATCATATAAGCAATAATAAGTGAATAAGTGAATAAGCAACCAGTTACTCGCTTACCAAAATAATCCTTAGTGACATTATTTTTAACATAAAAACAGTAGAATTACACAAAACATGAGGCTTATTATATATTTCCCCTTTTTTCTTCTCCTCACGTTCTTTCTCGTCTCTCTCTCTTTCTCTCAGGGTCGTTGTTCCAGAGAGAACTGTAAGTACCTGCACCCTCCTCCTCACCTGAAGACGCAGCTGGAGATTAATGGCCGTAACAATCTGATCCAGCAGAAGAACATGGCAATGCTCGCCCAGCAGATGCAGCTAGCCAATGCCATCATGCCAGGAAGTCAGCTTCAGCCAATGGTGAGGCTCCATTCCTATGACCTCAAGAGAGATCAAGCTTTTTTTAATGCATAAGCATTTTCAATAAATGTTAGTCTAATGTAGGGGTGGGCGATATGGCAAAAATATCATATCAATATTATTATTATTATTTTTTAAATATCACATTTCACAATTTTACCACAATTCTTTGTCATGTTGGTTTTACTGTTTTGCAAGTTCTCTGATCAGTACAACCAAACTAATTTCCCTTTTTTTACCTTTCAAGGTAACAAAGTATACAATAAAAACAGAATGGCAGATATTTAGGCCAAAGTGAAGATAAAAATCTGTCATTATTTTATCTTTGTTATTAAAAAATAAGAACAAAGATACACATTATAAATAAACAATACAAATAAAATATTTTTCAGGTACAGTAGGTGTATTTAGCAGTAGCATTCAAGAAATTGAATTAACAAATATAAAAAAAGTGAAACACTATATACTTATACACTATATACATCAATTGTACACTGAATTTTTATTAAAGTAACTGTATTAAAGTTCTTCAGTCAAAAGGAGTAAGTAATTTTTCTGTTCGTGTTTTGTTGTTTTATTAACGTTAAAAGGATAGTTCACTCAAAAATTAAAATTCTGTTATTTGTCTGTCAATTCTGTCATAGTGATTTATTTTTATGCCATCATTTAGTCACTCTCAGGTTGTTTTAAACCTGAATGAGTTTCTTTTTTGTTTTTTTGAACGTAATCTGTTTGATCATTTCTATTATTAAATTCAACCCTAAACCTAACCCAAGCTACTTGGTTACCCACATTTTTAAAATATATTTTTTTGTGTTTAGCACAAGAAATAAATTAATACAAGTTTGGGACAACATGTAAATAAATAAATAATGACAGAATTATAATTTTTGGGTGAGCCTTTAATGACAAGCGGCAGCATGTTTAAGTATATGAAAATGTTTAACCAGCAAGACTTTAAACAAATTATGTACTTTTGTGATTGTGAATAAGTGCAGTATCCTGTGAGTGTAACTCTACCGCTTAACACTGTTGTGAATGTATGTCACATTGTACAGAATATATTGAGATGGAGGCGCCAGAACTTCAGGTGATAGAATAGCGCAATACTATGATACTTCTGCAAAAGCAGATCATCCACGATCAAAAATTGTCATATCGCACACCCCTAGTCTAATGTATGTTTTTATTGTGATTATATATACAATAGCCCCAAAAGTAGTTATATTCATATGTACTAATGATATAAATGATTGACTATTGTTAAAAACACTGGAAAAATAACACTAAATGATATACTGCCACAGTATGTTTTGTACGTGTGGATATTAGTCAAATAACAGTGCTTATTTTTTGACCCTTGATGGTATCATTTGCATAAGTCACAGAAACAGAAAGTCGATTTATAGCAGTGTCACTATATCAGTTTCATTTACTGTTATTTTTGGTCTGTTTCAGCCTATGTTTTCGGTCACGCCAAGCCTTGCAACCAACGCCAGCGCAGCTGCTGCAGCAGCCGCCTCGGCTGCGTTTAATCCGTACCTAGGCCCAGTTTCACCTGGGCTGATGCCCGCAGAGATCCTGCCCAGCGCACATGTGCTGATGGCGGGCAGCCCTGCGGTGGCATCCGTGCCGTCCGCTGCCAACGCAGCAGCTGCTGCTGCTTCAGCAGCGGCTGCCCAGAAGCTCCTCAGAACAGACCGACTGGAGGTATGAGGTCGTCAGAGAGCCATGACATCATGACACACTGCCAATATATAACAATGTCTCTTTCTGCCAGTATCAATATCTCTTTCTTTCACACATATGCACATTTAAATCTTAGCCTCTGTATGCATGCAGGTAAGTTACAGCCATATTGGGTAATAAAGCCTATGTAAGAAATAAAAGGGCTGCTGCCCTCTGCTGACTGCTAGATGAAAAAACACATCTCCCCAATGCTACAAATTGCAGTGTGTACTACAATATATTGCCAAAAGTATTAGGACACCCCTTTCTTTTCCCCTTTCCCAGGTTTGACTACTTTAGTAATTTCCATGGTTACTAATCTTAATGTTTAAGCATATAATGATATTCTAGGGAATTGTGTTCTTCTAATTTTTTAGCAAAAGTTGGATAGGACCCTTTTTTATTCTAACATGACAGTGCCTCTGTGCATAAGGCAAGGTTCATAGAGAAATGTTGGAAAAACTTGACTAGTCTGTATAAACCAAGTTCTAATCCCTGCAAAGCACCTCTGGTGTGACTTTAAACGCAGACCTTGAGTCAAAAGCTCCACCAAAGACCAAACACCAATGACTTGTACATACACTACATGGACAAAAGTATTGGGACACCCCCTTCTTTAGAACAGAAAAAGGCACTTATAAAACTGTAGCAACAAAGATGGAAGCATAATTCATGTATTTAAAATTTGTAATTCCATCTCTGTTGCTTAGTTTTGGAAGTGTCTAAAATGACTGTACCCATATGCACAAGTCATTGGTGTTTGGTCTGAGTTTTTGGCTCAAGGTCTGCATTTAAAGTCACACCAGAAGTGTTCAACTGTTTTTATTATTAACATTTTAATAATAATTATAAATAACTAATAATATAAAATATATTTTTTTATACAATAATAATATGATATAATATTATAATTAAAATTAGATTTAATAATATTATAATAAAAAGTATTTTTATTACATTGTATTATTTTTATATTTGTGAAATAACAAGGTGGGTTGGTATAAAACATGGGTAATATGTTTTTTTTTTCCTTTCCTTATTACAGTGTGATTACAGTGTAATATTAATTAACTAAATGTTATGGTTAAAATTAGGGATTGGTTTTAGAGTTACCTGCATGTAATTATGCATAATTAATTGTTATTATAATAGTACATGTAACGTGTAACAACGACACCTTAAAATAAAGTCTTAATTTTTAAAATATTTATATAATTGATTATGTTAATATAATACAGAGTAATTAATGATTTTATATTTTGTTATTTATTATATTTATAAAATGATAAGGTGAGTGCACTATGGAATTTAATGTAGTGTACTGTTTGTATACTGCACATTTTAGCAGTATTTTAATGCACTTCTGTGGAAAATGCCTTAACTGTGTAGCAAAAAATAAGTCAAGATATAAAAAAATATTTAGCATTGCATTGTGGGCTTTGGTTACAACCTTCACATTTCTGCATCCATTCATACAGAAAGTCCACATATTATGCACACTATACATACTGCATACTTTTTCTTGTTTTAATAGTTGCATCCCATTCTGAACATAATTAAATTAAATGTAAGATTATGTTTCTTCTTTAAAGCGCATTTTAGTAAAAGTTTAACACTAAAACACAACTTGATTTGCAAACAGTGAATGTGATGCATCATTTTTCTGTGTAAACTCAGGTGTGTCGTGAATACCAGCGTGGCAACTGCTCTCGTGGAGAGACAGACTGCAGGTTTGCCCACCCTTCCGACAGCACAATGATCGACCCCAGTGATAACACAGTGACGGTGTGTATGGATTACATAAAGGGCCGCTGCTCCAGAGACAAGTGCAAATACTTCCACCCTCCTGCACACCTGCAGGCCAAGATCAAAGCGGCCCAGCACCAGGTCAATCAGGCCACAGCCGCCGCTGCCATGGTGAGCACGTCCTCCGCTGTACATCACACACACAGTCATATAATACTGTTCTCATGCATCATAGTGTTTGTTGAATTAACACTTTCTTAGATGGTATATATTTGATTTGGGGTTAGCATTGATATTTCTATGCCATTTTAAAGGAATTGTTCACCCAAACAAGAACATTTACTCACCATTTAGGCCATCCAAAAGAGTGTGGATGAGTTTGTCTCTTCATCAAAACAGAAATGGTGCGGTGAATGGGTGCCGTCAGAATGTGAATCCAAACAGCTGATAAAAACAACACAATAATCCACACAACTCAGTTCGTCAATTCATCAAAGCTGCGTGTTTTTAAGAAACACAAAAACATTATTCAGACGTTCAAATCCATTATATTCCTTTCTTTAGTGAAAAAGTCCTTTAATCTGAATCAGGAGAGAAATATGCACCATATACAAGCAAAAGCAGTCCAAAACAGTTTTAATCCAATGAGTTTGTGCATTTTGATGCGAGAAGACAACAGGGGATAAACTTCTTTACTGGACGAATCGTTATTATAGATTATTATGGACTACACAAGTGACTGTTTTAATCAGTTTTGGATTCTCATTCTGACGGCACCCATTCACTGCATAGGATTCATTAGAGTGATGTAAGCTAAATTTTCCAAATCTGTTCTGATAAAGAAACAAACTAATCTACATCTTAGTTGGCTTAAGAGCGAGTACATTTTCTGGAAATGTAAATTTTTGGTTGAAGTCTTCCTTTAAAAAAACAAAATCAGGAGTCTTTAAATAAGTATTTATGACAAATATTATGTCATAAATACATAGTACATAGTACATACATAGTATTTATGTAGAATTTTTAGAAATAATGTAGAATTAACTTGTGACCCTGAACCACAAAACCAGTCATAAGTAGCATAGGTATATTTGTAGCAATAGCCAACAATGCAGTATATGGGTCAAAATGATCGATCGATTTTCCAAAAATCTTTAGGATATTAAGTAAAGAATATGTTCCATGAAGATATTTTGTCAGTTTCCTACAGTAAATATATTAAAACTTAATTTTTGATTAGTAATATGCATTGCTAAGAACTTAATTTGGACAACTTTAAAGGCGATTTTTTCAATATTTAGATTTTTTTTGCACCTTCACATTCCAGATCTTTAAATAGTTGTATCTGGGTTAAATATTGTCTTATTCTAATAAACCACAGATCAATTGAAATCTTCTTAAAAATAGACCCCTATGACTAGTTTTGTGGTCCAAGCTCACATATTTGATCTCAGGTTAACATTGACATTTCTGAAAAAATGTTTCAGAAGTTTCAGAGTGTTTCTTATGAATTATTATACTATTGGTAGAGTTCTGTATAAGATATTACACACCTATAAGTCATTAGCATTTCCATTTAAACTGCACAAATATGTAATTTCATCATTCTGTCAAGCAGAGGGCAGTGTCCTAATTATTTTTCTGTAACATTTCTGCACATTAAGTGTATGTTTGCAATCCAGCGCAATGTTATCCACTGTTGACGTATGACAAGAATGTTTACTGTTAATGTTACCGTAATCGATGTACTTGTTAATTGAATCTCAGTACAGAGTTTTCTAAAACAGAATGGACTGTATTTCTGCATGCCTTAGTCCTGATATCCCCCTGTATACTGCATTCCAATGATTTGTTTTTATTTGTTTTTTTTCTCACCTACCCAAAATGCACTGCTGCCCCCATGATGCACCTCTGCTTGCTGTTTATGTTAATGCGCTTGAACCCCATTGGCCCATTGCCATCATGTGCTCGCTGCCTGCTAATTAAGACTCAGTCGGCTGTCAAATCACTGAAGCGACCCCTCGAAGCCACCTTTGACCTGGTACTATGACCTTTCACCTTTTTGCTTGGCATGTTGCTTTTATTGTAGTGTCTTAACAACAGACGAAAGATAATTTGCAAGCATAGTCCTTTTGTTATCTGTTTATTTAATGCCTCTGTTGTGTTCTGTGTTACCATGCCGTGTGATCAGCTGACTGCGGCGAGCATATCGAGCGACGCGATATGCCGGTTCGCCGCAATCAGTTCATCACACGTGTGTTATTCCAAGGCGTGAGGACAGGGCCAGATGTTCTAAACTCTAGTGACATGGCTTCTATGTGTCTATACAGCATTTATGTTTAGTATGCATGTTTAGTATCTCTGTGTAGTGCATGTGTCTATGGGAGGAGGGGTAGCAGCGGAGGAATACTAAAGCTCCACCATTAAAGCAACAGAAAAGTTCTAGTCTCTTTCTCACACTTATCATGGAGTGAGCAGTGCAGTTTATTTTCCTTTTTGTTTCTTTTTCTTTATTTGAAACGAGTTATTTTCGTCACTTTTGTCTGCAAAACATTCGAGTAGTGCTACGCTTGCTTCATTTGCATTGAGTTAGCAGTATGGATGTTGTAATGTTAATGAATTAATACTCTCCGGATGTAGAACTAATAATGTAAATCACAGATGCTCAGAGCTAATTTTTTTAGTTTTATAGCGAGAGGAACTGGCTCTTTGGCTTTTGCTTGTGCCGTAGACATGTATTAGCTGCCGCTTGCTTGCTTGTTTGTCAGAATCGAGCCCTGTGATGTTTTGCCCTCTGATGATAATTCTGTCTTTTTCTTGTTCCTTTCCTGTCTTTACTCTCTTCTACACGTCCCGACCCGTTCCCCCCATTTCCTCCACTCCCCCCTTCCCTGTGGTCTTATCGGAGCAGGGAATTCCTCACAGTGTCATGCCGCCTTTACCAAAGCGACCTGCGCTTGAGAAAGCCAACGGTGCCACGAGCATGTTCAGTACTGGCATGCTCCAGTACCAGCAGGCTTTGGCCAACATGCAGTTTCAGCAGCAAGCTGCCTTTATTCCGTCAGGTAGGGCTTCTCGTCAACCCTGACCGCTCCTTGATCTCACCTTTGACCTTTCTAAACCATAAGGGATGCACAAATACATGGGATAACTTTTGTTTTAAAGAGACAGGGTTCCCACAGCCATCATTATTAATATAAAAAGTAGTATGTACTGTATATCGTAGTGTAATATGGCATCATTTATTCTAACAATATTTGAATACAGTATAAATATTAGTAGAATATAGTATAATATAGTCTGTCATATAGTTTAAGTTAATAATATTTGTACTATTTAAAATAACAGTTTGAATGTATTCACATTTTTATTATTATCAAAATTTAAAACAGTTGAGTACAGTTTTTTCAGGATTCTTTGATGAACAGAAAGATCTAAAGATCAGCATTTTGAAATAACAAGCATTTGTAACATTATACACTATACTATTCCAAAGCTTGGAGTCAGTGTATAATGTGTACATATATATATATATATATATATGTTTTATTATTTTTTAAACAAATTATAGAAATTAATACTTTTATTTAGCAAGGATGCTTTGAATTGATCAAAAAGTGATAATAAAGACATTTATAATGTTACCAAATATTTCTGTTTCAGATAAATGCTGTTCTTCTTAACTTTCTATTCAACAAAGAAACCTGAAAAAAAATCTGCTCAGCTATTTTCAACATAATAATAATAATGAATGCTTTTTGAGCAGCAAATCAGAATATTACCATGACTTCTGAAGGATCATGTGACTGGAATAATGATGCTAAAAATTCTGATTTGAAATCACAAATAAATTGCAGTTTAAAACGTATTCAAAGAGAAAACATTATTTTATTTATTTTACAATTTTTGCTGTACTTTGGATCAAATAAATGCAGGTTGGTGAGCAGAAGAGACTTCTTTAAAAACATTAAAACGTTAAAACGTCTGGTAGTCACTCCATTAAAATGAAGTCTGAAAAATCTATATTCAGTAATCTCAAACTTCTGTAAAGGTCACACAGAACCGTTTGGTCAAAAGGCGTGGGAACCTTGTAATATATGCACAATAAGTAATAAGAATTGGGGCTGTCTGTCAGTTTCTCTGTATCACCTCATCATTGTATCACATTTCTGCTCTGGTACATATCTGTAGTTGAGCTCATGGCTTTCACTGCGAAATACAGTTGCCAATAACCCTGGGATGCCCCTCAGTCATACTAACGCCTGCTATGGTGACTGTCACACATACACAAATTTCTGTGAGCTCACAAGTACATGTGCTCCCTTCCTGAGTTCACGGTTTTATCAACTAATTGGTCTCTTATGGACATCATGCTGTATCACTGTAATGATTTTTGTCTTCCTTTAATTATGATTTCTTCACTCTAACCAACCTTGTGATGGGCTGTTGTGATTCTTCTCCCTTTCCAATCCACTTCCTGTTGCAATGCATGATGGGCAGGCTCAATATTGTGCATGACCCCTGCAGCGAGCGTGGGTAGGTTTCTAGACTTCCTCCTCTTAGTTGTTCTCATGCCCTCAAAATCCACATGGCCAAAAAAACTGGCATTGATAAGTGGGCATCTCTGTGAGTGCTTCACTTATGAAGCATCTGTGATTTGAAGTTAAAGTCAACATGAAACTGGATTTGCCACTTCAGTAATATTATGTATTTCTAAGTGAAGCAGAATATTCAAGAAGATATGAAGGGGCACAACTTGATTTGATCCATCAGGAATTGCATTGGATTGTGAAAAGTGGCCTTTTGGCACCTGAATGGTGGCAAGTTGAAGGAGGCAGCTCAAAATAATCTTTGCATTAACATGCACCAATGCGTTATGCTAAATTATATTATTGCAACATTTAGATTTCATGTTGACTTTAAATACAGACAAATATCGTTTCTATCACTGTGACTTGCAATTGTAGCATTTTGTGTATCGTTTTGTGGGTTTTGGTGGCTTTTTAAAGAAATAGTTCACCTAAAAATGAAAATTCTGTCATTATTTTTGTGTAATCTTAACGTGCAAAGTTAAATATGCTGAATGGAAAATTAATGATTTTTAAAGAATATAATCATAATCACATTACTTTTTACACATTTTTTAGCATCACTCCAGTCCTCAGTGTCACAGCTGTTTTCAAAATAATAATAATAATAATAATAATAAATGTTTTTTTGAGCAGCAAATCAGAATATTAGAATGATTTCTAAAGGATCGTGTGACTGGAGTAATGATGTTAAAAATTCAGCTTTGAAATCACAGGAATAAATTAAATTTTAAAATATATTCAAATAAAAAAAAAGAGTTATTTTAAATAGTAAAAATATTTCCAAACTTTACTGTTTTTGTTGTACTTTGGATCAAATGCAGGCTTGATGAGCAGAAGAGACTTTTAAAAAAAAAACAACATTAAAAATCTTACCGTTCAAAAACTTTTGACTTTTGGTAGTGTAAATAAATATTGTAGTATAAATATTTACTTGTGTGTGTGTGAGAAAGACAATGTTTTAATATCTTTTGTATTATAGAAATTATAGTGTGTGTGTGTGTGTATAGTACAATTTGACACATAGTATAATATTTATTATAGCTCTTACAGTATGTGTGTGTGTGTGTGTGTGTGTGTGTTCTATAATTACATCTAGTACAAGTATATGTGACCCTAGTCTTAAGTAGCATGGGTATATTTATATCAATAGCCAAAAATACATTGGATGGGTTGAAATGATTGATTTTTCTTTTTTCCAAAAATCATTCATTCAAATATTAAGTAAAGATCATGTTCCATGAAGAGATTTTGTAAATTTACTACCGTAAATATATCAAAACTTAATTTTTGCTTAGTAATATGCATTGCTAAGAACTTCATTTATTATGTATTCAGATTATGTATAAATCTCAATTAAAACAAAAAAACAAAAATGACTCTCATGACTGGTTTAGTGGTGTAAGTGTGAAATTTTGGGTGAATAATAATAATAATGCCAAGATTTCTGTTTTTGGGTGAGCTATCCTTTAACTCCTCACACTGAATTTAACACTTTGTAGTTGATACTGTGTTTCACTGCAGATGTTTGTGGCTCAGATAATCAGTGTTGAGCATGATGTTCAAGTAACAGAAAATACGAGAAGGGTTCAATGTTAAAGTAGTACATGGAAGCTGAAACCTAAATGCAAAGTTTATGAGATGCCATGCCTTTGTTTCCTTCTCCTTGTAGCTCTTGATGTGTTGGCTCATATGACACTTTACCTGCCCTTATGTCTTCTTTAGAACAATCTCTCTTGCCACCACTTTTGGTTTGCCGTTTGCCGATATCACCTCCAATGCTCACTTTTCTTTCCATACCCCTCTGTGTCCACTCACTCATCATGTTTGTGCACCTGTTGGCCACACTCCCTGTATGTGTGCTTATACCATTTTCCCTCTGAAAAGTTCCCATGATGCACGGCGCTTCCCCGGCCGCTGTGTCCGCAGCAACCACATCTGCCACAAGTGTTCCCTTCGCATCTGCATCAGCCAATCAGGTTTGCTCTTTTATGGCCTTTTCTCTCTCTCTCTATCTCTCTCCCACACACACATACACACTCTCTTGATCTTTCTCTTTCTGTTTGATGGATGTTTCTGAATGCCGGGGGTCCTCTGTAGTGATCTCTCCCCCTTGTTGGCCTACACAGGTTTAAAAGTCGTAGACTTTTTGTGGTACTTCAAACAACAGATTCACAATGAACATGTTTATTTGACCTGTAATTTACATACATTAGATGTGAAAAAACTAAAGAATGTCCTGTAAAGACAATGCTATGCATAAGCTGAGTTGTTTGAAGTATGTTCTGTACAGGTTTTATGCACTAGAAATGAGTCTAAAATTGCCTGAGCGCTGTGAAACTGTAATTGAAGCGCAAGAAAAAGTAGCATTTCTTGTTATATAATTGACAGGTATAGAATTTTAATATTGGTTTTCTTGTCCTTTTTTATTTTGAGGACTCTTCTCTATCAAAGCTGACTACCAACGAATACATGCAATTGGTATGTATGAGGTAGTTTTTCTTAGTCTTTTGCTTCAGGTACATCTTTGCCAGCTGTGAAGAATAAATAATTTCATTTTTTCCCCCCGCTTCACTTGTTGTTTTGCTGAACAGGAAACAAAAAGAATATCCACCAGCTTAAGTTCTGCTCATATGAACGATATCACATGTCTTTCTAATAAAAACAAACCAGCGTTACAGGCCACCATGACAGAAAAGTCTGTTCTAAATTATACAATTTTTTAAACAAATGACGAGGTTCTCCATGGTTTGAAACATTAGACATTAGTAGAGACTCTAAACCAGCTTTTCGAATGCCTTCAGTTATTGAAATAAAAAGTGAAGGTCAACAAGTTGGAAAAATGGAATGTGCATGGGAATTCACTGACTTCTCCCTGCCTCACTTGAGAAAGATTTATACTAATAAGCAATGGTCCATCGTTTTTCTTGAATGGCATTTCTTAATTTGTGTTGTGTTTGACTCATTCTCTTCTTAACTGTCATGGGGAGGGAGTGAGGGTGAGGGAGAATATTTTAGTCTTTGAAATGATTTTTGTAACAAAATAAAGGTCATAATGGGTCTTGTTTCATGCTTTTTTCCTCTGTCTTAATCTTCAGATTCCAATAATATCTGCAGAGCATCTGACTAGTCACAAGTACTTGACGCAGATGTAGTTCCAGTCCACAACAGTAAGTGATTTGCATTGACATTTTCCAGAAACTGCTGGATTTGTGCCCTGCCTGTCTGAGAAATTTAAATGTAATTGTTTGATTCAAAGCAAAACCTCACCCAATTTTGGCCATTATTTACATCATTTACCCTCGTGTCATTCCAAACCCATGTATGGTGATGTTTTCAAATGGAAATAAAAAGAAAATTCTGAAGAAGTTCTTTTCCGTACAACTACAGTTCATTGTAATCACATGTGTCAAGCGCCAAAAAGCAAACACCACAAAACCAGTTAAGTTTGATTGCAAACATATGTACTGCTTTTTATGGTGCCTTTTTGGGGTCTTTTTTTAAGATGACATATTAAAGGCATAGTTCACCCAAAAATGAAAATATTGTCATTAATTGTTCATGTCGTTCCAAAACAGTAAGACCTTTAGTCATCTTCGCAACACAAATTAAGATATTTTTCTGACACCTGCATAGACAGCATGTCACATGGACTATTTAACAATGTCCTTACTGCCCTTTTGAGCCTTGAATGTGTCAGTTGTGTTGCTGTCAAAAACATCCTAATTTGTGCTCAGAAGATAAAAAGGTCTTGACATGAGGGTGAGTAATTAATGACAGAATTTTCATTTGGGTGAACTAACCCTTTAACCGTCACTGTATGGAGAAGACTTTCAAAATTCAAACTTTACATCAAAATTCTAAATTATTTAAATAAGGGCAGAACTGTCACTGGTTAGAACACAAAAGCACAATTCTGAAAAACTTCTTGTCCATACAACTAGTTCATAGCTCCAAAAAGGAAACTTTGGCATCTAATGTGCAGGATTCAGCCTGTTCATTACACAAAGCTATTTTATATGGCTTTAGAACACTTAAAGGAACACTCCACTTTTTTGAAAATTTTCCAATGCCCCTAGAGTTAAACATATGAGGTTTACTCTAGTTTGGTCATTTTTGGACGAGATGCTCATGGCCTAATCTGATTCAGTGATTTATGCTAAGCTATGCTAAAAGTGCTAACGGCAGACCCGGAGATTGGCTGACTGGATTCGAAAACGGTAAAACTCATCTGTTTAACTCTAGGGGGGTTGAAATGAGCCTATTTTGTTCCTTTAAGGCATCTTTACACAGCTGAGATAAAGGGATTGTACACCCAAAAATTACAATTCTGTCATAATTTACTTAACTTCAATTTCCAAAGCAGCATAAAAACCAAACTAGGTTTTCCTACTTTTATGCAACATTTGAGCAGCAGTGAGCTATGTAAAGAAATGCTTCTGTGCCACCTTTGCAGTATAAAGTTAGCATTACACTCTTACATACAGGTGCTTCAGGATGCCATAGAAAAACCTTTTCTTTTTTTATCTAAAAGGTTCCATAAAGAACCTTTAACATCTAAAGAACCTTTCTGTTTCACAAAAGGTTCTTTGTGGCAAAAGAAGGTTTTTCAGATTATTAAAAAGTAAGAAAGAGATGCTTCTTTAAAGAACCCATGAATGAATGGTTCTTTGTGGAACCAAAAATGGTTCTTCTATGGCATTGCTGTGAAGAACCTTTTAAAAAATTACTTTTAGGGGGCGTTCACATGTCGCGCCTAAAAACGTGTGGAAAACGTGAGGCGTACCGCTTTCTCCTTCTTTCCAAAGCGCTCTGTAGCTTGTGCTCCCGTGGCTTCTGCCGTTGCAAAGCAACAAAGGATAAATGGATTTCCAACACTAAAAATCGCTTGCAATAGCTCTGCTACTAAATCAATTTAAAAAATGTACAGCTGTGGTCAGCTGTTCCTCCATCTTGGCTGAGCTTCCAATGTTGTTACGGGAAAGGATGAAGCTGATTGGTTGGCTCTTGTCACATGACTCGCGATGCGCTTGCGGCATTCTGAAAAGTTGAAATGGACGCTTTCGTCCTGGAAAAAGGATCGTGTCGCACTGTATGTGCGTCGTGACTGCGTCACCTTCGTTATGAGAAATGAAATAACGAACTTGAGCGCGCAAAAGACGCAACATGTGAACGGGCCCTTATGGTGTCATTGTATGGAAAGGAACTTCTTCAACATTCTAAATAAATTTGAATAATGAAAGAATTGTGTTCTAAATGTATACTTTTTCTACTGTTTCCTCAGATCAAAGGAATGTGCTGTTGCCCCGGACAAAAGGCAACAAACAAAATTCTAAATTTTAACGACAAGATCACCGCCGGATAGAATATACTATGAAGATTAGAATTTGGTCATACATGATGATAGAGTTTTACTGGGGTGAAACTGAATGTCCGTCCACATGATGTGTATAATTTGAGTGAACTACATCATTATGTCAGACAGGACGGCATTTTTACTCTCGTGAGCCGGATTAGTAAGAAAAGTTATTTTCATGTCTGACTCAACATCGTTTTGGCATGTTAGTAGACCAAGAGATATTTTTTTGTGATTCACACCTTGATTTTCTTTCCTCGAAATTTGTCTGAAGGTTTACAAAGTTACAAAAGGTGCACCTTTAATTGAAAAAAGCGAATTGAACGTCGATATGGCACAAAAACATCCAGCAAAATAATTCAACGTATGTCGTTTTCTGTATCTTTAGTTCTGGCTTCTAGATTGTAAGCGCAGAGTCGAGATTGACAGATGAATGTTTTGGGTAGAAACTGATCACCTTGAGACCTGAGACCTTTCAAAAAGCACATTCTTGCAAGCTTTATGTACCATAACCACCGGCTGAATACCAGACACCGATCTAGAGTGTTATATCAACAGTGTTATTATGTTTACCAGAGATTAATGTTTTTTACAGCGCTTGTTTTTATACATAATTTCACAAGTGTGTGGGTTTTTTATGAAAACGTGCCATTTTTATTTGTCGATCATCCATTAGGCCTTGTAGAACTATAAAGCCTTTTTGACTCCTATGAGAACAGGGTTGCCTTGTTCCTAATGCCCTGTTTCTTTATATTGCCTTGATCGAGAATGTCGCGTTAGGAGGTAATCGAGAGTCGTGAGGAGAACGCCAAGGTAGCGTAGATGCGTTCCAGTCTTCGCCGTAACGGAGTGAGGACTCTAAAATTCATGCTGGAAAAGCACTGCTTGAGTATTTCGTTACGGATTGTGAGTTCGAGACTAGGTACACGGAAAGATGAGGTTAGCGTTGGGTCAGGGTTTGTCTTCAGTTCTTATCTGTGTTGATTTTGAGTTGTTTTCGAATATTTCATGACCGCTGGATGACGTAAAAGAGGAACGGAGAATATAATGAGACGTTTTTAACATTAAGTTGTGCCAAAGTCTTTTTTCCTCTTTTTATTTTTTTATTTAAATGTGTTTCGAATGGGTATACTGATCACGAAAGGTAAATAATTTGTATAGATTTACGTACGTACAAGGCTGCTTGCAAACCAGGAAACAGACGTTCACATCAAGGTACCCAAGTTACTGGCGAGGGTTTTAGCGTCACTACCAGACTCAAGATGAAATCCATGTTCACTTGAGTCTGGATTTCAGCCTGGTTTAGGTGCACAGACTTGAAAGGATGCACGCCATTGCCGTTTCCTCACTAAAGCCTTATATTTCAGTGTTTGAACCCACACAAACATTCTCTCAATCACAAATGGGAAATTACAGCGGATGAGATTTTATTCTTCACACTTATTTTACGTGTATATTAATCATGTTACACTTAACGTTCACTCTGTTTCAAAGCCTTTGTTAGAAATATATTGTGTTGTTTGCATATAAAGATTTTTCTTTTTTTTTTTTTTTGTATTTGACAATATTGTCATAGAACTGTTTTAGAATGTAGGAAATGAATTATTGTTTTTCTTACTGTCACTTTCTTTTACATCATGTTAAGTTCATAATGTTTAGCTAGTAGTGTTGTATTCTTAATTCTTCATGTTAGTTTTCATGGTAGAATGTTTGAAATTTCAAGGATTTTGGTTTTGAATTTGTTGAACAAAATGTTTTATCTTGTCTTAAAAAAAAGCGTGAAAACGACAGAAAGAGAGTTTATTTGTAGCTATGGTAAGGTTGATATTTTAACCCTTTATTTTGTGTCGAATCAAGACCACGTCTACAATTAGCTGGTTAAAGTATCAATTGTACATGCTAGAGTAAAAGAAGTTATTTTCTACTGTATGCATTTCAGAATTGAAAATCGTCTTGTAATATTTCAAAAAAAAAAAAAAAAAAAAAGAAAGAAAAAAAAAACATCCCTCAGTGTCAGGCCAAAATGAGCAGCAACTTGTCTCCAGAGATTTCTGAATATTTAAAGATGTAAAACAAAAAGGAGGGAGGTCACAGGGTCGGGCCTCGAGCTGCAAACGAGAGAGAGAGCCATAACTTAAGGGACGAAGGTTGACTTTTTGCACTTCTGTACATAGTCAATATAAAGAAAAGAAAAGGAACATGTATAATATTGAGATCTTATTTTGAATAATAAAAGATTCTATAACTATGAGAAATTTTCTTAGGATAATTTAAGAATTAGAGTAATAGTCCAGCTAACAAATGATGCTTGCAGAAATATGGCACAGCTCTTTTATTATCATTTCCGGCCATCACGTTCAGAAAAAACATAAATAAATAAAATAAAGCTCCGCGTTGCCTGCATACAGTACCGACACATACAGAGAGTCTTCAAAATTGGCAGTACACTCCGCCTCGTCATGATTTCCACTGTGGCGATTTCGGTTTTGTTTACAAATAGATATACACCTTCAAAAACAGTATTTGTCATATGACGGACATAAATAACTGCATGAAGAATAAAAATTAACAGAGTAAAATTCTCATAATAGATAAGTACGTAGATAAGTTAATTTCTCACAGTACCGTATCTATCATTGCCACAGCATAGTGTAAATCAAGTATCTCGATCGATATCTGAGCCTGAATTGAGGCGCGTTCACCGATAATCCATCTGAGTATAACCGTAAGAACAGTACAACTATTAAAAAGGCCTTCAAACCGACTCTAGATGCTAGCAAAAGACGTCCACTTAACACACAACAACAGAAGAGTTGCTTTGTTACTTGGTAACGTGCCTTCAGCAGGGAAAGGACACCGACCACACACACAGACACACACAAAAACAAAAAACAAACAAAATGAATGTAACTGTCAAATCCTCCGCTGAGGTCAGCGTTTTACTCATTTGAGGTTGCTGCACAAGAGCTATTAAACCAAAGCATCACTTTCCTTCACTAAACGCAATGCCTAAAAGCTGGTCGGCCGTTGCAGACGGCGAACCCACAGGTGGTCCTACCTGCTGAAAGCACTTGCTTGGATGCTTAACGCCCTCCATGGAATCTTACACCTGCCCTTTGCTTATAGTTGCTGTAAGATATTGTGCTGCATTCTAAAAGACTTGTTTTATGCACATTTATTATTGTTAGAATTGACTCTTACTGTTATGAGTAAAAAAAAAACCTTAATAAAACAAAATGGATTTGCTCAAAAGGTGTCTGTGTGGTGTTTTTCCCTCCTCTATATCCATTAGACCTATTTTTTAAAGGTGCAATGAGATTTTCATCCACTAGTTGTCGCACATCATCATTTTCAGACCAAAACCTTTTCCAAGCGGCAACCTCCCGCTCTCGCTCTTGAAACAATACGGAAGTTACTGAAGCTGCAGTTCATCGGCTGGCCGCTTGAGGCTGGCTGCAAAAGGGAGCAAATCCCCATAGACTCTCGTGCTAAAATGTTCAACTTTATAACAGATAAAAACATGTTTACAGCCTGGTGCAAAAAGTGGTTTTGGTTTTTACAGCTAGTTTTGCCCTTCATGACAACTCTGAGGGGGGTGAATTTTTTTCTAACTCACCCGTTTAAATTATATTAAGCATTAAAATTCTGCATAATTAAGGGCGTGGCCACTTGAGTGACGGGTGTCAGGCAGCCGTCACATTCCCTCAGCTTATTCCAGCAGTTGAACTTGGCATCTCAGCCGTGTTATTGCGTTTGTTTTTTCTTAGGGTGTTACTTTATCAAGATTATTTTAATAATAAAAACCAGACATCTTAGCTCCACCCACGTCCCGCCTCTTTGTCCATTTTCTATTTTCCTGGAGTGACGCGCGGTGACGCGCTTCCAAAATGGCGACGACAGGCCCCTCCCAACTTTTGCTTTAAAAACGCTCTTCAGAAACCTACGGGTGACGTCACTGACACTACGTCCATGTTTTTTACAGTCTATGGTTAGTTCATGTCCCTCGCTAGCCGAAAACTGGATTTACATTGAAATTGAGGCACCTATAGCTTTTGTAAACTGTTAAGTGAGGTAAGTACTGTACGAATAGCCAAATTTGTGAAATAAATTGAATGCAATAAGAAGTCAAATCATAGGACTGGAAAGGGCTGATTCAAAAATGTTTTAATTTCCTAAAACATTATGGTTACTCCATATGAAAGAACAAACTCAATCCAAAACCATTTCACATTTTTAAAGGATTAGTTCACTTTCAGAACAAAAAAAAAATTACAGATAATGTACTCACCCCTTGTCATCCAAGATGTTCATGTCTTTCTTCTTTCAGTCATAAAGAAATGTTTTTTGAGGAAAACATTACAGGATTTCTCTCCATAACATGGACGTCTATGGTGCCTTCAAGTTTGAACTTCCAAAATGCAGCTTCAAAGGGCTCTAAACGAACCCAGCGAGGAAGAAGAGTCTTATCTAGTGAAACAATGGGCTATTTTCGAAACAAATTGACAATTTATAAAATGCTTGTCTCCTCTGCAATGAGCATGTGTATTTTGTGTGATCTGGGTTGATACAGTTGGGGGTATGTCAAAAAACTCCCATCTTGTTTTCTTCCCCAACTTCAAAATCGTCCTATATCGCTGCATAAGTACCAACACAGTGTTTACAAAGTGAACATACAAAGAAGATAAACATTTACCGTAAAAAAAAAAAAAAAAGATAAAACAGCATTATAAGACGATTTTTAAGTTGAAGACGAAAACGAGATGGGAGTTTTTCAACATACCCTAATTGTATTAAAACGAGACAAGACGAGAATGTGAGGTTAAAACGTATATAAATTGTCAATTTGTTTCGAAAATAACTGATCGTTTAGCTAGATTAGACCCTTCTTCGTCGGCTGGGATCATTTAGAGCCCCTTGAAGCTGGATTTAAACTGCATTTTGGAAGTTCAAACTTGAGGGCACCATAGAAGTTAATTATATGCAGATAAATCCTGAAATGTTTTCCTCAAAAAAGATAATTTCTTTATGACTGAAGAAAGACATGAAGGGGGTGAGTACATTATCTGTAAATCTTTGTTCTGAAAGTGAACTAATCCTTTAAGAACTTTTAAAAATATCACTGGCAAAGCATCTTGTATACTAAAAGTAAAATATTCATGGCCCGCTGCTTGCGGAAAAAAATGCAGTCAGACCATGCAGATATTTCTTAATGACTGCTTTTTGCTGTAAGATGATGTAGTTCCGACATCTACCAGCAGGCGTCATGACTACATCATTTTGGATGTAATAACTCCTCTGGATAAAAGCACATTTGCTTGTTGAAATGTCCCCTTGATCTCACACTGGCCTTCATGAGCATAAAGTAGGTGCACACAGTGCTGTTTCTAGCCATTTTGACATCCTAGGCAGAATCCCTATTGGCACAATTGCCAGTTGGCATAATTATTGTTAACAAGACAGCATAATTCAAGCTTTTTATTATTTTTAAATTTCAAGTGTTTTCTTCGCCATAGCAGCAGTTATAAATGAAAATACTTAAACAGGAAAGCACTGACTGAAGAATTCAGTCATTAAAGATCCATGTTGCACAACAGGCCACCCCATCCCTTTTCACAATTGCACTGCCAGGGTTGTTCACAGGTGCCATGTATGCACCCTGGGAAAGGTACGCACTCATCACAGTGAAGGCCCCGCCATCCGTACAGGCACATGCATTTACCGGGGGTCTTACAAGTACCATGTTCCTCACTACAGCCAGATAAGCAGATAGCTGGTAAAAATGAGAGGGAGAGAAATGAGAAAATTAGAATAAATGTTCATCATATTAAAAAATACAACACAAAAGATTCAATATGTAGTAGGCTGCATCCTGATTATTACATATAAATAAATATATGCAGCTTTTATAGCATATCAACATTACTTTAAAAAATAAAAAATAAAAATAAAATAAAGCACTCACGCTGTCTGCAATCTTTGCCTTTCCATCCAGGCAAGCAAAGTTTATTGCCAGCACTGTCACAGGTAAAGTGACCAAAATAGTCATCCCGTGAACGGCAGACAACAGAGCAGTCGGCGCCATTGTAGAATCTATCACACACTACGCGGTAGCTCAAGCGTAGCTCACTTTGTTCTCCGAAATGCACATGCTGGGACCATTTCTGACCAATAGTAAGATTTATTTTGGTGGCAAAATGGCTGATATTGTTTAGATTTTCTGAAAATAAATCATAATGAATAAATACATTTTAAAATTGGTAAATAAATAAAATGCAAAAATAGGAGGCCTTACCTGTTGGATGATCATTGGAGGACTTTGCATCCCATGCTTTAATTATCACTGAGACTGTTGTCTGTAATGAGAATTGTTTTTAAGCTGTTATAAAGACTTTTGGAAAATTATGCATTGATTTAGACGCCCCAATTTTCAAAACCATGCCCGTCAAAGATACACAGAAATGCTTAAAGGGGTCCTATTATGCTCTTTTACAAAGTCTTTATTTTGTTTTGGGGGTGCACTAGAACATGCTCTCATGCTTGGTTGTTTGAAAAAAGCATTATTTTCACATAATTTACATTATTACACTAGCTTTCTCCCCAGCCTGGCACAAATGGCTTGATTAATTTCAGGGTCCGATGAAGGCTTGCCTTCTGCAAAAAGAAATGTCCATGCTATATCGCTAATCCTCCACCTCGTCCCTCCCTACCTGCCAACGATTGGAATTTCCGTAGGAGGGATACCGAGGTAAGACATCATAACATCCGGAAAACAAACGCTGTAGTCTAAAGGAGCCATTTGTTGTAGTTCTTGAAAAGGGATTAAAAAAAAAAAAACGAAATATCTCCCTTTGGAGTGGACTTTGAGATTTGTAACTTTGTAGATTTTTTTTATGCCCAAACATACACACTACAAACTGACTAAAATCCAAAAAGTGAAAAAGCATAATAAGTGACAACCCTTTAAGCAACAATCCTAATCTGAAGTGAATCACCTGATAATAAGCACCTCATTTCACAGGTTTGATATTCCTCTTTGCACTCTTTGATGAGGTGTGGTCAAGGAAGTAACTAAGCTTTTTTGAATCAATTACTTTGAATCAATTAAACCATTTGCATTGCAAAATGATTTACAGTTTCGAAAAGTGGTGCCTTTTATGGATGGTTTGGTTAATCAGGCCAATAAGATGCTATTAATCAGAATCAGAATGAGCTTTATTGCCAGGTATGTTTGCACATTTTAGAAATTTGTTTTAGTGACAGAAGCTCCACAGTGCAACAGGGTGACAGTGAGAAGACAACAGACAGATTATAAAAAGAACAATATACAAATATACAGACAACGTGCAAAATAGCAAAGACACAATATGCAAATTAAAATAAACAATTTACTATGTACAGGTGGAATTTAGAAATGTAAATAAGTATGTGTGTTAAATAAGTAAATGAATGTATAATAGTGTTGTGTGTTCCACATTTATTTTCAAGTGTTCATGAGATGGATTGCCTGAGGGAAGAAACTGTTCCTGTGCCTGGTCATTCTGGTGCTCAGGGCTCTGTAGAGTCGACCAGATGGCAACAGTTCAAAGAGAGAGTGTGCTGGATGTAAGGGGTCCGGAGTGATTTTACTAGCGCTTTTGCGCACTCTGGATAAGTACAGATCAGTACAGATGGTAGTACCAATGATTCGCTCAGCAGTCTGGACTATCTGCCGTAGTCTTCTGAGGTCAGAACTGGTAGCTGAGCTGAACCAGACAGTAATTGACGGTAATTAACGTTTTTTTGTTTGTTTGTTTGTTTTGAATAAATGTGTCATTAAATTGTCTGCAACAAATTAATGAAGAAATGAGATTAAAAAAAACATTCAGACACTGGTTAATTGGTTTACAGTGATCACCTCTCAAACAAAAGCAAGCTTTGATACTGAAATTGCGTGATTTTGGTATTTTGATAGGTGCTCCAAATCAACAGAGGCCTGTTGCACAAAGCTGGTTTCAGTTTTTACCCAGATAAGTTGGTGTTTAGTTTGAGCAATCTCTTGAGTTTTCGAGCTTGAAAAGGTGAATCATTCAATGTAAACAGTTGATAAAGAGCAGGTCACATGGGATTTCGAAAAGTAGCACTTTTGCAGTTTGTAATGTAGCTATCCTTTAAAGTAAACAGTGCAAAGTTGTTAATCAAGAAAAGTGCATGATAAATAAAGATGTTGTCTCTAAAAAGAAAGAGTCTACTCAGAGCTGCCTTAACCAGTCGTCATATTTTTGAATCATTTGCCTGGTAACATATTAGCGTAATCCCAGTCTGCCCGTGAAATACAAACACTTCCGCTAGTTAGTGTGTTTACATCATATCGAGAAGATGCTGTGTTCTGATATCTGTCACTTAATAATGACATTTGTTGTGTACCATTTAAAATTGCTTATATTACCATTAGAGTCTATGTTCTATGTATGTCACTGTTCACTTTTGAACTACTCACCAGCCGCTTTAAGTTAAAGGGCACAGTTATTGGTGCACAAGTGGAGGTGAAGCTCTGGTCTGTGCTGAATGTTACTGTCACTCCAGTGCCATTTGAACATGCCAGTCTATATGATATATCATCCTGTGTGTAGTTCAGGCAAACATGGAAAAAAACCTGACAGTCTCTGGACTGTTGACACACACTGCTGCTGGTGTTTGTGAAAGAGTGCACTTTCAACTCAAACACACCAGAGGACTGGACCTATGAAAATAAGATGATGTGTATCAGCACACTACACATATAGTGGTTACAACACTTTTTAAAGAAAAGGTATTATATTCAAAATATGAAATGAAATATTTACCAGTTGCACTGAAATCAAAACGAAGAAGTATGTTGATAAGAACTGAACCATTTTGTTGTCTTCTTGTCTGATGTTGATTGAAAGCAGACTGTGACAATATTCTGATATAAAACTTTTTAGATTACAGTAAAAAAAAAACAACTAAAAAAGTAAAATGAGTGGAATATTAAATGTATTAAAATTGGCTTGTCTGGAGCTCACAAACTAAAGAATAACCCATTACTAGTTGTGTTGAAATCCAGAATGTAGAGCTCTTTTTTAAATAGGGACCTTAGGGTGGGAGTAGTGTGATTAGGTAAACTCAAACTTCTCTACACTGAACATTAAACATATAATGTGGTGCGCTTAAAAAAATTCTAGCCACAAAATTTGTTTGGCTCAGGCTCAGTTTAAAGTTTATTTAAAATTTTATTTGTCCTGTTTGATTGATCGCAGGTGTGTCTTGTTAATTGATCTCATCAAAGGATTAGTTCACTTTCAGAACAAAAATTTACAAATAATGTACTTACCCCCTTGTCATGGCAGTTCTGCAGCGATGTGAGACGATTTTGAAATTGGGGAAAAAAACGAGATGGGCGTTTTTCGACATACACTATCTGTATTGACCTGAATCACACAGACTACACGTGCATTGCAGAGACGAGACAATACAAGCATTTGAGGTTAAAAAGTACATAAATTGTCAATTTGTTTAGAAAATATTCAATCATTTAGCTGGATAAGACACGTTTTCCTTGACTGGGATCGTTTTGAGTCCCCTGAAGCTGCATTTAATCTGCATTTTGGAAGTTCAAACTCAGGGGCACCATAGAAGTCCATTATATGGAGAGAAATTCTGAAATGTTTTCCACAAAAAACATATCTTTATGACTGAAGAAAGAAAGACATGAACATCTTGGATGACAAGGGGGTGAGTACATTATCTGTAAATATTTGTTCTGAAAGTGAGCTAATCCTTTAAGTCATTTAGTAAAAAAAAAAAAAAAAAAAGGCCTCAACACTTACTTGAAAGAGGCTTAATGAAAGTAACCAAATTGGTTAAATAAATTTAATATGATCAGAAGTCAAATTATTTTGTGATCATAGTAAATTCTTGCATAGGATGAAAGGGTTGTTACAAAAAACATTTCAATTTCCCCCAAAAAAATTCCTGATTCCAGATGATCATCTACCAGCATGCGTCATGACAAAATAATTTTTGTTATGAAGGGTATTTAAAGCACTTTTGCTGTTGAAATGTCCCCTTGATCGCACACTAGCCTTTATAAGCCTGCATACAGTTGCTTAATTTATTAAAAATGGCATAATCATTGTTAACAAGTCAGCATCATTTAAGGATTTTTTTTTTCAATTTCAAGTTTTTGATTTTTTTTTAAAATGCTTTCATTTATTTCATCCCCAGATGAAAGCACTTCAACTGGAAAACACTGAATATAAGAATTCAGACATGAAGATCCTTGTTGCACAACAGGCCACCCCATCCCTTCTTACAAATGCACTGCCAGGGACGTACACAGGTGCCATGTATGCACCCTGGGTAAGGTACGCACTCATCGCAGCGGGGGCCCTGCCACCCAAGCAAGCACTTGCACTGACCAGGGGCCTCACAATAACCATGTTCCTCACTACAGCCAGATAAGCAGATAGCTGCAATTTGAGGGAGAGAAATCAGGAAATTAGAATGAATGTGCAACATATTCAAAAATACAATACAAAAGATTTGACATGTAGTACTATTTGTGCTTGTTATTGCATAATTAGATTTTCTAACAGATCAAATGCAAATAACATATATAAACCAAAAAATAAATGCAGCTTTTATAATTAACATATCAGTGTTACAACAAACAATCACTTACGCTCTGCGCAAAATTCGCCTTTCCATTGAGGCAAGCAAATTCTATTGGCAGTGTCATCACAGGTAAAGTGGCCGAATGGGTCATCCCGTGAACGGCAGAAATGAGAGCAGTCATCGCCATAGTAGAATTTATCACACACTATGCGGTAGCAAAAGCGCAGCTCACTTTGCTCTCCAAGATGCACATCCTGGAACCATTCCTGACCAATAGTAAGATTTATTCTGGTGGCAAAGTGGCCAATCATATTGTTTAGATTTTCTGAAAATAAATCATAATGAAAAAATAAATGAAAAATATTTGTATTTAAAGGGTTGTCATTAATTGCTCACTCTCATGCTTTTCCAAACATGTAAAGCCTTTCTGCTTCATTTTTTACCTTTCTGACCCTCTAAGTGAAGAGGAACCCACTCATGCTTCAGATACTCTCCAAAATGGAGGCAGAGGGTGACACAAAAGAGAAGAATTGTTGAATAAAATGTTATTTTTTAGATATTTTTTGCATACAAAAAGTATTCTCATAGCTTCATAAAATGACACTTAAGCCACTGATGTCACATGGACTATTTTGCCCATGTTCTTAGTATCGTTCTGGGCCTTGAATGGGGTTGGAGCCTTGCTGTCTATGGAGGGTCAGAAAGCTCTTGGATTTTATCAAAAATATCTTAATTTGTGTTACGAAGGTCTTAGGGGTTTGGAACAGCATGAGGGTGAGTAATTAGAATATTCATTTTTGGTTGAACTATCTCTTTAAATAACTATAGGAGGCATACCTGTTGGATGATCATTGGAGGACTCTGCATTCCATGCTTCAATTATAACTGTGAGTGCGACTGTTCCCTATAATGAGAATAATTTTTAAACTGTTTTCAAACCTCTACTATCCATTAAGCACACGCCTCTTTCTAAAACCACGCCGTCCAAAGACACGCACAAACGCTTAGGTGACATCGTAATCTAAGGTGAATTACAGCTTTCAGTGTCACAGGTAAAAGTAATGATCTTAACTTTAATAGTCTCACATATGACACTGGGTGCAATTTCACTGAATTGCCGTATGACTGTTTTCAAAGAATCATGATCAGTGACAAAACGAAGTTTAGCTTTCTGTCCAGTAAATTACATGCATGCTTAATTTGGTTTGAATGTAGGATATAAATCCAGAGTTTACTTTCCTTACTTTTGGGCTTTTTGTGGTTTGATATTTGTCTTTGCACTCTTTGCTGAGGTGTAGCGTTAGAAGAAACAAAGTTTTTTGTAATTTTGAATCAACTGAACCATTTGCAAAATGATTCACCTTTTCAAAACATGACGACTTTTATGGATTGGGTTTTATTAAACAAATCTGTCATTAAAATTGTCTACAACAAACAAAATAAGATCAGATAAAAAAACATACAGACACCAGTTCATCAATAATGACACAAAACAAATAAAGGTTTCAAAGCTTAACGGAAGAGTGAAAGTCCCCATCACTAAGGAGAAGGTAGTATTTGATTTTAAAAGACTATATACTAAATATATACTATATTCTAAAAATGTGCTAAAATGGCATCTGCAACACCAACAACAACAACAACAAAAAACAAGTAGCCTACACTAGCAGTGTTGGAGATAATGCATTACAAGTAACGCAAGTTATATAATAATATTACTTTTTCCAAGTAACTAGTAAAGTTATCCCTTTATTAATGTTAAGCGAAATCAGAAATAAGATGTTACTTTAGTTCTAGAATAAATGTGAAAATGCATTAATTCATCTCACTCACACACACACACACACAAAAAAATCAGTATTCCTCAAAATGAATGAAAACAGTGAAATTTAACTCTGAATATGACACAAACCAGCAATAATTAAATATGTTAAATAATACAAATTTCCTTTATGTATCTAATCCCATTTTATTAACCACTTCAAACCTTTGATGATCCAATTCATCCACACTAATTAGCAAAAATTACTCAAGATAATTTAACATTTGTTCTCCTTTTTCTTCTTCTGTGGTCTACTGAACAGGTGTGAATTTACTTTTCTCTAAGCCTGAAGCTTTTGAGTGAGAAAAGGCTTTTATATTTGCCAAAAATGAACTTTTTATATTAAAACCAAACAAGCAAGCCCTGCCCAGATTTAAAAAAGTGGCCTAACGCAAAAGTAATGTAATGCATTCCTTTCCATAAAAAGTAACTAAGTAATGTAATTATTTACTTTTTTAGGGAGTAACTCAATATTGTAATGCATTACTTTTAAAAATAACTTTCCCCATCACTGTACACTAAATATTATAGCAACTTTATGGCTGTAGACGTTACAGATTAGCTGTTGATAATCCAAGGCTTTGAATCTTTTTCTGGCAGAATTGAGAGAAGTCTTTTTTTCCCTATTACTAAAGTACACTGATTTCATACAGTATTATGACATTAGTTGCCAAAACCATCTTTTGCAACTTAATGATCTCTCATGACAGTCTGACTCTATCTGGCTTCCTATATATGGGCTGCCTTAAAAACCGGCAAATTGATCTATCAGCAGAAAGCAGATCAAAGTCTTCTGACTGGATAAACAAAAACATCACTGAGAAATTTTGTATTTGAGTGATATTTGTCACCCTAAAATATATGTTCTCTGTATGTAACATGCTGTACATGATATAACTCTTACATTATTTGTTTTTCAATGTTCACTCTTGAGTTACTCACCAGCCACTTTAAGTTAAAGGGCACAGTTATTGGGGCACTAGTGGAGATGGAGCTTCGGTCTGTGCTTAATATTTCTGTCAGTCCAGTGCCATTTGAACATGCCAGTCTATATGATACGATGTCCTGTGTGTAGTTCAGGCAAACACGGAAAAAAACCTGACAGTCTCTGGACTGTTGACACACACTGCTGCTGGTGGTTGTGAAAGAGTGCACTTTCAACTCAAACACAGCAGAGGGTTTGACCTATAAAAACAAGATGTGTATCAGCACACTACACATATAGTGGTTACAACACTTTTTAAAGAAAGAGATTCCATTCAAAATATAAATAAATAGATACTTACCACTTGCACTGATATCAAAACTAAGAAGTATGCTGATAAAAACTGAGACATTTTGTTGTCTTCTTTTCCAATGTTGATTGAAAAAACTGTGGCAACAATCTGATATAGTTTTTTTTTATGTGTCAAAAATATTGAAATTAAATATAGTATTAAAAATAATAATATTTAAGTGGAAGTGGAATATTAAATGTGTTATTATTGGCTTGGCTGGAGCTCACAAAGTAAAGAGGAACCCATTTCTAGCTCCAGAATATAGAGCGCTTGTGGTTTAAATAGGGACCTTGGAGTGGGAGTAATGCACTATGCAAATAAACCTCTCTGTACATTTTTTTTTTTAAACTGAGCAAACATTTAAAACTGTGTAATAACATTGCTATGACAGTTTAAATTAACAATTTTTAAAGTGTTCATTTAGACCCACCATTACCTTTCAGTCTTTCAAACTGAGGATATTATTTACCTGGATTCACTCTGAATTTTTTATGTTAAACAAACAAAAAACCAGGTTTGGATATTCACATTTATTAATATTTCACACTACAGGTGTGAAAGCAGCAGATACATAGTTGATCCATAAAGCAAAGGCAGAGAATAATATACATTGCAATATTCAGAAAAAAACTGATATGCCTAAACAATGTCTTGTAAATGTAAATTAAAAAAAAATAATTTCACAAATTAAAATAATTAATACATTTTAAAATAAATTTATTAAGGTGAATAAATTTTTCATCTTTGTTTTAACCAAAATGTCATGACTGCCATTCATACAAACTGGAATTAATCTGCCTTCACTGTTTGAATACAATAACCACATCTCAAAATCCAATAAACAACTGAACTGATGCACAGAACCAAAACCTAGCTCTACATGACAATATTATTCATAAAATCTTTACATCATCTATTTTGTCAAATGATCAAGTTTCACTGATGAGCCTAGATTTAACCAAAACCCTGGATAGAGCGGTTGAGTGAATGTGGTCTGGACTCTGTGGATGAGGGTCATTGTGTAAGAAATGCTGTAAAAGGACAGAATTCCTTCTCTGTGATCCACAAACACTCCTATTCTACGGGAGCTGGAGACCACAGAGAGTTTAGTATGTTTGTTATCGTGCCAGAATGAGTAACCAGACGGAGTGCAGGACAATTTCCAGGACTGATCATTCAGTCCAAATGCACACTCATTTCTATCTCCCCACCTCTTAATGCTCTTATATGACACTGATATACCCATGCTGTTAGTACCACTCCAGTTAAACTCCCAGTAACAGCGTCCACACACACTCTCTCTACACAGCACTTCATACAATTGATCAAATCTGTCTGGATGATCAGGATATGAGTGGACTTTTTTACTGCAAGTTGCCACTTTATTCCCCTCAGACAACTGAATATTTTTATTCACTGTGTTTGAATTCAGAGTGAGTTGACGGGAATCTGATGGAGAGAAAAACACACATTATAATAAAGATAAATATGATGATATTAAGTAGAACTAATTTGTTTGTTTTTGCATACAATCATTTTAGTGTTATTTTGAGCGTACATTTGTTTACTTGGGGGGGAAGGACAGTAAATGAATATTTTTTTGTGCAATTTATAGCTACTTTGGCTAGGTTAAAAGCAGAAAACAGATTTTTCTACAGACCAGAGCCTTTAAAAAGTTAAAAACTCACCATTGCTTCTGTTAGTTTTGTTTACTAATGTAATATACATAGTGTAATGTGTGTGTGTGTGTGTGTGTGTGTGTGTGTGTGTGTGTATTCATATTGCCTTACATTGTAGTAATTCCTTCCTAGTCTTGGGCTCAGTAATGGGAATAATATTAATGTATGTTACTAAGAAAAAACACATACACATATAATTAAACACCCGTATTATATATTATATATATATATATATATATATATGTAACACACACACACACACACACACACACACACACACACAACAAAATTATAAACACAACACTTTTGTTTTTGCCCCCATTTTTCATGAGCTTTTTCTATGTACACAAAAGGCCTATTTCTCTCAAATATTGTTCATAAATCTGTCTAACTCTGTCTTAGTGAGCACTTCTCCTTTGCCGAGATAATCCATCCACCTCACAGGTGTGGCATATCAAGATGCTGATTAGACAGCATGATTAGGCTGGCCACAATAAAAGGACACTCTAAAATGTGCAGTTTTATCACACAGCACAATGCCACAGATGTCGCAAGTTTTGAGGGCAGTATGCCCTCATACTGCCCCTGTCGCAGTTGGCATACTGACTGCAGGAATGTCCACCAAAGCTGTTGCCCGTGAACTGAATGTTCATTTCTCTACCATATACCATCTCCAAAGGCGTTTCAGAGAATTTGGCAGTACATCCAACCGGCCTCACAACCACAGCCCACATGTGTAACCACACCAGTGCAGGACAGTTATTATAAATATACAGCTGAAGACTAAATTATTAGCCCCCCTCTGAAATTTTACATTTTTTTAGAATATGTCCCAAGTGATGTTTAACAGAGCAAGAGAATGTTTTCACATTATTTTCTATTACTTTTTTCTTCTAGAGAAAGTCTGATTTCTTATAGTTGCTTGAATAAAATAATTAAAAAATAAATAAATAAAAAACTGCTAAGGTCAATATTATTAGCCCCCTTAAGAAATTATTAGTTTGATTAGCTACAGAACAAACCACTGTTGTCCAATCACTTGCCAAATTAACCTAATTTGCCTGATTAACCTAATTAACGTAGTTAAACCTTTAAATTGCTCTTTAAGCTGAGGATTAGTATCTTGCGAAACAACTAGTAAAATAATATGCACTGTCATCATGGCAAAGACAAAAGAAATTAGTTTGGACTTGAGATAAAAATTTGTTAATAAAAATTTGTTAATGCTCATAAAGATGGAGAAGGATACACACTTTTATCAAAGCAAGTTTCAAGATGCATTATCAAGAAGTTTAAAGAGACCAACACAGTGGAGAACAAGACGGGCAGAGGCAGGAAGTGAAAGATTTCAAAAACTTTGGAAAGAAAACTAGTGAGAGAGGTTTCTACAGACCCAAGAACAACTGCCAAGACACTAGTGAATGACCTAGCCAAGTCTGGAATTGATGTCTCAACGAAGACAGTCACTAGAGCCCTGCACAGGAATGAACTGCAAGGTTGCCGACCAAGAAAGGCTCCACTTCTGAAGAAGAGACACCTCCAAGCTAGAATGAAGTTTGCTAAGGACAACCTGGGGGAATGTGATCCATACTGGAAACGTGTCCTTTGGTCAGATGAGACAAAACTAGAGCTTTTTGGCCATAGAGATGTTGCCTATGTTTGGAGAAAGAAGGGAGAGGCATTCAACCCCAAGAACAACCCGTTCCCACCCGTTCAACCCGTTCCCATAGTGAAACATGGTGGTGGGAGTATAATGCTGTGGGGATGTTTCAGTGCGTTTGGAACTGGGAATCTCGTCAGGGTTGAAGGAAACATGAAAAAGGAAGACTATAAGAAGATTTTGAAAGACAACCTCAGTCAGTCTGCAAGAAAACTTGGTTTGGGTCAACATTTTGTCTTCCAGCATGATAACGACCCAAAGCATACCTCACTTCTGGTGAAGAAATACCTCCAAATGAGCAAAGTGTGTGTGTGTGTGTGTGTGTGTGTGTGTGTGTATATATACAAAGAGAGAGAGAGTTTAATACACTGTGTCTTCTACATTACGTGTTTCTCAAAGCTAATATAAAGCTAATATTTACCTCTGTCAAATATTTTTTCAGTCTCCTCTCTGCAGAAATCCTCCAGCTTTTCTTTGAGTTGAGAGACAGACTTTCCAACATCATCAAAAGACAGTAGAGAACTGACATTGACATTCTCTGTAAATCTAGGCGGGACAGAGAGAGACTGAAAACTCTAGAGGAAAGAAACAAAGACAAAAACCTTCATTATCAGCTAATTTTCCCCACTAACCTACAGCAGGACCAGAATATTCAGACACTGAGGGAGACACTTCCATTCAGAGTGATTCAAAATACTTGGACTTAAAATCATCTCTTATCCTGTTACAGCGTTCTTATGTTATTCACAGTTTGAAAAAAGTTTGTTTTAGAAACATTCAAAATGGCGGAAAAAAACGGAGAAAATTATGTAAGGCCTGGATGAAGGTGCACTTCGGACCTCAGAGGGGCAGAGGCTCAAGCACCCCTGTCCACGCCACTGATTTTGAGGGCAGAAAATGAAAGATGAAAAAGAAGAAAGTCAGAACAAATGCAATAGGGTTTCAGCATCTTTGGTGCTTGGACCCCTAAATAAGATTTTCCAGGCATAAAACATACAGCTTCTATCTATTCAGAGAAGAAAACACAAATTAACCTTTCTTTCTGCAAACACCGGATTCTAACTCTCTCTTTTGGATTGTTTTTAGTTTACTAGTTAGGAAAGAATTTATTTTAATGGCAAACTCTCCTAATAATGACAAATCTCTGTTACCTGCAGGAAATGGATGTGATCGTCTGTGTGTAAAAGTTGCTTCAGCTCAGTGTCATATTCCGCAGATCATCAATCTCCTGTTCCAGTTGCTTCAAGAGAACTTCAGCTCGACTCACTTCAGCCTTTTCCTGATCTTTGATCATCTGTGTCACCTCAGAGCACCTTCTTCTAATTGAGCGGATCAGTTCAGTAAAGATCCTTTCACTGTCCTTCATTGCTGCCTGTGCGGAGTGCTATTATGACAAACATTAGACAGTAATCTTGGATCAGTCTGTTACACACAGTATGGCTTCAGTGGGACTGAAACAACATGCACAGCTGAAACCCTAAATGAGTCAGAAACTACTTCTCTAATAATCCACATTTTTTTCTCCTCTCTTGACTAACCTTATGAGTCTTCACAGCCTCTTTCAGCTTCTGAAGCTCTTTCTCTCTTTCCTGGATTCTCTGCTGGATATTTCTCTGTGTGTTTTCCAACTGTTTCTGTTTAGCAAAAACAAAATGTATGTGGAGTAGTATCACTGTAAAAAACTATTTGTTGATTCAACTTTAAATAATTTGTTACCTGGCTGCCTTAAAATATTAAGTTTAGTCAACTCGAAAAAAGTTTACTTAATTTGAAATTTTACATTTTTACTAAGTGACAAGTTAGATATTTGAGTTGATTCAACTTAACATTTTAAGGCAGCTGAGTAACAAACAAAGCTGTTAAGTTTAACAAACAATTTTTTAGTTTAGTCAAACTCAAATTTTTAAGTTGTCACTTAGTACAACTTAAAATTTCAACTTGAACTTATTTGAGTTCACTGAACTTGAAATGTTAAGGCAGGGGAGTAACAAATAATTTAAGTTTACTCAGCAAATTGTGCTTTTTGTTTTTTACAGTGTAGGGCAGCTTTGACTCTATTATAAATTATCCTGTAGGTATCATCAAGGTTTGTTATATACTTGAGGTATAATTTGACATGGTGGCTCTCAGCTAAAGTTTGTCTACACCTGATGTGACAAGGCAGCCGTTGCAAAACATGTGAACTTTGTGTGACAGCAGTTTACTATCAGGGGAATTTGTCGTGTTGCTCTGAACCACATCCAGACAGCATGGGTTCTGCTATATTTTCGTGCTGCGTCTCTCGCGTCCAGTGTACACACAGTGTCAGTGGTGTTTAAGTTTAAAACACATGATTTGCACACATTCTTAGCAAACAAAAAAACAAAAAAACAAAAAAAAAAAACAATTAAGACAGAAGACAATAGAGTTCAGATTGAGATATTACAGAGCAGGTGGCAAAATGAAGTGAGAAGCATCTTATTATTATTATGAATTATTATACTGTTCTCTAGACTTCATATATTATTATCTTTGATCAGCTTTTTTCTTACCTGTTTCTCTGTCCTCTCGACTACAGCTGCTACAGTGTCATGATTTCTATGTTCATCCGTTGTACACAGATAACAGATGAATTTCTGATCAGTACGACAGTGGATTTCTATTTCTTTATCATGTTTTGAGCAGATCATTTGCTGCAGTTGTCTAGTAGCATCGGTCACTTTGTGTCGTCTAATTGAGTGAAATTCCTCATGACGCTCAAAGTGAGTTTGACAGAAAGATTCAAGACACACAAGACAGGACTTCACAGCTTTGCATTTCCTTCCAGTACAGACATCACACTCCACATCTCCAGGTCCAGCATAACTAAGAGCCCGAGCAGTTTGAACTTTAGTCTTCTTCAGTTTCCCCACCATCTCAGCAAATACCACATTCTTGTTTAAAGCAGGTCTTGGAGTGAAGGTCTGTCTGCACTGAGGGCAGCTGTAAACTCTCTTCTGATCATCTTGATTCCAGCAGCATGTAATGCAGTTTATACAGTATGTGTGTCCACAGGGGATGGTCACTGGATCCTTCAGTAGATCCAGACAGATCGGACAGCTGAACTGATCCTGAGCCACTGAAATAGTGCCTTCAGCCATTTCAGAAGCACACAAAACAGTTTTACAACAGGTATGTTGTGGTGTTCAGTCAACTGAAGAATGAAATGGGTTTCTTATGCTGTATTTGAGAGAGATGTGACCTATGTTTTATTGCCAACACATAAAAAAGTCTTGTGACTCCCTCAGTAAAACTTACCAAGAGTTATGCATTTAAAATGCTTCAGAATATAGACACATTCAAACTTTATTATTATTATTTTTTTTTTTCAAACATATTTTGGACACAATCTTTTACATTTCATAAAAGACCATATGAAACAACAGATGAAAATAATTGATACAAGAGAATTTTGAGAACTTTAAAGGCAATCTAGGGAAATGCAGTAATCAAGCAATTCAAATGAATTACAATAATTGCCCAAATTTATTGTCTCTCTCTTATATTACACACATTTTTATATTAGTTCATATTTCACATAAAATATTGTCATTATGAAGCCTGTGATAAATTCTAATAATTTGCTACATGCATTTTCAGAGGTTCAAAGAATTAAATACCTGATTAGCAAATAAAATACTCCATATCTCACTGTTAATTATTTTGTAGCTTGGAGCTATGATTTGATACTATTATTTATAGAATCTCAACAAATAAAATCTATTTTGTTTGATGATAAAGTTTCACTGATGAGCCTTTATTTAACCAAAACCCAGGATAGAGTGGTTGAGTAAATGTTGTCTGGACTCTATGGATGAGGGACATTGTGCCAAAGATGTTGTAGATGCACAAAATTCCTGCTTTGTAATCCACATACACTCCTATTTTATAGGAGACTGGAATATGTTTAGTCTTTTTGCTTTTGTGTAAGAATGAGTAGCTGGAGGAAGAACAGGACAGTCTCCAGGACTGATCGTTCTGTCCAAATTCACACTCATTTGTCTTTCCCTGACTCTTGATACTTGTACAAGACACTGATATTCCCACCCCAGCTTTTCCACTCCACTCCACCTCCCAGTAACAGCGTCCACTCACACTCTCTCTACACAACACCTCGTGCAATTCATCAAATCTGTCTGGATGATCAGGATATGGCTGAACAGTTTCACTGCAAGTAGCCACTCTGTTCCCCTCAGACAGCTGGACATTTTTATTCACTGTGTTCACATCCAAGTTGAGCTGACAGGAATCTGATGGAGTGAAAAAAGTATTTTATACAAGATTATTAGGTAGTAATAATTTGTAAGCAGGGAAGTTTAAAAAAAAACAACCTTGGAAAAAAATGTAGTACTGTACATGTTACATAATTTCATGATATTACATAGTTGTGTTTTTGTGTTTTGTGTTTCTCTGTGTGAATGCTAATCCTTTTTTCTGTTCTCAGAGATTGATAGAAGACTCATGGAGTGCCTCCTATAATGCAGTGCAAGTGTATTTTCTTTGACTTACATTGTATGAAATCCTTGTGAACTGGCTTGTGCTCATGAATCGCAATAATATTGATGCATGTTACTAAGGACATAGACATAATTTCTCATTAAAAATTGACATTGTGTCATCAGACATATTCATGAATGCAGATGAATGCTACTTTTTCCCCCTGTCAGATATCTTTTTAGTCTCCTCTTTGCACAAATTCTCCAGTTTTTCTTTCAGTTTAGAGACCGACTTTCTCACATCATCAAAAGACAGTAGAGAACTGACAGTGACTCCCTCTGTAGATCCAGGTAAGGAGGAGAGAGACTGAAAACTATAGAGGAAAAAAAAATAAAATCAATGTAAACAAAAAATTATACGTAAATGTGATGTTATTTTTATTTTTAATACATTTACAGACATTTATAAAAGATCTCACCTGTAGGAAATGGATGTGATCATCTATTTGTGAAAGCTGCTGCAGCTCAGCATGTGCCCTCTTCAGATCCTCAGTCTCCTGCTCCAGTTGTTTCAAGAGTCCTTCTGCACGACTCACTTCAGTTTTTCCTGATCTCTGATCAGCTGTGTCACCTCAGAGCGGCAATAGAGCGGATGAGCGGGTAAAGAGCACTGTCACGACAGTCAGACTGTTCACTCATGGGCTTCAGTGGGACAGAAACAACATACTCAGTGATTCCAAATTAATCTGAACTCCTCTAACATTTTTCCCTCATCTCAGAACTCACCTTATGCGTCTTCACAGCCTCTTTCAGCTTAACCTCTTTCTCTCTGTCTTGGATTTTCTGATGGAATTGTATCAATGTGTTTTCCAGCTGTTTCTGGTGAAAAAGTAAGAGTCACTAAATATATAGAGCCAAAGCTGCCCTTCACATTATTCACATTATCATTGTCTTATTAAACAATTTTAATGAAATTCATCCAAAAATGAAAAATTGTTGAATATTTAAAAAAAAAAAATCCACGTAACTCCAGTTCTGTCATGACAACTCTCAGAGGGACTGACATGAAAATGTTAATGTATTTGGTCTTGGCGGAATAGATCTGCTACGCTGCTGCGATTGAGCAAGTACCGAGACTTGCTTCTGCCAATACATCCACAACATGCTTCTGTCAGTGGCGCCTGCAGCCGTACGTCAGTACGCACTTTGCGTACCATGAGAGGGCGCTAATTAAGGATGTTTTTATTATATATTTTTACGTATTTTTCCCAAATATACATTGTGAACTGAAAGTCCTCCTAACAATGCCAGTGTCCACGGCCTCTGCAGAGCGTTCTTTCAGCGCACGGAGGCGCGTGAAAATTACGCAACACGATGACAGACAACAGGCTCACTGGACTTGCCCTCATGAACATTCATCCTGAAATCAAAAAATCAAAACAGCGAGGAAGTGCTTAAACAATTCGTTTAATAATAGTGCAGTGTTGTTACTCGAGTATTTGACCAGCTAACACACGACGTAACAGTTACGTAATTTTTGGGTAATTTCATGACTTACCAACTGACAACGTCGCATGTCCGTAATTTTATCACCATCAAATTACCAACTCACAATGTCCTCCTAACGTTGTAATATTACCAAGGACGTCCCAGATACGTACTCTATTGGTAATATACTGGTAATTTCATGACTTAGGCTACTGCCAACGTAGCCTAACTGCAAGGTAGCATGCAAGTAATTTTATGACCATCATTTACACGCTCTGTATGTGCTCTGATTACCAGAATTTGCTATTTAAAAAGTGTAATTAAACGTCAGACACAAGACTGGAAGTTCCCTTAAGATAAAATATTATTTTCACCAAGCCAGAATATGATTGCTAAATATAGTGCAAAACAAAGATATTGAATATATGTTCAATATGTTGAGTGTTTTATAAACACACAAATGTAGATTTGTTAGTTTCCCCTTGTTTTGTGGCATTTAAAAATTATTTTATAATTTTATTTAAATCCATAAAACATTTAAAAACGAAGAGTGCCTTAAAACTTGTTATAATTTGCATTTTGTATTATTCAAATGTTGATTTTATTTTTTATTTTAATATTATTTTGTTTACGATATATGCTGCTTGAATTTATTGTTAATGTGTTTAGCAGTTGAAAGATGCCTGTTTGTTATTTGAAGTTGTAATAAAATGATAAAAAAGGTGACGTGAGTCTCGGAGCGCGCGCGCCTCCACAACTGACTCACGCCTACAGAATGTTTACAAGCTACGAGTCGTGAAACTTTTTATTTCTTAACGAGTTATTAAGATAACGTTGAAATAATGACACGGACCAGGCTACACCATCTCATCTGTCGCAGATACTGAATAAGGACAGATGTGTGCGTGAGCGCTCGAGGGAGATGATATGCTGGGGGGGTGGCGGTTCTGTGCGTACCTTCACATAAAATCCTGCAGGCGCCCCTGGCTTCTGTAAGCATGTAAGAAAGACTGCTGCTGCACATACAGTTGAATACAAAATTATTAGCCACCTGTGAAATTTAAATTTTTTTTTTTTAGAATATTTCCCAAGTGATGTTTAACAGAGCAAGAGAATGTTTTCACATTATTTCCTATTATTTTTTTATTCTAGAGAAAGTCTGATTTCTTATAGATGCTTGAATAAAAGAATTAAAAAAATAAAAAACTGCTAAGGTCAATATTATTAGCCCCCTTAAGAAATTATTAGTTTGATTAGCTATAGAACAAACCACTGTTGTCCAGTGACTTGCTCTTTAAGCTGAGGATTAGTATCTTACGAAACAGCTAGTAAAATAATAATAATAAAAATAAAAAATTAGTTTGTACTTGAGAGAAAGAATTGTTAATGCTCATAAAGATGGAGAAGGATACACACGTTTATCAAAGCGTTTTCAAGTGTCAAGAATTGCAGTGAGATGCATACCTCACTTCTGGTGAAGAAATACCTCCAAATGAGCAATGTGAGTGTACCTGACTGGCCTGCACAAAGCCCAGACTTAAATCCAATAGAAAATCTGTGGGGCACACTAAAGTCCAGAGTTTGTGCCAGAAGACCAACAAATCTGGAGGAGCTTGAGAGATTTGCTAAGGACAAATGGGCTGTCATTGCTCAGGAGACATGCTTGAAACTTGTTGAGAACTTGTCAAGCAAAAGGGATACATTATTGACTATTAACATCAGATTTTGACAAGTAGACTTTTTAAAATTCTTGGTTATACATTTATTTCTATTTGTACTACAAACCCTAAAAGCTTCCTGAATAAAGTATTATGTTTAAAAATGCTGTGTTGATAAAATCGTCTTTCTGTTAAACAACACTTGGGAGTTATTTGAAAAATAATGAAATATTTTATAAGGGGCTAATAATTTTGTCTTCAACTGTATAACGTATATAATTAACGTATAAATTAATATATGCATGCCGCAGAATATAAGGAAGACTGTTGCATCAGTGGACATACATATCCACACTCATGAGACGAACAGACAAGACAAAACACCCCCCACAAAGCAGATCTATCGCCAAGACATCTGTACTGCTGCTGCTCCGAAGAGCTATGTGAACCGCATGTATATCTATCTACCATATATATCTATCTATTCATGCCGATCGGCTTAGCGCTAGTGGGCTAGGACTATGTGAGCCTTGGCTACCATGCCGACTGGCTTAACAATAATGGCCTATGACTATGTGAGCCTTGGTCACTACGCCGACTGGCTTAACCCTAAACAGACACGCACTAAGTGTAATATTAATTAACAAAATGGATATACGCTGCTATCCGATAGATAGCAGTTAAAAAAAAAAAAAAAAAAAAAAACTACTTACCTATAAGGCCCTTAATGGTTTAGCTCCTGTGTACCTACTAGTCGTCTATCATGCTATAAACCATGAAGCTCCAAAGTAACAAAACTCTGGACTTTGGTAGTACTTAGGATAACAAGTCCACTAAAAGAGACAGAGCCTTTTCGCATCCAGCTTCCGACTCTGGAATAGCCCTCCAGATAATGTTTGGGGTTCAGACACACTCTCTGTGTTTGAATGAAGACATCTCTCCTCCCAAGCATTCACATTATGTATCTCTTATCTCATAACTTTGTACTTCAGTTATATCTGATCAAATGCACATTAACATTCTTTAGCTTGGGTTAAACAAATAATTTTTGCAAGGTTTGAACAGCAGCTGCACTAATTGTTTCTCTGATTGACACCCCGTGGTAATTAGGAATTACATAAGCTTCAGTCTGGATCCAGAACACCTGAAAAGATATAATGCCAACCCCTCAGAAGACCTCAGATGATGCCCGGAAACACGTACAGCACTACCAATTTTGCTATAAGTTTGATTGCAACATGAAATCATTAATGTTCATCGTCTCTTTGATTACGTCATTAACTAGTTTACCATACATCTCTGCCATATGTATATCAACTTGACGTGGTCACCACTAGTAAACTACTGAATATATTGTACAAACTTTTATTTCTGTAAGCAGCTTTGCAATTATTTGTATAGTGAAAAGCACTATACAAATAAGCTTAAATTGAACTGGATTGAAAGATAAGACCCCAGCATCCACCTGAGCAAACATCAAAATTTAGTAATTTGATATCTGCCGTTACTTTCTATACATCATCAGTCCCAGCGGCAACTTAACAGCTCATTAATCTGTGTTCGTGCAATAATGAGACGGACAAAGTTAGCCCATGCATGCCATTTACTCATGTGTAGATAGTTAGTTACAGTGCACAACTCCTGGGTGGACTGACTTGGATGAACAAATAAGCAGAATATGACATTCTTTCTCGTTTTCTGACTACACAGCACAACAAAAGCATGCGTCACACAAGCACGTCTGTCTAAACTGTCTTTTGCTACAGCTGTATGAACACAGATAATAAATGCTGCTGCTAATATGTTTTTTTTTTGTTTTTGTTTTTTTTGCTGCTGCATACAATGCAAACCGCTAAAATAACACTTAGTTTAAAACTGTTTATGGTTGTTCATTCTGTATTCAAATAAGCCGACCACGCAAATATACACAGCGATATGGATAAAAGATCATTCACTTATCTTTGGATGTCGGTTTATGCTGCTCTAAAGCATGCTGCAAACTGCTACACCTAGCACAAGTCATGTATTTGAATGTTGAGCAGTGAGCTCATTGGCTATTAATACAGGAGAGAACCAACTGGCTGTGCCATGTGATTATGATGTCATGTTGTCAGATTGAGTTAGACCATCGGACTGCATTCTAGAGTTTCATGCCAGAACTCTGGATTTTATCAATTAACAGTTAAAAGGACGAAGGGATAGTGAAAGGTTGCAGCATCTCGTTCCCTCTCAGGGAACTATGTTTACATGCATAACCTGAGACATTCCCCTTCTAGGGAAATTGCGACGCATCCTCTAGTGGACACTTTGGGAAACTAAATGCCAACTATGCCATGCCGTGGCACATTCCTGTTTACCTGGTTAGAGAGCACCAAAGAAGTACAACAAACCTTTCCTCAGAAAGTGTAATTATTTTAGAAAGTTTATTTCAGCTAATGAATGCAATTTTATATCACTTTTCTATTCCTACCTGTTTCTCTGTTCTCTCAACTACAGCTGCTACAGTGTCTATGTTCATCCATTGTACACAGATAACAGATGCATTTCCCATCAGTACGACAGTAGATTTCTAGTTGTTTGTCATGTTTGGAGCAGATCATCTGCCGCAGTTGTCTAGTAGCATCGGTCACTTTGTGCAGTCTAATTGAGTGAAATTCCTCATGACGCTCAAAGTGAGTTTGACAGTAAGATTCAAAACACACGGGACAGGACTTGACAACTTTGCGTTTTCTTCCAGTACAGACATCACACTCCACATCTTCAGGTCCAGCATAACTGAGAGTCCGAGCAGTTTCTACTTTAGTGAAGGTCTGTCTGCACTGGGGGCAGCAGTAAACTTTCTTCTGATCATCTTGATTCCAGCAGTCCGTAATGCAGCTCATACAGTATGTGTGTTCACCATAGACTGTAAAAAAAAGATGGACGACGTGTCTCCCATTCATTCCATTGTAGTAAAGTGAAGCCAAAACATCTTAATATGGTGGCTGCCATACTGGGGGAAATTACGTCATTTGGAGCCAGAGTCTGCGCACTAGAGCTTCGTTTGGAGCCAGAGTCTGCGCAGTAGTGCCGCGAGGTGGAGCCGCGATAGCAAAGTCCCGCCCAAATTCCCACATACCCAATCGCAAGATCACAATCACGACACCACACCCCGTTTTTATAGTATAAAATAATTACATAAAAGCAAACACAGGTGGTGGTATTGGATCCTTCAGTACATCCAGACAGATCGGACAGTTGAACTGATCCTGATCCACTGAAATACTGCCTTCCGCCATAGGGCTGTGCGATATTTGGACGCAAATTATCATGCGTATCTCGTCAGTAATGCCGGTTCTGTGATTAGTCGTAAATCTCATTCACGTGTTCATTCATGCAGCCGCGTTTACTACACAGAGCCTCTGTCAATATACAGGTGCAGCTCAAGAAGTTAGAACATCATGAAAAGGTTCATTATTTTATTGTAACTTATTTTAAAAAATGAAAGTTTCATATATTCTAGATTCCTCACATGTAAAGTAAAACATTTAATTTTGTTTTCTGTCACAATTAGTGTTAATAAATGCGTCAAAAATTATGTCAAAAAAGCTTTACTTGTGCTGTTTTTTCTTATTTGGCAGATGCTGTGACCTACTTCCCGGCAGCAACAGAGTTGGATTTGAGCAATGCAGTTGGGAAGATGTATAAACAATAATTAATAATTTCTGTTCACTATGGTTTAATTTGTTAAATAAACCAACAAAAGGGTTATTTTTTTACATTGTCATTTATCCGTAATGTTTTAATGTTAAGTGTGATAATATGCTCTTGATTTGTATTAGATTTATTTCTTTTAAACATCTTAAGTTATTATTATTTTATTTTTTTTTCATTTTTATGTTCTTGTTAACATTAAATTTCCTATCATAATATTTATATTTAAGTGTATTGTATTTATAATATTTGATTTTGTCAATAATTCTTTAGCATTTTTATGCATTTGTATTGTCTAAAGTTGTTAAAATATTTTTTCTTAATAAAAGCTGTATATTTGTTTATACAAATGGATTGTCATTTTGTTGTCTATTAGATGTATATATGTAGGCGTTCATTAGATGTCTATTTGATGACTAGTTTAGTCTTGGGCTATGGTTAGACGTCTATTAACTTTTCACTGACAGCCCAATTTCAGTCTTGTTTTAGCCTAGACCCATATTCACTGTCTATTAGACGTATACATGTAGTCGTTCAATAGTGGTCTAACTGATGTCTAGTCTATTATTGGGCTATGGTTAGACGTCTATTAACTTTTCACTGACAGCCCATTTTTTGCCATGTTTTAGCCTAGACGTCAGGGCTGTGTTTCAACGTCTAATAGACGTCTTTTAAACCAAAAATTGTTTGCTGGGACGTGGCTCTCATTGCGCATCGAACGCGATGCGCGAGTAGGCTACTCGGTTAATTTTTCTGCATCTTGTGTTTGAATGTATTAAACTGTTTTGAATGTTGAAACTGGCAAGGCTGGGGGCAGCCGTGGCCTAATGGTTAGGGAGTCGGGCTTGTGACTGAAAGGTTGCAGGTTCGAGTCCCAGGTCCGGCAGGGATTGTTGGTGGGGTGAGTGATCAATCAGTGCTCTCTCCACCCTCAATACCACGACTGAGGTGAGACCCTTGAGCAAGGCACCGAACCCCCAAACTGCTCCCCGGGCGCCGCAGCGATAGCAATATGGCTGCCCACTGCTCCGGGTGCATGTTCACTGTGTGTGTGTGTGTGTGTGTGTGTGTGTGTGTGTGTGTGTGTGCGCGCGCGCACTTGGATGGGTTAAATGCAGAGCACAAATTCCGAGTATGAGTCACCATACTTGGCCACACGTCACGTCACTTTTCACACTAAAACACGTGCAAATGATAAGCTTTTGTGATGACTCGCAGCAGTGGCCAGTCAACTGTACTTTCATTGGTTTACTACTGCATATATCAGTAAGTATCATTTATGCTGAGCTTTATTTTATGTACAATTACAGTATACAGTTGTCATGAACTGTCCCGCTGTGGCTCCCTCCTTTCACCCCTAGAGGGAGCCTTCACTTCTGTTATGGACTCAACTCCATTCATTCATTACATTTCCCATAATCCCATTCTCATGAACTTCCTGTGTCCTCTGGCCTCTCACCCCTGTCGGCCATCTCTGGTTCCCGAGAATAGTCACGGGAACCAGGAACAAAGGAGCTCGGCAACGGGAGGAACCAGGAAATAACGCTCGGAATTGACAGTATTAACAAATCAAGACTTCGCGATCTGACTGACTTTATTTTGCTTTAGATAAGGCATGAGGCAAAAAAAGAGGCACTCTGTGCTACAAAAATGTCTTTAAATGTTTTTAAAAGTTTTGTAGCATTAATTCAACCATGCTTATCATTTAGGGGCACAAAGGCAGTTTTTACTATGAGTGTACAATATCAATTTTCAATGACTTTAATTAAAAACTTATTATCAGTAAGAATACAAATTATTATAAACCATTTAAAAAATGAAGTCCCTCTGTTTTTGTACTAACTTACACAGTAGGAAGTAATTTCTGGTCTTGGGCTCCTTCTGGTAAGAACATATGGTAATAAACAGACAGCATTAGCGTAACTTCAATGTAAAAACTAAAAAAGTATACTTTTCATATTAATTTCCAATACGCATTCTGTTCTCTCCATATTACAGTAGCTCACTGTGACTGTGCCAGGACAAGTTTCTGAACATTTACCAGGCATCTTTGCTTGTGTGTGTTTTTGTGCTAACTTACATGGTAGGAAGCCTTTCATTGAGATTAGACTTGTAAGTAATACTGATTTTGAAAATACTGTTACTTTACCATGACAAAATATCTTTTCTATCACATCTTTACAGAACTCCTCCAGTTTTTCTTTCAGTTCAGAGACACACTTCCCCACATCTTCATAAGGGAGGGCAGAACTGACAGTAACTGTAGCAACTTAATTACCTCAACACCGAGATTTTCACTGTTTGACTTTGTATACAGCTGAAGACAAAATTATTAACCCCCCTGTGAAATTTCAAATTTTTTTTTAGAATATTTCCCAAGTGATGTTTAACAGAGCAAGAGAATGTTTTCACATTATTTCCTATTATTTTTTTATTCTAGAGAAAATCTGATTTATTATAGTTGCTTGAATAAAAGAATTAAAAAATAAATAAATAAAGAACTGCTAAGGTCAATATTATTAGCCTCCTTAAGAAATTATTAGTTTGATTAGCTATAGAACAAACCACTATTGTCCAATGACTTGCCAAATTAACCTAATTTGCCTGATTAACCTAATTAACTTAGTTAAGCCTTTAACTTGATCTTTAAGCTGAGGAAGCTGAGAGCAAGACGGGCAGAGGCAGGAAGTGAAAGATTTCAAAAACTTTGGAAAGAAAACTAGTGAGAGAGAACAACTGCCAAGACACTAGTGAATGACCTAGCCAAGTCTGGAATTGATGTCTCAACGAAGACAGTCACTAGAGCCCTGCACAGGAATGAACTGCGAGGTTGCCGGAAAAGAAAGACTCCACTTCTGAAGAAGAGACACCTCCAAGGCTAGAATAAAGTTTGCTAAGGACAACCTGGGAGAATATGATGCATACTGGAAACATGTCCTTTGGTCAGATGAGACAAAACTAGAGCTTTTTGGCCATAGAGATGTTCAGGGGTGGATCTACAGGGGTGGCACTAAGAAAAAGCTGTGCCACCCCACCTGCCACCCCAGAATTATCAAGGAATAAAATATAAATGTAAGCAGTATTTTATGTGCTACTTTTCAGCCGCGGCCATGGCATATAAATATATATAAATAACGGCAAAAACACGTCTTTCAATAAACTGCACAGCGGTTGCATGCGCACACAGCACGCCCAGTGTAGTCGGCTTCATTAGCAAATGACTCTTTTAGGAACTGGTTCTTTTTGAGTCAAAAACAAAAAGCAGTTCATTATTGTTTTGTTCGTGAATCAGATAATTGCTGCTTCTCGGCTAACTCAGAAGTCCTATGAAAAATCTAATCCCGTCCGGATATGTCTGAGATTCATCACGTAATTGTTTGGTGATCTGATTCTCCGACCACTCACTCCACTTTCATCATGGATAGGCCTTTTTGCCATATCCGATGAAACAATAACATGGAGTAAATAAGAAGATGCTTGATCACGGAAACTGATAGCAGAGTTAGGTAAAAATTCATCGGATTGCAGTTTTCTCGATTGTGTTTACATAATATAGCTGATTTTAGTTAGGCCCATTTTCCCAAACCATTTATTCAGTTCACAAAGTGTCAGAAGACCAAGTAACTGCTATAGTACTGTATACTGTAATGAAATTTAGCCAAATGTGCAGAGGATGCTTGACTGACTTTTTTTTTTTTTACTGTATTGTGGTGTATACCAAATTTATGTACAATTTTTCAGTATTTGAACTTTTCTAGTGCTTTTCATCTATTGCAAAATTACTTTACAATAGTAAAATTATTTTCCCCAAAAGCTGAATTATACATCTGTATCTCTAAGTTAAGTTGCATACTGTAATACATATTGAACTGCAAAAATAATTTCTGAATCCTAATAAAAAAAAAAAGTTACAGTGTTTGGTGTATTTAAATTGCTTGTAAGCATTTCAAATAACTAGATTGAAAAGTTTGAAAGACAAATTTATGCTGGCTTGTCTTAAATCTTGTTTAAAAACACAAATATTTTGGTCAGTTAGATGTTCTAGATGGTTGGTTGCTAGGCACTTGACATGGAGCTGCTGGGGTGTTGCTAGAGTATAGTCTATGGTTGATAGTGTGTTCTGGGTGATTACAGACATTTCCACCTCTGTTAATAACAGAAAATCAAACATTGTTTTCAAAACTGGTCCAGTTTCAGTGATTTGATATTATTTCACTAACTTTCACTAAAACGTGATTTATACCATGTAATTTTAATAGAACCGCATATGTCTTCTTTAGTGATACAACCTCAGAAACATTTATAACGTGTTGAAATTTTTTATATTGTGTATTGACTTGGTGCCATGATGGATATTGAAATGTTATTTATTTTTCATTTTAAACAGTATTTATGATACTCAATGGTAATGTGATATTTGTGAACACAACGGTGTATGTCAGACCATAAATCTCAAAAAACTATGCATGGGGACTTGCTTTGGTGGCAGGCCCCCTGCAATGATCTGAACACACCCAGAATATGATTTTAATCGCGAAAAATTATATGAATGCAATATCAACTGAGGGGTACACCTCCGATCTGATTTGTGCCACTTCAGATTAAATTTGACCCACTCCAACCTATTAACCTATTTTAACCATTCGATTCAAACGATCACCACCAGTGTATTTAAATTTTCACTGCTAAATTTAAATGCGCTTTTGCTCCTTGTCTGGCGCTGAGCCAGATAGATGAGCTCAGTGCTTTTAGCCTATATTCAGTGTTTTTAGCCACATATAGATACAAAAATAATGTTTAAGTAATTTAAATTAGTTACTAGCACAAATAAAGACATCTGTTAAATACACAATGATGTTTGTGAGTTTGTTAAATGCATGTGTGTAAAGAAGGCGGCAATAATCCTTTCAATTAAAATATGACAACGTTTTATTCATATAGAATACCCCCCACCACCACCACCCCCTGTTAGCCTCCCTGAGGATCATACAAGGGCACACTGGGGCACACTAAAGTCCAGAGTTTGTGTCAGAAGACCAACAAATCTGGAGGAGCTTGAGAGATTTGCTAAGGAAGAATGGGCTGTCATTCCTCAGGAGACATGCTTGAAACTTGTTGAGAACTACAGCAAACGACTAAAGGCTGTTATCAAGCAAAAGGGATACCCTATTGACTATTAACATCAGAGGGCTAATAATTTTGACCAGTAGACTTTTTTAAATTCTTGGTTATACATTTGTTTCTATTTGTATTACAAACCCTAAAAGCTTCCTGAATAAAGTATTATGTTTAAAAATGCTGTGTTGGTAAAATAAACAACACTTGGGAGTTATTTGAAAAATAATGAAATATTTTATAAGGGGCTAATAATTTTGTCTTTAACTGTATATATATATATATATATATATATATATATATATTATTTTTAGAAAGCTATGGAATCTTAGTGGTCCTGCACAATAAGTTGATGTCCAATTTTTATTTCCTATAACTTTCCTGTAACTATCTACCCTACCTGTTTCTCTGTCCTCTCTGATGTAGATGATACAGTGTCATGATTTTTATGTTCATCCATTGTACACAGTAAACAAATACATTTCTGGTCAGTACGACAGTAAACCTCTAGCAGTTTATCATATAGATGGCAGATCATCTCCTGGATTCGTCCAGTTGCATCAATTATCTTGTGTCATTTACCTTTGCAAAACGCCTCGTGACACTCAAAGTGAGGTTGACAGTAAGACTCCAGACACAACAGACAGGACTTGATGGCTTTATATTTTCTCCCAGTACAAACGTCACACTCCACATCTCCAGGTCCAGCATAACTCAGAGCAGGATGAACTGTTTGGACTGTAAATGAAAGTATTTTATTGCCAGTTATAAAGTTTCAAGTCCACTCTGTGTGACTCCCTCACTGAAACTCAAAAACCAGTAGTTACCAGTTAATAGGTTTAAAATTTAGCAAGTGTACCTTTCCTCGCATTCTTAATGCTTCAAAATCTAGGCATATTCAAATTTTTTATGTGTTTTTTTAGTATTTTTAGTTTTGTCATTAAAGACAAAGCCCTGTAAAAGCCATGTACTACAGAACATAGAAAATGTTTTTGAATAGAGAAAAAAGTTTTTAAAGCAACAAGTGTTGAAGAAAGAAAAAAGATTTTGTGGGAGAGGAAAAAATTAGGTGAGAAAGGGAAAAAAAAATCATAGAAAGAAAGGATCTAACACTTGATTTTTCCCCCGTCTTTAATTTGCTATTTTTTGATTATTTATTTATTTTCACGCTGCAGTCCAGGGCTTCCATAACATACTGTGAAAATATGTGATACAAGAGGAGGTATCAGTTATAGCAAGTAATAAAAACTTTTAAAGCAAGTTATTTCATTCACATTTTTTTAAATACATTCAAAATAATTTTACAGATGCTTTAAAAAGTAATATTAAGTAAATGTGCATTTTGTTCATTCTCACAAAGCACACTTAACTGAGATTTTAAAGACAATAAGGAAGTGATGTGTGTCATATAGAACAAAAAAAACAAAAAAACAAATAGCAGTAATAAAGCAGTATAAATAAACTTTGACCTGCATGAAGAAGGAAGCTGTCTGGTATTTGTATGGCAAAAAAAAAAAAAAAAAAAAAAAAAAGTGAAGCCTGAGGTTCAGAGTAATACTAGACCTAGACTAAAACCGGATAAAATAAGTGACAGTGCAATACAATATGTAAAGCTGAAATGCAAGTGGAAAAGCACAGGCCAAGCTATTAAAATCCTCCAGTCCTCCTATGGCATGTTTGTGCAGGTGATCAGAAACCTGGACATCTTCTTTTGGTGTTTTTCAGAGACAGTATAAAGATCTCTTCATTGTCCTAAGTTATTGGAACTGTGACTTTAATTGTCTGCCACTTGTAAAATGTTAATGTCTTAAGGACAGTTGAACAGGCACATGTGCAAAAATTACTTAGACTTACTTGAGTTATATTATTTGACGGTACTTCTTTGTTTACTAAAGTAAATGATTTATTACATAGCAATACTTTTACCTAAAAAAGTTCAGTTAACTTAATGAGTGAGTAAATATAATGTGCACGTTTGCTTGTCATTGTAATTTCATGTTCAGTGTTTTATGTATTATGTTTCATGCAAACATTGAGTATGATTAGATCCTGCGTAACTTAGGGCAGAACAAGCTGTTTGGTCTTTGGTCAGCCACTGAAATACTGGCTTCTGCCATTTCACTGCTTTTACACACAGATAGAGAGACGAGTACAGTGGCTTAACGACACATAGGCTCAGTTTATCTGAACTGAAGAAATGAAATTGTTTCCTGGTTCTGAATGCAACTGATTTGCATAGTTTCATATAATAAAGTCCACTAGGTGTCAGTCTTGTGTTGAATATAAATTTTGTGTGATTTTGCAACTCACAAAATGATTCACATGATTTCAGAAGTATTTCATATACTCAAAGACACCTTCATACTGAACTCATTTCATTTTGGTTTAACTCATTCCATTCTTCATGAACTTCATCTTCTTACACTTGTACCATTTGTTTTCTGTCTTAGGCAACCAAGATTAATAGACAAGCAAGCACACATTAATATTCATTCACAATCTCCTGACGTAAGATCTCACAGTGTTGACTTTATGAAAATGTCCATAACCACCCACTGTTTAACGTTTTTGTAATATTTATTTGCTACAAATTAAAGTAGTTTTTTTCTTCAACATATCCTGAAACTGTGTAAATTAAATCAAGTTTAAGAGTGCTATTTGCTAGAAGAAAAAAAAATCTAAACAAAACAAAACAAAAAACGCTTTTTATAATTTGCACATAAGAGACTCAACATTTCTGGTTTGTCATGCATCTGTCACAAATTGTCAAAATGTATGTGTATAATATTGGTAGCATGTTTAAAGATGACACAGTTTCACCCTTGTGCCTGGATCTAACCAAAACCCAGGATAGAGTGGTTGAGTGAAAGTGGTCTGGACTCTGTGGATGAGGGTCACTGTGTCAGAGACACTGTAGAAGGACAGTATTCCTGCTCTGTAATTAACATACACTCCTATTCTACAGGAGCTGGATGGTACAGAGAGATCAGTCCGTTTGTTATTGTGCCAGAATGAGAAAGAGGATTTAGAGCAAGCCAGTTTCCAGGAAAGATCATTACATCCAAATCCATTACTTTTGCTCTTGTAAGAGACTGCTATACCCACTCCATACCAACTCTTATTCGCAGTCCACTCAACCTCCCAGTAACAGCGTCCTCTCACACTCTCTCTACACAACACCCCAGAAAAGTGGCCAATTCTGTCTGGATGATCAGGATACGGCTGGACTCTCTCAGTTTTAGTAACCACTCTGTTTTCCTCAGACAGACAGAGAGATTTATGTGCTGTATTTTCATCCAGAGAGAGTGGAAGGGAATCTGATAAAGATAAAGTACATTATATGTATTTTAGTTTGCCAGTTCATTGTGAATCTGTTCATTTGTTGTGAAGAGAAGCTTCAGCAGTATAAGAAAAATACATATGGTATACAGGGATAAAGTTGATGTGAATATACAGTGCCGATTGAAAGTTTGTGAACCCTTTACAATTTTCTATATTTCTACATAAATATGACCCAAAACATCATCAGATTTTCATATAAGACCTGAAAGTAGACAAAGAGAACCCAATTAAACAAGTGAGAGAAAAATATTTTATTTGTCATTTTTTTATTTGGAAAAATGATCCAGTGTTACATATCTGTGCAGTGCAAAAGTATGTGTGCTTTCAGTACCTGGTGTGATCCCTTTTGCTGCAGTAACAGATGGTAAAGTTAAACTCTGTGATGTTACTGGTTTTCCTCCTATGAACTGCTTGCTTAGGTTCTTCCACAACATTTTAATTGGATTAAAGGGGGAGTACAATGGTGTTTTGTATATTCAGAGTTGTTTACCATGTTAAAGAGTTGGATTCTCATGCTAAACATGGCCAAAGTTTAAAAAAATAATTTGGACAAATGACAGAGAATTTCTTTGCCGAAAATCTTACTTCCTGGTTGGTACAAGTTTCGGCTGATTTTTTTTGATCATGGCATTAATGATGTAATCGGTGGTGGAACTCCTTATATGAGCATTTCTCCTGGAAAAGCGCGCCTGCGGCGCCCGCGGTAACGTCGGCCAGACCGTGAGAAACAGCGCGCCATCAACGTGCTTCATTCGGATGCACTCTGCAAGGGATTCTTTCGGAAAGAATGTCTCTAAAGAAGTGTGGTTATGGTTGTAAGGCAAAGATAACTTTGCTCAGCTTCCTGAAGAACCCAGCGTTAAGTGAACAGTGGATGCAGTTCCTTTTTCCGGGGCAGCAATGGAGTTTAGCAAGTGTGTGTTTCATATACGAGGACCAGTTCGACGCTGGATTTGCACATTGTTTGATACTGAAAGATGGAGTGGTCCCAGTCAGTGGCGGCTCGTCAGGGGAGGCAGGGGAGGCACAGCTTCCCAAAATTTTGAAGTGAAAATGGGAGATTAATCTTAAATTTAATATTAATAAAATTCACAATTCATCAAGGTCATGTTTCAGAATGTGCATGTTTTTGTTTGTAATTTCATAATCAAGTGACTTAAGTTAAAAAAGCACCGCTTTTCTGTCGCAAATGTGCCGAATCTGCTGATGTCATTACAACCGCTAAGTGATAGAGAAGGGGAGGGGGAGGCCGGGAGAGAGCTGCACTCTTGTGCCTCCGTTGGTAACAAAAATTAGCCAATCACCATCGAATGTTTACTTTCATCGCTGAGGAGTGTTGAGAAAGGAAACCTCGCAGGGGAGGCTAGCCTCCCTTCTGGAATATCAGTCATCATAGAGACGTAAATGACGTGATATTAGTCTCCCGCTTCGCTGAAAAAGTACCAAGTACTTATGATGAGTAGCAATATTGAATATTTGATCGCCAAAGATTACCAAGCTGTCATTAAAACAGTGTATATGTATGTATAAACTGTATAGAAAATGCCTAAGCTGGATATAGGCTACAGCAATCGCGGCACAGACAGCTCTCTTTTAACACAGACTTTTATGGATGTTGGCTTTAAGTGATAGGCCAGGTGAGTGAAATTATATTATCCTGTTGTATGTGTGCCTTTTCTTTATGTTTCTTTACATTTTGTGACTCAAAGCAACCAAAAAGCCATTTTAATGGGGTTAAGCAAATACTAATAACTTACTAATAGTAACAATCGACAGGGATCGCCAGACCAATAGAATTAGTGTGCCTCCTCTATTTTAAAACCCACGAGCCGCCACTGGTCCCAGTTATAAAAGATCCAGCTCATGATTCAGAACTGCAGATGGTAAGTGAAACTACATCAAATGTCTGTTTTATTGGCAATCCTAACACAAGTGATTGTCGAACTTAGCTCCACCCACGGCGCGCCTCCAGAAGTTCGGCTGTTTCCGGAGAAAATCGGAAAGCTGTATTTTTCTTTCATAAATATAATAAAACTAAAGACTTTTTGGAGATATTAAGGATACATTACTACTCTATAGGTACTCAGGATTAACATGAGATTAGGTGAAACTGTGCATGTTATGTACCCTTTAAGGTCTGGACTGGAGTCAACCATTCAAAAAACATTAATTCAGTTCTTCTTTAAACATTCTTTGGTAGAATGTCTTGTGTGCTTGGAGTTGTTGTCTTGCTGCATGACCCACGTTCTCTTAAGACTCTGTTCTTAAACAGGTGTCCTGATATTTTCCTTTAGAATTTGCTGGTATAATTCATAACTGATTGTTCCTTAATGATGGCAGGCTGTCTTGGCCAAGATGCAGCAAACAGGCCCAAGCCATGGTACTACCACCACCATGTTTCACAGATGGGATAGGATTATTGAACTGGAATGCTTTTTTCTATTTATTTGTGTTCATACTTATAGGACAAGTTTTGTTCTATGAAAAAAAAGCTTCTCATTTAAACCAATAAGTTCAATTTTGGTTTCATCCATCCATTCTCCAATAGTCCTCTGGCTCTCATTTGTTTCTCTTTGTTTACTTTCAGGACTTGAAAAGAAATTTTGCAAAAGGTTCACAAACTTTCAAGTGGCACTGTGCATGATTCCTGAATTGTCAATAGTCTAACTGGAACAGCCGGACAAACTCAGTCGCAAAATAGATTTCTGTGGACTACTCCAAATGTTTTTTTTGTTTTGTTTTTTTTTTTGTCTTTTTTTCATTTTGCAATGATTTTCATCTGTCATAACACTGTAATGTTCATGTGGAGGTTTTTCTTAGTGAGTATTCTATATGAATATCGATAGTATATGTGATTCATTTACCAGGAAATCTCAACATGGTTTTCTTTAGCAAGGCATTTAAACTGTACTTTATTTTGCTTTAGATAAGGCGAGAGGCAAAACACAAAAAAAAAAAAAAAAACAACAACTGTGAACTGGTAATTCTTACACTGTGCCACAAAAAGTGTACAAACTGTAGAGGAACAATTCTTTATCCCAAGGGTTTGTAGCATTTATAATACCATGCTGACATCATTTAGCTTCATCATTTAAATTATTTTAAACCATTTAAAAATTATGTCCTACAAACAAAGTGCCTCTGTGAATACAATATGTATTTGTACTAACTTACACTGTAGGAAGTCCTTCCTGGTCTTGGGCTCCTGGTATATACCTAAAAAGTGTACATTTCATGTTCATTTGTAATATACTGCTCTCTGCATATTACAGTAGCTCACTGTGACTGTGCCAGGTCAAGTTTCTGAACACTGAATAGGCATATTTAACAAGTTTATCTTAAAAAAAAAAGTGTCTTTGTGAACACAGTGTGTAGGTCTATTTGTGTTTCTGTATTAACTTGCACTGTAGGAAGTCCTTCATAGTTTTCAGTTTAGACTTGTTGCAATGTAAGTAATATTGATTTTGTAGAAACTGTTACTTTACCTTGACGTAGCATTTTTTCTGTCTCATCTTTACAGAACTCCTCTAGTTTTTCTTTCAGTTCAGAAACACATTTCCCCACATCTTCATAAGAGAAGGCAGAACTGACAGTAACTCTGGAGATGTCTGTATATTTTAAAGGTTCAGAGAGAGACTGGAATTTCTAAAGAGAATACAAATATAAAAAAAAGAAAAAGAAAAAGAAAACAAAAAGAATTATCTGCATATTCATCACCCAGATTTTATGGTTTGTTTTTCGAAATCAATCATTAGTGACTCTGCAGCACGTTCGAGGTTTGTGGGGTTCCCAGGTCTGTTAAGTTCCCAACCTCTGGTCAGTATACATTATTAGTTAGGGTAAAGTTAGAAAAGGTGACAAGATTATGGCCACTGTTTTTTACCTGCAGGAAATGGATATGATTGTCAGTGTGTGAAAGCTGCTTCAGCTCAGCGTCTCTCCTCCTCAGGTCATCAATCTCCTGCTCCAATTGCTTCAAGAGTCCTTTAGCTCGACTCACTTCAGCCTTTTCTTGATCTCTGATCATCTTTATCACCTCAGAGCGTCTTCTCTCAATGGAGCGGATCAGTTCAGTAAAGATCCTTTCATTGTCCTTCACTGCTGACCTTGCAGAGCTCTATTATGACACATAGAGAATCATTTGGTTTAGTTTGTTAGCCACAGTGGGCTTCAGTGGGTCTGCTCTTCTAACATCCAGTTTTTTTTTTTTTTTTACTCTTCTGGTCATCACAAACCTTATGACTCTCCACAGCCTCTTTCAGCTTCTGAAGCTCTTTCTCTCTCTCTTGGATTCTCTGCTGGAAATTTCTTTGTGTGTCTTCCAACTGTTTCTGTAGAAACAAATGAGAATATAAACACATTGTAGAACAGCTATGGCACTATTATAAAGTATTCTTATAAAGCATTATTAAGATTTGTTGTATACTTGAGGTTTCATTTATAGGTGATTTAGTCTTAGAAGGCTATGGAATCTTAGTGGTTCTGTACATTAATACATGGTTTCCAACTTTTATTTCCTATAACTTTTTTCCTTCCCTACCTGTTTTTCTGTTCTCTCTGATGTAGATGATACAGTGTCATGGTTTTTATGTTCATCCATCGTACACAGTAAACAGATACAATTCTGGTCAGTACGACAGTAAACCTCTAGCAGTTTATCATGTAGAGGGCAGATCATCTCCTGGAGTCGTCCAGTGGCATCAGTTATCTTGTGTCGTTTACCTGTGCGAAACGCCTCATGATGCTCAAAGTGAGTTTGACAGTAAGACTCCAGACACAACAGACAGGACTTGATGGCTTTATATTTTCTCCCAGTACAGACATCACACTCCACATCTCCAGGTCCAGCGAAACTGAGAGCAGGATGAGCTGTTTGGTGTTTGGTTTTTTTAAGTTTCTCCACAACTTCAGCCAGCATAGTATTTTTACCTAAAGCAGGTCTTGGAGTGAAGGTCTGTCTGCACTGAGGGCAGCTGTAAACTCTCTTCTGATCATCCTGATTCCAACAGTCTGTAATGCAGTTCATACAGTAACTGTGTCCACAGGGGATGGTCACTGGATCCTTCAGTAGATCCAGACAGATTGAACAGCTGAACTGATCTTGAGTCCAAGAAATAGTGGCTTCTGCCATTTTACTGCACAGACAAAGATAGAAAGACACATACAATGGCTTATCTATACTTAGGTTTCGTTTTCTTTCAAATGAAAAGCTGGAATAGTTTCCTGGTGTTTAAAAGAAACAAGTACTTCCGGTGTGACTCGCTTGTATTTTACTGGCAGTAATAAAATACATTCACTAGGTGTCATTCTCACGCTGAAGTCTCATCAAACACATATCCACCTAAAGCAATTGTAAAATTTTATGGTCAGCTAGTGCACATCAATTAGTCAAGTAACAGCAATCTAATATAAATAATTTTTCTTCACACAATTTGCCACCATAAAACTAAAGCAAATTTTTAAAGAACATAAAAAATCCTGTATATTAACATTATAACATAAATGTATTACATAAATATCTGTTTGTTTTTTAAAGTTATAAACATAATGCATTAAACATTTAACTTAGAATTTTAAAGGCAATTTAGGAAATGGTAAGTAGTGCCTATAATAAGGCCTGTCCTATAAGGATGAAAACAATTTAAATAGAAATTTCAAGGTTCGTATGATCCCTTACATTTTAGTAAAAGCTGATGAAGCGTACTTCGGAATTTATATGAGTAGTCAATATTACCTTAATGCACCTATTTATTTCAACAAATTCAACTATTATTTTCTCTTGTGGACTATATGTTAATGTCCCTTATGTGAAATATTGTATTCAGGTCAGTACTAAATAAAAAAATACCATGCATTTTGTGTGATCCCTTATATTTTAGTTAAAGTTGATGAAGCGTACTTTGGAATTTATATCAGTCAATATTACCTAAATGCACATCTGTATTTTATTTACTCTCATTTAACTGTCCATCTGTGATGTGTATTGTTTCAATTTTGCCTTAATGTAAATCAAGCATAAGTTGTATATGGTATGATATATATGGTATCTCTGATATCTGTAAAGTCACCTGATAATGTATAGTAAGAAAACAGTACTCAATTTCCAAAAATATCACTATAATATCACATATCACACTTAAACCACATAATTGAGCCTCAGACAAGTACTGAATAAAAATAAGTTACAGTGCACAGACCATTTCTTAAAAAAAATTAAGCTAGAATTAATTGAAGTAAACATTATCATAGGTAATTCTAGCTTAGTTAGTTAAAAAGAGGTCTCTTTTGAGCCTCGCTGTCATTTGGTAGTCACAGCCATGAATCTTCACTCCACTTGCTGTGAGAAATGCTACAAGCAGAGTGATACTGGAACAGCATCATACGGCTGGGAAAGACTCTTAAGGACTAGAAGCAACTTGAGTGTATATGTAAAATGTATGACACATAAAAAATTAGTTGGCACATAAAAAATAACCAAAGAAGAGATTCTCACTGTGTATGATTTGTCAAACCTTGGATCATGGACAAAAAAAAAAAAAAAAAAACATATGTAAAATCTCAAACTACTCCCTTAGATTACACAGTTTCACTGTTGATCCATAAACTCCAATCCCCGGATAGAGCGGTTGAGTGAATGTGGTCTGGACTCTGTGGATAAGGGTCATTGTGTTTGAAACTTTGTAGAAGGACAGAGTTCCTGCTCTGTGATCCACATACACTCCTATTCTACAGGAGCTGGGGAATCCAGGGAGATTAGTTTTTATGTTATTGTGCAAAAATAAGTGACTGGAGTCAGAGCACTGCAATTTCCACGAATCATTTTTATATCCAAATAAACAATCTTTAGTTTCTCCCTTTCTGCAGATGCTCTTGTATGACACTGATATTGTAGCACCAGCACTCCACTCCACCTCCCAGTAACAGCGTCCACACACTCTCTCTCTGCACAACACCTGAGGCCAAACATCAAATCTGTCTGGATGATCAGGATACGGCAGCTCTGTGTGAGTGTATGTAGCCACTCTTTGGTCCTCAGACAGATGAATCTGTTTATTCGAAGTGTTTGGATCCAGAGTGAGATGACAGGAATCTGATGAAAATGAACGTTTAATTCAATTTTAATTTAAACTCTTTAATTTAAATCTGTCTCAGTAATTATTTTACCAAAATAAGAGGGATCATACAAAATGCATGTTATTGTTTATTGTTATGTTTACACACAAGAGAAAATTAATAGTTGAATTCATAAAAATTACCCAGTTCAAAAGTTTACATACACTTTATACTGAATACTGTGTTGTACCTGAATGATCCACTGTGGGTTTTTTGTTTGTTTTTTTTTGTTGTTTTTTTTTGTGATAGTTGTTCATGAGTCCCTTGTTTGTTCACATTCAAAAGTTTTCACCCCCCAGCTCTTAATGCATCGGTTTTCCTTCTGAAACACCAGTGAGTGTTTAAACCTTCTGCAGTTGCATATGAGTCCCTCAGTTGTCCTCCATTGTTTCCATTGTTGGAAAGGGCTCAAGTACTCAAAAATGCTGAAAAACCAAAGACCTGAAGGATTTTTCTAAAGAACAGTGGGCAGTTTAACTATCACTAAAACACACACACAGCTGTGGATCATTCAGGTAATAATGCAGTATTAAGAATCAAGGGTATGTAAACTTTTGTACGGGGTCATTTTTTATAAATTCAACTACTATTTTCTCTTGTGGACCATATGTTAATATCCTTTATGTGAAATATCTTATTCACATCAATACTAATAAAAAATAACATGCATTTTGTATGTTACCTTAAATTTTAGTTAAAGTTGATGAAGTGTCTATTTATTTATTTATTTTTTGGCACTTTGCTATTCTCGCTCTCTTTTTCTCTGTGTGTGTGTGGGTGTTTTCATGGTGACTTACACTGTAGGAATTCCTCCCTAGTCCTGGGTTCATTATTGGTAATAATGTTGATGTATGTTACTAAAAAATAAACAGATATAATTAGTATAGTTCTAATTATTTCTTTTAATAATTATATAAAACAAGCAAACATTTACTATGCTCCAGTTCGTTCAACGTTGTTACAAAATGTCATATTTTTCTTCTCAAAAGCAATGGTTTCTCTCACTCTACCTTGACCAAATAGCCGTTCTACTTTGTCTTTACAGAACTCCTCCAGTATTTCTTTCAAGTGAGCAACAGATTTTCTCACATTATCATAAGGGAGGGCAGTAATTCTGGGAACACCTTTAGATTCCAGAGGTTTAGAGAGAGACTGGAAACTCTGGAGAGAATAAATTCATAGACAATTTAAGATACGAAGAAACAAATTTCAGTAAAACTAGGAAATAACTCTCTCTTGTCAAAAGACTTAGGACAACAGCCTCTGCTACCTGTAGGAAATGGATGTGATCATCTGTGTGTAAAAGCTGCTCCAGCTCAGCTCCTCTCCTATTCAGATGACCAATTTCCTGCTCCAGTTTCTTCAAGAGTCCTTCAGCTCGACTCACTTCAGCCTGTTCTTGGATTTTGATCATCTGTATCACCTCAGTGCGGCTTCTCCTAATGGAATGGATCAGTTCAGTAAAGATCCTCTTACTGTCCTTCACTGCCACCTGTGCGGAGCGCTGTTATGACACACAGACATCGGCAGTTTGTTAGCCACAGTGGGCTGGAAAATGTGAATCCAACACTAACCAGGTTAGTCTTAGTCTCACCTTGTGAGTGTTAATAGCCTCTTTGAGCTCTTGAATCTGCTTCTGTCTCTCTTGGATTCTCTGCTGGCATTGTTCTTGTAACTCTCCAACCTGTTTCTGAGGCATGGAAAAAAATGTAAAAATTAGGCATCAGGCATCTTCGGTATTCCTTAATGAATTAGTTTCCAGATATATTTTAAATACATTACTATTAATAGGCCTATGTGATAATCTCATCATAGACTGCCCAAATTGGCTTAAAAACTGCATCTGCAATCAACATAGTTTGCTTATACTGTATGTACATACCTGTTTCTCAGTCCACTCTGCTTCAGCAGAAACAGTATCATGATTTTTGTGTTCATCCATCATGCACATCAAACAAACACATCGCTGGTCAGTTCGACAAAAAACCTCTTGCAGCCGGTCATGTTTAGAGCAGATCATTTTGTGGATTCGCCCAGGATCGGTTAGTTTATGTCGCTTACTTGAATGAGATTCCTCATGACACTCAAAGTGAGTTTGACAGTATGATTCCAGACACATCAGACAGGACTTGACAGCTTTACGCTTCCTTCCAGTACAAACATCACACTCTGCATCTCCGGGTTCAGCGTAACTGAGAGACTGAGACATCTGGACTTTTTTCTTCTTCAGTTTCTCCACCATTTCAGTAAACATCACATTCACGTGTAAAGCAGGTCTTGGACTGAAGGTCTGCCTGCACTCAGGGCAGCTATAAACTCTCCACTGATCTTCTTTATTGAAGCAGTCTGTAATGCAGCTCATACAATAACTGTGTCCACAAGGGATGGTCACTGGATCCTTCAGTAGATCCAGACAGATCGGACAGCTGAACTGATCCTCATCCACTAAAATTTTAGCTTCTGCCATTTTATTGCTGATGCAATCAGACAGAGAGCTAAATACAGCGACGTATATACACTCAGGTCTCGTCTTCTCTGAAATGAAAAGATAAAACAGTTTCCTGGTGTTTAAGGGACGTGTGCAAAACAGGTAGTAGGCTCCCGTGTGACTCGCCTGTGTTTTACTGTTGACAATAAAGAACCTCCACTAGGTGTCAGTCTTACGATGAAACCAAGTAAGGACGATGGACTGATAAGAGAGACTCGTCCCAAATCAGTCAAATAATTAACCCAAAGAAAGCGTATGTCATGACACAAAGCAGACAAGAAAAAGGGAAAAAGAACAATGCATCAAAACAAAGTGTACAAACAGAGATTGGTAAACTTAACCTATAATTTGTTCACTGTAAATCATCATCAGTAACGTTGTTGCTTGAGAGGGCAAAGTTTGCAAAGTAAGGGTTTGCACTTATGTACAGTCATACATGCAAACCCTTCATGGTTAATGTAGCCTATTACTGAATATGTTGTTCTGTTAATTTATGCTGTCTAAAACATTAAAAAAAATGTGTAGAAGCTACTAAATCATATAGAGGACTTAGTCAGCAGGAAAGGGCGAAATATTTTAAGTTAATAGATGGTAAATATAAGTACAAGCAGTATTAATTGAAATATTAGTTTAATATTTCACCTACCTGACTGAAAATGATAAGAACAAACACAAGTGTTATCAAGATTCTTGCTCTGGAAATTCTGGTTTAGTTTGGCCAACCACAAACACCTTTTGTTCCTCAGACAGTTTTTTGCACTCTTCTCCTTGATTTGTTATAACTCAGCAGCAACAATCTGCAAAATATGTGAGTTCAGTTAGGTGGCATTGTTTGCGTTCAGTTGCCGCCACTATGGCCGACTGATGACGCATTGTGAAAACACTCTGTTAACCATAATATCAGTTAATTTCTTCATCTCTGTTGCTAAAAATAATAAATAAAATAAAATAGTGGTGGGGTGTTTGTGAAAAGTATGTATGTATTTATATGATTTTGTGTGCAGGCAGTGAAAATATGGAAGTGAATATTCTAGTGGCTGAGGACCAGTGGGGCCAGTTGCATAAACTTAGCCTCTATGTTAAGACAGTGTCTTAAGAACTAGTTTCACCAACTAGTAGTTAGCCAAGGGGTAATCAGTCTTATTTTCTGGATTCAATTAAGATTAATCAACATTTCCATGTAACCAAATTTTTAAAATTTATGACCAGTCTGACCAGAAAAAAAGTGATGACTAACTTTTAGGACTAGTCTAAACCTTTTATGCAGCTGGCCCCAGTACAGCTGTTTGAGTTGATCTGTTGAATATATTACTAGACTACTTCAATAGTTAACTGTTATGCTGATTGCAATGCATGTACGTTTTGAGTTCTTATTAAGTAACGTAAAAGAAATACAAATAATTTTAAAAGCTATTAGAAGCAGTCATACTCCCATCTATGTTCTTTATGGTCGGAGAGTCACACCTTTTGACAAACACACCCACTTTTGCACACGTCTCAAAACAGGAAAAGTAGATGAGAGAAACTGAAACTTATAGACTATGTGTTGTCAAGGTTTTGTCTGTGTTGTTATGTACGTGGAGGAACATGGCAGAAGCCAGTATTTTAGTGGGTGAGGATCAATTCAGCTGTCTGATTTGTCTAGAGCTACTAAAGGATCCAGTGACCATCCCTTGTGGACACAGTTACTGTATGAGCTGCATTTCAGACTGCTGGAATCAAGATGATAAGGAGGGACTTTACACCTGTCCTGAGTGCAAACAAAGCTTTACTCCAAGACCTGCTTTGAATAACAATGTGATGCTGGCTGAAATGGTGGACAACCTGAAGAAGACAAGATCTGCTCACGGTTATGCTGAACCTGGAGATGTGGAGTGTGACGTCTGTACTGGAAGGAAACGCAAAGCTGTAAAATCCTGTCTGTTGTGTCTAGAATCATATTGTCAAAGTCATTTTGATTGTCATGAGGAATCTCATCCGAAGAAACGTCACAAAGTGACTGATGCCACTGGACAAATCCAGGAGATGATCTGCTCTAAACATGACAGACTACTGGAGGCTTTTTGTCAGTCTGACCAGAAGTGTATATGTTTTATTTGTTTGATGGATGAACACAAAAATCACGATACTCTTTCAGCTGAAGCAGAGAGGACAGAGAAACAGGTATGAACTGAAAATACATATAAATAGACTGTTAGTTTTTGCAAGTATTGTATCAAGTTCCTGAGTAGGATAGTTAACAATGACATTATCACAAAATATAGAAAACAAAATCTTCTAACGTTTATTTGTTCATCAGAAACAGGTTGAAAAGACAGTAACAATTATACAGAAGAAAATTGAAGAGAGGCAAACAGAGCTTCAGAACCTGAGGGAGTCTGTGCAAACTCACAAGGTGAGTATAAGTGAAAAATAATGGATTATTGACAGATTGGATGGACTGATTATAGTGTTTCTCTTTGCGTAATAACAGCGCTCCGCACAGGCAGCAGTGGAGGACAGTGAGAGGATCTTTACTGAACTAATCCACTGCATTGAGAAAAGCCGCTCTGAGGTGATACAGATGATCAGAGATAGAGAAAAAGCTGAAGTGAGTCGAGCTGAAGGACTCTTGAAGCACCTGCAGCAGGAAATTGATGATCTGAGGAAGAGAGACGATGAGCTCAAGCAGCTTTTACACACAGAAAACCACATCCATTTCCTACAGGTTTGTTATGATTTGCAGGTTTATAAAGACTGTACTACAGACTGTTGATTTGATTTGTGACACCATTAAAGCTTACCGTATAACTGCCGGTTGTTCCAATCAGTTTAAATGTTGTCAAGACTGTATTACATTGTATGAATAAGCCTAGCACTTTTACTTTCATCTATGTGATCCTTTAAATTTCTTGGACTGTATTAATTCATATTTACATGATAATTTACATATTTGCTTGTTGTTGTTGTTTTTTTTTTTTTAGAATTTTCAGTTTCACGCTGTACCTCCTGCATCTTCAGACAGCACCAATATCAGTTCTCTGCTCTCTTATGATGATGTGAGACGCTCCGTTTCTATAATAAGAAGTAAACTTGAACATTTCTGCAGAGAGGAGATAGAAAAGATATCTGGTGGAGGTAAATTACAGACACATCTCGTAAAACAGAATTAGTAAATGCTATGCATGTAATAATTAATAATAATAACATTTAATAAATTGTTAATAATAATACTTGATCATTGTTGTTATTACATTATTAGTACTGATTAATAGTAATATTAATAGTATAATATTATTGATATCTTCATTAAATATCTATTTGTTTCTGTATAGCAAAAATCAAATTCCTCACACCCATCACTCAACCTGAAACAAGAGAGCACTTCTTGCACTGTAAGTGTTATAAATAATACAAATAAAGCAAACACTAGACAAATTTATACACATTTAATGGTGAAGTGTTTAATTTTTTGTACTAACTACTAACAGTATTGCATTAGGATTGTTTGAGTCGTCTGACAGCTTGAGTTTGGGGTTTGGAGTAGCTACACACTCCAAAAATGGCATACAATAAGAATAATGTCTTTAATAATGTCTAAGTATTAAAATGCAGATTGTCTGTTTTTTCTCTCTATCAGATTACCATCCGTTTACTCTGGATTCAGAGACAGTGCATAAAAACATCTGTCTTTTTGAGGGGAACAAAGTGGCTGCTTGCACTGCTACCCTTCAGCCGTATCCTGATCATCCAGACAGATTTGACGTTTGGCCTCAGGTTTTATGTAGAGAGAGTGTGTGTGGACGCTGTTACTGGGAGGTGGAGTGGAGCGGGACTCGTGGTGTGGGAATATCAGTGTCATATAAGAGCATCAGCAGGAAGGGACGGGGTAATGAGTGTAAATTTGGATGTAATGATCAGTCCTGGAGATTGTTCTGTGCTCCCACTGCATATTTATTTAGTCACAATAACAAAAAATCTGAACTCCCTGAAGTCTCCAACTCCTGTAGAATAGGAGTGTATGTGGATCACAGTGCAGGAATTCTGTCCTTCTACTGCATTTCTGACACAATGACCCTCATCCACAGAGTCCAGACCACATTCACTCAACCGCTCTATCCAGGGTTTGGCATAACTCAGGACTCATCAGTGAAACTGCGTCATTTAGCAGTATAGATGAAGTAAAGCTTAATTGTAGTGTGCAACTAATGAAACTAACAGATTATATCAGTACATGATTGACTGTGTATCATTTTGCATTTTTTGTAAGTCATTTATCATGTAATATTATAAGGTAACTTGAATTTGCCGTGAGCCTTTTGTACAGAATATCCAGTACGTCAAGACAAAACATCCTTCAAATGGAGGCAAAGTGGAAATTGCATTGATGATGCAACACCTGGAGAGTTTTCACCTTATGATGTTTACTAAGATCCTTCTATTATTGATTAAAATAATAATGTAAAATATTAGTAAGCTTAATACATTTCATATATATATATATATATAATCATCATTTATTGGGTACTTTTGATGGCTGTCCTGAACCCTAACCCCTACATTTCAGCTTATGAAAATGATATTGAAATAAATTTTTTTCCATTATTGTTTCTTTTTCTTGTAGTATCTTTTTTATTCTTTTAAAAAGTAAAGTTAAAAAAGCGTAAATTATAAAACTTTAAAAAATGTGTCTTGCATTTTCATGTCACTACCAAAACAGTGTACGTCTATTTGCTGACACTGATTTTAACTACACCCCTACATTCATGATCAGGAAATATTCCTGTGTCCCCCTCTCCCATAGACGAGGTGTGAGTTATTGATTTACCTCTAAAAAACAATAAAATTGCAAAAAATATATACTTCAAGGACAGGTCAATATAACCTTTGGAGAGGGTTTGGAGAATTTGGAGAGATGATAAATATTCAGAAACCTCTCCAACTTTCTCAAACTACAATATGAGAATGAACTTCACAATTATTAGATATGTGTAGCCTACTTTATTATGCAATTTGCTTACATTCAAGATGTTTCCAAATTTTCCGAAAGTGGAGAGTAAGAAAAAAAGTGTGTATATGGTTGCTCTTTTATTTTCAAAATGACTTGTGGAATGTATTCAATACATTGTACAAATAGTTAGACTTATTTAATTAGGTAAATATCATATTAATAAGAAGTGGTCTCTTTTCAAAACAAATTTCTTACAAATGGTTACAAATAATTTCTTATAAACGGGAAAAAACACCGAAATATGACTCCACCAGTAGTAGGCGTTCGTGTTATGTACGTAATGACGTACATCCGAGTTTACATGTGAGGGAGGGAAGTCAAAAAGCATCTGAAAACGCGTAATATTAGAAGCGGAATGCAGCAGCCCTAAATCTTACTTTTTTTTCAGCCCTACTTTTTTATTGCTCTGCATGTCATCTTAACATTACCCGAGCACTGTATTCACGCAGTCTTTTTTCTAACCGCGCTTCTTGCAGGTACGGAAGTGTTTACTTATAAACAGTAGGCTATAAACAAGGTACCAGGTTGATAGATACAGCGCCTTTAAGGATAAGCAAATGCTTTCACGTTTTTAAACGCTTGACCGTTTTCTGGAACACATAACCAGAAAGTTAAAGTCAAGTGCTCTTCCATGTGTCTCTGTTTTTGTGTACATGCAGTGAAATGGCAGAAGCCAGTATTTCAGTGGCTCAGGATCAGTTCAGCTGTCCGATCTGTCTGGAGCTACTAAAGGATCCAGTGACCGTTCCATGTGGACACAGTTACTGCATGAGCTGCATTACAGACTGCTGGAATCAAGATGATCAGAAGAGAGTTTACAGCTGCCCTCAATGCAGACAGACATTTACTCCAAGACCTGCTTTAAACAAGAATGTGATGCTGGCTGAAATGGTGGAGAAGCTCAAAAAGACTAAAGTCCAAACTGCTCTGAGATACGCTGGACCTGGAGATGTGGAGTGTGATGTCTGCACAGGGCAAAAATACAAAGCTGTCAGGTCCTGTCTGATGTGTCTAAACTCTTATTGCCAGTGTCACCTTGAACAACATGACAGTTTCTTTAAAGATAAGAAACACAATTTGATTAACGCCACTGGACGACTCAAGGAGATGATCTGCTCTCAACATGACAGACTGCTGGAGGTTTACTGTCACACAGACCAGCAATGTATTTGTTTGTTGTGTACAATGAATGAACACAAAAATCATCACACTATTTCAACCAAAGCAGAGAGGGCTGAGAAACAGGTAGGAAAGGCACATATTGTTTTTGCAAATGCTAGTTGCATACATTTATACAGCAGTTACTGTTACAGAAACAGCTTTGGGACACAGAAAGAAAGTTCCACACGATAATCCAGGAAAGAGAGAAGGAGATTCAAGAGCTGAAAGAGGCTGTGAAGACTCATAAGGTGAGTTTCAACTGAAGTAAGAATGTTTTAGGCTCTTTCAGGACTACTTTCAGACTTCTCTTTGTGTCATAACAGCACTCTGCATTGGCAGCAGTGAAGAACAGCAACAAGATCTTTACTGAACTGATCCGCTCCATTGAGAGAAGCCGCTCTGAGGTGATACGGATGATCAGAGATCGGGAAAAGGCTGAAGTGAATCGAGCTGAAGGACTCTTGAATCAACTTCAGCAGGAGATTGATGATCTGAGGAGGAGAGATGCTGAGCTGAAGCAGCTTTTGCACACAGATGATCACATCCATTTCCTACAGGTAACATATTTTGATATTTTTTTAGCCATTTATTTATTTGTTTATTTATTTAATCTGTTCTCTTTTTGTCCCTTTGTAGAGTTTCCAATCTCTCTCTGTTCCTCCTGCGTCTAGAGACTGCATCAGTGTCACTTCTCTTCTCTCTTATGATGATGTTGATGAATCTGTCACCATGTTAAGAGAGAAACTTGAGGACCTCTGCAAGGAGGCAACTGAAAATATATATGGTAACATTTAAGTTTGTTATTTAATAATTTGTTTGAAATAATGTAGCATGTAAGCACTAGAAGAAATTGATAAAATTCTCTATATCTCAGTTTGAATAACACTGTACATGTCTCTTGGTTTTAGTAACACCACATGTGGAGATTGTTACTACCTCTGAACTCAGGACCAGAGATGAGTTTTTGCAATGTAAGTGTTAAGATAAAAACAGTCCTCAAGAGAAATAAATTTGTAATTACCATGCCAGTACTTATAGGTTATACTTACACATGACATTACGCAGCATATTGTTTATTCACAATGTTCTGATTCGTTTTTATTGTTTTCGTGTTTATTTTCCAATAAACGTGCATGCGTTTTTTTTTTTCTCCAAGCAAATTTTACCAATTCAAAACCACATCAATCTTAATAACTACTATTAATTTTGTGTTTAATCATTTGTACAGTTATGCTCAAAAGTTTACATACCCCTTGCAGAATCTGCAAAATGTTAATTCTTTTAGCAAAATAAGAGGGATTATACAAAATGCATGTTATTTTTTACTTAGTACTGACCTGAATAAGATATTTTACATAAAAGACATTTACATATAGTCCACAAGCGAAAACAATAGTTGAATTTATAAAAATGACCCTGTTCAAAAGTTTACATACCCTTGATTCTTAATACTGTGTTGTTACCTGAATGACCCACAGCTATGTTTTTTTGTTTAGTGATAGTTGTTCATGAGTCCCTTGTTTGTCCTGAACAGTTAAACTGTCTGCTGTTCATCAAAAAAATCTTTCAGCTCCCACAAATTCTTTGATTTTCCAGCATTTTTGTATATTTGAACGCTTTCCAACAATGACTGTATGATTTTGAGATCCATCTTTTCACACTGAAGACAACTGAGGGACTCATGCAACTATTACAGAAGCTTCAAATGGTCACTGATGCTCCAGAAGGAAAAAACATGCATTAAGAGCTGGGGAGTGAAAACTTTTGAAATTCAAAGATCATGGTAAATTGAACTAATTGTGTCTTCTTGGAAACATGCAAGTATCTTCTGTAGCTTCTGAAGGGCAGTGCTAAATGAAAAAATATGATATTTAGGCGAAATGAGCAAAATGTACACATTTCCATTCTGTTCAAAAGTTTTGTTAACTGCAAAAGAATTAAGGTGAAGAATTAGGTGTAAAAAAAAAAATCAGGAACCATTTGGCTTAGAGTGGGAACCCTGTAAATAGTTCATGATTGTTTCACACCTAATTCTTCACCTTATTTCTTTTTTTTGCATTTAACGTGTCTTTTCCTCTCCACCTGTTTTTTCTAATCATGCTGACCCAGTAAGCATTTCTCTGTCCAAATGCCATGCCATAATATTAAACTCTAGTATTGCATTAGTATTGCATACTTCTCATGGGCATTTAATACTTACTTTAATACATTATGACTTTTCAGTCTGAGTTAATTTTTTTATCTTTGAAAGAAAACATGCCTAACATCCCTACATTTTCACTTGCATATTCCTTATTTTCAGGGTTCATGGTTATTTAATAATCCTTTACCTTGTTATGGTTGTTTATAGTGTAATGAAAGTTAACTGTAATAAAACCTGCAAAATTGATTCATCTAACACATAAGAAAGAAGGTTATTTTAATGTAATATTTAAAATGCTGTAAATTTGTTTTTAGATTTCCGCCAGCTCACTCTGGATCCAAACACTGCGCATAAATACCTCCATCTGTCTGAAGGTAATAGAGTGGCAACTTTTATTGGAACTGACCAGCAGTATCCTGTTCATCCGGACAGATTTCATGGATTTTCTCAGGTGTTGTGTAGAGAGAACGTGTGTGGGCGCTGTTACTGGGAGGTGGAGTGGAGTGGGACGGCTGGAGTAGGAATATCAGTGTCGTATAAGAGCATCAGCAGGAAGGGGGGAGGATTTGAGTGTGTATTTGGATTTAACAATCAGTCCTGGAGATTGTCCTGCTCTGACTCCAGGTACGCATTCAGACACAATCAGAAAGCAGTTAAACTCCCTATATTTCGTAGTTCCTCTCGAATAGGGGTATATGTGGATCACAGAGCAGGAATTCTGTCCTTTTACAGCATCTCCAGCACAATGAACCTCATTCACAGAATTCAGACCACATTTACTGAACCGCTCTACCCAGGGTTTGGGATCAATTTTGGATCAACACTGAAACTGTCGTCTGCAGAGATTCTGTGAATAATGGTGTCACATTTCAGGTTTAAGTATCCTGGTAAAGCAGCTGCCCCTCTTTTTCTTTCCCGTTACAATAATAAGTACAGCTTATCAAACTAGAGAGTGGACTCATTAAATGTCTCACTACAATACAAACGGTACTGGAAACACTGTCTTGTCCAAAATCGATACAAGGGAAACTTTTTGAGTTCGTTTTTTTTAGTGTAATTGTGTTCTGTTACACTGTGCAATGAATGATGTTTATGGATGAAAATGCTTTGCTTTGCTAGCATTAACAACTAAGAAATAGTCTAAGTCATATTGCAGTTATACAAAGCAAAATAACACTAAAGCATTTTTACTGATATGTCTGTGTATTTCATTTATGATAATTATAGTTTCAGTTATCTGAAAATATAATGCAATGTATGTGCACTGTGTAATAGTACTAGTATTTTGAGTTTAGACATCACATTCAAATCAATTTTCGTTCAGTTCAGACAATTTAGATATGACTGAAGTTTGTAAATGATTATAAAATTGGTTGTGTTTTCATATGGTTGCAATATGTGGCAGTAATTGTGGTTTTCAATAAAGGTTGTTTCAGGCTAACACAAAACATGACATTTAAATCTAAAACTTAACTTGAAATTGAATACCAACACTTCTGGGAAGGCAGTTCAGATAATATAAATGAGACATGTTTTGTCTTTGGTCACTCACAACTAATTTAGTGGTTTTAAATTGTCATTTTAAACTATTTGACTTTAAAAACTTTTTTTTTGGCAGAAGAAACTACGCACTAACACGACACAGGCATTTACAGTTGAGGTCAAAAGTTTACATTCACCTTGCAGATTCTGCAAAATGTTTATTATTTTTCCAAAATAAGAGGAATCATACAAAATGCATGTTGCAAGGAAAATGCAAGGAAACACAATGCATTAAGAGTATTTGATTATCAGGGTAAATGTAACTTTTTTTGTCTTCTGGGAAACATGTAGGTATCTTCTGTAGTTTCTGAAGTGTATTACTAAATGAAAAAAAATAAAATAAATATATTTAGGCAAAATAAGAAAAATGTGCACATCTTCATTCTGTTCAAAAGTTTACACCCCTGGCTCTTAATTCATCGTTTTTCCTTCTGGAGCGTCAGTGAGTGTTTGAACCTTCTGTAATAGTTGCATACGAGTCCCTCGGTGGTCCTCAGTGTGAAAAGATGGATCTCAAAATTATACAGTCATTGTTGGAAAGGGTTCAAATACACAAAAATGCTAAAAAAAAAAAAAAAAAAAAGAACAGTGAGTAGTTTAACTGTTCAGGATAAAACAATTGCCTAAAAACTATCACTAAACAAAAAAAAAACAGCTGTGGATCATTCAGGTAACAACACATTATTAAGAATCAAACGAATGTAAACTTGAGCGGGGTCATTTTTATAAATTCAAGTTATTTTCTCTATTGTGGTATAGAGTGTTTATTATATGTAAACATATTTTATGTGAAATATCTTATTGAGGTCAGTACTAAATAAAAAAAAAAACATGATTTTTGTACGATCTCTTACATTTTGGTAAATAATTAACATTTTGCAGATTCTACATGGTGGCTGCGTTCGAAACCGCATACTCAATAAGTAGGTACTCATTTTCAAAAAGTACTTACTTAACGAGCGCAAAAAGAGTAGGAACTCTACGGCCAAATCTCGTTAAGTATGAATGCACCGTCGCCATGTTGAAGTTATCATGTGATCTACGACCTAATAAAGCGCAGCAACTTACTTATAAGGTATGAACGACAGGTGCACTGATTGCATCGCAAACCCGACCGTCATGAGTTCCTCCGCAGAGGAGAAGACCGTTGTTTTTTTATCCATAAATGTAAATATCACTGTTTAAAAATTAAGATAACTATAGAATGAACTTATTCTACAACATTAGCACACTATAATGTTGATAAATAATACATTCTGATATAATTCTTAATTATATTTAGTAAAACAAGCAAAATGTAATGTAATATATATATATATATATATATAGATTACATTTTGTAGTTGTATATATATGGTTATATTGCATGAATTTACACAAGACATGCAGTAATGAATGAAATACTTTATTGTCAACAATATGAAAAATGAGTAAACAAACAACCATGATAATAATAAATACATGCAGTGCTAATTCTGCATTTCTATTTTGATGATTTTGTGCTTCAATGTTGAGCTTCTCAGTGGGGACATCATTGAGCCGGAGGATGAGGAAGAACATAGAGACCCCTAAAATCCACAGCACTGAAGCCAGAGTGGGAGATCCGGACCGGGGCGATCTGACAGCTGTGTCTGCTCCAAACATTCATGTGCTTCCAGAATCACCACTACCAAAATATTGAAACAGATTAAAATGTTTTACAATTCATGGTGTCAGCTGCTTTTTCTACTGAATATTTTAGAAATTATTTATGTGGTCAATACAACATGTAAATGTTAATGTATTTGCTGATATGTATGATATTGATGTATATTTTTATTCAATACAAATGTTCCTCATTTTATTATTATTATTATTATTATTATTATTATTATATAATCTATTATAGAAAAAAGGTATATACAGTATATATTATTAACAAATAAAATAACTTGTGTGCAGTCATATGAAATCATATGCTATCGACCATTTTCCTGTCAAAAGTTAATAACTAAATCTCTATGGTTTATATGTATGTAAATCTACTTTGGAGACGTATTTGTGCTTACTGAAGCTCCCCTAATAAAAATGTGTTTTTACAGCAAAATGACAAATACATATAACGTCTTTAAATTATCAACTGTTTACTCTACAGTCGTTTAACAAATGCGATTTTAACACAAGGAACCCTGTTTTTTGTTTGTAATACTCACGTTTGAAATCACGCTCGTCTATTTTACTCGTGACGTATCCTCTTCTTCTTCGTAAATAAGCTTTCCCGATGCATCCTGGAATAGAAAAGTATCCATCCGATGGGCTGAAGGGATTCTATACTCTTTGGCTGAAGCAGTAGGGCATCCGGGGATCTCTCGCCTACTCATTTATGAATACTGAGGTTTCCAACGCACTTCTTTCTTCACGTACTCTTTTCTCCTATAATATTGTAGGTAAGTAGGCATATTCGAACGCAAATTGAGTATACGTACGTCCGAATCTCGCGAGAATTAGTCCAATTCTCGCCTACTCTTTTTTTTAAATCTGCAAATTCAAACATAGGGCTACTCATTTGCTCGCCTACTGCTTTTTGCCTACTAAATAGTATGGAAGTATGCGGTTCCGAACGCAGCCGTTGTATGTAAACACTTGATCTCAACTGTTCGTAGTGTGTGTGTGATCGCCCTCTACTGGATGATTTTGCCTTTGCATTTATTCAAACGAGGCTAGTTTCAGTTTCATTTTACTCAGAAACAGGAAACCTTTCGTTTCTGGTTAAAAAAAAACTAAACAAAGAAGCTATCACTGGATTTCTAATTTTTCAGGTGACTCACATCTTCAAAACACCTTTTATAGGCCTACACCTCACTCCACAAGTGCTGTTGAGCTGTATCTCTGTCTGTTTTTGTGTACATGCAGTGAAATGGCAGAATCCAGTATTTCTGTGGCTCAGGATGAGTTTAGCTGTTCAATCTGTCTGGATCTACTGAAGGATCCAGTGACCATTCCATGTGGACACAGTTACTGTATGAACTGTATTACAGACTACTGGAATCAAGATGATCAGAGGAGAGTTTACAGCTGCCCTCAGTGCAGAAAGACCTTTACTCCAAGACCTGCTTTAAACAAGAATGTGATGCTAGCTGAAATGGTGGAGAAACTAAAGACAACAAAAGTCCAAACTGCTTTTCCTGCTCCCACTTTCACTGGACCTGGAGATGTGGAGTGTGACGTCTGCACAGGGAGAAAATACAAAGCTGTCAGGTCCTGTCTGATGTGTCTAAACTCTTACTGTCAAAATCACCTCGAACAACACGACAGTTTCTTTAAAGATAAGAAACACAATTTGGTTAATGCTACAGGACGACTCAAGGAGATGATCTGCTCTCTACATGACAGATTGATGGAGGTTTACTGTTGTACTGACCAAAAATGTATTTGTTTTTTGTGTACGATGGATGAACATAAAAATCATCACACTGTTTCGTCTCAAGCAGAGAGGACTGAGAAACAGGTATGAAAACTAATGTTAGTTTAATGCAAATTGCAAGTTGCTGGAGCTACATGTTATCTGTTGCTGTTATAGAAACAGTTACAGGACATACAAAGAAAGTTTCAGCAGACAATCCAGGAGAAAGAGAACGGGCTTCAGAAGCTGAAAGAGGCTGTGGAGACTCATAAGGTGAGTTATTAACAGAGGAGACAAATAAATGCTGGATGTTAGAAGAGCAGTCCCACTGAAGCCCACTGTGGCTAACAGACTAAACTGAATGATTATCTATGTGTCTTGTAACAGCGCTCCGCACAGGCAGCAGTGGAGGACAGTGAAAGGATCTTTACTGAACTGATCCGCTCCATTCAGAGAAGCCGCTCTGAGGTGATACAGATGATCAGAGATCGGGAAAAAGCTGAAGTGAATCGAGCTGAAAGACTCTTAGAGCAACTGAAGCAGGAGATTGATGATCTGAGCAGGAGAGACGCTGAGCTGGTGCAGTTTTTACACACTGATGATCACATCCATTTTCTGCAGGTAACAGAGATATGGAAAAAATGAACTTTAGGATGTTTGTAATATTAAAGGGAGATTTCTGCTGGTCAACAGGATTTTACCTAATCTTAAATCCTTTTTTTTTTCAGTCTAAAAAACATTAAAAAAATTCTAAATGTGCTTTACCACTGAAAATTTGATCAATTGTTGTTCTTTGTAGAGTTTCCAGTCTTTTTCTGTTCCTGCATCTACAGAAAACATCGCCATCAGTTCTTTTTCTTATGAAAATGTGCGAGAATCTATCTCTATGCTTGAAAATCTCTGTAAGGAAGCAATTGCAAGTATTTTTGGTAAAGGTAAAGTGCTGGAGAGTAATAAACATGTCAGGCCTCAGGGTCATTCCATCTCAAATGGTTAAAAATGGTAAAGTTGGTTGATGTTCCTTATTATTATTATGTTTTTGAGTGAATACCTCTATGTAACTGGACTGCAAAATGTCCAGTCTATTTATTTTATTTTATTTGGTTTAATCACTGTGGCTGGCAGTGTTATGACCCGCAACAAATGTCAATAATATATATATATATATATATATACACACACACACATAATTTTTTTTTTTATATTTGAAACATGCTCTAGAGACATGTATCCCTGTATAACTAAAACTGTTTTTATAAATAAATGATTTTAATAAATAAATGAAGGTTTTGCAATATCAATTAAGGTAGTTAATATTAAAAATGGTCAAGCAACCTCTATTGGACCACTTGTGATGGATTAACTCATATAATATTTATTAAAAGAAATTGAGAAAATATCTAAAAATAAAACTGGAGTTTGTGTAGATTTTTAACACTGTGTATGTCTCTTGGTTTCATTAGTGACATACATCGAGATTGTTCCCTCCCCTGAATTTAGGACCAGAGCTGAGTTCTTGCAATGTAAGTCTCACAATTCACTTTTCTTGTGACAGTTAACATCCAGAGCAATTTTTTGTTTATTATCCACCTTATTCTTAAATGCAGAAGTAAGCCTGTGGGTGAGACTTTCAGTTCATTAGCTGCTATAGAGAAATAAACACAGAATAAACACAACACGCTGTAAATGATTTGCACAATAAACCAGTGTGTTTAGAATAAAGATAATACATTAAAATAATATGGTAGGAAACACCCATTTGCAAAATCACATTTTGTACAGCTAAAAATAGCTGAAGGTGGATGAGACTGGAAGCCCATAAAATTTACAGATGGCCATGCCCACTATTATGGCAAACTAAGATGGATAATATTTATTATTTAAGTTTCCTGGTGCAAATCTGTTTTTCCACCCCTTAGATTCACACCAGTTTACCCTGGATCCAAACACTGCACATAAATACCTTCGTCTGTCTGAAGGCAACAGAGTGGCTACTTTTATTGGGGCTGACCAGCGGTATCCTGTTCATCCGGACCGATTTCATGATTTCTTTCAGGTGTTGTGTAGAGAGAGTGTGTGTGGACGCTGTTACTGGGAGGTGGAGTGGAGTGGGACAGCTGGGGTTTATATATCAGTATCATATAAGAGCATCAGAAGGAAGGGAAATGGTTTTGAGTCTGGATTTGGGTTAAATGATCAGTCATGGAGATTGTTCTGCTCTAAATCCAGCTACTCATTCTGTCACAATAGCATGAAGACTGAACTCCCTGTAGTCTCCAGTTCCTATAGAATAGGAGTGTATGTGGATCACAGTGCAGGAATTCTGTCCTTACAGCATCTCTAACACAATGAACCTCATCCACAGAGTCCAGAACACATTCACTCAATCTCTTTATCCAGGGTTTAGGATATATTTGGGATCAACAGTGAAACTGTCATCTCCATAGATTTTATGAATACACCCTGTCCTGCTTACTAAGTCCCCTGTATATGTTTTAGCAGCTTCCACATGTATTTTCTGTGGTTTAGACAATATAAATTAGCAGAACAACATATTCAGTAGTATATTAACCATACAATCCATGCTGTTTACATCAGAGTATCTCCAATATGGCCACGCATCCAGGTAACTGACCAAATCATGATGTAAGTGCAAACCCTGTATTGTATTGTATTGTTGTAATACAAGTTGTAACACACTTCTTAATGTTTTTAATGGAGATAAAATAACATTTAGTTTTATTTTTCACATTGCTTAATTTAAATTTTATGCTGTAGCGCAGTAATATAACCTATTACTAATAACATTTGAGTTATATTATTACTCGTTACAATCTTAGTAACACACGTTACAACAACATAATTTAACTTAAAATTAAGTGGTGCATTTACCAACACCATGCACAAAAAACAGTTTAAGAGAATAATTGCAAAAAGTCATTTAGGACAAACCTTGAATCAGACCATGCCCCCCTGATAGTTGGGGGTAGTAAATGGGGCCCAAAATCAGGCTTAATTTTCAAGTGTGTGGCCAGTCTAATGTGATTGGTGGATATACATGATCTGATTTTTCTTTTGGTTAACTGTAAGTTTGAATCTTGTCTGCTTATATTTAAATGAATATTATTTTCATGCGACATTTCACCAGTTCTGTTTTAGCCATTGATCTTGAATTTTTCTGCTTAGTTCTTGTTTTACAGAAAATGCTTTGAATTAATAAAAAGAAACTATCAAACTGTTCTCTGGCTAAGACAAAATAACCATACCGTATGAGTACACTGAGTTATGCTGAAATGAAATGAGAAACTTAAAAATCAGATAACTTATTGTTATGATATCATAATTTATTCAATTAAGAGAGGACGCACTGAGACTGAGTCTTTGTGTATTGTATTTATTTAGGCTTTTGCTTGTCATGTGTGTTATAGAAAACATGATTTCAAGGATTTTACAGTCAGAGACAGAGCCTTTTAATAATTTTATTCTTGCAAGGTCATACAATGCAGCAGTGAGTCCTGCTGAATGTGAGACAAAGACAAGTGAGCATGCTTCTCTGAATATATACCCTTTTGACCCATTGTCTCCCTATATATAAAATTCAAAATTCAATAAACACTTGTCACTGTGACATTTTCTCAGCAGGCATTCAGTTTAGTATTCATATAACAATACATTAGAAGAAGAAAATTTGCAATGAAATACACTGTACATACATAATATCAAAATATCGCAATGTAAATTTTTCCCCTAATATTGTGAAGCCCTAGTTGATTTATATAGTTTTGTAGTCTTTTGATACTTAAATATTTGATAAAATGTTTTATAATTCAAGTTTATTATACTACTTTGCAAAATATACATTATTTCAAAGCAGCTTTACAGAAAGTCATATTGTCATGTTAATAATATCTTGCCTTATATAATGCCTTAGTTTACATTGAACAGTTTTAAGGGCTGGCAGCATGATGATATATATCATACAAATGTCAAATAAGTCTTTAAAACAGTTGAGTTTTAGCTATATTATATATTTGTATATCATTTTGCAGATACATCCGTGTCATTTTCAGTGAGCAGTAATTGACATTGAGCAATGAAGAGACTTTGAATGCAGCCAAAAAAACTGTTTAATAGTTCTCCAATTTAGTTAGCAGTTGTTTTTTCTAAAAAAAAAAAAAACTACATTTAAGTACATCAAGCATTTGTTCTGTGTTCATGAATTTTCTTCAGGCATTCATGAAGTTGTCTTTTAGCTCTTTAACAGTTTTCATCTCCTTTTTTATTTCATATATACACTTATATACTCCTTTATGTGTGTTGTTTTTCCTGAACCTGTCGCTCCCAAGACAAGACGTACTTTGTTTTTCACATTTTCTACTTGTCTTCCAAAGGCATACTGATTAAAATCCTTCTCTTTCATTTTTGGGTATAGTTCCAGTGTGTATATTGAAGGATTCCCCTTTTGTGTACGTGAAGATTGATTTAAGAATAACCCACTTCCAACCACTGTTTCTGAGCTGAGGAGACTCGTTCCATCATTACCACAATCTGCCAAAACTCTGACTCTGTAATCTGTCTCTTTTTTCAGTACATGAAGAGTGCATTCCCTGTTTGTAGATTTCACAGACTTACTCCTGGACGACACACAGCCTTACAGGTAAAACAATATTCTCTATGTGGTTTTAACTGCTTGACAGTGACCTGGTCAGACACCCCATCAGTAAACACCTCTGTCCATTCAGAGCTCTGTGCAGACTGATATGAAATACAGTATGAGGATACACCACTAACACCGTGGTCAGGAGGTTTGATTTGCAGATGTATGCAGCAGTGGCGTTCCGTCCATATAAGCTGCTAATGCTCCGCATACCCAGGCCGTCTGAGAGAATGCGTTCACGGGTTAATTAATATAAACATGGTTGTCAGTTGATCCCTTGTGTTTGTGATGTAACTTAAAGTGTAATAAAGAGTTGGGAATAAGTACGTCAAATTATTTATTTGCCAAACAACGGCAATTCTCTGTAAATGTCACATGCAGAAGCTTCCGGGCAAGCGGATTCTCCGCAGCTTACTAGCCTCCGCTCTATTGCAACGACTCCAGGATTCACGCGCGTTCACTGCTTTCGCTGATATGCGCGTGATTTCATTGGCGAGGTAAGCTGTCCTCGAAGCGCTCTCCCATGCGGAAAAATGCGCTGTTGTTGCCAGATTGCCAAAAATCACATTGTGTTTGATGCACAACTGACTCGACTAAATCAAATTAAAAAACATCTTAACTGTATATTTTCATAATTTCTCAAGCAATTCAAAATTTGAAAGTCCACTGAAAACATATAGACCGTGTTGAAGATGTTATTGTCAACATGCAAGTGGTTTAAATAAAAATATAGGCTATAGAAATAGTATAATATATAAAAGTATAAAAAAGTTATTTATTTTTTTTAATATTAACAAATAGGGGGAAAAGTACGACGGCGTTTTAGTGCCATGTAAAAAAAAAAAAAAAATCTAAGATTCCGAGATTAAAGTCGAAACTCCGAGATTAAAGTCGAAATACTTCGAGAATAAAGTCGAAATACTTCGAGAATAAAGTCGAAATATTCCGAGAATAAAGTCGAAATACTTCGAGAATAAAGTCGAAATGTTCGGAGAATAAAGTCGAAATGTTCCGAAATACTTCCGTGCGGAAACAAAGGCCGTTGTGACGGTGATCTGCTTGATTTATTAGCCTAATGTTTATTTGATGTCTGTTTTTAAAAGCACGGAAGAGAATTTGTGCTGTTCTGTTTATGCATTTAGAAACGGAACATAACAAAACATAACGTTTAGATATTGTTTCAGCTATTAAAACAGTTCCGTTTTGTATGTATGGCATTTCGTTTCTGTTTTAAGTTAGGCCTACCGCAGTAAAGATAGTTTGCGAATTTCGTTTGTCTATAAATACACCGTGCGCTGTCATAGACATGAAAATATAACTGAATGCCATTCTCCATGATTTATGAATTCAGGTGACGGCGTCCTCCTGGCCGAAATAATGTTTTAATCATTGATACTTTTAATTGTATAATGCCTATCGCTAAAGTTGGACACTTATACGATTGAAACTGTCATTTTCATCAGCTTGATTTGTGAATTTTTTTGCGGCAAAGCTCTTGTCCATAAACCCCTTGGTATGGCAAAGTGATTTCGTGTCTGTTTTTATTAAGTTAAGTTGGAATGTTGTTGGGAGGATTTTTTATTTGTCAAATATAAATGTTTTTTTTTTTTTTTTTTTTTTTTAAGTAACGAACAGCTGCCAGCAGAAGACTGTTTGTTTGATCATTTTGCCTTCTCAAATCATCACGAATTGACTAAAATAAAATCTATAGATATAAAACAGTTAAAGTATAAAACAATGTTGGTTTAAACGTTAAATATCGTGTTCTATGCGCATATCCATTCGTTTGTGTGGAGAGTGGAAGCTAAAGGCATGCAGGCGCCAGCGCCGTCACTTGCACTTTTTTCCAGTGGAAACAATTTAAAATTATCCATCAAAACAATACATGCCTTACAGGCATGATAAAAACATATATGGAGAGCTTTAAATTATTACTTAACGAATTAAAACAAATCAAAACCAAAAACTCTTTCATAATGTAGATAATCTGTAAATATGCATTTCAAAGTGAAGATTTCTAGTCAGGATATTTGCGACACTGATTCAGAATACACTAGTTTATTCATAAATAATTCAAATGTCCCCTTACCCTCCCACACATGCATTTGTTATTTACAAGGAATACACCTTGATGTAGACTAATATAAAATAAAATAACGCATATCGTATATCGTTTTAATAAATACAAATCAGCAAACACTGTGGAACCAAATAAATATGAAAATTCCACTATCTTAGATAAACATTTAACTGAGTTAAGTTTTTACAGATCAGAATAGTGATGTTAGTGACACAGGAAAGGGTTAACTGACAAAATTATACTTTAAAACCTTTATCAGAAAATAGAACCCAAGGACTCAAGGAAAGGTAGCCTATAACAATCAAACTGTGGAAGGTCACAATCAAAATACAAATCGCGATAGTCACAATAGTCTATCAGTCTATCAGAGCTGGGTATGATAATGGCTTGGAAACCGTTATTCGCTGGAATGGCAAACATTATGATACAAGAAAATGGGAGCAGTGCAAAGACAAGCGATAAAAACTTTTCACAAATCAGGTTTGACCTAAAAACAATGTTTTTGTATTCGAGAAGCCTGCGTGTTTATTGATATAGAACACCTATCTTTCACATTCCTTCCTGGCGGACTTACAAAACGGAACTGTTTTAATAGCTGAAACGATATCTAAACGTTATGTTTTGTTATGTTCTGTCTCTAAATGCATACAGAACAGCACAAATCTTCCGTGCTTTTAAAAACAGACATCAAATAAACATTAGGCTAATAAATCAAGCAGGTCACCGTCACAGCGGCCTTTGTTTCCGCACGGAAGTATTTCGGAACATTTCGACTTTATTCTCGGAACATTTCGACTTTATTCTCGGAATATTTCGACTTTATTCTCGAAGTATTTCGACTTTATTCTCGGAATATTTCGACTTTATTCTCGGAATATTTCGACTTTATTCTCGAAACAATTCGACTTTAATCTCGAAACATTTCGACTTTAATCTCGGAGTTTCGACTTTAATCTCGAAACATTTCGACTTTAATCTCGGAGTTTCGACTTTAATCTCGAAACATTTCGACTTTAATCTCGGAGTTTCGACTTTAATCTCGGAATTTTAGATTTATTTATTTTTTTTTTTTTACATGGCACTAAAACGCCGTCGTAGTACGGAGGAAATAATAAAATCTGATTTTTTTTATTTTTATTTTATTGTTGTTTGCAACTTACTTGTCAATATTCTAAATATATTATTATTATTTGCATTTTGCATGGTCGTAGTATCACCTGGGTGGGAGTTATATTCACTGGTGATTATAGTCCAGATGATATGTCCAAAATTTGAGGTGATATGTTCACTTTTTCATAAAAGCATGAAACTTGGTATAGTTTGTGGCCCCGGACATTTTCAGAAAGGGAGCCATCGCAAAAACGCCTTGTGGTTGCCATGGCGACCATTTTACTTTCCACCATAATCACATGTATTTTATGTCATATCTCCTGAACCAAACATGATAACACAGAAAAAGTGATGTCTATCCATATGTTTTCATGGTCAAGGATTACAAAGATACCATATACAAAAGCATAAACTGTTCAGGTGAAGACTTAATGATGACATCATCAATGTAAGTAAATTACAGTATCTACAGTAGTCCATATTATGGCTATTATTTTTTTCTTTCTGTGATAATTGACCATTCGCAAGCCACGCCCAAAAACCGCCACTGACCAATCGTGGCTTAGCAACCGTAGCTATGCGTGGGAGGTCTGTCAAGCTTTCGAGCTAGGGCAACGGGCTGAAGCGTTGTGCGCATGGATTGTGTAAATCCCCGGTCAGCCTACACGATTTTTTTTTGTCGGTTACGACAGGCACTGTGTCAGATCATGCGATTTTGGCTCATAAAATCCTGCCGTGTCGTGAACCAGAAACATGTCAGACTACACGATGCTACCGGAACATTCATCGTATGCCGTCATAACAACGTCGATACAGCTGACACCAAAGTGCTCTGAGTGTAAACAAACAATGCTAGCAAACAGCGTGTTTTGCCCTGTCTTGTCATCGGAAAAGCCCCAAAAACGAAAGACGACCTGACGTTAGACACAAATCTGGATTGCATGACAGGACAGCATGGACTGTCAAAGAGAACTAAGGTAAAATAGTTTTTTTATTTTACCTTTTTTCACTCTGTCGCGGTGAACCTCATCATAAATGCGGGAGTATTGTTGCCGTAGCTCCACAAACATTTCCTCCATTGTAAAATTCCACCTAGCAGGACTGATACCATTGTCTCTATTTCGTTTCGGCATGTTTGAAAGCTGTCACAGACTTGACGGAACTTGTCGTATGGGACCTATAGGCTTTAGCTTCAGTTTTGATTACATTATTTTCTAATCGGTTGCATATTATGTCGTGGATATATCCCTCAAATGCATACTTTGTCTTGTTCTCTCAGATAGTTCACCTGTTCGCCAAAAATTACTAATTATCTCCTTGGGAAAGTCTGACGCCGGTGCATACATACTGTAATAGACTTGCCAGGCGCGAAAGCTTGACATGCGTAGCAACAGTAACTAAGGAGGGCGGGGCTTAGCGAAGGGTCAATTAATTAATATTTTATTCAATAATACATTAAAATATTGTTTTCAAGAATTCTATTATATGTTAAAAATAATCATCTCAGGTAAGTGTATTTTTCGCTACCTCTAAGGTAGGCGGTAGGTTTCCAATAGGCATACTTTCTTGTTCTTTCTCAACAAAGCTCGAGCATTACACGCAGATGGCAATGCAATTTTGCTAAACTGCATCCTATCTGCACCTCTCTCTTTTTCTGTGTCTCTGGAATTGTCAGTCAGCTGTCAACAGACTTCATTCCGGCCATTACTTCTCAGTCTACTCTTAGACTACTTTCTGACTGCGAGCCTTAATGCTCAATTCTGATTTTCTATTCAGATCTGATATTTGTTTGCCTGTTCATATTATTTTTTAAATTGTGGCCCATATCCGATTCCTATGTGAATTTGTTACTGGCCTGAACTGAAATGCATGTGCACAACAACAGTAATGCAGGATGTCACACATATCGCACTGTTGTAAAAAGTAAACATGAAGACCATGGAAGTCGGTGTGTATGCGCTCTAGCACTTCACTGCCCCTCCACTGACTGACTTTACTGGTCTCCTCCATGTTTCGGTGAATAAACACCTGCGGTGGTACGTGTTAGCACACAATTGTGACGTGTGTCAATCTCAAATTACGGAAAGGTCGCATGAATTCGAGCTGTATAGGATTAAGTACCACATATTGAATTGGCTCAGATCTGATTGTAAAAGATCAGATTCAATGCGGTTTGTGTTTACACTGTCATGCAAAAGTCACATTTAATGAAAAAAATCAGATTTTTTTGGCAGTGTGAACATAGTCTTATTATCTTTGGCTTGACTGAGACCTGGATTCATCCAGAAGACTCCACAACCCCTGCTGTTCTCACTAACAACTTCCCTTTCTCTCACACCCCCATCAGTTTGGAAGGGTCATGGTCTTCTCATTTCTAATAATTGGTAATACTCAACCTATTCTATGCAATACAAATTCTTTTGAGTTTCATGATATTATGGTAACAGCTCCTGTTAAACTCCATACTGTAATGATTTATCGCCTTCCTGGTCAGCTGGGCACCTTTACAGAGGCGCTGGATGGGCTGCTACTGTCATTCTATTGGGTTGGCAGTTTCTTGTAGTTTTTAGTCACTTCAAAATCCATCTGGAGAAGCTTTTACACTGCAGACTTTCACTTAAACCTCCACTCTTAGCTTCATTCAATCTCAAATGGCTTACCACCACAAACACTAACAAATCAGGCAACCAGCTTGACTTTATTTACACATGCAATTGTATCACAGACAAGATTTTGGTAAAACTTCTAAACATCTCTGATCATTTATTTATTACATTTAACATACATATTACTACTTGTGTGCCAAACAATTCCTCTACCAGTTGCTTTTAGGTGAAACCTTCGCTCCCATTCACCCTTCCATCTTTCCTCTGTAGTGTTATCCTTTCTTCCCTTACACACCCATTTCTCGTATCTGGTCAACAACTGACACGTTATGATCCACTTTAACGTCTCGGGGTTCCTCAGGGATCAGTTCTTGGACCCCTCCTCTTCACCATATACACTACATCACTGGGTCCCATTATACAAGCACATGGTTTCTCCTACCATTGCTATGCTGATGCCAGTCAGCTCTATCTTTCATTTCAACCAGACAATGCATGAGGAGATACCTGGACCCTACAGAGGTTGTACAGGCAGTCCAAATCCTCCAGGATGGCACATTACTATATGCCATTGCCAGAAGGTTTGCTTTGTCTCAGGAGCATGGAGGAGATTCCAGGAGACAGGCTGTAGGTCTTTAATCCATCAGCAGGACTGGTATCTGCTCCTTTGTGCAAGGAGGAACAAGATGAGCTCTGCCAGAGCTCTACAAAATGACCTCCAGCAGGCCACTGGTGTCAATGTCTCTGACCAAACAGTTCTTCATGAGGGTGGCCTGAGGGCCCGATGTCCTGCCCGGCACCGTGGAGCTCGATTGGCATTTGCCATTGAACACCATTCAGCATAAACTTCAAAAGAATTTTGCTGGCATTACAATTACAAATTCATTACTTGTAAGAGTGTTGAACACACATTATTGTTATACTAATGTTAATGTTATACAAAGGGTGTAGTTTTGGTTTGAATTATTGCTTTGTTTAGGCTATATGTTTATTTTTGTAAAATAACCCACACAAGCAAAGTTGGTTGATAGTATAATTGCAATAAAGTAATATCCTAGTTAACAATTACTTGTTTACATAGGATATATAATATATTTTATATTATTTAGGCCCTTACAGCCTATAGTTTGACAGAATGTTCTAATTCAGCATGCCATGGTAAAGTCTGTTTATTATGATAAAAGTGATGAGATTCAATATTCAGTATTATATAAGTTTTTTTTTTTTTTTTTTACATATCTCATAACTTCATTGATTATGTGCAGCACTGATTTATTGATTAAAAATTCTGTAACATGTCAACGTTACTAAATATATCACGGATGAAAAACTTTGATTTGATTTGTGTGAATGTCTACATCATCTATATTGTTAGATGACACAGTTTCAGTGTTGATCCAAAATAAACTCCAAACCCTGGATAGAGTGGTTGAATGAATGTGGTGTGGACTGTGTGGATGAGGGTCATTGTGTCAGAGACACTGTAGAAGGACAAAATTCCTGCTCTGTGATCCACATACACTCCTATTCTACAGGAGCTGGGGAATACAGAGAGTGTAGTCTCTTTATAATTGTGCCAGAATGAGTAACTAGATGAAGAACATAAACATTTCCAGGATTGATCATTAAATCCAAATCTACTTTCGCCACCCCGTCCCTTCCTGCTGATGCTTTTATATGACACTGATATTTCCACCATTTCACTCCATTCAACCTCCCAGTAACAGGGTCTACAAACACTTTCTCTACACAGCACCTGAGCATAATCAAATCTGCTGGGATGTGCAGGATATGGCTGGACTGTGTCAGTGTATGTAATCATTCTGTTTCCTTCAGACAGATGAAGGTTTTCATTCACAGTGTTTAGATCCAAGGTTAAATTACAGGAATCTGGTGGAGAGAGAGAAATCAGTTATCTAGAATATTATAAATAGAAAAGGATGTCTCATGCATTTCCCCTCTCTTAACAGTGTGTTTGTGTGTTTCAAAGACTTACATTGTAGGAACTCCTGCCTGGTTTTGGGTTTAGGGATGTGAATAAACTGGACACTTGCTATTTGAAACAGCAAAAAAAAAGAAGATTGTACAATTATTACACCCATTACCCATTTGTGTTTAATGCACTGTGATTTATACTTTATCATATAGTTGAAGACAAAATTATTAGCCCCTTTTAAAATATTTCATTATTTTTCAAATAACTCCCAAGTGTTGTTTACCAGAAAGATGATTTTATCAACACAGCATTTTTAAACATAATACTTAAATAATAATACTAATACTAATAATACTTTTCAGGAAGCTTTTAGGGCTTGTAATACAAATAGAAATAAATGTATAACCAAGAATTTTAAAAAGTTTTAAAAAACAAAATTATGATGTTAATAGTCAATAGTGTATCCCTTTTGCTTGTTAACAGCCTTTAGACATTTGCTGTAGTTCTCAACAAGTTTCAAGCATGTCTCCCGAGGAATGACAGCCCATTCTTCCTTTGCAAATCTCTCAAGATCCTCCAGATTTGTTGGTCTTCTGGCACAAACTCTGGACTTTAGTGTGCCCCACAGATTTTCTATTGTATTCAAGTCTGGGCTTTGTGCAGGCCAGTCAGGTACACTCACTTTGGTCATTTGGAGGTATTTCTTCACCAGAAGTGAGGTATGCTTTGGGTCGTTATCATGCTGGAAGACAAAATGTCGACCCAAACCAAGTTTTCTTGCAGACTGTCTGAGGTTGTCTTTCAAAATCCTCTTATAGTCTTCCTTTTTCCATGTTTCCTTCAACCCTGATGAGATTCCCAGTTCCAAAGGCACTGAAACATCCCCACAGCATTATACTCCTACCACCATGTTTCACTGTGGGAACGCTGTTCTTGGGGTTGAATGCCTCTCCCTTCTTTCTCCACACATAGGCAACATCTCTATGGCCAAAAAGCTCTAGTTTTGTCTCATCTGACCAAAGGACACGTTTCCAGTATGCATCACATCCCCCAGGTTGTCCTTAGCAAACTCCATTCTAGCTTGGAGGTGTCTCTTCTTCAGAAGTAGAGTCTTACTTGGTCGGCAACCTCACAGTTCATCCCTGTGCAGGGCTCTAGTAACTGTCTTCGTTGAGACATCAATTCCAGACTTGGCTAGGTCATTCACTAGTGTCTTGGCAGTTGTTTGTGGGTCTTTAGAAACTTCTCTTACTAGTTTTCTTTCCAAAGTTTTTGAAATATTTTGCTTCCTGCCTCTGCCCGTCTTGTTTTCCACTGTGTTGGTCTCTTTAAACTTCTTGATAATGCATCTCACAGCAGTTCTTGACACTTGAAAACGCTTTGATAAATGTGTGTATCCTTCTTCATCTTTATGAGCATTAACAATTCTTTCTCTCAAGTCCATACTCATTTCTTTTGTCTTTGCCATGATGACAGTGCATATTATTTTACTAGTTGTTTCGCAAGATACTAATCCTCAGCTTAAAGTGCAATTTAAAGGCTTAATAGGTTAATTAGGCTAATCAGGCAAATTAGGTTAATTTGGCAAGTCATTGGACAACAGTGGTTTGTTCTATAGCTAATCAAACTAATAATTTCTTAAGGGGGCTAATAATATTGACCTTAGCAGTTTTATATTTCTTTATTTTTGAATTCTTTTATTCAAGCAACTATAAGAAAACAGACTTTCTCTAGAAGAAAAAAATAATAAGAAATAATTTGAAAACATTCTCTTGCTCTGTTAAACATCACTTGTTGGGAAATATTCTAAAAAAAATAATAATTTTGTCTTCAACTGTATACTTGACTTTCTGAAAGTATATTTCAGTGACTTTTTCTGCAGATTACTTTGTTACACCTGTAAGTGACCTGTCTTTGAATTGTTCAAAACACTTATTTATTCATGAATGAAACAAGTAAGTGAATCATTTATTCATTCAATCGATTCATTCAAAACACTGATTCATTTAGGAACTTAAGTTACTTAATTTTATACTCAGAATGGTACTGATATTTGGAAACAAAACACTGTGTGATGAGGTCGAAATGTTCAGTATTTACCTCTGCCAGATATGTTTTCTCTTTCCTCTCTGTAGGAACCCTTCAGTTTTTCTTTCAGTTCCGAAAAACATTTCCCCACATCATCAGAAGAGAGGAGAGATATAAATGTAGGTCCAGGAAGGACAGAAAAAGACTGAAAACTCTAAACACAAAAGAAGAATTTTAAAGGAAGAATAAAACTGAATAAAATATACATAATGCTAAACACATCCAGTTTTAATCATCATTGCATAATGCCACCTTCTTAGTATTCCTAACAACATTTCAGTGACCTTAAACATTATTGTTAACTAAGTTTCAGTAAAATTAGTAAAACATGCAAAGACAAGCCCTTTCTAATTGCCTCTGTACTATCTGTTACCTGAAGGAAATAGATATGATTGTCAGTGTGTAAAAACTGCTCCAGCTCAGTGTCTCTCCTCCTCAGATCATTCATTTCCTGCTCTAGTTGCTCCAAGAGTCCTTCAGCTTCACTCACTACAGCATTTTCCTGATCTCTGATCATCTGTGTTACCTCAGAGAGGCTTCTGTAGTGGATCAGTTCAGTGAAGATTTTCTCACAGTTGTCCACTGCTGCCTGTGCAGAGCGCTGACACACAGAAAACAAGTCTATTCACTCAGAAGATCCAGATCAGAAGAAAGACATTTTCTTTATGTGTTCCTTCTTGCTTTCACTGGCTCTCTGAATTAGTCTATTAACAGTCAGTTTCTATCATTATGTGTGTATTCACAGACAGAATGTTTTTTTTTTAATTGTATTTCAGTGTATTTATATATTTTTTTAATGTACTTATTTTTATGTAAGCTGTCCTTCTCAAGCACCTTGACCTAGACTAGCTTCAGTAAAGACATTTCAGATCTAGAATTCACCTTGTGAGGCTCTACAGCTCCTCTCAGCTCCTGAACTGCCTTCTCTGTCTTTTGGATTCTCTGCTTTAATTTTCTTTGGGTTTTCCTCAAGAGTCTCTGGTATAAAACACACACACACACACACACACACACACACACACACACACACACACACACACACACACACATATGACAAAGGTATGTGATAAACACACACACACACACACACACACACACACACACACACATACAGTTGTGCTTGAATGTTTGTGAACCCTTTAGAATTTTCAATAGATTTTCACACAAATTCTGAAAGTAGACATAAAGAATTCAATCAAACAAAGGAGACAATAATATATACTTTAGCATTTATTTACTGTGGAAAAAATATTCATTGTTAAATATATGTGAGTGGCAAAAGTATGTGAATCTTTGATTTTAGTATCTGGTGGTGTGACCCCCTTTTGCAGCAATAACTGCAAGTAAACATTTCTTGTAACTGCTGATCAGTCCTGCACAATAACTTCTAGGAATTTTAGCCAATTCCTCAGTACAAAACCGCTTCAACTCTGTGATGTTGGTGGGTTTCCTCCTATGATCTGCTAGCTTCAGCTCCACAAAATTTCATTTGGATTAGGGTCTGGACTTTGACTTGGCCATAACAAAACATTAACATTGTTCTTCTTTATCCATTCTTTTGTAGAACAGCTTCTCAGATGTCCTGACATTTTCCTTTTAGAACTTGCTGGTAAATTTCAAAATGTAATGTTCTATCAATGATGGCAAGCCACCCTGGTCTGGATGCAGCAAAACAGGGCCAAACCATGATGCTACCATGATGTTTCAAAAATGGGATAACGTTCTGGGATAATGAGTGTTTTTCTTTTTACATAAACATAATGCTTCTCATTAATACCAAAAAGTTCTATTTCGTTCTCATCATCCATAAAACATGTCTCCAATAGTCCTCTGGCAAGTCGCCAAGGAGGTCCAAATCCTCTTGCGTTCCCGTGGGGTTTCCTAAGGATGGCGCTGATTCGTTCTGTGAGCCCTGTGCCTCATTCGGTGCATCGGACATCTATCACAACATCAGAGGGGTGGCATTTGGCAGCTGAAGCAGATGCTTCTGCTGAGCGGCACCCTTCCCAGGTTGCCGGTCTGTCGGAAGTGGACGCCCAGCTGTCAGCCATGCTTCTCCGGGCCGCCTAGTGGTTCGGGTTCGAGGTGTCAGGCACCTCCCCCTGATCGCTCGAGGCAAGATGAATGGTTTCCAAAAGCAGGTGCCATGGCACTGCTGTGTCCCCCCAGGTGCCTTTCTCCTCGGAGATGCATGAGGAGCTCTCCAGCACATGGCAGGCCTCTTAAACGCCATGTTTTCGTCCGAGCTTCTCACCACTCACTACCCTCGATGGTGGGACAGCCAGGGGATACATGGATCTTCCCCAGGTAGAGCGTGCCATTGCGGTGCGTTTGTGCCCACAGAGCACTGCCTGGCGGAATCGTCCGCATCTCCAGCCCGGAGCATGTAGGCTTCTGTCAGCTGTTGCCGCAGGTAGTTTTTGATGTCCGCGGGTTGAAGCGACCCCAATAACATCATATTTTTTCCCCAAAATACAAATTTTTCAGGGGAACCCCGACAAAAAAGTGTATTTTTTGCTATTTTTAATGGCGGACCCCCATCAAAACGGGATTGGGCTAGTTTTAAGTAGCAATTGGGCGGGTTTTGGTGTGAAAACTTGGCAACCCTGAATCTAATGACAGGGAGGCACATTTTGAAAGAGGACAGTTATGGGATGTATTTTGAATGTCCGGTAGTCCTCAAATAACAGACAAGGCATACATTTTGTCATATTTTCATCATAAGATATTAGTTTTAGCTCGTCAACGTCTCGTCTTAGTCACAGAAAAAAATGTTCGTTATCGAATATTTTTTGTCATCGTCTTAACAAAATTAACACTGGTCATTTGCAACCTTGCAGACTATGCACATCTTGCTTTTGGAGTGATCTTTGTTGGTTGACCACTCCTGGGGAGGGTAACGATGTTCTTGAATTTCTGTGCATTTGTGAAGTCCAAATGCTTTAAAGGTTTTCTAACCTTTTCCAGCCTGATAAGCAAAAGCAACTTTTTTTTGCTCAAAGGTCCTCAGAGATCACCTTTGTTCGTGCCATGATTCACTTCCACAAACATGATCAGACTTTGATAGATCCCTGTACTTTAAATAAAATAGCTAGGGCATGCACTGACATATTTTCATCTCATTTTTTTGATTGGGTTCTCTTTGTCGACTTTCAGGATTTGCATGAAAATCTGATGACACACACACGCACACACACACACACACACACACACACTGTATAGGATCATTATGAAACATTTATTATTTATTTATTATTTTACCATACCTTTTTCTTTTTCACCTCTGCTGCAACCATTACAGTGTCATGGTCTTTGTGCTCATACCATACTGTACACAAAAAGCAAATAAGCTTCTGGTCAGTACGACAATAAACCTCCAGCAATCTGTCATGTAGAGGGCAGATCATCTCTTTGAGTCGTCCAGTGGCATCATTCATCTTGTGTCGTTTGCTTGTGTGAAAAGCCTCATGATACTCCAAGTGAGTTTGACAGTAAGATTCCAGACACATCAGACAGGTCTTTACAGCTTTGCGTATTCTCCCAGTACAGATGTCACACTCCACATCTCCAGGTCCAGCGTAACTGGGAGTTTGGAGTCTTGTCTGCTTCAGTTTTTCCACAATCTCCGCAAACACCACATTCTTACATAAAACAGGTCTCGGAGTGAATGTCTGTTTGCACAGCGGGCAGCTGTACACTGCATTCTGATCTTGCGGATTCCAGTGGTGTGCAATGCAGTCCATACAGTAACTGTGTCCACAGGGGATGGTCACTGGATCCTTCTGTAGATCCAAACAGACTGAACAGCTAAACTGATCCTGAACTACTAAAATACTGGCTTCTGCCATTTCACGGTCTCAAACGTGCATATAGAGAGACATGTGCAACAGCACTTGACATTTGAAAACAGGTTTTGGTTTCTCAGATTAAAAGACAACACCAGGCAAACAAGTATGCCTGGTGTGTCTGGTGTGACTCATCTTTGTGTCATTGATTGTCATATAAGAACACCAGCAGAAAAGGAGAGGGTGATGATTATCTATGAGGATTTAATGGTCATTCCTCAAGATTGTCCTGCTGTAATTCTAATTATGCATTCAGACACAATCAGAAAGCGGTGAATTTCCCTGTATTTCTCAGCTGCTTTATAGGAGTGTATGTATCACAGTGTAGGAATTCTGTCTTTTTACAGTGTTTCTGACACAGTGACCCTTATGTCCAGATTACATTCACTCAACCACTCTATCCAGGGTTTTGGATAAGTTTTGGATCAACAGTGAAAGTGTTGAATTTAGAGATTATGTGAAGAATATAGTGTCATATTACAGGTATCATGCACAACATTTGATCAACACATTTGATTATGCTGTCTTACATATAGCCTACCTTTTTATCATACAGTGGTTCACAGTTAAAATGAAATGGGTCGCAATTAAACAGTTTAGTGGTTTTAATATATGATTTTACATTCTTTTGATAAATTGACAGAGGCCACCACGAGTACGGGCATTGAAAAGTACTGCGTTTGAGCGCCATCTACTGGCCCAACGGTGCCAGATAAAGCTAAAATTACAGATGAAGACATATATATGTGTGTGTGGTGGGGCGCCTGCACCTAAAAAATGCCAGGGCCGATGTTTTTGTCCCAGTCCAGCCCTGAACATGTGTGACTGGTTATGAAAATGCTTTAAAACATGTACAAATAAATCTGATGCAACATAAGCAGATCTAAATTTAATGCCACAATCAACACTTTATTTTCACTTTATTCAGGATTGCTGTTATAGATTTTGTTTAAATGACCCTTTGCTGAGAGCTTGGTTAACAGACGACTGATCAATCGTGACCAGATGTCTGACCAGTCATAACACAGAATCTTCCATTTTGTCTGACAAAAAATCAGACAGGACAGTAGATTAACATTGGTGGACTTAAACTTGAAAATGATGTGTATTGATGTCTTTCCATATTTGAAAGAAGATATCTTCTGATTTTCATTCATGTTTGTTTCGTGCTATGACTAGGGGAAGAGATGATCGGTTCATGTGCTGTTTGAACTGAGGTACGGTGATCTGTCACCACACATTAAAGAGCCACAAAATGGTATTTATTGCTTCTACAAAAAAAAAAACTAAAATAGAAAGCTGAGACTTTGTTTCATACCAAAAGTAACCTGCTTTGTCTTGTCATTGTGTTGTGTCCTCTTTGCTTCGCAATGTATTTTTACAGTGTGAGATCATGATTTGTGCCATGGCTTGACGGATGTACAGTCAAATCAAAAATTCTTTAGACACCAGATATAATTTTTGATGTTTTATTACTAGTGGGCGAAGGACACTATAGTTCATTTATGTAAGTGATGATAGCAAAATAAAGTAAAATGTGACATATTATACCCAAAAATTATTCATACAGTGGACAACCAGTAAAACTGATAAAAATTTGGACCAAAATTATTCAGACACCTTGACCTGACCATGTTTTGCTTAAGTGTTTTTTCTTTAATTGCTAATGTGACCTTTTTACAACACAAACTGAACAAAATTAAGCATTGCTTGGTAATTGTTCAACAAAGTATTGACAGTTGTTTAAATATTGTCATACTAACAGTTGTATTTTTGGTTAATTGTAATCCATTATATACCTTTTTATCAAAGTTATCTGACATTATCAAAATGAAGTTGTTCTGGCACAGTTTAACTCTTAAGTTCTTATCATATTTTACAACCATTTTCTACACTAACTTTGATAGTGTGAGAAATGTTGAAAATGTCTGAATAAATGTTGGTTTAACTGTAACAGAAGTAACAAGGAGGGGCTGTTTTTTTGCAAAGGGTCAATTGTGCAGAGGCATTTTTGTCCCAAATGTTTGTTACGGAAGGTCAGCATTGGGTGCCCTATATACAATATATAAAGTATACTGTCACATAAAGTAGAATATATAAAATCTACTGTTTTAAATTGTGAAATTTATTTTGCAGTGTCTCATAACTAATACATTAATGTGAACCCTTTACAGTTTCCAGATATAGATAGAACACCTCTGTGTTTGTGTGTGTTTGTTACTAGTATTTCAAGTAGCATTTTATTTTTAAAATAGTTTTCTGTAAAAGTAAATGATAAATGCAACATTATAGTCTCTTACACCTTATAATCAAACATATCTGTACTTTACCTCAGGGGTTAAACCTTCCTAACAAGTCTGATTTTTATTTATTTATTTCATTGTGCCATCAACTCTATATTATATTTGGAGCCTGGTGCTGTGCATTATGATTTTTTCCCCTTACAATCCTACAAATTCACCTCATGAACTTTATATTTAATTTTATTTTGAGCAAAGCCACATATTTAGGTTATTTCTTGGGACAAATAAATGGTATTATCCTATTAGCTGTTGTTGCAATCTATTTAAGTGGGAGTGATCTCATAACATAAATACAGTTTATAATAAAAATACTTTGGTAATATTTCACAAAGTGTTTTATTGTCAAAATAGTTTTTTTGTCACAGTAAATGATAAATACACACAATCTTGTATAAATGTTAAACATTCTATGTCGTTGTTTCAACAATAACATCTTAATATAAATACATAAGAAAATATAAAAACCCGTATGGACACTTTTAAAGGCACATTTTTAACTTGATATACAGGCTTGAGCTATGTTTGGTGGAAGAGATCGAGACTAGTCGTCACTCCTTTTACTCCAGTGAATATTTCTCACAGTATACTGACAACACCTAGCCCCGGACTCTCCTAAAGCTGGTAATATGCATCTTTCAACAAAGTCTTTAAGTAGTTCTGCTACAGTTGTAGTTGTTAAACTCGGGACAGCGGCATTTGTTTTGGAGCGCACAATACCAAACTTGCTGTGCCTGACCTCCACGTCAGCCCCGTACTCGCGTCACTGTAAACGGAACCGTTCGTGCCTTTACTGCCCGAGATGCAGCAGCGGCGGGTGCACAGGGCTCGCCAAGAGTCCAAAGTCTTACCGGACCACGTCCACGCGCCTGACGTGATCCCCACCAAAAGGCACATGAAATACTTGAGCATAAACACTCCGTAATCCGGTTTTCTATCCGAGGAGCAGTTGCACGCATGCGCGATTTCCCACGCTTCGCGATTGTGCTGTTCGTAAACGTAACAAGCCACGATCACCATTGCAACCACCGTATGCAGTACTGTAAATACCCCGATGCGAATCATCAGCCTCTCGAGTTTGTCCGTTTTCGTTCCTCCTTGTTTAATAGCGTTCCGAATCCGAAACATAGACACGAAGCCAGCGAATAAAAATATAGTTCCAATAAAAAGATAAATAGCCAGTGGCGCGACTACGAATCCTCGCAGGTTATCCAAGTTTTGGTTGCCCACGTAGCAGATTCCCGCAACCGAGTCCCCGTCCACCGAACTCAGCGCGAGCGCGGCGATCGATTTCACGCTCGGAATGAGCCACGCGGCCAGATGAAAATACTGCGAGTATCGTGCAATCGCTTCGTTTCCCCACTTCATCCCAGCTGCGAGGAACCAGGTAAACGTCAGGATTACCCACCAGATGGCGCTCGCCATCCCAAAAAAATAGATGAGTAGAAATACAAGCGTGCAAAGCGCGGGACCCGTAGTTTCGTAGTGGATATGGTCCACCTCATGATCCTGATTGCACGCAACTCTTTCGTGTCCCGCGATGAGTCTGATGATGTAGCCGACGGACACGAACATATAGCAGGCAGACAGGAAGATAATGGGGCGCTCAGGGTATGTGAACCTCTCAATGTCAATGAGGAAAGTTGCAACCGTGGCGAAGGTGGACAGGAAACACAAAACCGACCAAACTCCTATCCAAAATGTGGCAAATGTCCTTTCCTCCTCAGAAAGATATGGGTTGTGGCATGGCATTGCGCAGTTTGGGATCTGCCCAGTCTTTACGCGGTTATACAGCGGATGGCGGTCACTGCTTACGGTCACCATAGGCGCACGACAGTGACACTCCGGTTCACATGGAGAAGATCCATGACTGCTTTTATTTTTCCGGTTGTAAGGCTTCCCCGGACGGCTAGTTGGTTTTGCAGCAGCCGGAGGGGCTGTAGCATCAGTCCTGTTGTAGTCCATACACAGTGTGTTTGGATCTCCCTGCACGGGCAGAAGATCGCATCTCATTCGGTCCGGCCACGGAAAACCATATTGCCTCATTAGAGGCGCGCATCCCGCTTTCGCCCGTTCGCACACGCTCCTGCACGGCGGCAAAGGCTTCCTATAATCCTCAAGGCAAATGGGCGTGTACAGGCTGCAAAGAAAGAAGCGCAGGTCTGGGGAACACTGGATCTCCACGAGGGGCCAGAACTGGTGCACCTCGAGCCCCGCTTCATCCTGGGTGTCGTGGTTGAATTGGTTAGGCATGTAGGTGTAGTTGTAACCAATGCCTCTACACAATGGCACCGAAATCTCCTGACAGACCGGATCACGAGCACACACGGTGCTCCACAATAGCAGAGCACAGAGTGCGAGTGGAAGCCAGTGGGACCCCTGCATAGGCGAGTCCATCCTCGTTCAGTTGCGCACTCCCGCTGCTGGTATTCTAAACAAAGGATGCGTTTGCATGTGAGCAATGTCGTCTGGTTACTTAATTACAATACTTAATCATAATGAAACAAGACAACAAGTGCAATCCACCTCAATGTCCAGTTTGTTTTGGCTGTCAAATAGTGGAGCGTGTGTCTATTTATACAAAGGCTAGCCGTGACACGCCCCTTGTTCTCGGCGGCCAATCATAGAACTCCAGGGGCGGGGCCTCACATAATTTAATCAAGCATCCCCGGAGAGTTTTGAGTAAATGTTTGAACTACTAACGGTTTGTATGTCTTAAATTATTTTACCTCTGTTTACATCCCACCCTATGTCCAAACACTGAGTTTGCGGTTGTAAACAAGTCTCATGGCATGTTTAGGTTGCTCCTAATTTCCCCAGAATGTGTATCCTTTGGAAAATGTCATTATTGCATAGTTGAACTCACATTAATCTACATTAATTCGATTTAAAAGGAGACTAAAAAGCAAGAGCTCTACCAAAGAGACAAACCTGGCATACTGAACAATAAAATGCAGTTTTTGTGCCAGTACGATAGTGCCCAGATTCCTGCAAGGTTTTATTTGACATTTATACAGTGCCCCCAATTTCTATTTGGACACTTATGCAACTTTTAAAGTGATTCATTGTCTTTGAGTTTCAAAACAAAATACCACCACACTTTTCCTTTTTTTTTTTAGTTAAATATTTTAGGAAAAGTTGTATTCGTTAAGTTTTAAAACAGTAACCTGATTCTTGGAATTAATGAAATGAAACATGAAACTTTGTCTGGCCTTAGGTTTAAAATTGAAACTTTAAAATCTTTGTCAAAATTGACTATTCAATAGATGGAAATAAAAATGTGACCCCAAAACCATTATTAAGTAGCATAGGTATATTTGTAGCAATAGCCAAAAATAAATTGTATGGGTCAAAATTGATTGATTTATTTTTTTTTAAATGCCAAAAAATCATTAGGGTATTAAGTAAAGATCATGTTCCATGAAGATATTTTGTACATTTCCGATCTTTATTTGGACAACTTTAAAGGCGATTTTCTCAGTATTTAGATTTTTTGCACCTTAAAATTCCAGATATTCAAATAGTTGTATCTCAGCCAAATAGTGCCCTTTCCTAACGAACCATACATCAGTGGAAAGCTTATTTATTTAGTGTTCAGATGTACACATCTCAATTTCAAAAACTGACCCTTATGACTGGTTTTGTGGTCCAGGTCCCAAATTAGTTTAAACCATTTGGTCTTAATTTATTCACTGATATATTATAACAGTCTAAATGTTTTACATGTGATAAAATAACAACTTTTGTAATAATATGGGAATGCATGAGTTTAAACCTAAACATAAGAGAACATTTTAAACAGACGAGTCCAAAATAATTTCTCCTTGAGATTATGTGTGAATTTATGTGAGTTTAACTGACTTCATACATGCATTTAAAATACATTTGCTAAAATGTATCAGAAAACTTAATTCTGGACAAAACGGTTGCTTCTGTTCGCACAAATCACTTGCAATCAAATTCATTCTTTTAGTGTGTGATTAAGCGTCCAAACACTTGGGGCCACTGAACACGCGCGACTTCTCCAGCGCGTTACATTGAATGTTGCTCATGTTGACAGCGGGCGCGGGGGAGTGAGAGTTGTCGCGCGCTGCGAGCTTCTTGTTCGCTCTAATTGCGTTGCTGATGTTCCGTTTAGCGTCTCAGTGGGGTGTGCGCGGCGGGGGGCAATTACCGTACAAGCCGGGACAAGCTGGGTGGTGCATAGGAGAATGCACTGGGTTTCCTGTGTGTAACAGGCTGCGAATACAATGCACACAAAAACGGGTTCATTTAGGTCTGCTAATTAGTTGGTGCAAGTCCAAAACAAATTGAATTATTTATAGAGAGAAGTAGGGCAGACCGGTGCTAGTTTATGAATTTGAAGTGAACTTTTGAAGTTAATATAAGTGTAGATTTCTGAAAGTAAATTTTTCTATAGCCACAAACCTTAAAGATATGACTACAAAGGCAAAAAAGACCAGAATACAGTTCGTTTAAGATATGTTTGCACACTATGTGAGAGGTAGGTACCACTACCAGTCAAAAGTTTTGAACAGGATTCAATTTTAAAAAGGGGGTTAAATTAATTCAGAAGTGGTGATATATTAATATATATTAAGATAAAGATATTTATAATGTTACAAACAATTTCTATTTCAGACTTTCAATTGATCAGAAAAAAGCCTGAAAAAAGCTACTCAGATGTTTTCAACATAATATTTTTTATTTATTTATTTTTATTTATTTATTTATTTTTGAGCAGCAAATCAGAATATAAGAATGATTTCTGAAGGATGTGGCTGGAATAATGACGCTAAAATTCAGCTTAGAAATCACAGGAATAAATGTAATTTAAAATATATTCAGCTGAAACATTTACTGTTTTTGCTGTAGTTTAGATAAAATAAATGCAGGCTTGTTGAGCAGAGACTTCTTTAAACATTTTGTAAAGTTTGTTACCTACCAGTTCATATCTTATCATGCTTTTTATGCTGAATGTATACAGTAAAACAATGTTGAAACATAATGATTGGTAAAATACGGTGGGAAAAAAACACAAAACGTACATACAAAATATTAAACCATAACCAAATTATGTTGATATGTGACAGCTCAACCTAGTTTGACAATTCTTTGATGATCTACCTGTCAAATGTATTTTTTATTTTTTTGTAATACTTATAGTCCCAGTCTTCCCAGCTATAGCTTCACTGGTTTAATTGATACTCTGTTATTTTGGATCCAAGTCACATTTTTCATTTTTACAAGAAAAGTAAGCAGATTTTTAAGTCAGCCACTGATCAGTTGTATAATGTTCATGGGGGGTTGAATGCAGCTCGATGCAGTGAAAGACAGAGAATGAGAGAGTGTGTATCAAAGTGTGTAGCCTTGCAGAGCATGTATTGATTAACACTGACAGGCTCACAAGTCACCAACTTTTTCTCCTCTTTCTCCAGGTAATGATAATACCTTAAGTCTGGATATACACTGACATCCAATTCCACAGCACTGCAAAATGTGCTGCATTTATTTTCTCTCGCTTTCCCTCCAGAATGTGTCTGTGTGACCAGTCCCTTTATCAGAAACACAAATCAACTTTCCACCTGGCTTACACACACACAGGAAGCATTTAAGAAATAACCTGCATAGTTGTACTTAATGACACTTAAGTATAATGACATTTTAAGAAGATGTATTCATTCATTCATGTGATGTGTATGACAAGTCATTAGCAAACTCATTGACTTTTGTCTGTCACACTGTGAATGTGTTTGTCTGGGTGGGAACTATGTGCCTGGTAAACACACAGACTTTGATTAGCTCAACAAAGTGTGACAACCTTTATTCATTTACATAGCAGAAGCTTCAGACATTTTGGGTTTCCCAAATAACCTTTCATTGAACAGTTCTTAAAAGAACCGTTACCAAGAACATTAAAGTATTTCACTGTAAAGGGATATTAAATGTTTTTCAAGGAAGCTTTATTTTTAAGAGTGTAGTAAGAAATGTGTTAAAAATCACTTTCAGAATTGCTCAGAAAAACTATATTGTATAGGGATGTACAGTATATGCAATATTCACTCAAAATGACTTAAAAATAACAAAGTTGACCCTAGAAACACTACAGAAACAGGGCTAAATGACACCTACACAACACATCTGTTTTAGACCGCGAAATGACCGTAAATTTCACACACACACAAACTTTGGCTCAATTCCACATTAAGCAGCAGTGATCCGCTGTTATGTTTGCTCCTGTCAAAGTCTTCCTACATCTTCTCTGTCCTTTTCCCCTCTCTACCTTTCTCAAATGCATTCACCAGATTCCTCACCATGGCAACAAGCCCACCCAGACGGCACCTGGCAGTCTAGTCTGAGACACACATTCACGCTGTTATGGGTTTTACAAACAGAAAACGCAATACACTGACATCTCTATCTAAAATGAGAGAGGTCACTTGTAGACTATGTGCATAACTCATATGGACCACTTTTAGCTGTCATTTTGCAGCTGCTAGATCTCTTTCTTCATTTTATTAAATTTCTTGGCAAGGATATTTCTTTCAATATGTTTTGAAAAAAAAAATATTTTTTTTTGTTCCATTAAAGAAGGTTATACCATTTTAAAACAACATGAGGGTGAGTAAATAATGGACATGTAAACGGTAAGTAAAATCCTACTTCACCTTTAACCACAGTGCTGTTTTGTGTGTGCGTGTGTATTTGGGACCCTTATTTTGCACCTGTAGAATTGGGACTGTGTATCCAGACGGCTGAACCAGGGGCCCAGTTCATCCTCAGCTCGTGAAAGCATGACATGGACCACTGCTGTCATGAATGTTAGGAGAGAAAACTGATCAGCCTAAAAACTATGCAGTTGTAGCCTTTAATACCAAGTGTGTTTGGAATGGAATACTTACTAAATACTACTATTTAAAAAGGTAGTATGTGAAGTGCACAACATTGTCACATTGTTTTTGTATTTTAAATCCAATTTTCTAATGTCTTAATGGGATAGTTCACCCAAAAATGACATTGGCATCATTTATAATGAAGTGGTTCAATACCTGTATGACCTGTAACACATGCACAAAGAAAAAACATTGGACCCTGTTTACTTGCATTGCGCACAGTAAATATCTTGTTTGTTGTTCAACAGAAATTTTTTTTTTCAATTTTTGATGAACTACCCTTTTAATAAAACATAATATCAACTTTTATCACAATATCAACTGTGCTTTTACTGTTTTGGCTTCTTAGTACATCACTTAATTGACTATACATTAAAAAACAGTTGACATTATGGTTAATTTATCACACTGGAAACTGATGAGCAAGTCAAGCTCATTTCATCATGGGATACAGTATACCACACAGTGTGTTCTGGATGTATACTGCACATTTTAGCCAATGTAGTTGGTGGTCCAGACATTTTATGCAGGAAAACTGTATGATGTACATAGTATTACATAAAAAAAAAAATATTAAGTATGAATTATAAATTATTATTTGTAAAATTTCATGTTTAATGCAGTGTTACTTTTTTAAAAAAAATTGCATCTATAACAGATTACTGGTATATTAAAAGTAATAATGTCAATATATAATGTCATATTTTGGACTTCCAGGATTTGTTAATAACACAGCTATGTCATAATTGTTGAACCCCTATTCAACATTTCTGTTTTTAGTCACTTATTTGTATGATGGGATCAAAATTGTCTTAAAACACAATTTAACCTTTAGAAACTCTATTAGAAAATAGAATTGGCTTGAGCTGTGACGCATACATACAGTTAGCCCATGCATAAAATGTTTGATCAGAACAACTGAGGAAAAACCTGCAATGTAAAGACAAAGACTTGCAAGATGACCTGATGAAAGGAGGAAAAACATTTCAATGTGGAGTAGAAGATGAACATAAGTCAAGCAGGGCTTTCATGTTGGGGCATCCTGTCGAATGCCACTCTTGACCAAGAAGAACATAAGACTTGAATATGCTAAAAGTTGTGATGCCTTTGGTGCAAAGGCTGAAGCTAATGATCAATGGACTTTTCTGAGGGACAATCATCCCAAAGTATACATCCAAATCTTCTTATGCTGGGATCAGGGATCAGTCGTAGAATGTTCTTGAGTGGCCGGTTCAGTCCCCAGATTTAATTCTCAGTGAACCTATTTGGTGAATTTGAAGAAAGCAAAGTAAAAACCAAACATTATCAGTGATCTAAAGCTTTCTCAGGCAAGGTATGGGCCAAGATTGCAGTAGAGAGGTGACAGAATCTTCTAAGCACTTCCAAGCAGTGTTTATTGGTGGTTTTAAAGAATAGAAGTTCTGAAGGGTTGAATAAGTTAGAACATGAATGTTTAGAGCCAGTTAGATTTTTTATTATTCATCAGCTTATGTTTTCATTAATAAACTTTCTCTAATAGTGATGAAATTTTCACAAAATGTTGTCCTCTGCAGCAAAATGTCTTGTTGGGCAAAGGGGTTGAATAATTTCAATTGCAACAGTATTTAAAGACTAATGTGAATTTAATTTTACAAAATCGTATATAGATGATTAAACGTGTGATGAATTTATAGGTGTTCATCACACAAAGGACTGCAATGTTTAAAATTGAATATTATAGGTGTATAGTTGGAAAAAATGTTCTTATCTTGAGATGTGTTCAAAAGCATATACTAAATGAATAAACGTTAAAAAAAAAAAGGTGAACGTGTTATAAATGTTACATTCACAGGAAATCTCTGAATGAGACATTGTGTGTGTCTTCATCATTAAGTCCCTTGTATACAGTCCTCCACTTTATAATGCTAACTGAAAGTATTGCTCTTGTTTTTCTTTTGTGTATCTAGTGTTCTTACTTCCTCTCAACAGCTTTTCTTTTTGTTTTTGTCTGTCCGGCCCTCCCCCAACACTCTCTCGCCATCATTCTTACGTCTGTATAGTTTGTCTTCTCCTTCATTCATCTGTGGCTTAAGACCTCTGTCTCTCAGGCTCCTCGAGGCACTCACGTGTCTCCTCCCCCTCTATTCTCTCTCTCCCTCTTCCTCATCCTGCATTTCCCCCTCTTCATTCTCTCTTTTCCCTCTCCTCTTGTCCTGGTCTCAAAGGACATAATTAGGCAGCATATTCAAACAGACACATTTATGTCTCCACAATAGCCATCTCTCCATCTCTCGCTGACTTTCTAAAGCCTGGTAAATGGCATGGAATAAGAATTGGTGCATGTGTCTGCTTAATTAGAGCAATAAACATCTTCCTTTATAATTATCTCTTCCATATTGGAGCTCATATGCTGCAGGAGTAAAATATTGTGTGGAGGAATCTAAATCTGTCTACACATAGACGGAGACAAGTCTTGTCCCTTATTATTTGATCAATAAAGGTTTTTTTTTAAAATGATCTGTCAGTGTTAAATATTTAGTTACATCCTTTATGGAAATGGAAAGTGTATTGCATTGTAGGAAACAATACTCAGTGCAATTTGCATTTCAGCAATGTAGAACATCAACCTAGTTGGCCTTGACCTGTGAATGGCTATTGATTGTTCTTGATGTGGACTCATGAGAATTCATTTGGATTGAATGATTGATCTTTTGGCTTCTTTTGATTGATGTCTGTATATAAATTGGTCATGCAGCTGAGATAGTTCCCAAATTGCTTTGGATAAAAGCATCTGTCAAATGCAAATGTTGGCAACCAAACATTTAAACATTTAATTCCATGTCTTGGGCTTTATTGATTGAAAACTAACAGTCATTTGAAAGTTTAACAAGCTTTGGTTATTTCTGGCCCCTGAGTCAATAGCTTTTCACTGGCACTCTGCCCAGACACACACACCGAGACTGTCTGTTTTACTTTAGTGCTATAGGTTAAGCATATAGCTTTGAAAAACATATACTTATTTTAAATATATCCATGTTCTGTATTTAGGATGATGTGTGTCACATAATGGTGCTAAAATATGTAATCTCAGTCACATACTCAATATTTGGTGAAGGCGTATGATGAGGAAAACAGGTATTTGGGAATTACTAAGAACAGTGGAACATTTTGTCCACATCAGGTTTGTGTGTGTGCGTCCTCGGTTTACGTTGGACAGGGTAATTTTTTTATATACTGTTTTGAAGAAAACTAAACATCAGAAGGTCAGGCAAGGCATACTCATTCACCCTGCTGCCACACATATGTACACTCATTTACTCATACACACGTGCAAAAAAAAAAAAACAACAACAACTAAACTAAACGTCTAAACTAATATAATCGTTAATAGCAACATTTTTCAAAACTATGAAAAGTGTCTTTAACAAAATAAATAAATAATAATAAAAAATAAATAAATCCATAAATAAATAAAAATATAAAAGAACAAGAAACAAACATTTATTTATTTATTTATTCATTCATTCACAACAAATGTAGCCTAATGTCACCAACCCCCCAAACGTGTTGCTACGCTTTTATTTACTGGGGACGAGGATTAGTAGAAATCTGCTGGGAAGTAAAATTACTATATATATATATATATATATATATATATATATATTTTTTTTTTTTTTTTTTTTAATTATTATTATTTTTTCCCTAAAATTCGAGCCCACGTCATGTATTTACTGCCAACTGTACAATTCGCGAACGAGTCAATTACTCTTTTGAGTCGATTCTTCTAATTGAACTGGGAACCGCGGTTAACGGTTAATGAATCGATTCGTGATTCAGTCTGAATCATTTAGACAGCGAGCTCACACGCTGAACTATTTGCTAAGGTTTCTCAGTTTGATAAACGAGAGTGTTAGAAGAAGTGTATATTTACGTACAGATAAGTGAAACAAACCCTCCTGTCCTTTGTCAGGGATGAAGAAAGTCTGTATTAGGATGAACACCTGCGCGTGCGGCGTCTGAACGACTATTTACTGAAGGTAAAGACACTTAACGAACAAAAGACTATTAAAACACCACTATAAACAAACAAAAACACTTAAAGTGCCAAAACAACCATTGTATCAGCATTATGTTGTTGTTTACGTAACGTACATACATGTAATCATTCATACGGTAATCATTTTTGTTACCATGGTAACGTCATATATGATAGTACCATAGTATTATTTGATACTATATATAGTGGTACTTTATTTTGAGAAAGCCGAGGTAACGTAACGTAAATACGACTTTCAGAGGTCTAAATGTGTAGAATATTGTTGAGGGATGTATATGCCTAATGTTACTATATACAGTTCTAATGTGTGTAAAGTAAACAATCCAGTCCAAATTTTAGGTCTTGTTGAGTCAACGATAAGGTGTAAAGTCAGATGGTAAAATATGTTTAAATTACAGTTTAGAGGATACACTGAAATGGTGAAATTACAGATACAGTTTAGATTAGAAACACTGATGTGTTTATACAGTAGTAGAGTCTAAAATATTGCTTATCTAAGTATACACTGATCAAATTGTTTGATTTGCCATCTTAACATTGCTGATGTCATTATTAATTATTATTGTCATAATGCAATTTGTATTTCTTAAAAAATAAGTGGTTTAAAATGAACTAATGGTAAGTAAAATTGTGAAAACATTTACATGAATAGTTATTAATTACAAGACCTAAGAATCTGCAAAATGTTATTTATTGTTAATGTTAATTATTTTTACCAAAATAAAAGGGATTATACAAAATGCATGTTATTTTTTTTTTATTTAGTACTGTCCTGAAAAGTTAAACTGCTTCAGAAGGAAACATGATGCATTGAGAGCTACAATTTGAAGATCAGGGTAAATGTAACTTATTTTGTCTTCTGGGAAAAATTGTAAGTATCTTCTTTAGCTGCTCAAGGGCAGTACTAAATGAAAAAAAAAAAATTTAGGCAAAAATAAGAAAAATGTACACATCTTCATTCTGTTCAAAAGTTTACACCCTGGCTCCTAATCCATTGTTTTCTTTCTGAAGCATCAGTGAGTGTTTGAACCTTCTATAATAGTTGCATATGAGTCCCTCGGTTGTCCTCAGTGTGAAAAGATAGATCTTGAAATAATACAGTCATAGTTATAAATGGGTTCAAATACACAAAAATGGAACTTTTCAACAAAAAAGGACTTTTCTGAGGAACAGTGGGCAGTTTAACTGTTCAGGACAAACAAGGGACTCAAGAACAACTATCACTGAACAAAAAAAAGCTGTGGATCATTCAGGTAACAACACAGCAGTAAGAATCAAGTGTATGTAAACATTTGAACAGTGTCATTTTTATAAAATCAACTATTATTTTCTCTTGTGGATTATATGTAAACGTATTTTATGTGAATAATCTTATTCAGATCAGTACTAAACAAAAAATAACATGCACTTTGTATGATCCCTCTTATTTTGGTAAAATAACTAACATTTTGCAGATTCTGCAAGGTGTAAGCAAACTTTTGACTTCAACTGTATATATTCTAAGCATTAAAATGGATGTTAATCAAAAAAAAAAGCTCCACTGGCACAGTGTCAACTACCCAAATAAGAACTGAAATAGCATTTAAAGACACTGGAATAATGAAATTAGCCTGTCATGTCATTGATGTTTGTTTAAATGCTTGATTAAATGAAGTTTTCAGGAGGTGTACTCTGGTGTATTGGTCAGGTGAGTTGTGTATTCAGGACTCATTACCCCTCTGTGTGGTCTGTGTTTGTGTGTGTGTTCGAGGGGCGAGGGTTGATTCAAACTGCCCGACACTAATCTATGTCGTCAGGACTCTAAACACAGATAATGAGATTCACCTCCCCCTTAATGAGGCTGATAATCACTGTTTGACAACCACCTCACACTAATTGTTAGCAGATGTTTGTGTATTTGTAAAGCTGTATTGTGGTGGTAATTAGGACTAATGTTAACTAAAGAGACAGACAAGCTTTATCTAGCACTTGTCTAACACAAACAAACATCTACAAACTACTCAAGATGATTGCCATGTTGAAAAGTTTGCAGAAGAAAGTTTTTCTGAAATATTTTAATTATATTTAATATAATAATACTTCAGTAGTTTGTTTTATAATGGCACTACCAGCTTCTCATCCTTCTGAGATGTTTGGCTGAGCAGCATCATCAGTTTTCTGATTAAGTTTACCAAATGACACTTATTTGGTTGACAGAAAATGTAACTTTTCAGTAATTTACACATACTCTTAAAAGTGTGGACCCATCATCAGGTTCAAGATTTATTGCTAATATTTTTGCATGATTTTGAGCACATGAACCCTTTCTTATTATTCTGATTGCAGGTCAAGATGTTCATGAAATGCAGTTTTAGATTTTTGTGTTCTTTTATATAATCAACATGTTTCTGAAATGACTCTGTGATTGGCATACTGCAAACTCATTGAAAAAATATACTTTGGGCCAACTTTGGTAAAATATTAGTTACAGTAACATGTAACAGTAACATTAGTTTTTCTCAAATTATTTGAATATACATTTGATTTAATATTACTACAAAAAACATTAATACAAATAAAAAGATTATTTATTATAAAGACCATACACTGAAAAAAATTGTGTTGGATTTGCATGATTGAATTATTTACCAGAGCCTGAATTTCAGTGTGGGATGATTATGTTAATTAAAAGTAAAGAAATCAAATTTAGAAAGAAAGAAAAAAAAAACAAAAAAAAAAAAAAAATATATATATATATATATATATATATATATACAGGTCCTTCTCAAAAAATTAGCATATTGTGATAAAGTTCATTATTTTCTGTAATGTACTGATAAACATTAGACTTTCATATATTTTAGATTCATTACACACAACTCGAAGTAGTTCAAGCCTTTTATTGTTTTAATATTGATGATTTTGGCATACAGCTCATGAAAACCCAAAATTCCTATCTCAAAAAATTAGCATATTTCATCCGACCAATAAAAGAAAAGTGTTTTTAATACAAAAAAAGTCAGCCTTCAAATAGTTCTGTTCAGTTATGCACTCAATACTTGGTCGGGAATCCTTTTGCAGAAATGACTGCTTCAATGCGGCGTGGCATGGAGGCAATCAGCCTGTGGCACTGCTGAGGTGTTATGGAGGCCCAGGATGCTTCGATAGCGGCCTTAAGCTCATCCAGAGTGTTGGGTCTTGCGTCTCTCAACTTTCTCTTCACAATATCCCACAGATTCTCTATGGGGTTCAGGTCAGGAGAGTTGGCAGGCCAATTGAGCACAGTAATACCATGGTCAGTAAACCATTTACCAGTGGTTTTGGCACTGTGAGCAGGTGCCAGGTCGTGCTGAAAAATGAAATCTTCATCTCCATAAAGCTTTTCAGCAGATGGAAGCATGAAGTGCTCCAAAATCTCCTGATAGCTAGCTGCATTGACCCTGCCCTTGATAAAACACAGTGGACCAACACCAGCAGCTGACATGGCACCCCAGACCATCACTGACTGTGGGTACTTGACACTGGACTTCAGGCATTTTGGCATTTCCCTCTCCCCAGTCTTCCTCCAGACTCTGGCACCTTGATTTCCGAATGACATGCAAAATTTGCTTTCATCTGAAAAAAGTACTTTGGACCACTGAGCAACAGTCCAGTGCTGCTTCTCTGTAGCCCAGGTCAGGCGCTTCTGCCGCTGTTTCTGGTTCAAAAGTGGCTTGACCTGGGGAATGCGGCACCTGTAGCCCATTTCCTGCACACGCCTGTACACGGTGGCTCTGGATGTTTCTACTCCAGACTCAGTCCACTGCTTCCGCAGGTCCCCCAAGGTCTGGAATCGGTCCTTCTCCACAATCTTCCTCAGGGTCCGGTCACCTCTTCTCGTTGTGCAGCGTTTTCTGGCACACTTTTTCCTTCCCACAGACCTCTTGCTTGAGGGTGTCAATGATGGCCTTCTGGACAGCAGTCAGGTCAGCAGACTTACCCATGATTGCGGTTTTGAGTAATGAACCAGGCTGGGAGTTTTTAAAAGCTTCAGGAATCTTTTGCAGGTGTTTAGAGTTAATTAGTTGATTCAGATGATTAGGTTAATAGCTCGTTTAGAGAACCTTTTCATGATATGCTAATTTTTTGAGATAGGAATTTTGGGTTTTCATGAGCTGTATGCCAAAATCATCAATATTAAAACAATAAAAGGCTTGAACTACTTCGAGTTGTGTTTAATGAATCTAAAATATATGAAAGTCTAATGTTTATCAGTACATTACAGAAAATAATGAACTTTATCACAATATGCTAATTTTTTGAGAAGGACCTGTATATATATATAAAATTAATAAATCACAAATGACTAAATCTGTGTTAGTCAATTTTTAATTTAGGTTACTTACCATGAATAAAGACAAAAGGACTGTTTTAATGCAACTTTATCTGGCTTTAATGCAATTTCACCTAGTCCAATTTCAAAGGACTGTTTCACAATATGCAACACCAAAATGTAAATAAAACTCACCGTTACTTTTGAAGTTAGTAAAAATAGCGTTCTGGTGTCGAGTGAAAATACTATTTAAATGAAAATGTTAATTTAATATTTTTCTGTGTGGAGTATATTTGGCTTTGAGTCAAACGTAATGAAACATGATTTTCAACTGCAAAGCATGATTTTCAGTTAGAAAAATATAAAAATGCACTTATATGTATGCACAATAAATTACAGTGTCTTTTATTTATTTTAGTATAGTTAGCTGTGAGGCAGCTGTTGCTTCATTTGGCTTTGGTTGTTTAATGGAAGTGCATGACATCATACATTTTGTAGTATCCTTTGATGTCATGTTTGAATGATTTCAGAAGACTAGATACAAAGATAAATCAATACATTTTTGCTAACACTAGTTGAGCTATAAGCTTTACATTTTTGTTTGTTTTGGATTCTTAAGAATTTTTTTCCCTTCCATCATTGATGCACCAATACAAGTATGAAATGTCTCTTATATTCAGTATTCTTAATATTAAATGAGGTTTGATTTATACATTAATGAAGCATTGATATATTTTTTTTAATTTTTAAATATTAATTTTCAGTTTTCCTGATTCTCTTTGAATTAATCAGCTTTTTTGTTTTGTTTAAGACATCTCCTGGCCATCAAGACAAGCACTTGCATCCTTTTTTAGTTGTATGTTCCCTGATTGCGCTGTGACGGTGGGACTCTAACAACCTTCTTCATTTTCATTATTTTCAGGGTAACAGTCTTCTTTTGCTTCTCTCTCCACCATGATGCTGTGCTCTTTTTCAAGCAAATTTTCTCCCTTAGCAATCTTCTCCAGGATAAGAGTTTTTCTCAAGCCCAACAATGCGGTCCTCGAAACCAGGACTTTTCTGTTCTTTTTCGGTTTTCATCAGAATTTCGAGATATTCAAATGTGGAGAGGGATTTTGGCTTTAATGCAATTTCATCTAGTCCTTTATGCAATCGGAGGACAATTTGATCAAATTCATTAATTTGTCCTCAATTCCTTTGTGTTCCTTTTCAAGTGCTTCAAGCATTTGCTTTGTGTCCATGAACCTTCCTTTAGCCGCCATGAAATTTTCTTTCAGCTCTTTAATATTTTTTTTCTCAATTTTTGTTTCATATGTCCACATGAAATTTTCCCTTGAATGAGTAATGGCAGTTTTCAGGGCAGATAATGCAGTAGCCATTCTCCATCACAGCACAAGTTTGCACAGAAACTTCTGTAGGGAGGAAGTTGGAGTGACATGTGAAGAAGCAGGTGTTGCAATTCGTGGCTAAAAGAGTTTACAGGGGTTCTGTTTGTTTTCGTCACTTGTACCTCTTGCTCAAAATTCAAAGTTCTTACTCTCATTTTCCAAACATTGCTTGATTTTTTTTTTTATCTCATTCATTTTAGAGAGACTTGCAGTTATTTGTGGGGTCAGACTTGCCACAGTTTTCTGAAGGCGCTCTCGATCCTCCAAGACCTTTATAGTCTGTGTCAGATCTTTGCTTTCAGTGGCCCCCAGTGCCTTAAAAAAAGCCAGTCCCAGACAAATGCTTTTATTTTCTGACCAGAATCACTTGTATCATCTGACTCATCTGAATTATATGAATCATCTGAATCATTATCAAAACTTGAAGATTCTTCTTCTATATTTGCATACAACGCTGAGTTGAACTTGAAATGGGTGGGCTGTCCTTTTTTATTCTTTTGACAGGGCAGATCTGCTGCTTTAATGGCTTCTAAAACTGGTTTGTCATCACTATCTGCAAATGTCATCATAATCATTCTTTGTCACAAATTTGTAAGACTGAGTCAAAGATATACCTCTGATTGGAGCTAAGGCGAGGAAGAGAGGCCTGGACAATGAAGCAGACGGCATCAATGTGATCGATTCCCAAAGGGCTACAAAGAAAGCTTTTGACCTGCTCTGCAATCAGTTTGTCATGTTCAATACCTCTTGCATCACCAAAACCAGGTGTATCTACAATTGTGAGGGAATAGCGAATTTGAAAGCCAGGCTGGTTGTACAGCTCATAAGATGAGACATTAGATGTCTGACTCTCGGCCTGTGTGCGATTGGTCACTTCATTGATTAGTTTGAAGCGATATGCATCCTGCCATTTTACGCCCAGCCTGTAATTGGCCATCACATTGATGAGTGTGGTTTTTCCTGCACCTGTTGCTCCCAAAAGAAGAATTACTTTGTTTTTCACATCTTCCACTTTTTTTCCAAAGACATACTGATGAAAATCTGTGTTCTCTGTAGTTTTTTTGTATAGTGTCAGTTTATGAATTGAAGGACGTCCCTTGTGTATACATGAAGATTGATTCAAGAACAACCAACTTCCAACCCTACCTGACTGTTTACGTTTCAAACATGCAGAAAACACAGTTTCAGGACCTGGGGAGACTCATTCCATCATTACCACAGTTTGCAAAAACTCTGACTGTGTAAATTGTGTCTTGTTTCAGTCCCTGAAGAGTGCACTCCCTGGTTGTAGATTTTACAGACTTCCAAGGCTTTTCATTTCCCTGATCCTTGGTGCATTCTCTTAACTCCAACACATAACCAGTGACCAGAACATCCTTGCCCACAGATGCAGCAACATCCCAAACTACAGTTGCAGTCTCAGATTCTACTTGTTTTATTGTAGGTGCTGCAGGAGCACATGGACGAGTTCTGAAGAAGGATGTTGGGTCACTTGTCAGACTTACTCCTGGACGACACACAGCCTTGCAGGTAAAAAAACATTCTCTATGTGGCTTTAACTGCTTGATGGTGACCTGATCAGACACCCCATCAGTAAACACCTCTGTCCATTCAGAGCTCTGTGCAGACTGATATGAAATACAGAATGAGGACACACCACTAACGCCGCGGTCAGGAGGTTTGATTTGCAGATGTACACAGTCATTCTCAGCACTCAAGAAAATCGGCATTGGTGGTTTCATAAACGTGAATTGAAGAAGCAGTGCTGCGTTCATCTAGGATTGATGCAATGCAGAATTCAATGTTCGTTCTTCCTTTTTTGGACTCTTTGAAATCTACAAAGGCCTGTATGGTTTCCCTGGCCAATGTAGTTGCATCTTCTGATGAAAACCATTTCAGTGTCTTTTTTGAAGAGTTCTGATGATAACTTATTGGCTCCCCATTGTTACAGGATTGTGCCTTCAGGTAATTCTCCAAGTCTGAAAGGTATGGTTCATTTATATTTAATAATGTGAGTGCATAAGCTATCACATACTCATTGTATGTCATAAAAACCTTGTCCAATTCTTTGCTGGATGAAAGAACAGGGACATACTTCATGAGGTCGAGGTACGATCTAACGACATTCATCTCTAGCTATCTGTCTTTTAAATACTTTATTTATCTTTTATATCTTTATATATCTCAAACAGACTTGAGAGTGCGTGCAGCGAGAAGGACGCAGGGACACAAGGGCGGCCAGCGAAGAGTCAGACGAGTCCAGGAAAGAATTCCCAGGAGCAAACGAACAATCCCCTAGGAGGACCAGAGATCACCAACCAAGGGGCAGGTACCAAGGGACAGGACTGGAGATCCAAGGTGAGCAGGACCGCGTGCAGCAACGCGGAGAGGTGCGTGAACAGACTCTGTTGAACTGACGGGTTAACGGGGCTTATATGCCACGCGACAAGCGTCAGGTGACACCAATAAAGTAATTACGGGGCACACCCCGAACAAACAAACACAACACACGCGTAACAAGACAATCAAGATGAGACAGAAAATCTATGAACCGTGACATAATCTTAGATAATTCCAATATAATAATAATAGTAACACGTTTTTAAAATCAAAAGTTATAAACTGTTTTTTTAATGAACTCGAGCTAATATTAACTCTGAAAGTTGTGTTATTTTTAACAAAGATTAATAACTTGTGTAGCAAATGTAGTTTTTGTTCACTGATCATGTTAATGCATTAACTAAGGTCAGCAAATAAGATCTTACTGTAAAGTGATACCTATTGGTCTTTTAATTCTTTTGCACTTTAATCTGTGTAAAACATTTAACTTTATACATTTTTGTGTATTGATTTATTATGTTTTAATGTTCAGAAATTGTTGTTATTAAACCTGTTTTACTGTATTATAACATCACTTTTTTGCAAATAAAAACCAGCATCGTGATAATACCGTATACCGTGATAAAACAGAAATGTACTTTTCCATTTGCCTCTTGGGTTTGGTTTCAAGAGGCATTTTACTGTTGTCGATTTTTGTGTCAAATACTTAATTATTTATTATTTTAAGTGTTTATTCAAATAATTCAAATAATAGGGAAAACTGCATACTGACATACATTTTAGTGTAATCAAGCCTTATAGTCACAGCCTGTTAGGAGCTATAAATAATATTAAAGTGTGAGAATTAATCTGCGCACTTTCCGTTGTTGATGTGCTTCTGATGTGATTGTTCACGTTGATGTGCTTCAGCTGCTTCCTCCTCTGCTCTCCTCCTCTTCCGCTCAGCCTCCCTTCTGGCCTTTTTATGTTTATTCCAGAATGGCATTTTCAGTGCTTTCTGCTGCGTAATGTAATGAGAGAGAAAACTTACTACTACAAATATACTACTACAAATACCATACAACAAAATTGTATATAAAGTCATATTTACAGATGTTCTATCCATGTTTACAGATTTTTCTAAATTTGCTTGATTATGTAGAGTATAATCTAATTTTTGAAAAAATACAAAATATTTTTTTTTTTTACTGCAGTCTAATGTTGTGCTTTTCTAAAGTGGTGTGAGACGACACTTTTGCTTACTGTGATTTGACACATGGTAAGTCTCTCAGCCAATGAGACTGCACAGTTATAAAAGTAGTTAGTCATTTAGCAGACAAATCTGATCATATTTATGCAGAAAGTCTGAGAAAACAGGAGAAGTAATAATTTATAAAAATGTCTATAAATCTAAATATATCTTTAAAAAAGACTTTGTCTTGTCTGAATGAACACATATCTCAAAGCCCTTTTCATCTACTTCACCTAGTTGCAAGTTGCAAGTTTTATGTATCATAAATAACAGTTTAACAGTACACAATTTACAGAAAAACTACAAAAGTGAAAATATACATAACTCCAATAAAGAATCTAGAAGAAAAGAATGAGTGTTTCCACAAATGTTTCTTGAGCAGCAAATCAGTATATTATCAAAGAACATGTGTTCCTGATCAGTGACACTGATGACTGGAGTAATGAATATTCAGCTTTATATCACAGGAATAAATTACATGATATATATATTCAAATAGAAATGGTTATTTTGAATTGTAATATTATTTCACAGTATTACTTACATTTTGATAAAATAAATGCAATCTTGGTGAGCTTTAAGAGACTTTTTTCAAATACATTTAAAAATCTTACGTTCCACAATTTTTTTAACAGTAGTGTGTGTGTGTGTGTGTGTGTGTGTGTGTGTGAACCCATGACCCTGGCATTGCTATACTGCCATATTCTAGTTAAACTAAAAACTGCTTGTGTTTGCATGTGTGCTAACAGCTTTTTTTTATGTAGTATGTTTTCACAACATGCTGTAAAATCTGAATAGTTCCCCTGTAATTTTTCACTCACCTCTGAATCTGTTCTTCCCAAACATGTGTTAGCTGGAATACAAACACACACGCTGCAAGCCTTATGTTTGCGCTGCTACATATTTCATATGTGTTCTTTGTATGTCTGGTCAGTTCAGTTCTTTGGCCCCTCGATGTTGCCTGTCTCACTCTCTTTCTCAATGTAATGTCATCTCTATGTATGTCACAGCCTGTACCTCACTCTTTCTCTCAGTCTTCAAGGTCATTTTCCATTTTTTATAAATGGGCCATTCTTGGTGCAAACTGCTCTTCCTTAGCCGAAAGACACATACCTAACCCCTAGCCCTAACCCCTATATTTCAACTTATGAAAATTATATTAAAGATATATTTTTTATTTTTTTCCTAGTTGTTTGGTAGTGACTTCATTTTTTTTTCCTCAGTGTTATCCCATAAAATGTCAATACCGAAACAAACGAAAACATGTCATTGTTTCTTACTGAAACACTCAGTTACTGAAAGTGTGCAGTCACTACCGAAACATAAGATGTTTTGTAAAAAAAATAAAGTATACTGAATTACCAACTAAGATGTTATGATAGCTCATGTTGTGATCAACTTTTTGCCTTTTAAAAGAGTAATTATACAAAAGTAAAAATACAACAAATCTCATGAATTACACTTGAAATATAGTTAAAATGAAATTCATTTACATCTCTTTATTTTATTTTTTTAATTAAAAAAAAATAGCAAAAAATAAAAAAACAATGCAATTTAGATTGCAATTTAAATCTTAAAAAGTCAATATAACCCTTTTAAATAAATTATTATTACTACTATTAGTAGCGACAAATTTGAGGAGAGGACAAATATTCCAAAACCTTCTTAAAATACAATATTAGAATTAACTGCACAATTACTATAAAAGTGTACCTTGGATATTTTACAATTTGCATACATCAAAATAAAAAAAATAAAAAAACATTTTAAGATGTTTCCAACTGTTATTTCTTATTTCCTGTAGGTATTATTTTTTACCAGTTAAAAACTAGATGTGTTCTAAGATGTATTTTTCAGTCTGCTAGTTACTGATAGGAAACATAGATGCAAAATCGAAATCTTCCACCAAACCTGTAAGGTGACATTCTCTGCATTCTGCATATCTCCACAGCAATATCTGCGCCAGATAATCTTTTAAAAAATTGCCACCTGAGGAGCCGTTCTCCAGCTGCCCGCATATCATCCTCCTTCTCCTGCTGGATTCAAAATGCTCTGAGATTCCCAATGCAATTTAACTGATAGTGAGAGAAAGATTGAAATATGTGACAGCAGATGAATTTAGATGGTACAGATAACGTTACCATCCACGGGACAAAGCCTGTTGGCAGAAAATGTCATACACCATGATAAATACAGCCCCTATAAAATCAGTCCTATACTGTATATATTAAGTTTCTGCATGTTGTTTCTAGTTTTGCTTACTTTTTTTAGGTGACAAGCATGAAAATACATTCAGGTCATATTTCACTTCAAAGAAATACTTTTAAAGGTAAATTAGAATGTAGAAAATTAAACCTATTTTAGGATGATTACATTTGAATGTAGTGTTGTTGTTTTTTTATTTTACTGTGACATCATTTTAAAGACATTTCCCTTCACATTGGCATTGTAGTGTTTTTTTTTTTTTGTAATTCTCATTATTATCAACAGTATTCAACATTATTATAAAAAAACTGTATAAAATGTCTTAAAATATACTTTCTTTTTTTTCTTCTGTTAGGAGATATTGAATATCTGATCCATTTCAGCAGTGGAGCAGATGAAGAAAACTATAAACAGAGAGGATTAGACTATATGAAGAGTGTAAGAGTAAAAAACATGACTGCACAAGGCATCTCTCCGTTCTCTGTGCATTTTCTGTTTGGACTAGAAATACGTTTTGACTCAACGAACACCTCAGGAAACAGCTAACAGGAAGACAGACAACATGTGACCTGACCAAAGCAAAATAAATAATCCTTCAAATTCCCAAACAAATATACACATCAAAATAGACCATTTAGTCTCACTCTCCATTGGGTTATTCAATTCAGTGAGTTTTACATCCGTTTGTTTTCTTTTATTTTGAATTCCATCTCTGAGATATCCTGTGGAATTGTTCCTCTCCTCTGGAAAAGTGCAGAGCTGCCGCCATCCTGTCACGTACGTTCCTGAAAATCTCTGCTCAAACTGTTTCAACATTTCATGATTTTCTCATTGTTTTAATGATTAATAATCATTTGACAGAATTTGACCTACATGTGAGCTTTATCATATCCTTACATCCATAAGCCAGATGGGAATGAGCTTCATGAGACATTTCCTGCCTGGTTTCCCTGTTGGCATGATAATGAGTGAGTTTATATTGAATGTTTCCTGTGTTTGGTGGTCTTGTTTATTAAGTTGAAGTGATTGAGTGGCTGACTGCACATGGTGCAGCACTGGAGATTAAAACTAATCAAGCACCATCAGAACCTTATATGTCTTAGGAAAACAGGAGTTTAGTGCAAAAAACTGTAAAGTCAAATTAGTTAATACTGACAAATGCTTGAATGGGGAGGTGGTCTAAAAGTGGTCTGGACTGGGACCATCCAGTCATGACTGTGACCTTGAGTATGTCTTTGTTTCTATTTTGGCCTCTTTAGCAGGTACCGAAACAAAGAGCTGATGAGAATGTAGTCCTACTTTCCTACTTTACTCCAGGTTGCTTTTGGAAATTTTCCTCGGCAATTATTGAACTGTAAGTAGCTTTGCATTAATTATAAAAAGTTATAATGGCAACCAACATTTACGGTTCATGTCATCTGATATAAAAGTTTAAAGAGCATTGTAAAACGTGATACTGGATTACGTGTTAGCATATTTAGCTTTATTTTTTGACATAAATTCAATTTATCTTCATTTTAATGTAATACAAAATATTTTTTCGTCAGCGATGGAAATATGCTACGATAGCTCAATATGACTACCGGCAGTAATTTGAAATAAGACACAGAAATCAGTCATAACGGTAATTTGGACCACAAAATCAGTCATAACGGTATTTTTTTTTTTTTTTTAATTGAGATTGATACATTATTTGAAAGGTGAATAAATAAGCTTAATAAGTACGGATGTATGGTTTGTTAGTATAGGAAAATATTTGGCGCCATCTGCCTGTGCGCTTGAGGAAATACATTGTATTGCGGGAAAAAAGGTCTGATTAAATCCCTGATGTTGAGGACAACATTATAACTAGTTTAAGAATAAAAAAATAAATATATATATATATATATATATATATATATATATAAACTAGTTGTCAATATTATAATGTCTCATTTTGTGAGCTTATGAACAATATTATTTGTTTGTTGGTTTGTATCACTTTAAAACACTTAAAACTGAAGTTGGTTTACCAGTACCAATCTGCAGTCTAAGTGCCTGAGTCTGACAGATCATAAACGATTACTAAAATTTGGTTGAGGAAATAATACTTCCCTGTATTTTATGCTCACTGAAGCAGTGAGAAAGTTAACCCTTTTTATTTAAACTTTTTCTTTTGGATTAAATATACTCTGTATACATTAAAATTTTACTGCATAGTATATTATTCTCATAATAATTAGATCAGAATATTTACATTAATTTCAGAACATCTAATATGTAACGTATATAGTATGTCCCTTTTTGCTTGCATTCATTTGTTCACATAGCATCTTTGAATTACATTATTTTGTAAGTCAACAATTCAGGTATATTCAAAATGATTGAATCAACTTAAAATTTTAAGGCAGTTGACTCAACTAATTGTTTTTTACAGTGTACATGCATCATATCTGTATTTATTTCCCTGGTCATTATACAGAGGTATACCATTCCAGTTGTTTATGTATATTTTTAATATCATGTTGCCATAACCAAAATACTGTAGCTCCTGAAGCTTATATTAGCATTTTTAATAAACACAAATGTGACTGTGCATAGCCAAAAGTGATTTATTTGGGACAGTCTTAATGCTACAATTCACAGTTGAGAACATTTCTTTTAAAACAACAATGCTACTTATAACAAAAGTCATTATGGTCATTTTAAAAGGCATATGTAGTATTAATTATAATTAATACTATGTCTTTTAATTATAATGAATTACTTATAACTTTAGTTACAGTAAACAGTGGTAAATTGTCAGGGAATTCCACATACTGACAAGCATTAAGGCAGTATGAGGTCTACCATATGAAAACTTAATTTCTTAAAAACTTGAAGGAAAATCATGAAATCATACATTGTGTGTTTTTTTTTTATTTCATCGTATTTTACAGTAATTGGATGTTTGCATGATTTCAAAAGACTAAACACATATACATTATGTTGTTATCCAAAGTAACTTATAGAGCATTTAAGCAAAAGAAAAACAAAGTCCTTGCATCATTAAAGAGACCAAAAAACTGCTTAAAATTATTCTTAAATTTTATTCTCTTGATGTTCTCTATTCTTAAAATAAAGCATTAATGTTCATTAAGCAACACCATGTTAAGCAAATAAAAAACAAATTCTAATTCTCTTTGAATAATCAGCTTTCATTTTGTTTTGCACATCTCCTAGCCATCAAGCCAGGCACTTGCATCTTTTGTTTCCTGTTTCCTGCATTGTATGTTTCCTGATTGCTCTGTGGCTATAAGGCACTAACAGCTTTCTTCATTTTCAGAATTTTCAGGCCAAGAGTCTTCATTCGCTTCTCTCTCTCCTCCATGATTTGGCGCTCTTTTTCAAGCAAACTTTCTCCTTTAGCAATCTTTTCCAGGATAAGAGTTTCTTGTTTCATTTTCTCAAGTCCAACAATGCGGTCCTCAAAGCCAGTTCTTTTCTCCTCTTTCTCGGTTTTAATCAGGATTTCGAGATATTCGGCTGTGGAGAGAGATTTTGGCTTCAGTGCAATTTCATCTATTCTTCTTAAGCAATCAGAGGACAATTTGATCAGCTTCATTAGTTTGTCCTCAATTCCATGAAGTTCGTTTTCAAGTGCATTAAGCATTTGCTTTGTGTCCATGAACCTTCCTTTAGCAGCCATGAAGTTGTCTTTTAGCTCTTTAATGGTTTTTTTCTCTTTTTTTGTTTCGTATGTCCACATGAAATTTTCCCTTGAATGAGCTGAGTAATGGCAGTTCTCAGGGCAGATCATGCAGTAGCCTTTCTCCATCACAGCACAAGTTTGCACAGCATCTTCAGCAGGGAGGAAGCAGTTGGAGTGACATGTGAAGAAGCAGCTGTTGCAATTCATGGTAAAACAGTTTACAGGGGTTCTGTTTGCTTTCATCACCTCTACCTCTTGTTCAAAATTCTCATTTTGTGCCATGTTGACACTATCACTTTCCAAACATTGCTTGAATTTTTTTATCTCGCTCAGTTTAGAAAGACCTGCAGTTATTTGAGGGGTCAGACTCGCCATGGCTTTCTCAAGGCGCTCTCGTTCCTCCAAGACCTTTATAGTCAGTGTCAGATCTTTGCTTTCAATGGCCTCCAGTGTTTTGAAAAAAGCCTTCATCTGTTTAAAGGTTTTGTCCCAGACAAGCTCTGTCAGCTTGTCTCCTCCTCCATCATCATCATCATCATTATGATCTGAATCATTGTCAGAGGTTGTATGCTCTTCTATCTTTTTGTCTGCATACACAGCTGAATTATTGAACTTGAAATGGGTGGGTTGTCCCTTTTTATTCTTTTGACAGGGCAGATCTGCTGCTTTGATGGCTTCTAGACATGGGATGTCTTTACCATCAGCAAATGTCACCAAAACTATGATATTCTCTGCAATGTCTTTGCCAAAAATTGACAAGACTGAGTCAAAGATGTACCTCTGGTTGGCACTCAGGCGGGCAAGAGAGGCCTGGACAACGAAGCAGACGGCATCAATGTGATCGATTCCCAAAGGGCTACAAAGAAAGCTTTTGATCTGCTCTGTAATTAGTTTATCATGTGCGATTCCTCTTGTATCACCAAAACCAGGTGTATCTACAATTGTGAGGGAATAGGGAATTTCAAAGCCAGGCTGATTGTACAGCTCAAAAGATGAGACGATAGATGTCTGACTCTCGGCCTGTGTGCGATTGGTCACTTCATTGATTAGTTTGAAGCGATATGCATCCTGCCACTTCACGCCCAGTATGTAATTGGCCATCACATTGATGAGTGTGGTTTTTCCTGCACCTGTTGATCCCAAAAGAAGAATGACTTTGTTTTTCACATCCTCCACTTTTCTTCCGAAAACATACTGATTAAAACTTACATTCTCTGCCATTTTTTGGTGTAGATTCAGTGAATGAATTGACGGATTGCCCCTTTTTATTTGTGAAGATTGATTCAAAAACGATGCACTCCCATCCTTATTTGATTCTTTACCCTTAAAACGGGCCGAAAACACAGTTTCAGGACTGGGGAGACTTACTCCATCATTACCACAGTTTGAAAAAACTCTGACTGTGTAATCTGTGTCTTGTTTCACTCCCTGAAGAGTGCACTCCCTGTTTGTAGATTTCACAGACTTCCAAAGCTTTTCTTTTTGCTGATCCTTTGTGCATTCTCTGAACTCCAACACATAACCAGTGATCAGAACATCCTTGCCCACAGATGCAGGAACATCCCAGACTACAGTTGCAGACTCAGATTCTACTTGTTTTATTGTAGGTGCTCCAGGAGGAGCACATGGACGAGTCCTGAAGAATGATGTTGTTTCACTTGTCAGACTTACTCCTGGACGACACACAGCCTTGCAGGTAAAACAATATCCTGTATGTGGCTTTAACTGCTTGACGGTCACCTGATCAGACACCCCATCAGTAAACACCTCTGTCCATTCAGAGCTCTGTGCAGACTGATATGAAATACAGTATGAGTTCACAAAGCTAACACCGTGGTCAGAAGGTTTGATCTTCAGATGTATGCAGTCATGCTCAGCACTCAAAAAAACTGGCATTGGTGGTTTTGAAGGAAGCTCATACTCTGAGCTGATGAGTCTCCCCCTTTCATAAATGTGAATTGAAGAGGCAGTGCTGCGTTCATCTGGGATTGATGCAATGCAGAATTCAATGTTCGTTCTTCCTTTATTGGCTTCTTTAAAATCTAGGAAGGCCTTTATGGTTTCCCTGGTCAATGTAGTCGCATCTACCGATGAAAACCATTTCTCTGTTTTCTTTGAGGAGTTTTTATCATAACTTAATTGTTCTCCATTGTTACTGGATTGTGCCTTCAGGTAATTCTCCAAGTCTGAAAGGTACAGTTCCTTTTCATTTAAGGAGGTGAGTGCAAAAGCTATCACATAGTCATTGGATGCTTTCAAGACAACTTTGTCCAATTCGTTGCTGGATGAAAGAACAGGAACATCTTTCATGATATCAAGGTACGATCTAACAACATTCATCTCTCGCTCTCGCTCATTTAGAAACTTAGTTACCAGAGCACCCTTAAATGGGGATCTTTCTTTATCATTCAGGGCATCAACAAGCTCCTGTTCTTCTTTTCCTCCACCCCTTATGTATGGAAGAACCCTGCAGAGATGTTTCTGAAAAACAATTTTATAATCTGAACAGAGGTCTTTACATTTTCTGATCTTAGCTGTGATTTCAGGGAATTGAATGGCAATACTGTCCCTCATCAGGTCTTGACATTGAATGTCACAATTATGCAGTTCATCCATGATCCTTTGGACTCGTCGTATTAGGCTAACACTGATCTCCCTGACTAACTGAGCGGCTGTCGAATCAAGTTTTTTCAGTGGGTAAAGCCACACGGTCATGGGCACGGCATTCTCTCCACGTTCTCCCAACAGTTTTGGTAGCTCTGAGTACACCTTGATGGCATCAGCATAGGAAACCGGATTGCTTTCCAGAGCAAAATCTCCATGAAAAGTACAAGTGAACTTGTCAATTTTCTCTTGATCCATTTCATTCATTTTTAAAGATGCTTGACCCTCTATTGATATTGAAGGTATTTTTTTGATTGATGCTTGGAGGTCACCTTGTATCTTTTGATGGTTTTCACTGGATGAAACCTCACGATCAAAAATAAAGAACGCTTGAGCTCCATACAGGAGAGCCGTAACGACATGTGTGGCCGAGCCCTCCTGAAATACATTGCAGTGCTTTACGTTCCCTGTGCCAAGGTGCTCCATAGTTAACTGCTCGAAGCGTGAGGTTGTATGATAATGTAAGGTAACTCGAGACTGATGTTTGGATGACTTCTTGTCATTTAAATAGTCTGCTGACCCTTTCACACTGACTAATCCACAGAGAAAGCTGGCTTCAAGAGCTGCAGACACATTAAGAGCACTGACTTTGTCTTCACTTGAATCTGTGGCAATAATTTTAAAGTCAGTGTTTGGCTGTGGCCGTACATTAATATTCTTCTGCAGCATTTCTGCATCCCAAAGGGTTATTCCTTAAAAAAAAATAAATTAATAAAATAAAAAATAAATTAATAAAAAACATAGAATGTGATATTAGAGTGATAACAGAACTAAAACATTTTCACCACTTGTATCACTCCACTTCAGCGAGTGTCATTTTGGATGCTCAAATTACTATAAGTTTAAAAATTAAACTGTTTTTGTGCCATGGAATGTAGTTTAGGCAAGAATGTACTTGTTTAGACTTCAAATATGGGGTTTGTTATTGTTGTTAACATCTATTTTAAAATTTGCTTGGATGTTGTTTAGAGATGTGAGTTTCAGGACAAGAGTGCTCATTCAGCGCTCATAAACCTGCTGAGAACAGCCTCACCTTGACCAGTTCTTCTGGAATTTGCAGCTGACTCTGATGTCTGTATAGTGGTTAAACATGAGATATAATTTGTCTTGCGCAAATCTCTTACGGGTAGTCTTTGGTCTGCCATTAGATGGCAATAAGAGACAGCAGTAAAGACTTTCATATTGAAAGACTGAAATGCTTTTGTATACAAGGAAGTTATTTTACTTAATAACAGCTTGTAAGACACAGCCAACAAATGCACGGAGCGGTGCTGTCATTGGAAATCACCTGTAACAGATGAAAGGAAAGATATGGCTTTCCTTAGTGGATATTCAAACTAATGTTTTATTGACAATAGAGATTGAGAAGTATTATAATTTAGGAGTTTACCTATTTAAAATAATAGTGTTTAGTCGCAAAATTTGCTAACAAGCACGTTATTAGGAAAGGCGATAGCGAAAAAAAAACATTCTCACTTCTGCAGTAAGTGAATGTAGATCATGGATGGTTTGCACAAACGCATATATGTAGATCGGGAGGTGCATTCCATTCACAAACAAAAGTCATCCACTGCGTCTTCAGTGGCTTAGATGTCGGGAGTAAATGAGGAGTACCGTGTTCATTATTACATCCAACAACAAAGCAACTTAATCGCTTAGGAGCCATTGTTGTCTGCGTCCCTGTTCCGGCATCGAGACAATGGCGATCGGACTGTTACAGCTCATTCAGGTCATCCTACATCTGAGCCGCTGAAGATGCAGATTAATGTTACTTTCGTTTTTAAAGGGAAGACATCAATACCCGATCTACATACATCCGTCTCTGTTTGTGTGGATCATTTGTGATCCAGCTGCACCTACAGCAGAAGTGAATATAAGGGGTTTTTTATGCAACTTTACAAGTTTCGTGGCTAAATGCAGCTAAAGTAAACAGTACAGCTTGTCACCCCACAGAAGAGAGGGGCTGGGCGAGCAGAGCTCATTAGCATTTAAAGGCAAATGCAACAAAATGGTCTCTCTGAAAATGGCTCACTCTGCAGAGCTCCTTACTTCCACCATGGATTTAAATCTAAAGTTGACAGTTTAACAGCTGAGCCCAAGCCTCTGTTACTAATTCGAAAAACGTCACTTTAGAACTAATGAAGGACGTTGAGTTGCTTCATTAAAAGCTTGTATTGTACTACTGTACTGTAGTAAAAGCAGTGCATTATGTATAGTAGTGTATTATGAGAGAGAGGTGAGATTACCTGCATTTTGATACAGCATTCATTCTTCAGATCAATCTCAAATTCTAAATGCACACCGAGTTTGAAAGTCTCGTCTGAAATTTTTCCACATTAAAAAATAAATACGACCTCACTTTGTGTCAGTTGCCTTTTCACACTGGCTTCGAAACTTTTGTCCATCATAATAAAAGTGAGATCAGGTTTGATTTTCTGCATTTCTGATCCATAGCAAGCATTTTGGAAATGATGAATACAAAAAAAATGCAAATAAAACATTTAGGACTCAGTGTGCAATGATCTTTAGATTGAATGGATCAAGGGTTATCCCTGATTGCAGCACTGCTCGGTGCATTTGCTGGCTGAGTACAAGGTTTTTGAAAGAAAAGAAAAACTTGTTCAAAACTGCGATTTAGTATTTTTCAATTCTTTACTGCTGACTCATAAAACAGTCTCTTCTCGCCATCTAATGGCAGAACAGTGTAACTAAAATCACCATCATAAACACACACACACACACACACACACACTGTTTCCTATATCTTGTATACATTTGTAGCAGTACACCACTGCTATAAAGTAAATAAACAGTGTCCCCGTCTTGTGCTCTCACAGAGAGCTTATCATACTCGTTTGCTACATTAGTAGACCCCTATGATTTCCGCGATGCAGAAAACGCAGACAGAAGCACGAAATTCAATCATAAAAATGGAATTTACAGTATGACGCAGATTTTCACAGATTTTTATTATAATGGATGAAAACATAAAAAACACGTCAGTACACTTAAATCAAATCGAGATATAGACTAGTGTCTTTGAATATTAAACTTCAAAAATTTTAATACGAAACCTCATGTTCTGTGTTCATTTGATTACCAAAAAAAAAAATTGGAAAAGCTGTGCTTCCTGCATAAATCTGCCCTTGTTGGTTTGGCAGCAGTTTTAATTTTAAGTTTATTCTCTCTCTCTCTCTCTCTCTCTCTCTCTCTCGACTGATATTTCTCTCTATATTTGTATTCTAAAGTTATTTATAATAAGTGATGTGAATTGTACTGTTAAGTGCACTAATGTCAGGCTCATTTTGTATTTACTGTTAAATTGTTAAATACCCTGCCTCCATTACATATTTTTGTCACATCATTATAAGTGTTTGATCACCACATTTGCTAAAAATGTGTTTATATATATATATATGTATATACTGTATTCTAGCCTATATACATTACCTGTCAAAAGTTTGGACACAGAAATGAAAAAAAAAATCTATGAAATAGCCTACACAAAAATATCGGCCGATATATCGTTATCGGTATATTTTTTACTCCCTAATATCGGTATCGGCATCGGCCTCAAAAAACCCATATCGGTTGGGCTCTAATGGTGAGATCTTGCCAAAACTTTTTGCTCTCGAACAAATAATACATTAATGAGACCAAAGACATTAGATTATATTTCATTAGTTGTTTTTTTGCATTAGATTTACCCAAAATTAATTATATTTCAAGTTTAACCACTACAGAGACATTAGAGCCAGTGGTAAATTCCAGAAGATCTGGCCACATTGAGGTGCTCTCAGCAGGTTTATTAGCCCTTTTTACGAACCAGGTTTATGATGCCCTGGAGCTCACATTTCTCTGAAGCAAATTTTGAAATAGACGTTATCTTTAGTAACAAACCCCATATTTGTAGTCCAAAATGGTGAAGCGGTTGGAGGAGCTCTTATATCATTCTATCATTGTAATATTGCATTCTTATCCGCCAATCAGTTTCATGGACCAGAAAGAACTGTTTTGTGTGTGTACTGTGCGTGTGTATATATATATATATATATATATATATATATAAATATATATATAATATGTATGTATGTATTAGGGCTTTCAAACGATTAATCGCGATTAATCGCATCCAAAATAAAAGTTTATGTTTAGATAGTGTGTTTACTTTGTATATTTATTATGTACATATAAATACTCACACATACATGTATATATTAAAACAAAATATTTATATGTATATATATTTATACCTGTATACAATTCAGATTATAAATAAATATAAATATTTTAGATATAAATCTAAAATATTTTTCCTTAATATATACATGCATGTGTGTGTATTCATATATGCATACTAAATACACCTAGTACACAATTATATAGTATGTAAACATAAACTTTTATTTTGGATGCGATTAATTGCAATGACAGCACTAGTATGTATGTGTATATATATATATATATATATATATATATATATTACACACATACATACACTGCCGCTCAAAAAATTGGGATCAGTAAGATCTGTAATGTTTTTTAACGAATTCTAATATGCTCATCAAGGCTGCATTTGATCAAAAATATATTTATCAATATATCAAAAAATGTATATTTTGTGAAAGATTATTACAGTTTAAAGTAATGGTGTTCTATATTAATATATTTTAAAATAAAATGTATTCATACGATGCAGAGCTGAATTTTTATCATCCATTACTTCAGTTTTCAGTGTCAAATGATTCTTCAAAAATCATTCTAATATGCTGATTAATTACTGTTATTATTAATGTTGGAAAAAGTTGTGCCGCTTAATTTTTTTAGCATTTAACCAAATGTAAATCAACAGTATGTGTCTTTGCTATTGCTATTAGCAATTTAACACATCCTTGGTGAATAAAAGTATACATTTCTTTAAAGAAAAAGAATGAATAAAAAATTACTGACCCCAAACTCTTAGATGGTAGTTTATATTCTTACATTCTTACAAAAGATTTTTTATTTTAAATAAATGCTGTTCTTTTCAACTTTTAGAATCCTGGGAAAAAAATCACAGGTTCCAACAAAATATTAAGCAGCACATTGTTAATAAATTGAAGGATCATGTGACACTGAAGACTGGAGTAATGATGCTGAAAAATCAGCTTTGTATCACAGGAATAAATTACCTTTTAAAATATATTCACATAGAACAGTGGTTCCCAACCTGGGATGCGTGACCCCCGCTAGGGGTCGCTAAAGATTTAAAACGGGTCGCCAAGCTCACTCTAATTTGTGGGTAGAAATGGTTACAGTTTGACCATAACCAAGATGATATTTTGACGCAGAACGTCTTTACTAGCACATCAAACGGGAGACTTTTCAGAGGCGCGCTCCAACTTCACCTCAGCGCCAGGCGCGAGTCAGAAACAAGCACAGATACGACATCGGTGAGGAGAGGAGCTTCTGTAGAGCTTCATTGAACTGTGATCAGATGAGATGTTGTCACGCCATATGTCAGTAAAAATGAATCTCTGTCCTGTCAGACGTTATACTGTGCTTATAGCGCGTAGGCTACTCTTCAAGTGCATGCACAAATGTGCCAGTGAGCACTGTATTAGGCGATATTAAAGCGCTGTATCATTCAAAACCAAATGAAACTACGAGAGTATGCAATTTCGTAGTTATGACGTCAGTTAAGACATGCAGCTACAAAAATGCGATTAAAACTGTCTCAAAACTGTGCATGTAAATATTTATTATTTATGATTCACATTTAAAGCAGCGTCAGATCCGCATAAAGTTCAGCAGCGGCAGCTTTTAAAGTAACAGCAGCCAAAATATCATAATAACCAGCTACTGTGATGTCTGTTACTCAAAGAACAAAATTAAAAAGAGGAAATCAGTAACTTCTGTAGTTTTAAGCTTATCTTTATTTAATTTAGAATTTAGTGTTTGATAACTTTATTAAATTAGGCTTTATTTTCTTGCTGAAGGGCATGACATTTATTATAATGGTTTCATGTTATGATTGTTTTAAGTTCCCTTAAATTAGAAGTTAATGTTGAATGGTTTTAGTGGTTAAATATTAGGAAAAATAGCGACATCAGTTGGTATTAAGGTTGAAAACTTCCTGATCCCAAACTTTTGAATGGTAGTGTATGTACCATTATATATAAGATATTAATAGTGTCCTGGATATTTATCCCAGTATATGATTTTTATTTATTTTTTTACCTGGAATGAGGCGATCTCTTCGGCAGTCATAAAGCATTCCTAATTGAAAAGGGCGACCAAGACAAGCCAGTTCGATGGTCTCAGAGTCCGACATCTTTCTAAAAGTAGACACATTAGGCTTTAATATATCAATATAGTATATCAACTTTAGATCATTGTTTTTTGAAAAGTACTTTGAAGAAGGTATCTTTCTTGGATTTGATGATCAAAAGAATGAAATGAGGTAAGGAAATAGAACCTGATATAATGTCTTTACTCAGAACGTATAAGCAACATTTAATGTCTGAAAAGTGTATTTGAATAGGTCAATATTGTGCTTGATGGATTTATTATTCTTACTGTTTTGCTTTTATATTTGATTGGTTGTTTGTGGTTTGGATATAAATGTGTATATTTGTAATTTGGTTATTATTAATGATAATCTTTTTGTTTTAGAAAAAAGAAAGTCATGCATGTTTGGCACTTAATAATGGTGAGTAAATTATATATAAAATTATTTTTACATTTTCTTTCTTTGGATTATCTTAGTTTTAAACATATCTACTTATTTTAATATTGAAAGTTCAGGACAAGTGTAAGATAATAAAGCTATACATAAAGGGCATTTTAACAGTAGTAAATATAACTGTTGAGGGCATGATGGAAAGGTCCAAATTAACCTTAATTTAAGAAAAAGAAAAAAGTAGCTTTTTTTAAGAAGAAATATTTTTAATAAACATTGCAAAATAACAAAAAATCAATAAAAGTATGCAGTCTATAGAGCAATTATTGAGCAATTACTAGAGCGTGTAAAGGAGACCTAATTGCATATATGCCCAATTACAGCATTTTAGAGATTACATAATTTAACAGTACATACCTTTTTTGTCCAGTATATTATTTCAGAATGATTTGTCCTTTTCAGTCTGAGCTTCAGACCTTGATCATTGTGAACTGAGTGCTGGGGTTTTGTAGAGTTAAGGCTACACCTTAAAACAGTGTCACTGGGCAAGTGACAAGCCTCCTAACTAGAAAATAAAATTGTGTAGACATGGTCTGAAAGTCATGCACATACTCTGACAAGAACTAATAAACAATAAAAATAAATATATTAAATATTAAAAAGTACATATAATTAAAACATATTAAAATTACTATTAATATTAAAATTATAATTAAAAAATTGCATATATAAATAAGTGTAAACTAAGGTTTGTAGGTCTTTACATGTGCAAAGAGCTTTATGTAACAGAAACAAAATGTTTTGTATTTTAGCCACAGGCTATGGTTAGAGTTAGGATAAGGGTTTGGTTTAGGGTAAGTTGCATGTAACTAAGCATAATTTATTGTTATTACTACTATAGTAAGTACATGTAACATATAAAAGGCACTTTAGATTTTTTCAGGATTGAAAAGAACAGCATTTGAAATAGAAATCTTTTGTATCATTATAAATTTACTTAGATTTTTTTTATTATATAATTTATTTGAATTTTGATCAATTTAATGTGTTCTTTAGCTTTGCATCCCAGAAATAAATTGCATTTTAAAACATACACTACCATTGAAAAGTTTGGGCTCAGTAAGATTTTATACATTTTAAGAGGGTTCTTATGTTAATCAAAGCTGTATTTATTTGATCAAATATACAGTAAAAACAGTAAAAAACAGGAAATATTACATTTGTTGATATGTTACATATGTTCAAATTTATGAAAAACGTGTTCAAGATTTCTATTTCGAATAAATGCTGTTTTTATTCATCTTATTGGCTTATATGAGCCAGTCCATTACTCTGAAATTGTAATATGATACGTTCTGTGATTCATGGCACCACTACCTATTAGATCAATAATGTTTACTTTGCTTCACTAGTTCTGATTCTAAACAGCAGACAGCAGAAAACACATGCATGATTGCTGAAATATTATTAGGGTAAATGATTCTCAGGTCAGCGTAATTTCCATTGTCAGACAAGAAATTTAACAGTAATATTTTATTGGGGCACTGTGGACCAAGTTTAAGATATTTTAGACATATTTCAATATCAGGATGTAAAACTTTTTTATTTTAATAGCATCTTTTAAAACACAAAAGTTTACAAAGTGCTTTACAGTAGACATATGCAAGAAGAAAAATAAAATCTTCACAATGTTTTAGGTGATCTTTTGTATGATGAACAGGAATTAAATGTCTCCTGTTAATAAACCACAGAAATGGTTTAACTAACTGTTTTGTTGTCTTATTGTGCATTTTGCTTCTCTATGTTAATTCTTTTTCTTTCTTCCTCCTCTTTAAATCTGTTCTCTTTGTAGATTCTCTTCTTCTCTTCTTCTCTCATTATCTGTATATTTCTTTCATATTCAATTCTATTGTATTGTTCCTGGAGTGCTTGCTTTTCTGCTTCGATTCTGCTTCGTTCCTCCGCTGCTCTTTGCTCCTCTCTCGCTCTCACTAATTCTGTTTCTCGTTGCATTCTATGAATTTCTTTCTGGAGTGCTTGTTTTTCTGCTTCGATTCTGCTTCGTTCCTCCGCGGCTTCTTCCTCTACTCTCCTTCTTTCATTTTCAGCTGCTTCAGCTCTCATACGTTCATTCTCCCAAGTTTCACTAGAGTTATCATTTCCCATTTTCAGTGTTTTGAAAATAAAAAGCTGTTGAGAGAAAGAGAAGCATTTGTTCATTGAAATATTAGAAATTCGCAAACATATTAATTTAAACACAAACATCCTATTAATATGTATGGGGTGTAAATATCTCCTCTGTGAACTCCATAAGTTTTCCTTACTTTTGAATTCACATTAAATGAAAATTACAGTTTTGTTTAAAAATGTGCATTCTTTATTTTTTTTAAAAGAATTATTCTGAAGAAAAAAACTGCACTTAATTAGCACTTTCTGAGGTGAAATTGAGCATGTAATCTGAGATTGCGTCTGCAGCACTTTGAATATTATAACTATAATAGTTGTTTTTTTCCCCCCTAAAAATGCATCAAAATTATTTACAGCATTTTTAACACCCCTAATTTAAACATTTTTTTCCTTCTTCTCAGAATATATAGTCTGTAAAATAGCATGTTGGACTGTTTTTTACTGTTTAAAATATTAGTTCACTTAAATATGTAATCATACAATAATCCAACCACTAAATGCTACAGTACTTTTCATAAAGTAGGCAGTAGTTTACCCTTTACTGATGACTTTCTTTCCTCTTTCCTGAGTTTTGCTCAGTTCCTGCCTTCTGTATCCTAAAGGAGACAATGATGCTTGTGTTATGAAAAAATGTGGTTATATGCTGAATATTCTGCATGTCATAGTCATGCCTCATTCTGATTATCATTATTACAGTTATTGACAAATACTACAGCCATCAGTAAAACAGCTTTAAATAACAACATACCTGCTTTTTCTTGATACTTTAGTAGTTTTTTTGTGTCTTGGCTCATCTAGTTCTTGGTTACAGCTGGTGTGTGTGTGTGTAAATTACTAAAGTAAGGCTCTTTTATACAAGCCCCACCCACTTTATAGCTGGCTACTAAAGGGTCATGCTTAAAGGAACACTTCACTTTTTTGAAAATAGGCTCATTTTCCAACTCCCCTAGAGTTAAACAGATGAGTTTTACTGTTTTCGAATCCATTTAGCTGATCTCTGAGTCTGGCGTTAGCACTTTTAGCATAGCTTAGCATAGATCATTGAATCTGATTAGAGCGTTATTATTTCGTTCAAAAATGACCAAAGAGTTTAGATATTTTGCCTATTTAAAACTTGACTCTTCTGTAGTTATATCGTGTACTAAAACCGAGAGAGCAGCTTCTGAATATAGTCCCGACTCGCCAGCTGTTTTACTAGCTTAGTGCCAGTCACGTTGGAAGTTACCTTGCTGGGGATTATTTTCAGGCGCTGCATAATATCATTGCGTCTGCTGCACCCATGGTACAGCAAGAAAGTTCCTTGATTATTACGCCAGAATGAGAGTATAGTTCCTATCCATATCAGCCTAGAAAATCGCAAATTTTCATTTTCTCTCAGTCTTAGTACACGATGTAACTACAGAAAAGGGCGTAGTCACGGATCACTCAACTACATCTGCTCAGCCCCTAAGATAAAAATGTCAGGGTTTCTACACATGATAACAAATAATATAGATAAACAATGAAGACACATCAAAACGAAAATACAGATACTTACCATACCAAGTAGAAATGTCCTTTATCGTTTGTTATTTGCCCGTCGCTAGGTAAACATCTCTCACGTAAAATCAAAATTCAAAATGGCAGAAACGTTTATTGCGGGATCTTGCAACAGTGATCTTTTATGATTAATATCATAATGTGTATGAATTATGATGTCGCTTTGGACAAAAGCGTCTGCCAAATGCCTAAATGTAATGTAAATGTAAATGAATATTACATTTAACAGCTTCATCATATTATAAAATGCAAGTCAACTTTTGTAACATTTAAACATTTATATTAGCATTATTTTGGCACAATTAATAATGCAATAAAATAATTAACAATAAATTAAATATAAAATAATGCTAATTTAAATGTTTCAAAAGTTTACTTGCATTTGATAATAAGCTATGTCGGTGAAAGTTACATGTAAACTATTTTAAGACTATTTTGGCTATTAAGCGGTTAAAATTAGACCTCGATTTCGCCGGGTGGGCTAAAAGCAGACTACACGTGACCCGTCCAATTTAGAGCTAAATCGTGGCTACATACAGACCATGTCATGAAATGACACTTATATCCTTGTAAATATTAATTGCACTGTGAACATGATGGTATATCGACCATCTCATGTGCTGCCTGGCCAAAAACTACAGTAAATCAGACTATCAGGAAATTTGACTATCAGTGGGCTACAAATAGCCAGTCTGACTACGAGCTAAACTGAGACTAGGCATAGGACATTTAAAAGAAATCAAACCAAACACCTTGTAAACGCTGCTGACTATGCTTACATGATGGAATATCATACATCTCTCAAGTTATTTTGCCAAAAAACGACATGTATCCAAATTCAAGGTTATTTGGGCTAGAATGGGGTTACAAGTAGACCCATATATATTATATCGGGTCTATATTTAACAGAGACGGTGAAATGACGGCTATTGCTTGCTGTGTATTCTTATTCCACTACTATAAGGAAAAAAATTGTAAGTGATCGCGCCGGAAAGATCGTGGGAAAGATTTGTATCGGTGCATGCGTTTCAGTTATACTTTAAATTAGTTTTGGTTAGACTTTTATGTTGTTTATAACGAATGCCATTCTAATTTGTGTTTTATTTTAGAATTTGTCTGTTTCTTAAATAAATTTGTAACGAATGACATTATAAATTGTGATTTATAATTTGTATATATAACTGTATGTACTATAATTGTATAGCTGCTCATAATTGTGCCCCCCTATGAAAATGAGAGCCCCATAAATGCAACAGTAAAGACCGATTATGAGACATTTTGCATCTGATATGTATATCTGTATATCTGACAAAAAACAGATGGTTTTCACACTACTAACAGGGCTGCCAACACTCACGCATTCAGCGACTGACACTTTTCTCTCTCTCACGCCACACATCCATTTTCTCACGCGGTCAAAAGCACCCTCAGTTAAAAATGTAATAATAAGATATTGGCTAAACAGATTTACAACGTGTTTTCATAGCTCTGAGCAATGTAAAAAAAATCACAGACACATTTTTTGCTTTCTTGAACACCAGTGATTGGCCATTGCGTTCAGTTAGTCTGAATTCATTCACCATCACAGGTCATGATGCTCATGAAATGTACCTTAGTAGGGCAGGAAGAATAGGTTCCCATGCACCCGCTGGGCAGTTTTATGTAACCTGGTTTTTCAGAACCCTAATGATGTCTAGTTAAGAATTTTTGATGTTGCCGAGGGCAACTAATGTCCCATGGGGTTCGTTTGGCAGCCATCTTGAAATGATGTCATCGCAAGTGGCGAAAAACACAAATTTTCATCACTCCTGAACCACAAAACATACAAAGACAAATGAACCCACTTTTTCATATACTTCTGACACCAGGAATCAAATGGAAAGTTGACATGATACAACCACTTTTTGTAGGTGAAAAACAGGCAAATAACACATTACATAACAATGCAATTTTTGTCATTTTGTTCTTCAATAGTTTCCTGTATTAGCCAATGACACTAGATTTAGCTGATACATTAATGGAAAAATATAATATAAGCCAGAAAAAAATATAAACCAGAAAAAAATCTACACAAATCAAAGTAGAAATTGGCATGAACAGCAGCCCAATGCTGTTACATCCTAACTCTTCATTGGCCATTGTAGCTACTCATTGTTTACTTATGAAATGCTATTCAAGCATTTCAGATATCAATTGTCACCACTCAGCAAGATACAGCAAGATGATTTTTCATCTGATATGTACTATCTCCTTTTTTACAACTGGAAATACGTTACTACTTTGATAATATGGTATATAAAGGATATATAGTATCGTCAAATTAACTGCTAGATACTTAGCTATTTACAGTAAAAACAGTGGTAGAAGTATTATTCAGATCATCTACTCAAGAAAAGTATTAATACCAAACTGTAAAAGTAAAAGTATGAACTATCAAACCATCAAAAGTAAAAGTACTCTTTGTGCAGTAAAATGGCACCTGTCAGTGTTTTACCATTATACAGTATATGATGTTTTGAGATTAATATTACTGCTGCATTAAAGTGTTTTGCATTTTACTGCTGTTGATGCTTAAGGTTGAGCTCATTTTAACTATATACTGTTGGGTACTTTATTGTACAGAATTGCATCATACTGTATAAGATTATTTTATTGTAGCGTGTGAGAATCTCTAAAATGTCAACTTTTTTTAGCTTTGTGACAATTCATTTTTAAGCTGATCCAAGGTTTTGAATAGTTTGTTTAACCTTAGGAATGTTCTCAACCCATAAAGGAACACTTTAATTCACCAAATACATACAAATGGAGATACATGGCTTTTACTGGACGTGAGGGATATAAAAAAAATTGTAATCTGAATAGAATTGTTAATAGCACGATATAATGTTCAGCATGAATGCAAGTGATATTCACAGTCACAGTCTGAAAAGACAAAACCTTCAGCCACCATTAGATACCCTTGTTGGGCCAGTTGCGTGAACCTTGTAACACCCTCTCAAAAGCCTTGCTTCCACTTGTGTATTACACACCCCAAATGCATCTGACAACCACTTTACTATCTTCAATTCTATGAAAGGTGATTAAAAAAAGTGATTGTTTCATTTATTTGATAACTGTGACAGAAGGCTAGCTGAGCCAGTTGATTTGCCTTATTGCATGAAGGCGGTTGGTAATCGGCTGTGGTAAATACTAGAGGGTGTCAACTTGGAGAACACTGCGTACCATAGGAACTGCTATGAGCTTCACATCCACTTCCCCAATGAAAACGAGAGCCCCATAAATGCCTAACAATAAAAATTGATTATGAGACATTTTGCATCTGATATGTATCTGTATATCTGACAAAAAACAGATGGTTTTCACACTACTAACAGGGCTGCCAACTCTCACGCATTAAGGGTGAGACACTAGCAACTGACACTTTTCTCTCTCTCATGCCACACATCCATTTTTTCACGTAGTCAAAAACACCCTCAGTTAAAAATGTAATAATAAGATATTGGCAAAACAGATTTACAACATGTTTTCGTACCTCTGTTGGTTTCTTGAACACCAGTGATTGGCCATTGCGTTCAGTTGGTCTGAATTCACACACCTCTAAACGCTGGATTTTTTCACTGTACACTAACTGTAAATAAGAGGTTCAATGATTATAAAGGAATAATCCATTCAGAATTTGAATAAAAGTTTTGTTTTTCGTCCTGCTAAAGAACCATATATACCCTGTACAAGCAGCTACATTTCGGGAGTGATAAATCTCTCATGAATGAAGGATTCATTTTTGAATGGGAGAAAAATATCATTTCTCAGAACAGATGTTCATGCAATGCAGACAGATTAATAAAGAAATATTTGGATTTTCATGTCAAAATATTTTTAAGATGTGGTTATTTATAAAAGTATAATGACTAAATCAAGCAATTATTTCATTATTTTTGTTGTGCTAAAAATTTTATAGTTTTGCATCACTGCAACAGTTATTTTACATCATTTTATGATTAAAAACACAGTATGACAATGACAGGTGTTTTACATATAATTTTTTTTATTAAAAATTATAACATAAATGGTCTTTAACGTCATTTTTTATGCAATTTGTGGAATTCAGCATGCTGTTTTTGTTTTGTGCAGGTTTTAGCATAATTTCACAATGCTGAAGTCAGAACATTCTGTTTTTGCTTCTTTGTTGTGCATCTTTGTTTGTATCATGATAAAAATGCAGTGTTTGGTTCTAATTTTCAATGTATTAGTATAATAAATATGTTTAGTTGTTGTAGTAGCAGCAAATGCTAAAACAGTTGGCAGGAAGAAATATTTATAAAATCCAGAAATTTTGTTTGTATCATGATTAAAATGGCATATGTGGCAAAAAGTTTTGGGCCTTAACAACAAAAAGTATTGTAATTACCTTACATTCATTAAATATTAAAATAGTCATTTTATGTCCTTTCTCTTCACTCTTCACATCAAATTTCTATGACAGTTTTTTACATTAATGAAAGATTTTCATTATCTTGCCTACAGCCCCACAAACCTACAGGCAGGCACTGTGCGAGGGCTTACGACGTTCCGACCTTCAGAATGGCACCATGCCTTAAAGAGCGCCAGTCACTGAAAAAGACCTCTGAAAACTGAAATGCATGCAATGCATCAATAGCCTACTTCAAAAAAAGATGTCCAAACACGAGAGCCCCATAAATGCCTAACAATAAGGACTGATTATGAGACATTCTGCATCTGATAGCTAAATGAATGAGAACAAAAAACTGATGGTTTTCACACCCTGTTAGTAGTGTGAAAACCATCTGTTTTTGTTCTCATTCATTTAGCTGTCAGATGCAGAATGTCTCATAATCAGTTATGCCAGTGGTTCTTAAACTTTTTTGGTCGCGCCCCCTTTAAACCTATAAAAAAAAACTTCTGGCACCCCCCTCCTTCCCGAATCCCCATCCGACCCAAGACTAACAAATTATTACTATTATTCTGTTTCATGCTGTCGCTAAGGCATAGAACACACACAGGCCTTTCCTCCCCACCTACGCAATTAACCCCTTTTCTACACCAGACGCAAGCGGCAAAATACTGTAGAACCCATTATAATCAGTACTCATTATAAACTTCAATCACCGTGTCCACACCAGACGATACAGTTGTCGCGTCGTGCCTCAATGCAACAGCTCTTCACTGGACGCCACAAAACGACCGTTGCAAATCATTTGTGTCCGTAGGCACCTCATAAACAGAACAAGTATACAGCATGTTTGCAAAGGTAGATTTGTTGCAACCCGTGTAGAGCTGTTGTGGCGAGACGCGACAACTAGCATCCGGTGTAGACAGTGAGTGAAGCTGAGTTCAAGACATGTCTCCTCATATTTTCTGCATTTAGCTTTTGAATGACTAGCACCTACCTGGGTCTGTGCGACTTCATTTATGGCTTTTCTCTTCCCTTTCACATACCGATCAGTCTCCCATTCTAAGTTACGTCTTTTGGCTGTTAACTGTTTTTTGTTTGTTTTCTTTCATTTTGAATTCCATCTCTGAGATATCCTGTGGAATTGTTCCTCTCCTCTGGTGCAGAGCTGCCGCCATCCTGTCATGTACATTCCTGAAAATCTCTGTTTCAACTGTTTCAACATTTCATGATGTTCTCATTGTTGGACCATCCAGTCATGACTATGACCTTGAGTATGTCTTTGTTTCTATCTAGGCCTCTTTAGCAGGTACGGAAACAAAGAGCTGATGAGAATGTAGTCCTACTTTCCTACTTTACTCCTGGTTGCAATTAATGAACTGTAAGTAATTTTGCATTAATTATAAAAAGTTATAATGGCAAACAACCAACATTTACTGTTCATGTCATCTGATATAAAAGTTTAAAGAGCATTGTAAACCGTGACGTATGTGTTAATATATTTGGGGTTGTTTTTTGACATAAATTCAATTTGTCTTCATTTTAATGTAATACAAAATATTTTTTTGTCAGCGATGGAAATATGCTACACTAGCTCAATATGACTACCTGCAGTAATTTGAAATAAGACACAGTTAGACAACATTTGAATAAAATGTGACCCTGGACCACAAAACCATAAAGGGTAAATTTTTTTAAATTGAGATTTATACATTATTTGAAAGCTGAATAATAAGCTTAATAAATAACCAGATGTATGGTTTTTTAGGATAGGAAAATATTTGGCGCCATCTACCTGTGCTCTTGAGGAAATACATTGTGGGGAAAAAAAGGTCTGATTAAACCCCTGATGTTGAGGATAACATTATAATTAGTTTAAGAAACAACTTGTGTATATATAGTTATATTTGTTTGTCAATATTATAATGTCTCATTTTGTGAGCTTACGAACAATATTATTTGTTTGTTGGTTTGTGTCACTTTAAAACACTCAAAAGTGAAGTTTGTATTCCATACCAGTATCTGTCGTCTAAGTGCCTGAGCCTAACAGAGCATAAAAGATTATTTACTGAAATATAGTTGAGGAAATAATACTTCCCTGTATTTTATTCTCACTGAAGCAGTGAGAAAGTTAACCCTTTTTATTTGAACTTTTTCTTATGGATCAAAGATATTCAGTATACATTTAAATTTTACTGCATAGTATGTTATTCTCATAATAATTAGATCAGAATATTTACATTAATTTCATAACTTCAAATATGTTGTTCTCAGAACATTGAATTACATTATTTTGAAGTCAACAAATCAGGTAGCCTCAAAAATGGTTTTCTGACAGGTTTTCATTTATTCATCTGTATATATTTTTTGTCAGTTCACTGAATTATTACATAGTATTAGCTAGCTAGTTATCTAGTGAGGTATTAGCATGTTGAAAGGAAAGGAAAAGTTCACCCAGAAAAGAAAATGCTCTTTATCATTTACTCACTCTCATGCCATCCTCTGTGTATATGACTTTCTTTCTTCACATAAATGCATTTTAGCTGTGTTTATGATCAATCTGCGTAACTCTCTGTGAATCTGCAGATCTCTGTGTGGAGCACTGGCTGTTGTCAGACAGAAAATCTCACTGGATTGTTGCAATTAATGGCAAAATGAATGTTTGGAAATGCAAACTAAGATAAGCTGCTGATACACTACAGCAAAAGTAACTCTAACTATAACTGACTTGAAACCATTTTTAGCTGGTGAAAATACTAGTGTTCTAATAATTTTGACCACCATGTTGATTTTATTATTAAAGTTACATTTGCCGGTCACCGCCTCCTCCTCCTATATGAGCTGTCTTACATGCACCATAATTGTTTTTATTTCCCTGATCGTATATACCATTCCAGTTGTTTATGTATATCATGTTGCCATAGCCAATGTACTGTAGCTCCTGAAGCTTAGGTTAGCATTTTTAATAAATACAAATGATACTGTGATTAGCCAAAAATGTTTTATTTGGGGCAGTCTTAATGCTACAATTCACAGTTGAAACAACAATAGCAAAAGTCATTATGGTCCTTTTAAAAGGCATATGTAGTATTAATTATAATACAGTTGCTTATAGCTTTAAACAGTAGTAAATTGTCAGGGAATTTCACATACTGACAAGTATTAAGGCTGTATAAGGTCTGCCATACATAAAATCCATATTTCATAATTTTAGGCAATACTAAAACAACTTTATCTCCTGGAAACTTAAAGAAAAATCATGAAATCATACATTGTGTGTTCTTTTTTTTTTTATTTTTTTTTTCATAGTATTTTACAGTAATTTGATGTAATTTGTAATTTGATTTCGAAACACTAAACACAGATATATGTGAAGACATTTACAAATGCATTGTTTTTATCCAAAGTAACTTGAAGAGCATTTAAGCTAAAGAAAAACAAAAACCTTGCATCATTAAAGAGACCAAAAACAGCTCTTAAAATTACTCTTAAATTCTATTCTCTTGATGTTCTCTATTCTCGATGAGGTTTGATCCATTCATGTAAATGAAGTATTAATGTTTGTTAAGCAAATAAAAAAAAATCAAATTCTCTTTGAATAATCAGCTTTCATTTTGTTTTGCACATCTCTTGGCCATGGTGCCAGCACTTGCTTACTTTTGATCGTATGTTTCCTGATTGCCTGACATGGCACTAACAGCTTTCTTCATTTTCAGAATTTTCAGGCCAAGAGTCTTCATTCGCTTCTCTCTCTCCTCCATGATTTGGCGCTCTTTTTCAAGCAAACTTTCTCCTTTAGCAATCTTTTCCAGGATAAGAGTTTCTTGTTTCATTTTCTCAAGTCCAACAATCCGGTCCTCAAAGCCAGTTCTTTTCTCCTCTTTCTCGGTTTTAATCAGGATTTCGAGATATTCGGCTGTGGAGAGAGATTTTGGCTTCAGTGCAATTTCATCTATTCTTCTTAAGCAATCAGAGGACAATTTGATCAGCTTCATTAGTTTGTCCTCAATTCCATGAAGTTCGTTTTCAAGTGCATTAAGCATTTGCTTTGTGTCCATGAACTTTCCTTTAGCAGCCATGAAGTTGTCTTTTAGCTCTTTAATGGTTTTTTTCTCTATTTTTGTTTCGTATGTCCACATGAAATTTTCCCTTGAATGAGCTGAGTAATAGCAGTTTCCAGGGCAGATAATGCAGTGGCCATTCTCCATCACAGCACAAGTTTGCACAGCATCTTCAGCAGGGAGGAAGCAGTTGGAGTGACATGTGAAGAAGCAGGTGTTGCAATTCATGGTAAAACAGTTTACAGGGGTTCTGTTTGCTTTTGTCACCTCTACCTCTTGTTCAAAATTTTCATTTTGTGCCATGCTGACACTCTCACTTTCCAAACATTGCTTGAATTTTTTGATCTCGCTCAGTTTAGAAAGACCTGCAGTTATTTGAGGGGTCAGACTCGCCATGGCTTTCTCAAGGCGCTCTCGTTCCTCCAAGACCTTTATAGTCAGTGTCAGATCTTTGCTTTCAATGGCTCCCAGTGTTTTGAAAAAAGCCTTCATCTGTTTAAAGGTTTTGTCCCAGACAAGCTCTGTCAGTTTGTCTCCTCCATCATCATCATCATCATCATCATTATGATCTGAATCATTGTCTGAGGTTGCAGGCTTTTCTATTTTTTTGTCTGCATACACAGCTGAATTATTGAACTTGAAATGGGTGGGTTGTCCCTTTTTATTCTTTTGACAGGGCAGATCTGCTGCTTTGATGGCTTCTAGACATGGGATGTCTTTACCATCAGCAAATGTCACCAAAACTATGATATTCTCTGCAATGTCTTTGCCAAAAATTGACAAGACTGAGTCAAAGATGTACCTCTGGTTGGCACTCAGGCGGGCAAGAGAGGCCTGGACAACGAAGCAGACGGCATCAATGTGATCGATTCCCAAAGGGCTACAAAGAAAGCTTTTGATCTGCTCTGTAATTAGTTTATCATGTGCGATTCCTCTTGTATCACCAAAACCAGGTGTATCTACAATTGTGAGGGAATAGGGAATTTCAAAGCCAGGCTGATTGTACAGCTCAAAAGATGAGACGACAGATGTCTGACTCTCGGCCTGTGTGCGATTGGTCACTTCATTGATTAGTTTGAAGCGATATGCATCCTGCCACTTCACGCCCAGTATGTAATTGGCCATCACATTGATGAGTGTGGTTTTTCCTGCACCTGTTGATCCCAAAAGAAGAATGACTTTGTTTTTCACATCCTCCACTTTTCTTCCGAAAACATACTGATTAAAACTCACATTCTCTGCCATTTTTTGGTGTAGATTCAGTGAATGAATTGACGGATTGCCCCTTTTTATTCGTAAAGATTGATTCAAAAACGATGCACTCCCATCCTTATTTGATTCTTTACCCTTAAAACGGGCCGAAAACACAGTTTCAGGACTGGGGAGACTCATTCCATCATTAGCACAGTTTGCAAAAACTCTGACTGTGTAATCTGTGTCTTGTTTCACTCCCTGAAGAGTGCACTCCCTGGTTGTAGATTTTACAGACTTCCAAGGCTTTTCATTTTCCTGATCCTTTGTGCATTCTCTGAACTCCAACACATAACCAGTGATCAGAACATCCTCGCCCACAGATGCAGGAACATCCCAGACTACAGTTGCAGACTCAGATTCTACTTGTTTTGTTGTAGGTGCTCCAGGAGGAGCACATGGACGAGTCCTGAAGAATGATGTTGGGTCACTTGTCAGACTTACTCCTGGACGACACACAGCCTTGCAGGTAAAACAATATCCTGTATGTGGCTTTAACTGCTTGACGGTCACCTGATCAGACACCCCATCAGTAAACACCTCTGTCCATTCAGGGCTCTGTGCAGACTGATATGAAATACAGTATGAGTTCACAAAGCTAACACCGTGGTCACAAGGTTTGATCTTCAGATGTATGCAGTCATGCTCAGCACTCAAAAAAACTGGCATTGGTGGTTTTGAAGGAAGCTCATACTCTGAGCTGATGAGTCTCCCCCTTTCATAAATGTGAATTGAAGAGGCAGTGCTACGTTCATCTGGGATTGATGCAATGCAGAATTCAATGTTCGGTCTTCCTTTATTGGCTTCTTTAAAATCTAGGAAGGCCTGTATGGTTTCCCTGGTCAATGTAGCCGCATCTCCCGATGAAAACCATTTCTCTGTTTTCTTTGAGGAGTTTTTATCATAACTTAATTGTTCTCCATTGTTATTGGATTGTGCCTTCAGGTAATTCTCCAAGTCTGAAAGGTACAGTTCCTTTTCATTTAAGGAGGTGAGTGCAAAAGCTATCACATAGTTATTGGATGCTTTCAAGACAACTTTGTCCAATTCGTTGCTGGATGAAAGAACAGGAACATCTTTCATGATGTCGAGGTATGATCTAACAACATTCATCTCTCGCTCTCGCTCATTTAGAAACTTGGTTACCAGAGCACCCTTAAATGGGGATCTTTCTTTATCATTCAGGGCATCAACAAGCTCCTGTTCTTCTTTTCCTCCACCCCTTATGGATGGAAGAACCCTGCAGAGATGTTTCTGAAAAACAATTTTATAATCTGAACAGAGGTCTTTACATTTTCTGATCTTAGCTGTGATTTCAGGGAATTGAATGGCAATACTGTCCCTCATCAGATCTTGACATTGAATGTCACAATTATGCAGTTCATCCATGATCCTTTGGACTCGTCGTATTAGGCTAACACTGATCTCCCTGACTAACTGAGCGGCTGCCGAATCAAGTTTTTTCAGTGGGTAAAGCCACACGGTCATGGGCACGGCATTCTCTCCACGTTCTCCCAACAGTTTTGGTAGCTCTGAGTACACCTTGATGGCATCAGCATAGGAAACCGGATTGCTTTCCAGAGCAAAATCTCCATGAAAAGTACAAGTGAACTTGTCAATTTTCTCTTGATCCATTTCATTCATTTTTAAAGATGCCTGACCCTCCACTGATATTAAAGGTATCTTTTTGATTGATGCTTGGAGTTCACCTTCTATCTTTTGATGGTTTTCATTGGATGAAACCTCACGATCAAAAATAAAGAACGCTTGAGCTCCATACAGGAGAGCCGTAACGACATGTGTGGCCGAGCCCTCCTGAAATACATTGCAGTGCTTTACGTTCCCTGTGCCAAGGTGCTCCATAGTTAACTGCTCGAAGCGTGAGGTTGTATGATAATGTAAGGTAACTCGAGACTGATGTTTGGATGACTTCTTGTCATTTAAATAGTCTGCCGACCCTTTCACACTGACTAATCCACAGAGAAAGCTGACTTCAAGAGCTGCAGTGACATTAAGAGCACTGACTTTGTCTTCACTTGAATCTGTGGCAATAATTTTAAAGTCAGTGTTTGGCTGTGGCCGTACATTAATATTCTTCTGCAGCATTTCTGCATCCCAAAGGGTTATTCCTTAAAAAAATAAAAAAATAAATAAATTAAAAAAAATCATAGAATGTGATATTAGAGTGATAACAGAACTACAACCCTTTCACCACTTGTATCACTCCACTTCAGCGAGTGTCACTTTGGATGCTCAAATTACTATAAGTTTAAAAATTATACTGGTTTTGTGCCATTGAATGTAGTTTAGGCAAGAATGTACTTGTTTAGACTTCAAATATGGGGTTTGTTATTGTTGTTAACATCTATTTTAAAATTTGCTTGGATGTTTTTCGGAGATGTGAGCTCCAGGACATGAGTGCTCATTCAGCGCTCATAAACCTGCTAAGAGCAGCCTCATCTCGGCCAGTTCTTCCAGAATTTGCAGCTGGCTCTGATGTCTGTATAGTGGTTAAACATGAGATATAATTTGTTTAGCACAAATCTCATGGGTAGTCTTTGGTCTGCCATTAGATGGCATTAGGAGACAGCAGTAAAGACTTTTATATTGAAAGAGACTGAAATGCTGTTGTATACAAGGAAGTTATTTTTACTTTTAACAACAGCTTGTAAGACACAGCCAACAGATAAAAGGGAAGTAAGACAAAGGTATGTCTTTCCTAAGTGGATATTCAAAATAATGTTTTATTGAGAATATGAGATTAAGTAGTATTTTATTTATTTGTTTACCTATTCAAAATAATGTGATCACAAAAACTTGCTTATTTTCATGTTTAATGTATTGTTTTCAATATAATGTACTGATTCAAATTACTGATCATTAATTACTATTCTGCCTCTCCTGACATGCTCTCACACCCACAGATTGACAACCCCAGAGATAGAAGCAATGCCAGTGGCACAAAGCAAAGGATCCACAATTCAGTTCAGCAATGCATGACGTCACCCATTCAAAGTAAATAAGAATTCTCTGTTACCCGGATGAGCCCATGTGTTATTTGCCTTTACCATTGTTATTAAAGGGATAGTTCACTTTGAAATTAAATTTTGATATGTTTTAGCTTACCCCAAGGGCATCCAAGATGTAGGTGTCTTTGTTTCCGCAGTAGTTTCAATTTTGATATTTTTAGGTCCAACTGTTCTTGTTTGTCAGTCATATAATGCATGCCTATGGTCACCTCACAAAAGAAAATGCACAGATTCAAATTAAACAGTCCAAATGAAACAATTCCCCATCGTAAGTACACATTGACATGAAACGAGCGGTTTGTGTGAGAAAACGAACAGTATTTATGTCGTTTTTTACCTTTTGTAAATAACCACGTCCAAGTTGAAGTGCGCGCGCTTCCTGGTGTGTGAGCGCGCCGGCGCTACTCCCGGAAAACTCCGGAAGTGATCTCTCGCGCTTGAACGTCACTCATTGTTTACACAGAACAGAGATTGTAGGTAAGTAGGGCTGTGCCGCTATTTGGACGCAAATTATCATGCCTATCTTGTCAGTAATGGCGGTTCTGTGATTAGTCGTAAATCTCATTCACGTGTTCATTCATGCAGCCGCGTTTACTACACAGAACCATAGTTCACTGACAAGCTACGCAATTTCGTGTGCATTATCGATATGTATCGCCTGCGATAATAAAGGTGATATTTGCGCTGGCGCATCAATAAGCCAGAACGCGCTCACACACCAGATAGCGCGCCCCCTTCAACTTGGACGTGATTGTTTACAAGAGGTAAAAACGATATAAATACTGTTCGTTTTCTCACACAAACCACTCGTTTCGTGTCTTAGGTTATTAATGTGTACTTACGGTGGGGAATTGTTTAATTTGGACTGTTCAATTTGAATCTGTGCGTTTTCTTTGTGAGGTGACCATAGGCATGCATTATATGACTGACAGACAAGAACAGTTGGACCTAAAAATATCAAAATTGAAACTACTGCGGAAACAAAGACACCTACATCTTGGATGCCCTTGGGGTAAGCTAAAACATATCAAAATTTAATTTCAAAGTGAACTATCCCTTTAAGGAATAATATACTTAAGGAATTTTGCAAGCAGAATCAAGTATTTCACAGAGCCATGTATATATATATGTAAGTACTGGTACTTGTGATCGGGCTGAGGGTGGTATTTTAGCGAGTTTGAAGTAAAAGTATTTGATGGACGTATAATATTTGTCAAGAGCATTCACTCAGTATCATTATCTCATTTTTGACAGAGATGGCTTTTAGCTGTTTTTATTTTATCTGAACTCTTCATATATAGTAGAGCATTATGAGAGATACAGCATTATACAGGATACAATGCTTATATACCATTCAATTTTTAGATCAATCTCAAATTTTCAATGCACACTGAGTCCAAAATTCTCGTCTAAAATTTCTGCACGTTAAAAAATAAATACGACCTTACTTTGTGTCGATCGCCTTTACATATGCTTCCGAAATTTTTGTCCATCGTAAAAAATTCGGATCAGGTTTGATTTTCTGCGTTTTTGTATCTGTAGCAAGAATTTTGATAGGAAATGATGATGAATCCAAAAAAAATACATACGAAAATTTCAGAAAAAGTTTGGGGGGAAAAAAATTATGTTTTCATCTGTTAAGATCCCTGAAGGCAGCGCTGCTTGGTGCATTTGCTGGCTGAGGTTTTTGAAAGAAAAAATAACTTACTTGTTCAAAACTGCACTTTAACATTTTTCAATTTAAATGTCTTTGCTGACTCATAAAACCAGTCTCTTGTCACCATCTAATGGCAGAACAATGTAACTAAAATCACCTTAATAAACACACACACAGTTTCCTAATATTAAATACTACTACTATTTATATCAAATATTATTTATTGAATAATAATATTTAATAAATAACAACAACAGCCATCATAAAAGTTGCTAGGCAATTTAGTTAAAGGTACAAAGGCTGAGGTACGGCAGGTTTATGATGCCCTGGAGCTCACATCTCCGAAAACGTTGAAGCAAATTTTCAAATAGACATTATCTTTATTAACAAACCACATATTTGAAGTCCAAACAAATACATTCTCACCTAAAGATCTCTTAAAACTACATTCTGTGACACATAACAGTATAATCTTAAATTATAGTGGATTTGGGTGTCCACCATGACACTTGCTGTGAGAGATATGGCAAGCAGAGTGATACATGATACAAATGGTGAAGCAGTTGGAGGAGCTCTGATATCCTTGTAATATTGCACTCTTAACAGCCAATCAGATATATATATATATATATACACACACACACACACACACACACACTGCCGCTCAAAAGTTTGGGATCAGTAAGATTTTTAATATTTTTAATATTGTGAAATATTATTACAGTTTAAAATAATGATGTTCTATATTAATATATTATAAAATATAATTTATTCCTGTGTTGCAAAGCTGAATTTTTATCAGCCATAACCATACAGTTTTTAGTGTCACATTATTCTTCAAATATCGTTCTAATGTGCTGATTAATTACTGTTATTATCAGTGTTGGAAACAGTTGTGCTGCTTAATATTTTTTTTGGAACCTGTGATTCTTTTTTCAGGATCCTTGATTAATAAAAGGCTAAAAAGAACAGCATTTATTCAAAATATAAATCTTTTCTAACAATATTAGTCTTTGCTATTACTTTTTTATCAATTTAACACATCCTTGCTGAATAAAAGTATTAATTTCTTTTAAAAGCAAGAATGAACAATATGTTGACCCCAAACTTTTCAGATGGTAGTTTATATTGATACAAAAGATTTTTATTTTAAATAAACGCTGTTCTTTTTATTAACTAACAAAATTTCCAACAAAAATATTAAGCAGCACAACTATTTTCAACATTGGTAATAGATCAGCATATTAGAATGATTTCTGAAGGATCATGTGACGAGTAATGATGCTGAAAATTCAGGTTTGTATCACAGGAATAAATTACATTTTAAAATATTCATTGAGAAAAGTTATTTTAAATTGAACTAATATTGTACAATATTATTTTTTTTCTGTATTTTTGATCAAATATTTGCAGCCTTGATGAGCATAAGAAACATCTTTAAAAACCATTAAAAATCGTACTGATCCCAAACCTTAGAACGGTTGTGTGTGTGTGTGTGTGTGTGTGTGTGTGTGTGTATTATCAGTGTCCCAAACATTTGTCCCAGTGTACCAGAGAATATTTAAATATGATCATGTTAATATTTAAAGATAATAATGATAACACATTTATGAATATTAACATAATATTAACATAATAAATGAAATATATATATAACATGACTAAATTTGACAATCTGTACATTTTGTTGGAAATGTTTTTTACCTGGAATGAGGCGATCTCTTCGGCAGTCGTAAAGCATTCCTAATTGAAAAGGGCGGCCAAGACAAGCCAGTTCAATGGTCTCAGAGTCAGACATCTTTCTAAAAGTTGACAAAATAAGCGTTAATATAGCCCAAATGACCAAACCTGAAAGAATGAAATGAGGTAATGAAATAGAACCTGATGTATATAATGTATTTACTCAGAATATTTTGGCAATATTTCATATCTGAAAAGTGGATTTGAATATAGCCAATATTGTGCTTGATGGATGTATTACTCTTACTTGCTTTTAAATTTGATTGGTTGCTTGTGGTTTGGATATAAATACTGTAAATATTTGTAATTTGGTTATTATTAATGACTCTTTTTGTTTTAGAAAAGATGGAAGAAAGTCTCATGCAGGTTTGGCACATAATGGTGAGTAAATGATATATAAAATTATTTTTACATTTTCTTTCTTTGGATTATCTTAGTTTTAAACATATCTACTTATTTTAATATTGAAAGTTCAGGACAAGTGTAAGATAATAAAGCTATACATAAAGGGCATTTTAACAGTAGTAAATATAACGGTTGAGGGCATGGTGGAAAGGTCCAGATTAACCTTAATTTAACAAAAAGAAAAAAGTTGCTTATTTTTCACCTGTAGAAACACCTGCAAAATAACAATAAATCAATAAAAGTATGCAGTTATTATTGAGCAATTACTAGAGCATCCTAAAGGAGACCTAATTGCACATATGCTGAAGTATAGCATTTTAGAGATAACATAATTAAATAGTACATACCTTTTTTTGTCCAGTATATTATTTCAGAATGATTTGTCCTTTTCGGTCTGAGTTTCAGACCTTGATCATTGTGGACTGAGTGCTGGGGTTTTGTAGAGTTAAGGCCACACCTTAAAACAGTGTGACAAGCCTCTTAACTAGAAAATAAAATTGTGTAGACATGATCTGAAAGTCATGTGCATACTCTGGCGAGTTGCTTGTGGGAGCTAATAAACAAACTAATAAAAAAGTACATATATAAATGAGTGTAAACTAAGGTTTCTAGGTCTTTACATGTACAAAGAGTTTAATGGAACAGAAACAAATTGTTTAGTATTTTAGCCACAGCTATATAATTTCACAAAACAATTAAAAACAAATTAGCCAGACAAGTTTAAATGAAGCGATATCTGACCTGGTCCATTTCTGTTCATTTTGTTTATTAGTAAGTTTTAGAGCACCACTTTAACTTTACTTAAAAGGTACACACTGGTCATTCATCCTTTAGCATTTATGTCACAAAACAAGATTTGGCTGATTAAGGGTTTATTTTTAGAGGTTAAGGTTTAAGTATATTTACTTTTGAGCAACGTCCCCTTTCCACCTTGCCCTTCAAGAACGTAATAAATGAATCAAGTCAACCAAGCAACAGCTTGTGTAAATATTTTTCTCATATGCCTGCGTGTTTGATGATTGCTGGTTTTCAGTTTCACTGCTTCTGGATTTTTGTACTAATGATTCATAAGGTTGCATTTAAAGTTTCAATTTCATTAACAGTAACAATATCCAAGTTTTGCTTCCTTTTTCCTGAAAATTCTTTATATTTAGATCCTCTGGCTTTGTGCCTGTGGGTACTTCTGCTTTTTGTTTCTTGAATGTCATTTTATTGATTCTTTACATTACCAAAATATATTAATTTGTGACCCTGGACCACAAAACCATGGATCAGTCTTGGAGGTGGATCAGTCCTGTGGGGTTGTTTTACTGTTGCAGGAAGTGGAAATCATGGCTGTATGAAGAACATCATGGATTCTTTGAAGTATTTTTGAAGTAAGAATTGTGATGTCTTTGGTGCTAAAGACTGAATCTGATAATCAATAGACTTTCCTGCAGGACAATCATCCCAAAGTATACATTCAAATCTACTTATTCTTGCTTCAGGGATCAGTCATAGAATGTTCTTGAGAGGCCTGTTCAGTCTCCAGATTTAATTTACATTGAAAATATTTGATTGAGTTTGAAGAAAGTAGTGGCAAAGTGAAAACCAAAGATTATAAGTGATCTGTAAGGTTTTTCAGGCGAGGAAAAGGCCAAGACTGTAGTAGAGAGGTGACAGAAGCTTCTGAGCACAAGCTGCAAAACAAAAACAAAATGGATTTTAAAAGAATGGGTAATAGTAACTGAATGTGATTCAAAGGAGCTGTTGATACCCAGAAATAGTAAAAGATTACATTTCCAGACATTAGAGATAAGCAGACCAGTACCTTCACCTCTTCCAGTCATATGGGGGTGTGGGAAAAAGATCAATTATTCGAGAGTACTGCAGGTATAGCAGTGTCTTCTGGTTTGACCCAGGTCTCTGTCAGGGAAATGAAGTTGACCCTTGAATGACTTCTAATAGATGTAACGAAATCTGCTTTGTTTACCACAGACAGTAATTCTAGAGGTTAATAGGAGAAGAAAATGGTGTATTAGCAGAAGTAGGCAAAATGCACAGGATGTCAGGATTTCTGTGCCTACAGTGTGTGAAGTGTGGTTTGTGAGTGTTATTAATAATAGGGATTTGAAAGTTCATGGTAAAGGTCATTCATAAATGTGAAACAAGCTTCTTTCAACTACCGCTAATTGGCAGCTTCTCTCACAGAGTATTTCTTTTACACTGTTGTTTAGAATAAATATCTGCTGGTAGGTTAGTATTAATTTGTTTACTGCTTACTGGAGTTACTTTTTTTTTTTTTTTTTTTTTGCTAATTGTGTATGTTGTTTGCCCACACATTTATTTAAACCCCCCTTCCTGTCACTGGGAATTTTATGGGTGACTCCCAGGTCCTTTAATACGATGGGTTTAATTTGTTTAAATTCATGCTGCTAGTAATTTTATGCCTTTATTTCACAATGCCAAGAACAAATGAAATACAACTCACTACAAAGCCAAAAAAGTAACTCAAATTTGAATATACTTAATTGAAATGAATCTGTTGTCAGCCAAATCAGACCGAAAGGGCATTTTAGCATCAGCGAAAATGCAAATGGCAGGAGCACTACAATACAGTTGTTAGAACAAGTCCCCACGCCAAGACAATTAGGATCCAGCCCCGTACACCAGATCCCGTCAGAAAATATCAGTTATTCCGGTAACAGAACAACCAGTCAGCAAAGCTGTCGATACCCAAACCCTGTTAACAGCAAGTCTGGTCTGGTATCCAAAATACCCCAAACGAGTGTTAAACAGCCTTCTGTCAGTCAAGAAGTTGACCGGTGAAAACCAGAAAAGAGCTGAAGCAGGAGACGAAGTGATGATAAAGATGTAACAGTTTATTGAACAATTTTAGTTGCGTATGTCTCAATGTTCAGACTTTGTCTGAAGAACAATTCAGTAAGCAGTGATATATCAAACTGATTCATAACAACACCCAATAAAACCTTGGGTTTCCATAAACATATCCTTTTATCTATCTCTCGTTCATACAGACAAAACAGTTCTCGAAACCACACAATCATGAGACTGAACAATAATGAAAATGCATAAGCAAGGAAAATAACCAGAAATATAAAATATAGAAATATAATAAAATGATAAATTAATAATAATAAAATACTTAAATGAAATAATAATAAATGATAAAATAATTATATAATAATCAAATAATAAATAATCAAATAATGAATTTTGTGAATAACTAATGATTGTAAAATTATTATAAATAATTGCGTAAATAAATGATTATAAATGAATAAAAAACAACATACAAATCAAAACACAACACAAACAATTGCATGTAAGGATCTAAGGATCCTTCACAGTATACATTAAAAACTGTTACTAACATCAAGTGCATTTATGGTTAACTGAAACAATTATACATAGTTAAGACTAGTGAATATCATTTGTCATAACATATCTCAATGTAATCTTAAAGTCAGATAGTTTAAAGATAAAAGTTCTAAAATCAGACAACAAAAACTTTCTGAATCTGTCATTGACAGTAAATTTTAAAAATACATAGAAAATGTATAATCTTGCTTCATTACCCAAATGTAGTTGTAATAGTAACAGCAGTATTCATAAAGACTTGTTACCAGTATCAATTACACTTACGGTTAACTGAAACAAGATGAGACTAGTCACTAGTTGACAACATGGATAATGTCAGACAAACATAAAAAAAAAAAAAAAAAACATTTTGAAATTGTTCTGAATGTCAGCCACTCTTGTAAATATTGTAAAAAAAAATTGTGTATAAGTAATACTTTTTGTTACATCCGCTATAGTTGTTTTTGATAAGAAATACATTTGGACTAAAAAAAGGTTTCAATATTAGGCATCTCAGCCTCAGATAGAAAGGCCCTCATCCACAGGAATGTTCACTCTGTCATTCCTCGCAATGATAAAGTATGGTCTGATGTATGTTGTGCTCAAACTCCCAGTGTAGATTGGCTATGGTTGGGTCACTGATGCCATCTCCATAGATTTGCACCGACTAACCTGAACTGACCAACACCACTCTTTTCCATGGCAGCTTCAGTTTTCAACTTCCCAGCCTTTCCATCTGTTATTTTTCCAAACTCAACATTGAGCTTAAAGAGGGAACATTTTCAAGATATTCTAGATCAACTGTTACTAACAATAGCAGAACTCTTGCATTGCCTATTAAAGCATCTTATTAAGTAACGGAAGAAAATAAATAATGACTGAACTGCAGTGACACCTACCAGAATTGGATTTTCAGCCATTGTGGGAGTCCTCTATCCAAGACCTATGTCTGATGTACGATCTTCTCCATTGCTGGTTTAATTGAAGATACGTTCCCTGAGCAGGGCGTGAGTTGTTTAATAAAGTTGATCCACTCACTGGTCATACCTCTGGTCCTGTTCTGATCCTGCAGCCTCACAGATTATCTTACGCTTTGAGTAATGATGCTGACCTGCTTCTAGTTTTCCCTAGTGTTACGCAGTCTCATTTCCAAGAATCCGGAATGTGGATCATTAAAATAAAATAATTTCTGTAGTAAACAGTCCGATGATGTAACAAGCTGTAAGTTTGTATCTACCTTATTTTTCAATGCAGAAGTACTGTATTTTTATAAATATGCAAGGCTTTTGATTCATTAGCACTTATGGGTAAATAACTAGAAGAATAACGAAGTGCTGTAAACTGTTAAACCTTTCACAAACACATACAAATGGCCACGTCTGCTCTCTCATTAAAAAAATAAGATGGATATCATGAGATATTAAAGACTACCTGATAATAGTCAAGGGGTGCAACAAACAATATTCTATACAAATCACATTTGGCTGTTTTTGACATTAATTAGACTTTACGGATTAATCTCATTTTTACACTGAACCCGCAAACATGGGAATGTGGTGACTAAAACACGCTTTTCAGCACTTGATTGGTACCTGGGAACAGAGCAGAGAAAAATCCACAGACAATAATTCCAGCCAGGCATGTACAATATCAAAACTGTTATCTAAGACCGTAGAGTAAAATTCTGTGTGTTCCAGTATTTTTTCATTTTTCATACTTCTCCACCAAGTGACTGACACATACTTTGACAAGCAGTCTCCCAGCCGTTATCTTAAAGTGGTCTTCGGATGCAAAATTCACTTTTACATGTTGTTTGAAAATAAATGTGCTCAGAAATATACTCTTTTTGGAATGTGCCACTTTATGACGTACTAGTATCTTGAGTGACGTTGCACCACTCGCGTCTGGTGTAAACGTTCGGTAAAATTAAGAAAAAAACCCAGATCACAACTTTTAATTGAGACAGTGTGATGCAGGCTTTTCAAAGATACTGAAAGTAAAATATGATGCAGTGCTAATCTGACTATATTGGATCCAACAGTAATGTCGCAAGTATGAGTAAACATGTTTTTACCACTATTGGATTGTCTGTTCCAGACCAGTTTGATATATACTGATTATTTATATGCTTTTAACCCAAATTACCCATATTGATTTCAAAGTACATCACAGCAGCATCAGTCTGTTATTTTAATAAGCAATACTGCCTATAAAAAGAGACCATTCTGCAGAGAGGCTCAAAAACAGGATAGAAAGTAGCCTATTACTTATATATATATATATATATATATATATATATATATATTAAAGTCAACCTCAGAGAACATGAGCCCTTTAAAGTTTCATTCTTGAGCCCATGTGTCTCTGTAACAATATCCAAGTTTTGCTTCCTTTTTCCTGTAAGTCTTGTCAGTTATTTGTATTTGGATCCTCTTGCTCCATGTGCCTATGCACTTTTGCTTCCTTGTTTCTTGAATGTAATTTCACTGATTCTTTGCATTCCCAATCTGCATTCAGATCAGACATTTCTAGTCTAATATATATTTTTTTTTTACTGCTTTACGCTGACTGAGACTTGTTCCAGCACTTAAATATTATTGCTTTTTTGTTGGTTGTGTCTTCAAATGAAAGCATCTGCTAAATTATATATATATATATATAATTTAGCAGATTACGAATAATGCGCATGCTTTTAAAGTGACACCTGCCACTGTGTTTTCCTCATTAAGTTTGTCCTAAAAGCCTGTTGGGGGTTGGGAGGGGGTCTTAGCACTCAGCATACCCGGTAAAAAAAAGTCACCGCTTGCCACTGGTGATGTATTTAGGTCCTATGCCATTAAGTGATTTATAAACGAGTAAAAGTACTTTAAAATCTATCCTAAATATAACTGCAGGTCAGTGTAAGGACCTGAGGACTGGTGTGATATGCTCATATTTTCTGTTTCTAGTCAGAATCCTGGCAGCAGCGTTCTGTATGAGCTGCAGCTGTCTTCTTGGGAGGGCCGGTGAGGAGACTATTGTAATAATCCACCCTGCTGGTGATAAAGGCATGAACAAGTCTTGACTGTAAACAAAACATCTAATTCTCTTAGATGTTTTTGAGATGGTAGTGTGCAGATTTAATTAGTGGCTGACTTCAGAAACACACCAAGATTCTTGAGTCAAGGTATGCATTTACCTTAAGAATTCGTCTTTATTTCACAATGACTTCAATTTCCTCCTTGTTTCACTGAAGAAAGTTTTGGCACATCCAACTGTTAATTTTATCAATGCATTGGCAGAGGGAATCGATGGGGCTGTAGTAGTTTGGCAATAAGGCTATGTAAATCTGGGTATCATCTGCATAGCTGTGATATGCAATTTGGTTATTTCTCATTATTTGACTCAGTGGGAACATATACTGGCTAAACAAGAGAGTGCTCTCCTATATTCACATAATAGTCTAATTATGACTTGGACCATTTTAGGACCATCCCAGAAAGCCTGACCCCGTTTTCCAGTCTCTCTAGAAGAATGTTATGATCGACAGTGTCGATCTAAGCAATTATCATTTATTATCTTTATGAGTGCTGTCTCTGTGCTGTGATGCATTTGGAAACCAGATTTAAAATTGTCCAGGTATCCATTTAAATTTAAGTAGTAGTTCAGCTGGTTGTTAAAAACAACCTTTTCAATAATCTTGCCTATAAAAGGAAGATTTGATATTGGTCTATAGTTGCTCAATATGGTGTTCAAATATCGAAAACAAATGCAGTTTTCAGGAAGTTTGGAAAGGTCCCAGAAAGAAGTGAGGCATTCACCACTTCCTCAACTTCAGAATCAGAATCAGAAAGAGCTTTATTGCCAAGTATGCTTGCGCATACAAGGAATTTGTTTTTGTGACATTAGCTTCCAGTGTACATAGACAACAACACAGACAATAAAAAAAAAAAATAATAAATAAATAAATAAAGGTAATAGAGAATAGAAAAAATATATATGTAAATATAAATATAAATATAAATATAAATATTTATATAGAAAAATGGATTAAGAAATAAGTGGCATATACAGTTGTGCTATTGATGCTTGATGAAAGTTATTGCACATATTTTTATTGCACAACGGGGTGAACATTTAGCTGTTCATAAGTCGGATTGCCTGGGGGAAAAAACTGTTCTTGTGCCTGGTTGTCCTGGTGTTAGGGGCTCTGTAGCGCCGGCCAGATGGCAAAGGTTCAAAGAGTGAATGGCTTGGATGTGAGGGATCCAGGGTGATTTTCTGAGCTCTTTTCTTCACCCTGGATGTATACAGTTCTTGAAGGGTGGGCAGGGGAGCACCAATAATCCTCTCTGCAGTCCGAACTGTTCTCTGTAATCTTCTGATGTCTGATTTTGTAGCTGAGACAAACCAGACAGTTATTGATGTGCACAGAACAGACTCGATGACAGCTGAGTAGAACTGTTTTAACAACTCCTGTGGTAGGTTGAACTTCTTCAGCTGGCGAAGGAAGTACAATCTTTGTTGGGCCTTTTTTACAATGGAGTCAATGTGAGTGTCCCACTTCATGTCCTGGGAGATGAAAGATCCCAGGAACTTAAATGTCTCCACTGTAGCCACAGTGCTGTCCATGATGGTGAGGGGGGAAAGTGCAGGGGGGTTCCTCCTGAAGTCCACTATCATCTCTACTGTTTTGAGCGTGTTGAGCTCCAGGTTGTTATGACTGCACCAGACAGCCAGCTCTTTTACCTCCTGTCTGTAAGCAGACTCATCACCGTCCTGAATGAGGCCGATAAGTGTGGTGTCATCCGCAAACTTCAGGAGCTTGACAGAGGAGTCTTTAGAGGTGCAGTCATTGGTGTAGAGGGAGAAGAGCAGTGGGGAGAGAACACAACCCTGAGGGGCGCCGGTGCTGATAGTGCGACTGCTGGACATGAATTTCCCCATTCTCACCTGCTGTTGCCTATCTGTCAGAAAGCTGTTGATCCATTGACAGAGAGGGCTGGGAACAGAGAGCTGGAGCAGTTTGGTTTGGAGGAGTGTAGGAATGATGGTATTGAAAGCTGAACTGAAGTCCACAAACAGGATCCTCACGTAAGTCCCTGGCCGGTCTAGATGTTGCAGAATGTAATGTAATCCCATGTTGACTACATCATCTACAGATCTGTTTGCTCGGTAAGCAAACTGCAGGGGGTCCAGTAAGGGTCCAGTAATGTCCTTCAGATAGGCCAGAACCAGTTTCTCAAACGACTTCATGACGACAGACGTTAGCGCCACAGGTCTGTAGTCGTTAAGTCCTGTTATCTTGGGTTTCTTGGGAATGGGGATGATGGTGGAGCGCTTGAAGCAGGCAGGGACTTCACACAACGCAAGAGATTTGTTGAAAATTTGTGAAAAAATGGGGGCCAGCTCATCAGCACAGGTTTTCAGACAGACTGGTGACACACTGTCTGGACCTGATGCCTTTTTTCTTTTGTTTTTCCTGAAGACCTGGCACACGTTGTTTTCAGTTAATTGTAAGGCAGGAGGGGGGGAGAGGGGGGTTGCTGGAGGTGTTGATGGTTGTGAGAAGAGATCGTCTGAGCAGGTGTGGGGGCTTTCAAATCTACAATAAAATTCATTCAGGTCTTCAGAAAGTCGTTGATTCGCCTCAGTGTATGGGGATGGTGTCTTGTAATTTGTGATGGCTTTCAGACCGGTCCACACTGAAGATGGGTCGTTAGAAATGAACTGATCTTCTAACCTTTTTGCATAGGTCCTTTTAGCCACTCTAATCTCCTTATTCAGTGTGTTCTGGCCTGATTGTACACAGCTCTATCCCCTTTCCTGTAGGCATCCTCTTTGGCCTGACGAAGATGTCTGAGTTTTGCTGTAAACCATGGCTTATCATTGCTGAATGTTAGATAAGTTCTGGTAGGAATGCATATATCCTCACAGAAACTGATGTATGAAGTAACAGTCTCTGTGAGCTCGTCCAGGTCTGTGGCAGCAGCTTCGAAAATACTCCAATCAGTCAATCCAAAACAGGCTTGTAAGGCCTGCTCTGTTTCGGTGGTCCATCTCTTCACAGTCTTTACTACAGGTTTAGCAGATTTAAGTTTTTGCCTGTAGGTTGGAATAAGGTGAACCACGCAGTGATCAGAGAGCCCCAAAGCCGCCCGCGCAACAGAGTGATATGCGTCTTTAATTGTTGTGTAACAATGATCCAATATATTACTGTCTCTGGTGGGACATGTAACATGCTGTCTGTATTTTGGCAGTTCACGGGAGAGATTTGCTTTGTTAAAATCCCCAAGAATGATTAAAACAGAGTCCGGGTGTTTTTGCTCCGTGTCCGTGATCTGATCGGTGAGTTTCTCTAACGCCACGCTCACATTTGCTTGCGGTGGAATGTAAACACTCACCAGAATAAACGAGCAAAACTCTCGCGGCGAATAGAACGGCTTACAGTTAATAAAGAGCGCTTCTAGGTCAAAACAGCACATCTTCTTTAACACTGTTACATCTGTACACCACCTCTCATTGATGTAAAAGCACGTCCCGCCGCCACGTGATTTCCCCGTTGATTCCGCGTCGCGGTCCGCTCTGAACAGCCGATGGCCCGGCAAATGAAGCGCGCTGTCTGGGATCCCGTCGTTTAGCCAGGTTTCCGTGAAACACAGAGCAGCAGAGTGTGAGAAATCCTTGTTTGTCCGGGAGAGCAGAAGGAGTTCGTCCGTTTTGTTGGGTAGAGAGCGGAGATTCGCTAGGTGTATACTAGGCAGTGAAGTACGGAATCCCCGCTGACGAAGCTTTATGAGCGCTCTTCTTCCCCGTCTGCGCGTCCTCAAGCGCCTGATTAGCGCTGCCGCTCCGCCAACTACGATGTTCACCAAAACGTCCGAGTAATCAAAAACTGGTAGAAAGTTTTGTGGTGAGTTCTGCCGAATGTTCAGCAGTTCATCCCTGGTGAAACTGATTGTGTTTGTAAAACAAAAAACAGGAAAAACTAACAAAAACACCAAAACAACTGGAGAGCTAAGCACAGAGGCTGCCATCTGCGGCGCCATCTTGCATGTTATGTTGCTTGTTGCTTGTTCAACAAGTTATGTTGTTATGTTGCTTGTTCAACACTATTGCCAGTAAGTTACTGTAATTAAGAGTTACAGTAACAAACTGTATTTGATTTACAGTTGCAAACTGTACTGTTTTACAGTAAATTACTGTAATTCATTCATTTAAAATTTTTTAAATAGAATTAATTTTATTTTTACTCTGTAATACTGGTATTCAATTAAAACAGACACACTAATTATAAAATATCAAATTCTTTAAAACATTGCATGTATAACACTTAAAAATACAGTCTTCCGATGTTGGAACAGTGAATCTTCACCATTTCTCCTGTCTTAGAATGTTTTGTAGTGCATTACGTTGTATCATCTGGATTTATCCTTGCAAAGAATCTTTAGGCAACAGGTATAGGTAAATAGGTAAAAAGGACAAACAGTCAAAGAATACATAGCCATCTGCAAAACCCAGATACTGTTCCAAAACGTGGCCACCACCTTTGCTCACCATCCACTTTGACAGATATGTCTTCTCTGAAAAACAAGAAGTAGAAATGGCACACTTTTAAAAGGAAAACCCCATATAGAATACACAAACCTCTCAAAACCATAGTTGTTCTCTTACCATGAATTATCATTCTCAGGGTGGCTGGCATGCTCGTCTTTCTTGATGCTTCACTGCAGTTGCCTTAAGAACACAAATACAAAAAAAAATGCAGTAAATCTAAAATTCCACTTAAAAACTATAACAAGCTAATTCTAAAACTAGAAAGGCAGCTAGCCATAACACTTGAGTTAACCTAGCTAACATACGATTTTACTTTCTCATTAGGCTACTGGCCAACATTAACTACTAACATTTGAACAAAAACTTCACATTAGCTAAACTAACGTTAATATAAGACAAGCGTTGCTCGTTACAAACTATTTTAACTCAGTAACTTAATTCCATAAGCTGACAAAAGTCATTTGGAAGGACAACGCAGTTTACCATAGTAAAGTTACCGCCATGTTGACGGGTAAATGTTACGGGTAAAAGGTTAAACTAGTAGAGCGATGCCCCCGTATATTTCTGATGTACAGTACTCCAAGCGCTCACACTGTTTCTGGCATGAATGACAAATGGATTTTCGTTGGTTGTGGTGGTGTAGGGCAAATGTCAATCCAAACGTAAGAAATGAACAAAATAAAGCAACCTCAATAGAATGGTACCAAAGAGGCTGTTACAGCAAATACAGTAGTATACAGCAATTATACTACTGTATACATTATATATGTGCTCTGACATCACAGAAAATTCCCATAATGCAAAGGGTACTACAGTTCCTTACTGTAAAGGGAATTTGCAGTATCATACAAGGTGATATACAGCAAACAACTGTAGAAATTACAGAAATGTATAACATAGTGTTGTAGTACTTGAGTCCAGACTCGAGATGTTTTTCTGTTGTCTCGGACTTGACTTGGACTCGTTAGTATTTTGACTTGGACTTGTCTCTGACTTGGTCGTTGGACTTGACCGAGTCCAACTATATACAACGTTATGTTTTTTTTTGTCCTTCATAACAAAACCCTTGATGGAGCGCCCTTGTTCATAAAACTGGTTATGTTATTGGTTGCCTGGCTGCGCGTGTCCATCAATCATTTTTACGTTGGCCCACAGACACGATGTCGGCGAGCAGCAGCATTATACAGTTTGGTTTTAAAAACGACGGTGCACTAAAGAGGAGGAAACACAAGGCCACCTGCAAATTTTGCAACAATGTGTTTTCATCGGGGCAAGGGAAAAAAGTAAAAATAGTACTTCCAGAGTGTGGATTTGTGGAGTAGAGGGCTTAGGCTTTCGGCAAAACGGGTTTAACTGTCTGTGTATGTTTTATGCATAAGTCATTGAGGCAGTCTCATTTGAGAAAATGAACCGATATATTTCAAACCTAGAAATAAATTATAGTATTTTACGCCTCACAGTGAATAGCAGTCTACTTGATTGCGATTACAACTGCGCCAACAAATGCGACCTCTGGAGGATGCCGCAGCTGTCACAATGAGAGTCTAAAGATCCAAATGCGAATGCAAAAAAGAGAGTTTATTGAATGACAGCAAGGAGAAAAGAAGAAAACCAGCAGAAACTCAGCCGAGATGAATAACACGTTCGAATCAGATGCGGGGTGAAGACCCAGACAGCCGAACGGTCCAAAACATCCGAAACAGGATACAATCCGAGAGGAGAGGGTAACTCCTAATAAAGTGCAGAACTCCAAGCTGGCAGGACAAGAAACTGGAACACAGGCGAGCTAACAGAGAAACAAGACTGGATTAACAAACCGACAAACACACCACGCAAAGTCAGCCTAATAAAGGCAGCGCAAACGAGCCGCAGCTGTAGCGCTCTGATTAGAGTCACCTGCTGCTTTTTTATGAAATATTCCTCAACTGGGTCTTCTGTGATTCAGATTGGGATTTGTGTAGATTTTAAGATTTGTTTGTCATCTGGACGTGGGTGTTACGGATGATTATGTGCTCTGGATCCCATCATAAAACCTACTGAAAATGTGAAATTGCTGTTAGCAGAATTGCTATGCTTAAAGTAAATAAAATTGCCTGATTTGATCCAATTGGTATTGTTACTCTGCACAAGTTTTTTAATCATTACTAATAATAATGCAAAATGATTATCTTAGAATAGAAAATATGCTGTCTCTCACATCACATAAATTAGCAATAGTTAAGTATGTGGTATTAAAGAGGATTCTTTTCTTTCCTGTTTTGACTGTTTCATTTGGTCTCTGACTTGACTTGGACTCGGACTTGACTTGGACTCGACTAGTCCTGGACTTGGACTCGACTAGTCCTGGACTTGGACTTGACTTGGACTTGGCAAAGGTGGACTTGATTACAACCCTGGTCTAACAGCGCAAGCCCTAGATATTCAAAAGATAAGTACTGACCAAATGACATTTGCTTGCATTGATAAACATCTTTAAACTGAGCAGCCTCTCTATATCTCCACCTCTCAGCTCTGCAGACACATGAAAGTAAAGGGGCTGTTTCATTGAGCACTGTTGCACTGCAGCTGTCTTCTAGCCATGTTTAGTTTAAAAACATAAAATGTAGGTTGTTTGCGTTTATTAAGGTATTTATCAGAAATTATTTATTTTTTTAGTGAGCAAATGTTTTGATGAACTTGATGGCATTACTTTTTAAAAACAGAAATAGGGAAAGCTACAGGCACACTGGGTTCACTAAAAAGAAAACAAATACTTAAATAGAACAAAAAGTGCAAGGGTCAAGTGTTGTTTTTTATTATTAGATTATTATTATATTTATTAATAAATGTACATTGCCAGTCAGAAGTTTGGAATAATTGACCAGTTGGGTTATACTTTATTTTAGAGTGTTCTTGTTACAGTGTTATTATATCTTTAAGTAATATTTATTAACTACTGTATGTACTTTTGGTTAGAGTTAGGATAAGGGTTTGGTTTAGGGTTAGTTGCATGTATGCATTATGCATAATTTATTGTTATTACTACTATAGTAAGTACAGTAACGTAACCAGCACTGTAGATTCTTTGATGAATAAAAGTTGAAAAGAACAGCATTTGAAATAGAAATCTTTTGTATCATTATAAATTTATTTATTTTTTAATTATGTAATTTTTAATGTTGAATTAAAAATTCAATACAGTAGTAATGTCCATTACTCAGAAATTGAAATATGAAACATTTTGTGATCCATGGACCACTATATATTAGATCACTAATGTTTAATTTGCTTCACTAGTTCTGATTCTAAAGAGCAGACAGAAAACACATGTATTGCTGAAATATTATTAGGGTAAATGACTCTCAGGTGAACGTAATTTCCATTGTCAGACAGTTATATTTTATTGGGTCACTGTGGACCAAGTTCAAGATATTTTAAACATATATTTTATATTCTTTTTGCTTCAGTAAAGGAGAGACATGTAAAGGAGTTGAAAAATGTTGACAAATTTTGAAACTGCTATGCTGTTCTCGGCTCTTCACCAAATCTTTTGCACACATCTTTTCATTTATTATTTTCTATTTTTTTATTTAAAAATTGTTTATTAATTTTTTTTTCATATAATTATTAGATATTATATTTGTGCACTTCACAAACCAGTCATTTTTAGTGCTAGATACTATTTAAAGGGATAGTTCACTTTGAAATTAAATTTTGATATGTTTTAGTTTACCCCAAGGGCATCCAAGATGTAGGTGTCCTTGTTTCCGCAGTAGTTTCAATTTTGATATTTTTAGGTCCAGCCGTTCTTGTCTGTCAGTCATATAATGCATGCCTATGGTCACCTCGCAAAAGAAAATGCACAGATTCAAATTAAACAGTCCAAATTAAACAATTCCCCATCGTAAGTACACATTGATGACCTAAGACACGAAACGAGCGGTTTGTGTGAGAAAACGAACAGTATTTATGTTGTTTTTTTACCTTTTGTAAATAACCACATCCAAGTTGAAGTGCGCGCGCTTCCTGGTGTGTGAGCACGCCGGCGCTAACGTTACTCCCGGAAAGCTCCGGAAGTAATCTCTCGCGCGTGAACGTCACTCATTGTTTACACCAGTGGTTCTCAACCTTTTTACCGTGGCGTACCCCCTGGTGCATTTAACGTTCTTCTGAGTACCCCCACTTAGACTTAAGTCACACCTTTTCCATTAAGGGATAAAAATTCCCCCCTTTAAATTGATGTACACATGAATTTTAGCTTTTATAGAGGCATCTTAATATTCTATTAAGTGTATTATGTAACCCTGGACTACAAAACCAGTCTTAAGTAGCACGGGTATACCTGTAGCAAAGGCCAAAAATACATTGTAGGGTCAAAATGACCAATTTTTCTTTCATGCCAAAAATCATTAGGATATTAAGTAAAGATCATGTTCTCTAAAGATATTTTGTAAAATTCCTACTGTAAATATATCAAAACTTAATTTCTGATTAGTAATATGCATTGCTAAGAACTTCATTTTCAACTTTAAATTGATTTTCTCAATATTTTGAAAATTCCAGCTTTTCAAATAGTTGTATCTTGGCCAAATATTGTCCAATATTAATATTAATAAATTGCCAGTAGGTGGCAGTATGATCTTAATGAGTGAGACGTCACGTATTCATTCATTAAGGAAGCAAACGGTTCACTGACTCTCCGAATCGTTCAAATCCAATCGTCCACTTCTGTTGCGGATTTCGTTGCAACTGTTTTGTTGAAAACATAAACAGTAATGTAAGCTATATTTAAAATGTAAAATCCTCACTTAATAATACATTTTTGTTTAACTGTTATATAAAATCAAAATTTGCAATCGATTATATTCAGAGAAAACTGTATCGAAATGAGTTTCTTAAATCAATCTTTATGTAGCCTACAGTCTGTCAATATTTGTTGCTATTAAGTGCTACAGAGCTAACGTTAACGTTACTTTAAACACGCAATGAACAGCAGCGCGTTTTGCTAAAGCAGCATGCTCTGCGGGCATCTTACCACACGCACGCTGCTGGTGTGGTTACAGTCGGTTTTAACCGCAAGAGATGAGGTAATTTGATGTAATTTGACTGTTCATGGAACTCCCATTTTCCTGTTTTATAATAAAAGCTTGTCAGAAATACATGCTCGGTTTTAATGTTACTTTAAATTGTGGTAGAATTAAATGAATGGCAAAGCTCAGCGTTTTGTTCGCGTACCCCCTTCCGCCACCTCACGTACCCCAGGGGTACGCGTACCCCCGTTTGAGAACCACTGGTTTACACAGAACAGAGATTGTAAGTAAGACGGCTAACAGAAATGGTACTCGTTTGCGCTTATCCGGAATGTTTAAACAAGAAATGGTTAAAAAGGTATGTTTAGGGATGTTTAAAAAAGAAAAGAGTTACTTGTGCTGGCGCAATGGATCACGTCCTGCGCTTTCCGGGAGTAGCGCCGGCGCATCAATAAGCCAGAATGCGTGCCCCCTTCAACTTGGACGTGATTGTTTACAAGAGGTAAAAACGGTATAAATACTGTTCGTTTTCTCACACAAACCACTCGTTTCGTGTCTTAGGCCATCAATGTGTACTTATGATGGAGAATTGTTTAATTTGGACTTTTTAATTTGAATCTGTGCGTTTTCTTTTGTGAGGTGACCATAGGCATGCATTATATGACTGACAGACAAGAACGGTTGACCTAAAAATATCAGAATTGAAACTACTGCGGAAACAAAGACACCTACATCTTGGATGCCCTTGGGGTAAGCTAAAACATATCAAAATTTAATTTGATATTTGATAAGTGTTTAGCACACTATACTTCCAGTGCTTATATAATAAGAGGCTGTGGAAAAGAAAAACTGAAATGGATTTATTGTCATCCAGCCATTGATCAGCAGCAAGTAAAAAATAAATTGTTGTCTTTTAGGATTTTAAGTGCATGTCAGGGTCCATAACAGGATGTAGAACTTTATTTTGATAGCATCTTTTAAAACAAAAATTTTACAAAGTGCTTTACAGTAGACATATGCAAGAAGAAAAATAAAATCTTTAATGTTTTCGGTGATGTGCATCTATCTTTTGTATGATGAATAGAGATGTTAATAAACCATAGAAACAGTTTAACTGACTGTCTTGTCTTCTTTTTGTGCGTTTTGCTTCTCTATGTGAATTCTTTTTCTTTCTTCTTCCTCTTTAAATTTGTTCTCTTCGTAGATTCTCTTCTTCTCTTCTTCTCTCATTATCTGTATATTTCTTTCGTATTCAATTCTATTGTATTGTTCCTGGAGTGCTTGTTTTTCTGCTTGGATTCTGCATCGCTCTTCCGCTGCTCTTTGCTCCTCTCTCGCTCTCACTAATTCTGTTTGTTGTTGCATTCTCCACAATTCCTCCTCTGCTGCTTCAGCTCTCCTACGTTCCCTATTTTCACCGGAGTTATCATTTCCCATTTTCAGTGTTTTGAAGATGGAAAGCTGTTGAGAGAAAGAGAAACATATGTTCATTAAAATATTAGAAATTCGCAAACATCAAACACAAACATCCTATTAATATGTATGGGATGTAAATATCTCCTCTGTGAACTCCATACTTTTCCTTACTTAGACATGAATCCTCATTCAAATCCCCATTAAATAAAAATTTTTGTTTTTAGTATAAATATTATTTTCATTTCAAATGTGCAGGCTTTATTTTTTATTTAAAAGAATTGTTTTAAAGAAAGAAAACTGCAATTAATACGCTACTTTATGAGTTTTTTTTTCAAGTGCATGTTTTACTGTTCCACATCTGTCGAGCTATTGAGCTTGCATCTGCAGCACTTTGAATATTATAACTATAATAGTTTTTTTCTTTAAAAAAAGCATGAATTCTCATTGTCAGACTAATTACAGCATTTTAACACCTCTAATTTAAACATATAGTCTGTAATATAGCACGTTAGATTATTTTTTTACTGTAAGAATTGTTTAAAATATTAGTTCACTTAAATCTGTAATCATACAATAAGCCAACCACTAGATGTTATAGTATTTTAGTATCCTGTTATAACCTTCTGTCTCTTAAAGGAGACGATGATGCTTATCAAAAAATTGGATATATGCTGAATATTCTGCATGTCATAGTCATGCCTCTTTCTGATTGTCATTATTACAGTTATTGAAAAAACTACAGCCATCAGTAAAATAGCTTTAAATAACAACATACCTGCTTTTTCTTGATAATTTAGTAGTTTTTTGTGTCTTGATTCATCCAGTTCTTGAGTACCGTTGGTGTGTGTGGGTGTGTATGTGTGTAAACTACTAGAGTAAGGCACTTTTATACAGTGCTGAGGAGTGGCAATGCTGTGATTTGACACATTTGTCACTGATCGGCCAATGAGACAGCACTGTGGAGGACATGAGAGGTTGGTTATTTTAGCATTTCCTTTCAGATCAGTCTTATATTCTGTATTTTAGGTGTGTTAACTGCTAATTTTACTGTTAAAAAGTTACATTAAGTTTAGTTTAGTTTTAGTTTAATGCTTTTTTAAAAGAAGTGAAAATACATTGAGGCAATGCAAACCAAGGAAATCGTTTTTTCAGGAGATAAAAGTGTAGATGGGTTCCTGTGATCTTTACATTTGTTAATAATTTAATACTAATTTGAAGTTCTTCACCTAAGTGGCATAAGCTCCACCCACTTTATTGTTGACTACTAAAGGGTCATGCTTAAAGGGATAGTTCACTCAAAAATGAAAATTAGCCCATTATTTACATCCTAGTTGTATATAACTTCCTTCTTTCAGATGAATGCAATCAGAGTTATACTAACATTATCCTGGCACTCCCAAGCTTTAAAGGTGCATTAGGTGACTGTCTTCAGAAACATTTTTTGTTATGCTGGTTAAAAGTTTTTTTACACCCTGATAGCAATCATTAAGTTAACCATTTAACTGTCACCCGTCCCCTCAGTTCAATGCCTTTTCTTCACCATATTGCAAAAAAATCCTAATCTAATCTTGACAAACTATGCTATTTTACCATTTTCTGTATTACAAATTATGTAGGAAAAGTAATAGATTAATATATGACAAGACTGCACCTCAAAAACTTTCTTTGCTGCCTTTTTCCCTATCATGCTTTAGAAATCATAAGAAATCATATATCACTTGAAAACTTAAAATCTCAAAATTCATCCTTTGAAAACCATTTTAAAATCAGACATGTACATCAAAATCATATAACATTTTTTTTTTCCGTTCAGGAATTATAAAAATATACGTTTGAATACTGCATTTTCAATTCTATGTTCAAAAATGGGAGTGACAGTTAAAGGGTTACGTCGATCACGTCGGCTAGACCGTGAGAAAGAGCGTGCCTTCAACGTGCTTCATTCGGCTGCACTCTGCAAGGGATTCTTTCGGGAAGAATGTCTCTAAAGAAGTGTGGTTTTGGTTGTAAGGCAAAGATAACTTTGCTCAGCTTCCCGAAAAAGCCAGCGTTACGCGAACAGTGGATGCAGTTCGTTTTCCGGGGCAGCAATGGAGTTTAGCAAGTGAGTTTCATATACAAGGACCAGTTCAACGCTGAACTTGTACATTGTTTGATACTGAAAGATGGAGTGGTCCCAGCTATAAAAGATCCCGGTAATGATTCAGAACTCCAGATGGTAAGTGAAACAACATCAAATGTCTGTGTATTATTGGCAATCCCAGCGCGAGTGATCCAGAAGTTCGGCTTTTTCCGGAGAAAATCGGAAAGCTGTATTTTTCTTTTATAAATATAATAAAACTAAAGACTTTTTGGAGATATTAAGGATACATTACTACTCTATAGGGAACCCCGGAGTATGAAGCACGAGGGAATCTGCGATGAATCAAACATCAAATAAAGTGAAAAGACAGGGAACCAAAAATAGTACATTAGTCACCAGGTGCCCTGTTCAAAATAGCTGCATTTTAGATATCTCTAATCAGTTAAATAGCATGAGTTATTACTCCACCACAGCGTGTGACGTCATTAACAATGGCGCTACATTGCAGTGTTGCCAAGTCCGCAGTTTTCTCGCGGAATTGGACTACTTTCATACTGTTGCCGCGGGTTGTTTTTCATGTCCGCGGGTTGAAGCGACCCCAATAACGCAATATTTAGCCCCTGGACTGCTAAATTTACCAGAGGAACCCCACCACAAAACATAACATAACGCGATTTTTACTGGGGGACCACCCACAAAATGCGATTGGGCTACTTTTGGGATAGTTTTGAGTAGCAATTGGGCGGGTTTTGTTGTGAAAACCTGGCAACACTGCTACATGATGTTGAACTAATGTGGTTCACATGACAGAGATGCAGCCGTGTTCGGGGAAACAGTCGTGAACAGCTAGTTCATTTCCACAACAATGTATCGTTCTGTGGGGGTTAATCAGTGAGTTATGTTGTTGTACGGGAAACGCACCCCTGAATGGCAATTCAAATCTGATAGCTAAATGAATGAGAACAGGTTGAAAATAGTCCCTTACATATTACACCGATCACAGGTCATGATACTCATGAAATGCAGTTTTCAGATGTTTATATTATGTTTCTCGAGGTTTATCAAATATGCAAAGCTCTTGTGACTAATGGACAGATGTTGTTCAAAACACCTCCTTAATTTCATACGATGATGGCATGTTAAAGACTGTGTCAAGGGGAATATTTTGAAGTAGTTTTGAGTCATAAAACTTAGAATATCCTGTCCTATGTGTAAATATCAAGAACACTTTGATTCTCATTTGATGACTCAAGTCGTTTTCATAATAGTGTTAAACCCCTAAATATTTTGCCTATAAGTAAAAAAAAAAAGTAGCTACATCAGCATTTCCCATTAATTACCTACACTCTGGCCACCACAGTTTTCGTAAACCAACTTCTCATAATGACATAAAATGTTGTTGATGATGTGTTCGGTGCCATTGTTTGGTAAACCATTTGTCAAACAAACTTCATCTCCACATGTGCTGTGAGTTTATTGTAGCCTGCATTTGGTAACATAACGGATACCATTTATGCATTATTTTCACATTTACATAATTGTTTTTTTGAACAGGTGATTACAATATTACACCAGAATCTTGCACATGAAGAAATTAAAGTATTGTGAGTTTCCAAATAAAAGAATAGCCTACACTTGCTATAAAATGATTTCAGTTAAATTTATTTTAAAGTGTAGTTGTTTTACACCAGTAATATATTATTAATAGTACTACTACTAATAATAATATAAAATTATTTATGATTTTATTATATTTTAATTGGGCTAAGTTTAGAATATATACCGAAACACTATCACAACTAAAAGGTTTGCATCCACTTTATAGTCCAGGTAGCCAAGTGAATACTCTTTAATCTGTTCAGTTTGGACACAAATAAAAATTAACTGGAGCTCTTAAAACTCTCACAAATGCACCAGATTGATACATTTAACTTTATAATGTACAAAATTTGCATGCATCCCCAGACTTCTCTTTGGGAAATACTGGGTACAATATAATCTGAATTATATTTTGGTTATACAATCATTTAATTTGTTGTTATACAAAATATAATATAGGTATTTGTATATTTGTTTTTGTTTTTTTATGTATACATTTGGATGCAGGGATGTATTCCCGTTCAGGCACAAGAACAGAGGTCAGACACTGATGTTGACTTCTAAGGTCTGACTCAAACAGAATAGAAACAGAAACAACTGTTTTAATTTCTAGCTTTCTGATAGTTTGTCGCCATCTGCCAGTGTGCTTGGGTAATATACATTGTATTGCAGGGGTTAAATTTTTATTTATTTTTTTTCATTAAATCTCTGGTGGTGAGGACATCATTTGAGCTAGTTTAAGGAGAAAATAAAATATAATAGAAAAGAAATATAAAATAAAATAAAATAAAAAAATAATACATAATAAATAAAATAAATGTCCACTTTTACTGAGGTAATCATCTCCAACCCCCCAAAACTTGTCTATTTTAACCATTAGATTCGGACGATTACCACCTTTGTATTTAAATTTTCACTGCTAAATTTAAACGTGCTTTTGCTCCTCGTCTGGTGCTGAGCCAGATTTTCGCGCTCAGTGCTTTCAGCCTATATTTATGTCTATGTTTTAACCACATAAAAATAATGTTTCAGTCACTTAAATGAATTATCAACAGAAAAAGACATTTGTTAAATACACAATGATCTTTCTGAGTTTGTTAAATGCATGTGTTTAAAGGAAACGACAATAATCCTTTCAATTAAAATCTGTATTTTATTCATATAGAACACCCCTATACTGTTAACTGTACAGAAAAAAACGATTTGTTTATTATTCTGCAAAGCATTATATTTAAGATTAATATTTAGCTCAAATATAGCCTATGTTTAGAATCAAATGTTCTGAAACGGTCTTAAAATATAGAGCCGTCATTCAAGGGCATAAATTTCATCTAACAGTAGGGGGGGACATAAAATTTCTTAAGAGCAATTTTGAAGGGGACTCAAATAATGTACTTGTATTGGTAGATATGTGTAGCGTGGAGAACGTGTTTAAATAGGCTATGACAGGGTTCCTCAATTAGTTTTCACCGAGGGCCAAATTCTGCCAACAATACCAAGCTGAAAGCCACCGACCATGTTATGACCAAAATGTTTGCTCTTGTTGTTGCTGCTGTTTTTGTTTTTATTGTTTTTTTTTTTGTTGTTGTTCAAAGAGTCAGAAGATAAATATTCTTATATAATTTTTTTTTTTTTTTTTTTCACAGAAGTCTTTTTTATTCAAACAATTATGAACATTTTTGTATTCAGATACAGAAAACGAAATAACTTCCCCGGTTGAATATTAAAAACAAAGGAACAAACTAAAAATCTGGATTTCCATGTCAACTGTTCCTGCTCACACTGGGTCTGCACTTTCCCTAATTGCAAATTTAATTATTAGCATCTATCAGCATTAGCCTAATATTTTTAGATTTTTGGGGGATCAAACTGTGGGTCACTGTGTCCCAACCAGACGTAACACGATAAAAGGTAGGCTATCTTTTCCATGTAGTTTTTTTCCCAACCATGCGCGCAGTGACAGGCGAAAGGGATTTTATTTTTCGAAATGGTTTCAATTTCTGCGACGTCGCGGCTGGAACAACATACAAACTATGACAGTGATAATCCCAGGTATTGATTACATGCTTTATTCATTGTTAAAATAGTCTAATGTGAGTTTGAATATCATATTGCGTGACATTTATAGCCATACTGAAAGCAACAACAGATTACATCCGATCTAAAAATAAAATAAAATAAAACAAACATTAAAACTGCGAACTTAATGCGGACCAACAAGTGTTTTCCATGACAAAAAAGGTATCAGACACTCGGTATGTAGTTTTAATAATATTAAATATTTAAATTGCTATTTATATATGTTTAATATTTATTAATTAGATTACAAATTTGTTCATTTCATTGTGAGTACCGTGTGTTCTCGCTTTTGAATGGCTGTGATATATATTTAAATGATTCTGTCGCATTGCGTTGTTGCATCGTGTCTGGTTAGGAGTGTGAAGCGGCTTACACACCGAACGCGGAAAGATTTTAAACTTTGACCGCGGCTTGTGCGCCAGTGGTGCGCTCCGCTGCTCGTGCGCTTAAAAGTCGATGCAGCAACAAACCGTCCTCGCGAGGCGCAAACCAAGCCAACTGAATAGATTTTATAGCGTAGTGCTTTATGCGTTTGGTGTGAAAGCCCTCAAAAGGCTGAATTTTCATGCCACATTATTTGAAATTAGCGCGGGCCAAATAATTTTCTCTCACGGGCCGCCTATTGAGGAACCCTGGGCTATGAGTTCGGTTCATAGGTTCACCACGCGGTCAATGCTAATTATTGAATTAGCCTATTTTGCGTCCTCCACATACTCCACCTATTTGTTTCGTCTGGGACTGAGGACATCTCTTATATAGATATTCAACCGTGGCAAGCCCACTAATCTGCCACTTAACACCATTTTGAGCAAAACCCAACACATCGGTAGGTCTGCAATATTAGCCTAGTTCACACATAGGCTTATGTGGATAACAAGCTACGATATTAAACTTGATAGCTAAACTTAATAACCTTATAATCGCTCATAGAAAAATACATCGGATATCATCATTTTGTCATGACAAATTTAATCATTATCCAGCATAATCTTTATTAATCACTTCACCCGATGTTTAAAGTAACTTAGCCTTGACAGGCTAAGTAGGCCTACACATAATAGGCTACTTTGCTCTCTCGTGTGTGTATTAGGGATTTGCGTATCGATCCATTCCTGAAGTATTGATATATACGGACGTGAGTATCTAAAGCATCGATCCTCAAACTAAAAATATCGATACTAAGGTGCATCTTATTGACCAGTGGTTTTGTTTATTTAACAAACAAACAAAACAAAAAAATGCGTACAATATGCACTGAATTGGACTGTTTTCCTGATCGTTTAAAAACACGCAGATGTTGCAAGACAGACCCAATAAATCACAGAGAGCTTTCACTCACTTCAGGGCAATCAGACAGGGCTGCGTTTCCTAAAAGTATCCTATCATAAGAAAGCTGATGCTTTTTTTTTTCTCTCTCTCTCTCGGGGCCGGGGGTTTGTGAGGAGGAGCTGGCCATCCGGTTGGGGTCTGGGCTGGTGGTCTTCTCTGCTGCTGCGGGGACGGGGGTGGTCTTCCTGTCTCCACACCGGAGTGAAGGGGATTCAGCTCCGGGGTCTGGCGCTGACTGCCCTTCTGAGGGTAGTGGTGCCTGGTCCCAGGAGTATAGAGTACAAATGGGGAGTGTGAGTGTGGGTACAGTGTCCATTTTTGTGTGTGTGTGTCTACATGTGGGGTGAGTGTGTGAATTTTTGTTTGCGTGCATGAGGGTGGGAATCCCAACAAACACAGAACGTTGCCTCAACGTTGCCAACCTTTTAGCCACGTTGTAACAACGTGGCTAAAAGGTTGTTGGCTCTAAGTTGTGTGGTTCAGGTTGTTACTACGTTGTCACGATGTTGTCCTTCAACCACGGTTCAGAACATCTCTGAAGGTTGTGCTAAGGCTGTCTGGACAACCACTGTACGACATTTACTCGTCACTGTTCCGAAGCGCATTTTAAATTCTAACAGACCGTTGGGCTGTTATTATTCTTCAAGCCAGGATACGTGAGTATTGCTTTTGATTTCTCTCAGATAAATATGTAAATATCCAAACAAAACCTACAATTTTCGTGTCCAATGTGATATTTATTTGTTCTGTTACAGAATAGCTGATAATTCACATACCAAATGTTAATTTGCGATCGGGTTTGATAACTATTTTTCTTTTATTATTCAGATATCCTTATATATTTGGTGTTGACTTGTGCCTGCCTCCTGGATTCTGCGTTTGCCACTGCCCTCTGGATTTGATGATCTTTCTTGGACTGTTTTCTGCACATCACTAACTGCGTTTACCTGTCCGCCGTATTCTCCCGTTCAGAGTCCGCCTCATCGTCCGGTGACTGCTGTTTTGTTTGCTTTGCTTTTGTTTAATAAATGTTCTCAGTTGCTTTGCTTATTTATTTCTAATTTAATATACTTAAACTATAATTTCCAAATGAGTTTCATTTCTAAATGACTTAATATATTTACATGCTTCATATTGCATTTTTTTTCTTAAATGTATACCTTTTGGTAACGTATTTTTGTAAGCATGAAATGTTTGGTATGAAATAAAGCTTGATTATATAAATTTGTATGGCATTTTTACTTTCAAAGTTACACAAGCAGATGTTCAACAATTTAATGAACGATTTTTAATATTAAACAGTATTTAAAAGTATTATACATACTTATGTCGTGTCTGATATAACATGCAGAAAAGGCAATATTTATAATCTGGCATAAAAAATACATGTAGTAAAAACGTCGCCTCAGGGTTGCTGAATGTTGCGCAACAACGTTGCTACAACCCTTTCGCGTCTTACATTTCTACGTTGTCACAATGTCGCGGGCACGTAGTCAGCAACGTTGCCACAGTAAAAATAGAACGTTGCTGCGACGTTGCCACAACGTAAAGTGTTTGTTGGGATAGATGCTTGTGTATGTGTGTGCCTGTTTGTCTATGTCAGGTCAGGCTTTTTTACTCCGCCTCACTCATCATCTAGGGCCCCCCCCACCCCACTACCATGCCCTGCCGGTGGGGGATGCCCCCGGCCGCCGGTGCGTTGGTGGTTTCTGGCTCTGGGGCAGGATGCTCGGGTGGGCGCTGGCCCGCTCTCGACGGTCGCTTGGTAGGGCCTGGCTTCGCTGGGTTTCGCTGGGCCCCGGCTGGGGGGTGGGGTGGTGTGGGGGGGCCCTTGGTTCTCCGGGCCCGGGCCAGTCTGCCCTGGTGTGGCCGGCTGCCGGCGGGGCCTGCGGGCTTGGCGCCATGGCCCCCTGGGGCGTCTGCATTGTGGCTGCCGGATGACCTCCTCTGAGCTCTCCTCTGCCTTTTTCTGGGTGGGGGCCGCGGTTATCCCTGCGGTGGTTCTCCTGGGATTCTCGTGCCCTGGGGGGCCTCCGGATGTTTGGGGGCCCGGGTCTCCTCCATGTCTGCTTCATGCCTTGCGGGGCGGGGCTGTGGTTCCCCACTCACACTATCAAGCATTTACATGGAGGAACCTTATGAATACAAGCACGTTCACACACACACAGGTGTACACACAAGCTTTCACATTGGTGAAAAACAGGTGCTCACAGACACTCACTGTCCTAAAATGCTGTTGCTTCAAACATATTTTGTAATATTAGTTATGTGTGCTGCGCAATAACATTTAACATTTAGTATTTACTGTGATTCATAGGGACATTGGATGTTGTTGTAGTTTCTCTGCTGTTGTGTCTTTTGTTGTTTTCTCTCTTTGTCAGCAGGTATGGAAGCAGATTATCTGTTTTTGTTCTCTCTCTCTCTATCCTTTCTCTTTTTTTTTTCTTTTCTTTTCTTCTTTCTTTCTCCTCTCCTGTTTCCTCTATCCCCCGGTCTTGTCGGTCATAGTATGGTTAAATAAATAAAATATAAAAATTAATTTAAAAAAATAAATTAAAAAAAGGGCTGTGAATGATGATAGCATAGCTACACATACACACTGTTATGTGTTATCTGTGTTACTGACAGGCCGGAAAAAAAAAAAAAAAAAGCTGATGCTTTTGAAAACGGCAGCCCAGAACAATGCTCATCAGAGTCTATTGTCCAATATATTATTTACAATACACAGAGTGACTTGTAATGTTATTTTTAAGGGGGACAACCCTCAATATACTGGAGCCAAACCTGAGAAAATAGACCAGAATATTCCACTGCATTTCTGGACACGCATTTTGCGTAGCTGGGGATTTTGTTAATTGCTATTTACGAATGACTGGAATTCATTAACATACACATGTTTAACGATCAAATTGGACGTTTACGAAGTGCTTGTGAATCCGTGAAGGTTTGTTTTACGTGCAAATTACTCCGACTTTACTCAAAAATTTCATGAATAAGGCCCAATTTATGATAGCTATTTTATTTTAATTTGAATATGCCAATTTCCTTTATTTTTTATTAGATTTTCTTTTATTAATACCAATAAATACAATATATGATTGTGAATTTCCTTTATTTTTATTTCCTTTATTTTTATTTTATTAATACCAATAAATACAATATATGATTGTGAATTTCCTTTATTTTTTATTTCATTTTATTTTTATTTTATTAATACCAGTAAACACAACATATGATAGTGAATTTCCTTTATTTTTTATTTCATTTTATTTTTTTATTTAATAATACCAATAAACAACATGATAGCATTTTATTTTATTAATAAACATTATATCATAGCGAATTACCTTTATTTTTATTTCATTTTATTTTATTAAAACCAATAGGAATATGATATGCAAATAATTTATTTTAATTTATTTTATTAATAAACACAATATATGTGTCACAGTTTGTACGGAGGCACAAAGATTTCAAATACAGAGTGTAAATGACCATTAAAATTCTCCCAATCCCTGACATCTTTACCTCCATCCATAGAGAGCGCTGTTGTCATAGAATGTGCCGTGTGTGTGCATTGGTGAAGTGAACTTTATACGTGAAACGGCATTCTGATTAACGCTACTGGTGAAGAAAGATGAGCTTCTGTTTACATGCGGGTCAAATGTATGTTTAAAAGTATCTCCCTACCTCTTAGCTCCTGGCTGATGAAGGGCACAAGGTATTGTTTTAGTTTCTTTCTGTGTGGTAAACTTTGAGAGAATTTTAAAGTGTTTATTTAGTGATCTCATTAGAATGTCTAGTGGCTCGTTAGCGTATATGCATATTTCAGATGTCAGTAGTATTAAGGTTTCTTTTGGTTCGCAATCCAGATAGATTGTTTACAGCAAAGCAGGTCTTCATTTGGACATTTTATGTTTTGTGTTTTTCTCTCTACATTGAGATCGTCAGTTTTAACAAAATTAATTGATTATAACTTAGTTCATAAAGCACTCTAAAAGGAGATTGTTGCAATTTATAAAATCTTATAGGTCATTCAGGTTGCATTTTGAAGGAAGTTGTCAATGGTTAAAACTCATAAAAACTCATATTACTATGGCTTGCTACAGTACAGTAAAGCAAAGATATTCATTTAACTTGTTTACTAAAAATGTATCGTCTTACTATAAATTGTCATTCAGATTGTAAATGTGCATTCGTTACTTTATAGGTTTGTAATGGGCATTTTTACACAATTTGCAAGCAGATGTTTACTGTTTGTTTGTGTTTATGCAGCTCTTACAGTGTTTTTTTTTGGAAATTAAATCTTTATAAACATCAGTTCCTGAGAGTAATGTGCATCTGTTCAGCTGGGAATGCTACACAGAGTCTTCTTTAATATAATCCACAATCAAGTAACCCACAGACAGAAGGGCAGAAACACATGTACACAACCAAAATATCCTTATTGCTGGACAAAGAAACACAAACTGAATGCAACTTATAAAAGGACCTTAATTGAATACAAACAGATGATGGTGATGAATGATAATGACAGGAAAACCAAATATGTGCAGACAAACGGGAGAAACCAAAACAGACAGTTCACAGGGGTGTGACAATATGATAGCGAATTTCCTTTATTTTTATATTATTTCATTCAAAACCCATACAGAGTGAATAAATATTGCACACACACACACACACACACACGGATGTTAGGTCATTCTGCGTGTGTGTGGGGGTTGATGGAAATGCTAGATATGCTGAGAAAGATTCTTCATTTAGATTAAAACATGTTAGATTAGAGAAGTTAGCAGATTTATTTATTTGGGTGTTTGTCTGAAATAATCTCGGTAGTCATAAGTAATTATCAGTAATAATAAATTTCTATTTTATTTTATTTTATTAATAAACACAATATATGATAGCTTACTTATTTTATTTCCATTGTATTAATAAGCACAATCTAAAATTTTATTTTATTCAATTTTATCAATACCAGTATTCACAATATATGATAATTATATAAATTATTTTTTAAATATATATAATTTTTTTTTATTAATGAACACAGTATATGATAGAAAATTTCCTTCATTTTTATTTTATTCGATTTTGTTTTATTAATACCAATAAACACAATATGTGATACCTATTTTTATTTAAATAAACACAATATATGATAGAGAATTTCTTTTATTATTTATTACATTTTCTTTTATTAATACAAATAAACAAATAGTGCATTTCCTTTATTTTTATTTTATTTCCTTTATTTTTATTTCATTCGTTATATTTTATTAATACCAATAAATACTATATATGATAGCAATTTATTTTATTTCATTAATAAACACAATATATCTCAGCAAATTTCCTTTATTTTTATTTTATTTCATTTTATTAATACCAATAATCACAATATATGATAGCTATTTTAATTTTATTCTATTTAATTTTATTATTAATACCCATAAATACAATATAAGATAGCAAATTTATTATTATATTTTATTAATAATACCTATAAACACAAAACATGGTAGCGAATTTTATTTTATTTTATTTTATTTTATTAATACCCATAAACAGCCTTTTGAGTTGGTTATTGTCTTCAGTGGTCACTACATTCACATTATGACAAATAGACATTGCTTTCCATCACATTTTTTGACTGTATTCTAGAGGGAGGGTGTAAAATTAGCTTTAACTGGTTGTTTTCTCAGTTGATTAGTCCTGACGAGAGTCTTTGCAGTTCCCTGTCTGCTTGTTGCTTTTTTCCTGCCATTTATATTTCTTTTGTGCTAATTAACAACACTGCTGTCACGTCTCTGTTATGCTCTGTGCTCTAGATAGAACCTGTGAGACTAGCATGTTCTTTAATGTGCTTCTGGCGAAAACACAAAAACAACAATCCCCTTTAAATAAGACCATGAATTTAATCTGAATCAGTCCAGGGAGAGGCACAAGCGATTCCTATTCCACTTTTCATTCCAGAGACGCATGGCTGAATCAGATCCGATAACATCACAAGTGATGTTGAAATTCAGAAGTTTGAACACAGGCAGAAAATCTGTAACAGTAATCAGTTTAATCAGCCGGATATTGGCCACATGTTGTCGTGTTAGCAATTATTGGATGAATGTTTTGTTTTTATCTAAATGTCAAGTGAGCTTGTACAGTTCTCACAGCCCTGCTAAACAGACCAGCATGATTCCCCTCCTTTTCCAGGTTGGTTTATGGTCCTGATCTAGCCAGTCAAGGTTGGGCTTATTGTTATTTTATTTTTGCAACATGACTGCCAACTTTTCCATGCTGAAATATTTTAGTATCACTTTACAATGCTTTAAGTATTATTATTTATAGGTTTTTATTTTATTATTTAGTATTTTATAAAAAAAAATGCTTTTTAAAATTATTTTATTATTTTTTATTTTATTTCATTTTTTTTAAGTATGCCATTTATTTACTTTATTTTAATACCAATAAACACGAAATATGATTGTGAATTTCCGTTATTATATTTTATCTTATTTTATTATTTTGTTTTATTGTAGTAATACCAATTAACACAATATATGATTGTGAATTTCCATATTTTTTTTTGTAATTTCTTTTTATTTTATTTTATTTTATTTTATTTTATTTTATTTTTAAATATGGCATTTATTTACTTTTGAGGTTATTTTAATACCAAAAAGCACAATATATGATTGCAAATTTCCATATATATATTTTTAATTTTATTTTTTACTTCATTTTTATTATTTTACATTTTTGTATTTTATTTATTTATTTATTTACATATATATTGTTGTTGTTTCTTTTATTTTCTTTTATTTTATGAATATGGCATTTATTTACTTTTGAGGTTATTTTAATACCAATAGGCACAATATATAATAGTGAATGCCCTCCACAAAGCACTACTAGGCCTATATAGATGGAGTGATAAGGGATCTTGGTCTGCCTATGTAAATATCGCTTCACCTCTCTTTCACCTTCCTCTCAGTCTCTCAAAATGTACAGACCAAAGCGAAAGGGTAGTGCTGAAAAGCTCAGGGAAAAGTAGCTTAAAATGTGCCTTGTCGTCGGCAATTGCGAAATGTATACAGCAAAGCAGCATTTTCAAGAACAGGCAACATTGTTAATTATAGTAGCCGATATGTACACAGTTGCATACTTATTTTTATTAATTGGAAATTACACTTCGATCTTTTATCTCATTTTATTATATATGAAAATGAGATAAAAGGTCAAAGTGTAATTTCCAATCAATAAAAATAATTATGCAACAAGAATAAGAGAGGAAGGCAGAGAACAAATTAATAAATTATGTTTAAATTATTTTTAATTAAGATTAAATTAAATTCAGATTTTAACACAGTACTGATATCTTTAATATTGAGAGTTAAGTATTTGAATATACTACAAACTCACAAAATAAAATATGGTGTGTGAATAGCCTGTCCTGTCTCTTTGTTTTGGATAAGAAAATATCAGGTCATTTTTAAATCTAGATTTATTCACTTTGGCCCATGGAAACCTCTGTGAACACACTTGACTTGGCCAAAAAAGCACAAGGGACGAATTTTTGTTTTATTAAAAAGTGTTTGCATATTCTACACTCAGGGCATGCACATGCAGACAGGTTAGATTCCTCTGTTTCCCCTTTATGCGAGCCCCTGTTATCAAGCTCCTTACCGATTAAACACCTCTCCTCCTCCTGCCTGTCCCTTTGCCCCGCATCACTGACAGCAGAACAAGCCTGTTCTTGATAATGCTGCTGTGCTTTTGTTCATATCAAATTTAAATGCAAAAATCTGGTGCATTTTGAGAGTGGATTCAAGTGACTAGATCAAATGAAGATTTATGTGCTCTTGTAAACAATTTTGCAACTATTTTTACTCTTGTATAGGGCTGCAACAAACGATTATTTTGATAATCGATTAATCTAACTATTATTAGAACGATCAATCGACTAATCATCGATAATTTTACTGGCTAATCAGTATACTTTGATTTTCAGTTTTTGCAATTACTAAAAAAAATATTTCATACATATTCTAACATAAATTAAGGTCACTTTAGCATATTTAGTATTACAGTTATTATACAAAGAATTGGTAATACTTATTGTTCAGATCTGAGAAGCTGAGTAGCAACTCGGCCACACTCAGAGGCAGTCCGAGGTTGTGGCAAGGGGGACACAACGTCTCCGTTCCCTCCATCAGGGAACGAGGGTTACCATACGTTGTGTCGAAGTGACGACACTAGGGGTCCCAGTTGAAAACGCCACAACCAGCGGACCGTGTCACAAGTGTATGGAGTGCAAATAATAACAGATCTACGTGTTAAATAAATGCAACTCACCTCTGCGTGACCTTCCAATGCCCAAGAGCTTCAGCCAGCCTTTCCTCACCTTTGGTTGAACATCTTGGAGAACATCGGGCCAGTGTTCGTCGCCTGCCCGGAGGGAGGTTGTTGTGTGGAAATACACCTGAGGGCTCGCACTAGGGTAACGCTACAAAGGGAAGATCCTGAGACAGGCTCCGCATAAGGAGAGACTGCTGAACTCAGGATCGGAGACAAAATTGTCTTTGAGGGAAACACCACATCTCTGGGAATATAGGTGGAAATACACACATGGGGCCGCATTTAGGAGCCACTACATGTGGAGCACCAGCCTAATATGAGAGTTCACAAGAGGCAACCTAACCTCATATTAGATTCTGATAGCTAGTTCCTCCGCCAAACATAGCTACGTGTAGTGTGCTTCAATGATGGATTGGGTGGTTCAGGGTTCACTTCAAGGAAACTTACTGAACTGAGCAGCGTGATCGCCCAATTGGGGGGGATGACGCTGTAGCAAGCTTCTACACCATCCCGGAGTCACACAGGACTCCGGGGGCCCTGTTTCCGTCCAGGGACTGCAAAATGTAATAGGTGCAGCCCAACCTGCAGCTCTTATGGATGTCTGTTAAGAGGTCCCGATCGCTAGGGCCATCCACGGCCATGATGCCCCCGGTCAGGTGGAGCTCACCTCAGACGGGGCAGGGTATACCTTTGGCCTTGTTGGCCGTAGGTCTCGTCCACATCCGGTGGGAGACCTATTTAGGGGCAGCCTTCCCTATCAGCTGCTCCCAAAAACAGACAAGAGCTGAGTAGAACGTCCTGGGTGCGTTCTTAGTTTGAGTGGGTACGGACTGGTCAAACGGGCAGGATGGGATCCCCTAACTGGGAAGGGGTTCTTGCGAGGTGACCACCTGGACCACGGTGGAAACCTTGGGCACTTATCTGAACCGGGGTCTCAAGATTACGTGAGAATTGCCGGCCCAGATTCTAGGCATGAGTCACGGACAAAGAGGGTTTGAGGGGTTCCCCACTCTGTGAGCATAGTCAGGAAGGCCATCTTTTGAGGGCAGTGGAGTAGACTGACTGAGGGCTCAGAGGATCTTGTCATAGTGGGGATGAAATGCAGGCTAAACGGAATAGCCATGAGCATCGGATAACCAAAACAAGCTTTCCCAAAGAACTGTCTTATAGCATATAGCAGCCTCCTGGACGCAGAAGGTGCTTGCCAAGGCCTTCTTGGCCGAAGGGTAGGCTTGAATTGATGCCCGTACTTCGCGGGTTCTTCCTTTGGGGGGATGTACCATTGGTAGAAGGTCTGTGAAAAGGAACTCTCCTGGTCGCATTCAGGGACCATGGATGAAGGTTCCTGAGACCTGGGCGCAGATGCCGGAATGTGCCCTTCCTCAGAGGAAGGGGGTACTTCCTAAGAGGAACCTGTCAGTGAGGCTTCACTGAGGAAGGCTTCATATGGGAAGCCTATGGGTCGTAGTGCAACCAACGCAACTGAACCGAGAGGACCTTGAACAGGTCGATTTTTCTCTTTGAGCCAATGCATCTGTACCGAGGGGGGGCTTGGACAGGCCGTACCACATAATTTGGCAGTGAGTGGATTTTGGCGCGGTAACCTGGAACCAGCACCTGGCAAAATCGACTCTGAAAACAGCTAGACTGTTTTTAGATAGGGTGCAATCTCTACCTATCTCAGAGCGAAATCTGTCGTGAAAAAGCGCACCGGCCGCACGACTGAGTTCGCTTTGAACATAAGCAGCGGTTTTTGAGTCTATGTTGACTCAGACAGGAGATGGTGGGCTGGTTGTGATATGGGAGGGGAGCGGACTCAGCCCTGGTGGTAGGCGAGGGCTATAGCAGCTGTGTTGTCTTGGCTGGAGCCATGCCCACGCTTGCCCTGAAGCAGAGGTCGGAACCTCCTTCGGGGCCAAGAGTGGGGTCACAACTTTGAGGCAGTTTTTCTTCGACGTGCCACTGCAACCGGGGGTTTGTCCAGACCCATGGTTGCTTGCCCGTTGCATATTGTGCCACTGATTGTCTTGTGGGCGTCTGACGAGGTCAAGATGCGTTTGGACATTTGGTCTAGGGGAGCCCGTGCCTGTAGAACACAATGTCTTCCCAAGACAACCTGGTCTTTTGACCTACTGGAGTGATGTTCACGTGGTGTGAAATCTGCGCTATGCCCATCTCGGGACCCGGGTATGCAGTCAGTGTCTTGCCAAGTGCTTCCAAGCTCAATGGCGTAACTGCGGTTGAGACAAAGGAGCAGGGGAACCGATGCTGTATAATGTTCAGAGAGTTCTGAGTAGCAAGGTACTGATTGAGCACAGCCTAGAGAAGGCATGTGGTAGCATAGCCCGGGTCCATCGTAAACTTGAGAAAAGGGCACTCTGCTCTAGGGAGAGATGCGCTTTTCCCAATGACCTGAAGCCACCCAAGGGCTAGGTGGCTGGAAGCCATGTCCCGTGAATGCGAACCAACATATGGATGCGAACCAGACAGTGAGGCGCTGAGCCAGTTGGGATGCAATGCCCATTCCCCAAGGGGCAGGGGCAGCCTCTGCGGCTTTCGTTGACAGGTGCAAGGCAACAGGGACTGCCCGAGGGAAGGAGCCGAAAAAGGGGCCGGAGCCTTCAGGTTTATGCCACGGACCAACCCTGCTTCTGGCACGTTTGTACTGGAGGAGACTTTTTGAGCAGACTCTAAGAAGGACCTGCTTTAAAAAGCTCCCAGAACCAGGATTGATAATAGTCCTCCATTCTGAGAAAAGTGAGATGAGGACCGGAGTCCGTGTCTCATTCGGCTGAGGGGGACTTGGTTCACCACATCCTTACCCAAAGGAGCACGGTTCTCGTAAGAAGGTTGCAGCATTCTACCCCGAGCCGCGCAAGTAGAATGCTGCTGAGCCTAAGCAAGCGCCCAGCACGTGGATTGTGGAGCCGAGTCAGGTAGCTGAAAGGCCGCAGCATTCTACCCCGAGCCGCACGAGTAGAACGTTGCTGAACCTAAGCGGGCGCCCAGCGCGTGGATATGTAGCCGAATTAGATAGTTCAAGGAAGCCGCTGAGAGGGATACCCATCCTTTAGACTCTCCAACAGACTTCGCGAAGCCATCTTTCTCTGAGAGTGGGGACATATGTGGCTGATTGGGTAAAAAACACTGTGGTTGGAGGTGAGAAGCCCCAAGGCCACCGAGTGTTTTTGCCCGCTGGATTCGTCAGATAATATATGACCAGAGGATCGCCTGAGCACAGGAGATCGTCCGGATGACGAATGCCGTTCTGCCAACCCTGTGGGAACACAGGGAAATATGGTGAGTTTCGTAAACCGACAGTGGCCGGCCATCCCGTGGAGGGCCAGAAATAATCCAGGTAGAAGGGATGGTTCTAAGACCAAACATAGCGATGCACCGGAGCGCTAGTTAGGCTGGATCCCCTTCCCATCCCCCAACAGGAGAGGACCCAGATAAACAGAGAACCTTCTAACCCTGGGAGGTACGTCACCGAGACGTGGCACCCCTGCCTCAGACCCCTGTCGCCCAGAGGACGGGATGGTGCTGCCACCTTCCTGCAAACAGCCAAGCAGGCCAGACTGTGGGACCGGCTAGCTGCGGGACCATGACAGTCTATGCAGGGGGCCGTCTTTTGGTTTTTGATAACAGACGGAAGTGTTCTCCCGGGGAAGCAGGGAAAACCTGACCGCAGGAGGAACATTGAAGGTCTGTATCTTCGCCATGAGGAGTTACGTAACTTTTCGTGGTGCCCAAAAGACTCGCCTGGAGAAATGGGGCGCTGAGGAGCGAACTACCAACGTGCCGCATTTCAACCAGTTTAAGCCACCGATGGTGCTCCTGGACCACCGTAGTGGACATCGCTCTACCCAGAGCCTGTGTTGCGACATTTGATGCTCGGAAGCATAGACAGAACTGAACGTAGTTCCTGCGAAACTCTGAGGCGAGATCCCCCTCGTGCAGATCTTATAACACTTTGCCTGGCAGCCAGCAGGATGGCAAAAGTGTGCATGGTGAACACAGCCTGTCCAGAAGACGTGAAACCCCCTCACGCGCTGGACAAGAGCCTACGTGGTCCCACCAGGGGGCAGGGCATCAGATATGCAACTGCTGTACTGAAGCGGCCACCCGCCTGGAGAATCCACAAAGCCCCTCGCGCTGGACCGCTGGAAGGCCTATCACAATATAGTCAGTCAATCTCATACGTTACCGAAGCCATGAACACACAGGATGAGGCGGAAGGTTTTTCCTTACTCAAACCTGATGTGTTTTGGTTATCTTGTTTAAGCACGGCCACCACTTCAGCGTCTGTTCAACCTGAGACTCGCCCCCCAACTTTGCTCAGTCAAAGCATAAGCTTCCCATGGTTTAAGCCCTCCCTCCGATGCTGCAGCCAACCTCTCAACCAGCTTTAAGGTTTTGAACAGAGTAAAGTTGTAAAAAGAACTAATAATCTTAGTTTTATGTTAAACATTATTGTAAACACACAATCCATCCGTGTCGGCTCTTTCAGAGAAATTACTCCTTTTCAGGAGGAAAGAGCTCTTTAGAGATCATCATCGAAGCACCCAGGGGTATTCTCGCTTACCAATAGGAGGGTTAAAAGGGAGAGACCGCTGCTCGTGCCATAGATCCAACAACGAAGAGGTGAGTAATGCTGTTTTCTCACTAAGAGAATACTGCATTCGGCTCCGAAGAAACAGAACAATGAGCAGTGCTTAGCCACCTCCTCTTATGCCCGGATGTTCGGGGCAGAGCTGGCTATGTAAATACTGCGCACCAATTTCATTGGCCTTTTCTCAAAGCTGTCAGAGGTGTTCGGGCTCCCTAGAGCGACCCCTAGTGTCGTCACTTCGACACAACGTCAAACGTGAACGACAGACGGGGAACTGTCTTATACACATCTTTCTGCCTAACATTTTCTTTTGTAAGTCATATGGATAAGAAACTAAATAAAGGTAAGTGATAAGACGCTTTATTTTTTGGGATAAACTATTTTATTCAAAATATAATGTCTTAAAATATCTTATAGGTTTATAATAACCCATATTATTATAGAACCTGAGCTAGATCAAGCTTTGATCTCTGTAAACCAAACTAGCACTGTAATGAAATCATTTTTAATTCTCCTCACTAATAAAAATATTTTCTCATTAACCATCTACACTGGAGAGAGCTGCTTTATAACAGGAAATCAAGCTGTAATTCTAACTGAAAGCGACAGGTTTTTCATGTTGAATACCGTAAAGCTGTTTGATTTAAGGCTAGCTATTGCATAATATGCTATATAAATAAAACTGATGTGACCGCACATTACTGAAGTAAGTTAAGTTAACATTACTGAACTGCAGAGCTCGTGCAAACATCCACATCGTTGTAATCAGATGCGTTTTTAACTGCTGCTTTCACACTGTTGTCAGTTTTCATTGTTTATTTCATTACTGAGAGGAAAGCGTGCAATACATTTACATATTCATCCAAACAAGGCTTAGATTCAGCTGCGTTAGTTCTGAAGCGCTCTCTTTTTCTCTTGAATCGCATTCTACAGTCTTGCGCTACAGCGCCACACCTGTCAAACCGCATTATTGCAGGCTCTTACATTAGGTCATATGAGATCAGACAACTACTCGACAAAAAAAAAATTTGTCGACAATTTTTTATTGTCGACATTGTCAATAATGTCGACTAATCGTTTCAGCCCTACTCTTGTAGTAATTTATTTGTTTCTAGATGTAAATGTGATATAGGGCACACGTTTCACTACGTACATTCTTATAAAAGCTACAAATGCTGTTCTGTCAAGCGCGGGGGGTGACTTTATCCTCGTGTTTTGTTGTTTGATTATCATTAACATTTAACATTCATTGACATTTAATTCAAGAGACAAAATGAGACACGAGTTCACAAGAATGAGACGAGGTCAAGATTTTTACACATTTTTAAAAAATTCTCAATGACTAAATATGTTCCCGCATGGTCTGCATGTACATTTTGAATAGTTAGAGCTTATCTTGTAGACTTTCTCAACTATCAAAGTGCAAATAGAGACCAAATAGTTTAAAGCATGATAGAGAGCTATAGACAACATATCCTATTATAGCCTACATACTAATAACAGCCTAGATATGTTATCTAGTCTAATTTGCACTCATTGGGGAGCTGCTCTTTAAAACACGGGTATTAAAATTGCTTTTGAATGCACATGCAAGTTATAGCCTATTGCTCGTGTGATATTGCTTAACTATAGCCTATGATGTAAGTATGAGACAAAAACTCAAACGGGGGAATTTTTTGTCCCATATCTGGCATCCTGTGCATTTTGCCTAGGTCTGCTAATACACTATTTTCTTCTCCTATTGGTCTGTCTGGGCGATTAGAAATGACACTATATAAATCACACTACGCTCTTAAAAACAAAGGTGCTTCACAATGCCATAGAAGAACCTTTTATGTCTAAATGGTTCCTTTCTGTTTCACAAAAGTAAAAAATAAAATTAAATGATGGAAATTTATTATCACTGATAATTATTTATGAATACAGAGATTATTTCACACAAATACACAAATAAATAAATCTGCTAACTTCTTTAATCTAACATTTTAATCTTAATGATTTTTTCTGATGGAAATGCTAGATATAGCATTTCCATCAACCCACAATTTGTTGCGCATGTGTGTGATAATTTATCCTTGTTATAATTTAGTCGTGGAAACAGTGATGAAAATGTGTTTTATATAAAAAAAAATGCAAACTGGGGGTGTGGGGGGTGGTTGAGCACCTATCAGATGTCTGTATGTCATGTTTTCACCCCAGCCTTGTTTCTGTTTTGTCCATATATGGTCTTGTTTCTGATTTAAGTTAAGTGTTAGATCAATAGTGTTTAATTTGCAAATCTAGCATCACTAGTTCTGATTCTAAACAGCAGGCAGAAAACACAAGTATGATTACTGAAATATTATCAGGGTATAAATGACTCTCATGTCAGCGTAATTTCAATTGTCAGACAAGAAATGTAACAGTAATATTTTACTGTGGACCAAGTTTGAGATATTTTAGACATACATCTTATATCCTTTTGGCTTCAGTAAAAGAGAGACATGTAAAGGAGTTGAAAAATGTTGAAATATTTTGAAACCGCTATGCTTTTCATTTATTAGCTGGTATTAATTGTTTAACTTCTTTTTCTTTCTTCTTCCTCTTTAAATCCTGTTCTCTTTGTAGATTCTCTTCTTCTCTCATTATCTGTATATTTCTTTCATATTCAACTCTATTGTATTGTTCATGAAGGGCTTTTTTTGCTTGGATTTTGCCTCGTTCCTCCACTGCTGTTTTGCGCCTCTGTTGTTGATGATTTTGACATTTCTTCATATTTGTCACTTATTTTCTTTTTTCATCATCAGCACTACTTTCACCAGAGAAAAAAAATTCCCATTTTCAGTGCTTTGAAGATTGTAAGCTGTTGAGAGAAAGATAAACATTTGTTCATTAAAGTATTAGGAAATCGCAAACATATTCATTCAAACACAAACATCTTATTAATATGCTAAATGTAAGGGGTGTAAATACCTCCTCTGCGAACTGCAAACTAGTTTTCTTTACTTTAAAATTCCCATTAAATGAAAATTACAGTTTTGTTTTTAGTAGAAATATGATTTTCATTTAAAATTTGCAGGCTTTTTAGTTTAGTTTTTTTTTATAATTGTTCTAAAGTAAGAATACTGCACTTAATAACCACTTCCTGACTCTTTTTTTTTCTTAAAAACACATACATTTTCACCATCAGATTCTGTTATAAAAAAATTGTTTATATGCTGAATATTCTGTAGTAGTAGTAGTTTAGTTGACTGCTGTTACATTAGTCTAGTTGTAATGTAGAAGCCTCATTCTGATTATCATTATTACAGTTATTGAAAAAACTACAGCCATTAGTAAAACAGCTTTAAATAACAACATACCTATTTTTTTTTTGATACTTCAGTATTTTTTTGTGTCTTGGCTCATCCAGTTCTCAGGTACAGCTGGTGCTTTTATACAGTGATGAGGAGTGGCAATGCTGTGATTTGACATCTGTCTGTGATCGGCCAATGAGACTGCAGTGTTGTGGCAGACATGAGAGCTTGTTTTTTTTAGCATTTCTTTTCAGATCAGTCTTATATTCTTTATTTTAGGTGTGTTAACTGCTAATTTTACTGTTAAAAATGACCTTTAACATTCATTTAAACATGAATGTCAAGCACATTGTTCTAGAAACCATATAATAAGTGTAATGCTTTTTTAAAATAAGTGAAAATACATTGAGGCAATGCAACCAAGGAAATCGTTTTTCTGGAGATAAAAGTGTAGATGGGTTCCTGTCATACCCAGCAAACACAGAAAGTTCCCTTAATGTTCCCATTTGGTTATTTTTTGGGAACCAAATGAGAACGTTCTAGGAATGTTCCCAGTAGGTTCCCGGAACATTCCCCTAACCTATAGGGATCGCTCCCAGAACGTTAATAAAACTTTCCTGGCTAACCAACAGGGAACGTTCTGGGAACCAAAAACTAACGTTCTGGGCTTGCTCTCCTATATAGAGATTGTGGCTCTGCGCTTCCTCAGATATTACATGTGCGGCTGTGTGCCCTCAAACTTTGTTCTGTGTACTGTAACAAAAGGTTATTAATTTAAGCACAATAAACTATGTATAATTAATGGTTATTAATTACACATACTTTATACACTTCTCTGAAACAGCCGAGTCAAAAATAAACCGAACTAATGCCCTCGTCCAGCGAGTATTAGCCGCTTTTATTCTAACTCTAAGAAAAATCAACTTCCTAGCCTTGAAAATTAATCTTTCCCACTGTAATTGGCTAAGTTACAGGACTGGATCAGTTCTGTAACGAAATCAAAGCAGTTTAAGTGACGTGATGTTTGTGAGCAAGGAACACAGTAAGAAATTCATTTGTGAATACAAAATGCAGGTTTATTGAATACGTAAAAGGGGAAAATAAACACTAGCTAGCAAATAACGAACACTAAACAGACAACACATAAAACAAAGCAAGAGAGAGGGAGAGAGAGAGTGAGTGAGGAGGAGAGAGAGAGTAGACTGGCAATCTTTTACATCAGCACAACCAAATCATCAGAAAAACCTGAATCTCCTTGACCTACAAGGGGCACAGCTTTCTTATTGCATCTAATAGTTAAATGCTTACTTGCATAATGGTTTCCTTTTGTGTGGTGCTTACGCAAGGGTCCAGATGCCAGCTCAAAGGTAGTCCTGATGATTTCATGGAGATGGGGCCTTCGTTGTTCCATTGCTCGGCTGATCGGATGGTCACAAAGGGGCTGAGGTGTAGATGCCAGGATAGAAAGAGAGAGTCCGGCCTCATGCTGGGGGGAAACCGCATGTGGCTGGGCCACGGGGTTTGCCCCACGGCCTTTCCGTGGAGGACCTCCACGATAACTATCTGAAGATTTTTCGGAAGAAGAGGAGAAGAGAGGGCCGGAATGGGGTGTGAGCCCTTTAAAGTCTGGACAGAGTCACACCTTCCCAAGTAGTTCCGACCAATGAGAAGGCTGGCTTTCTCAGTGGGAGGTTTGAAACTGGGTCTTCGTTTTATGGCCCTTTGTTTCAGAAAAATGTCAGTTTGCATATTTAAATCAATAGGGGTTCAGGCCAGAAATACTAAAGATTATTAGAACGTTAATATGTTGCACCGGTATCAGTATGTAATACACAGCATCTTTCAGAAAATCTACATACGAGTCAAAAGAGACCAAACATGGCATATACTGTATGTGGTTACATTAGCATTCTATCAAGACACAAGCATAAAACGGTTATAAAGTAAGAAATACAAAGGACATGGACAGTCGTAATATACACACACTGATATATGAGCTATGTGTCTTCGTTCACAGAAAGGTTTGTCTGTGAATGAAATAGGGAAGAGTCCATTTCTATGAGCATTGTGTCTTTCCTATGGGGGGAAGTGAGTGAAGAAAGACAGTCTGCCTGCATAGTTGCAGATTCTCCTGCATAGTTTTGCATCGTAAACTGACATTATCAGTGGTTGCTAGAAGCGTCCTGGTTGAGACTTTGTCACCCACTGTTGGGTTGGGTGAGGGGAAGTCTGCTTCTTTGTTAATTGAATAAACTACTGATTTGGTTAAATCTAATGAACCATTGCCTGATTGGTCCCTACCCTACAGTACGCACGATTAAAAGTGCTTATTGTAAACAGATATATATTAAATTATTTTAGTGAAGCGCAGCGCTCACAGAAAGAATGTTGGGTACTAAATAATGAGCTTTATATTTGTTAATAATTTAATACTAACTTGAAGTTCTTCACCTAAGTGGCATAAGCTCCACCCACTTTATTGTTGGCTACTAAAGGGTCATGCTTAAAGGGATAGTTCACTCAAAAAGGAAAATTAGCCCATTATTTACTCACCCACAGTCTTCAGAAACATTTTTTGTTATGCTGGTTGATAGTCTCTTCACACCCCGATATCAAGTTAAGTGGTCTCAGTGAATTTATATGTATTTAAATATTCTGTAAAAGGCGTAGGCCAAGAAATGTTCGGTCCAACCATTACGATAGGCTGTCGTACCTGCCAGTCAACATATGTATTTGCATACCTATTCGCACAGACAGCATACGTCATCAGCGTGTTCACTTGTGCTGTGCAGACAGAGCGAGAATGGCAGGCAAACATTCCTGGTGTTTTAATGCTTCTACTAACTGTACTATGAAGCGTTTTCACGGTTAATGACATATGATGTTGTAACGGCTACTAGAGCATTTATGGTAGTTTTGTGGCAGACTGACAACTACGCATGCGCGTGTGTCTGTAACATTACGTTCTGAAAAGGTCTCTCTTTATTTTATTTATCTCCTTTCTGTTTGTGACGTATGCTGTTCAAAACACCTCCTTGATTCCATACGATGATGACACATGCTAAAGATTAACTACTATTTTCAAGTAGTTTTGTGTTGTAAAATTGAGTTGTAGAATATCCTGTCATATGTGTAAACATCAAGAACACTTTGATTCTCATTTGAGGACTCCTTTAAAAAGTTGTTTTTCATAAATATGTTAAACCCCTAAATATTTTGCCTATAAGTTCAAAAAAGTACAGCATTTCCCTATATGTCCACACATGTAGCAGAAAGACAAGAAAGCTTGACTTGACTTGCCAGTTTTGTAATGAACCAACTTCTCATAATGAAATAAAATGTTTTTGATGTGTTCTGTTCTATTGCTTTGACAAACCATCTGTCAAACAATCTCCATCTCCGCATATGCTGTGTTTATTGTAGCCTACGTTTGGTAACATAACAGGTACCATTTATGCATTATTTTTACATTTACATAATTTTCTATATATATATATATATATATATATATATATATATATGTGTGTGTGTGTGTGTGTGTGTGTGTGTGTGTGTGTGTGTGTGTGTGTGTGTGTGTGTGTGTGTGTGTGTGTGTGTGTGTGTGTGTGTAAGTATGTATGTACGTGTATATATATATATATATAATTTTTTTTTTTTTGAGAAGGTGATTACAATATTACACCACTGCATATAAAGAAATTAAGACAAAAGTATTGTGAGTTTCCTATTTTAAAATAAAATAATAAAATTTGGACACACCATACTACTACTACTACTACTACTACTACTAATAATAATAATAATAATTTAAAAGTATTTATTATTTTATTATTTTTTTAATTTGGCTAAGTTTAGATAAAATAGCACTGTGTATTTAATGTAGACCGAAACATTATCACAACTAAAAGGTTTGGGTCCACTTTAAAGTCCAGGTAGCCTACAAGTGAATACAAAGACTCTTTAATCTGTTCAGTTTGGACATGAACAAAAAATTAAATGGAGTTTTTAAAACTATCCAAAATGCACCAGATTTAACTTTATAACGTACAAAATTTGTGCGCATCCCCAGACCTCTCTGTGGGAAATACTGGGTACAATATATAGTACTGGGTAAAATATTAATTTGTTGTAATACAAACAGGAACAGGCGAGGGTCAAAGGCGGGCGGAGAACAATGACAGGAAACCAGGAAACAAGGGGGTCAGCAACAGGGAAAACAACCAGGAGAAAATGCTCGGAAATGATAGATATTAAATTATATTAAATTATTATGATAGATATTAAATGATATTAAATTTCTGGTGGTGAGGACAACATTTGAGCTAGTTTAGGAAAATAATCATTTTATAATAGAAATACTTCTAACAACAAACAAATCAGCCATATAATTTTATGTATTTATTTTATTTTGCAGAGATCAAAAGGTACTGTATACCAGGAATGACCCAGGTATGTACTGTATGGTTCCACTGGTAATCATCTTATATGCAATGTATATAGTGTGTCCCACATTACAAAAAAAGTGAGAAGGATCCATGTTTCATTCTACAAGCCCTTGCTCATACATACATACTTGCAGAACTTTTTCAAACAGGTCAACAAAGTGATTGAAGCAACATCTAAACTACAAAAACGTGATATCAGTTAAGTAATCATTGCTATGGCTAATCATTTTTGTTTAATAAACAACTTGAATATTAATTGGATACAATCATTCTAAGAAAAACAATTTGTTTATTATTCTGTATAGCATTATATTTAAGATTAAGATATTTGATTGAGCTCAAATTTAAATTTAGAATCAAATGTTCATTCTTGATGTGATGTGCAATGCAGCATGGAGAAAGAATGATCAAGGGCGTCTTCTAGACGATATTCTTCTGTGACAGTAAAGCTTTCATCATTTTCATTCACTCATCAAACACATCCTCTCCTTGTTCAATCTTTTTCAGAACAAGTTTGTCTTTTTTCATTTTCACAAGTCCAGCAATGCGTTCCTCAAAACCAGGTTTTTTTTCCTCCTGCTCTGTTTTGATCAAGATTTCAAAATATTCATCTGTGGAGAGAGACATTGGTTTCAGTGCAATTTCATCCAGTCGTCTCAAGCAGTTAGAGGAGAGTTTGATCAGTTTCTTAAGACTGCCTTCAATTCCATGTAGTTCATTTTCAAGTCCATCAACTAATTGCTTTGTGTTCATGAACTTTCCTTTAGCCTTCATGAAGTTGTCTTTCAGCTCTTCAATGGTTTTTTTCTCTTTTTTTGTTTCATATGTCCACATTACATTTTCCCTTGAATGAGCTGAGTAATGGCAGTTTCCAGGGCAGATCATGCAGTAGCCATTCTCCATCACAGCACAAGTTTTTACAGCATCTTCAGCAGGGAGGAAGCAGTTGGAGTGACATGTGAAGAAGCAGCTGTTGCAATTCATAGTAAAACAGTTTACAGGGGTTCTGTTTGCTTTCATCACCTCTACCTCTTGTACAAAATTCTCATTTTGTGCCATGCTGTCACTCTCACTTTTCAAATATTGCTCTAATTTTTTTATCTCACTCAGTTTAGAGAGACCTGCAGTTATTTGAGGGGTCAGACTTGTCATGGCTTTCTCAAGGCGCTCTCGTTCCTCCAAGACCTTTATAGTCAGTGTCAGATCTTTGCTTTCAATGGCCCCCAGTGTTTTGAAAAAAGCCTTCATCTGTTTAAAGGTACTGTTCCAGACAAGCTTTCTCAGTTCATTTCCTCCATCATCATCATTATCATCTGAATCATTGTCAGAGGTTGTAGGCTCTTCTATTTTTTTGTCTGCATACACAGCTGAATTATTGAACTTGAAATGGGTGGGTTGTCCCTTTTTATTCTTTTGACAGGGCAGATCTGCTGCGTTGATGGCTTCTAGACATGGGATGTCTTTACCATCTGCAAATGTCACCAAAACTATGATGTTCTCTGCAACGTCTTTGCCAAAAATTGACAAGACTGAGTCAAAGATGTACCTCTGACTGGCACTCAGGCGGGCAAGAGAGGCCTGGACAACAAAGCAGACGGCATCAATGTGATCGATTCCCAAAGGGCTACAAAGAAAGCTTTTGATCTGCTCTGTAATCAGTTTATCATGTGCGATTCCTCTTGTATCACCAAATCCTGGTGTGTCTACAATTGTGAGGGAATAGGGAATTTCAAAGCCAGGCTGATTGTACAGCTCAAAAGATGAGACGATAGATGTCTGACTCTCGGCCTGTGTGCGATTGGTCACTTCATTGATTAGATTGAAGCGATGTGCATCCTGCCACTTCACGCCCAGTATGTAATTGGCCATCACATTGATGAGTGTGGTTTTTCCTGCACCTGTTGATCCCAGAAGAAGAATTACTTTGTTTTTCACATCTTCCACTTTTCGTCCGAAAACATACTGATTAAAATGTACATTCTGTGATGTTTTTTGGTATAGATTCAGTGAATGAATTGATGGATTGCCCCTTTTTATTCGTGAAGATTGACTCAAGAACATACCACTTCCATCCTTATTTGATTCTTTACACTTAAAACTGGCCGAAAACACAGTTTCAAGACTGGGGAGACTCACTCCATCATTACCACAGATTGCAAAAACTCTGACTGTGTAATCTGTGTCTTGTTTCAGTCCCTGAAGAATGCACTCCCTGTTAGTAGATTTTAAAGTCTTCCAAGACTTTTCATTTTCCTGATCCTTTGTGCATTCTCTGAACTCCAACACATAACCAGTGACCAGAACATCCTCGCCCACAGATGCAGGAACATCCCAGACTACAGTTGCAGACTCAGATTCTACTTGTTTTATTGTAGGTGCTCCAGGAGGAGCACATGGACGAGTCCTGAAGAATGATGTTGTGTCACTTGTCAGACTTACTCCTGGACGACACACAGCCTTGCAGCTAAAACAATATTCTTTATGTGGTTTTAACTGCTTGATGGTGACCTGATCAGACACCCCATCAGTAAACACCTCTGTCCATTCAGAGCTCTGTGCAGACTGATATGAAATACAGTATGAGTTCACAAAGCTAACACCGTGGTCAGAAGGTTTGATCTTCAGATGTACGCAGTCATGCTCAGCACTCAAGAAAACCGGCACTGGTGGTTTTGAGGGAGGCTCATACTCTGAGCTGATGAGTCTCCTCCTTTCAAAAACATGAATTGAAGAGGCAGTGCTGCGTTCATCTGGGATTGATGCAATGCAGAATTCAATGTTCTTTCTTTCTTTATTGGCTTCTTTAAAATCTAGGAAGGCCTGTATGGATTCCCTGGTCGTTGCAGTTACATCTCTTGATGCAAACCATTTCTGTGTCGTCTTTGAAGAGTTCTGACCATCACTTAATTGCTCTCCATTGTTACTTGATTGTTTTTCCAGATAATTCTCCAAGTCTGAAAGGTATGGTTCATTTTTGTCTAAGGAGGTGAGTGCAAAAGCTATCACATAGTCATTGGATGCTTTCAAGACAACTTTGTCCAATTCTATGCTGGATGAAAGAACAGGAACATCTTTCATGATGTCGAGGTATGATCTAACAACATTCATCTCTCGCTCTCGCTCATTTAGAAACTTGGTTACCAGAGCACCCTTAAATGGGGATGTTTCTTGGTCTTTCAGGGCTTCAATCAGCTCCTGTTCTTCATTTCCTCCACCCCTTATGGACGGAAGAAGCCTGCAGAGATGTTTCTGAAAAACTGTTTTATAATCTGAACAGAGGTCTTTACATTTTCTGATCTTAGCTGTGATTTCAGGGAACTGAATGGCAATACTGTCCCTCATCAGGTCTTGACATTGAATGTCACAATTATGCAGTTCATCCATGATCCTTTGGACTCGTCGTATTAGGCTAGCACTGATCTCCCTGACTAACTGAGCGGCTGCCGAATCTAGATTTTTCAGTGGGTAAAGCCATGCAGTCATGGGCACGGCATTCTCTCCATTTTTTCCCAACAGTTTTGGTAGCTCTGTGTACACCTTAATGGCATCAACATAGGAGACCGGATTGTTTTCCAGAGCAAAATCTCCATGAAAAGTGCAGCTGAACTTGTCAATTTTCTCTTGTTCCATTTCATTCATTTTCAAAGATGCCTGACCCTCTACTGATATTAAAGGTATCTTTTTGATTGATGCGTGGAGGTCACCTTGTATCTCTTTGTGGTTTTCATTGGAAGAAACTTCACGGTCAAAAATAAAGAACGCTTGAGCTCCATACAGGAGAGCCGTAACGACATGTGTGGCCGAGCCCTCCTGAAATACATTGCAGTGCTTTATGTTCCCTACTCCAAGATGCTCCATAGTTAACTGCACAAAACGTGAGGTTGTGTGATACTGTAGAGTAACTCGAGACTGATGTTTCGATGACTTCTTGTCATTTAAATATTCTCCTGATCCATTTACACTGACTAATCCACTCATAAAGCTGGCTTCAAGAGCTGCAGAGACATTAAGAGCATTCACTTTGTCTTCACTTGAATCTGAGGCAATGATTTTGAAGTCAGTGTTTGGCTGTGGCCGTACATTAATATTATTTTGGAGCATCCTAGCATCCCAGAGAGTTATTCCTTAAAAGGTAAACAAAAAAAAGTGTGTTTGTTTGTTCTTATTAAAGAGTCCCAACTCTTTTGGAATTGAGGTTATAAATGAAAAAATATATGTAAGGGATAATCAACGGCTTGCCGTGTATTAAAGGACTTTAAATGCACAACTAATAACCGCCCGATGCAAAGTGCATTTAAAATCCTTTAATGCACAGCAAGCCGTTGATTATCCCGTTTATTCCATGGTCAACTGAAAAATTGTAAAGAAGTTAAAAGTAGTATTGCTCTTTGCAGTGAATGGGTAAAAATTATGATTATTTTCATCAGTTATGGCTCATTAACTTGGATTCTGGCCGCTTCAAATCAGACACAGAGATGCGGTAAGATCACATTTAATTCATTTGAATGAATTCTAGCATTTATTTAAATTAATTATCGATCGATTGAGACCGAGAGAGTGAGAGAGGGAGAGATGCATGTTACCTGAATACTCCGCGTCTCTCTCTATAAACAACTAATTAATTCAAAAACAGCAGTTTTACCACCTATTTGCTGAGGAATATAATGTAGCGATCTAATATCTAGGCTATTTATTAATAAGAATCACAGGGAGGCCTGACAACAAGTTTTTGTCTCTCTCTCTCTCTCTCTGTCTCTCTCTCTCTCTCTCTCTCTCTCTCTCTCTCTCTCTCTCCTCTCTCTCTCTCTCTCTCTCTCTCTCTCTCTCTCTCTCTCTCTCTCTCTCTCTCTCTCTCTCTCTCTCTCTCTCTCTCTCTGTCTGTCTGTCTGTCTGTCTGTCTGGGTGCATCAATTAAAGCAGCCCGTTAATATAGAAGGGTGATTAAACTGACTTGGAACTACCTGTGTATTAAATGTCTTTCAGCCAATCAGAATCCAGTATCCAGACATTCCATGGAATAAATATATGTATATATTAGTGGTGTCAATCGATTAAAAAAAACTAATTAAGCGCACATTTTTCCTACAGTTAATCGCGATTAATCGCAAATAATCCTACCTGACATTAAAGTTTTTAATGATATTTTTGTGTTGCAATAAATTCATATTTATGCTTCAAATTAATGTAGAAACAACATAAAGAACATGTATTTTTAATGTTTAATATTTGTGTAATATTTATGACTGAAGGCAAGTATCACTGATTCCAACTGAATGCGGTATATGTCGATCGTCACCTGATTAAACCCGGAAAACAGGTCTCGTCCCTTCCGCTTGTCAGAGAATGTGTTAATAGCCATAATAAATAATGGCGATATCAATTTACTTTTAAGGTAATCAGTTAAACAAGCTAGCTGTTTTTATTGTGGACATTTTATTTGATATTTACAGGTGCTGGTCATATAATTAGAATAGTTGATTTATTTAACTAATTCCATTCAGAACGTGAAACTTGTATATTATATTTATTCATTACACACAGACTGATATATTTCAAATGTTTATTTCTTTTAATTTTGATGATTATAACTGACAACTAATGAAAACCCCAAATTCAGTATCTCAAAAAATTAGAATATTGTGAAAAGGTTCAATATTGAAGACACCTGGTGCCACACTCTAATCAGCTAATTAACTCAAAATACCTGCAAAGGCCTTTAAATGATTTCTCAATCTAGTTCTGTAGGCTACACAATCATGGGGAAGACCGCTGACTTGACATTTGTCAAAAAGACGACCATTGACACTTTGCACAAGGAGGGCAAGACACAAAAGGTCATTGCAAAAGAGACTGGCTGTTCACAGAGCTGTTCTCAATAGAGAGGCGAAGGGAAAGGAAAAGATGTGGTAGAAAAAAGTGTACAAGCAATAGGGATAACCGCACCCGCAACCGCATTCCTTGTGTCAAGCCACTCTTGAACAACAGACGGCGTCAGAAGCGTCTCGCCTGGGCTAAAGACAAAAAGGAGTGGACTGCTGCTGAGTGGTCCAAAGTTATGTTCTCTGATGAAAGTAAATTTTGCATTTCTTTTGAAAATCAGGGTCCCAGAGTCTAGAGGAAGAGAGGAGAGGCACAGAATCCATGTTGCTTGAGGTCCAGTGTAAAGTTTCCACAGTCAGTGATGGTTTTGGGTGCCATGTCATCTGCTGGTGTTGGTCCACTGTGTTTTCTGAGTTCCAAGGTCAACGCAGCCGTATACCAGGAAGTTTTAGAGCACTTCATGCTTCCTGCTGCTGACCAACTTTATGGAGATACAGATTTTATTTTCCAACAGGACTTGGCACCTGCACACAGTGCCAAAGCTACTAGTACCTGGTTTAAGGACCATGGTATCCCTGTTCTTAATTGGCCAGCAAACTCGCCTGACCTTAACCCCATAGAAAATCTACGGGGTATTGTGAAGAGGAAGATGCGATATGCCAGAGTCAACAGTGCAGAAGAACTGAAGGCCACTATCAGAGCAACCTGGGCTCTCATAACACTTGAACAGTGCCACAGACTGATCGACTCAATGCCACGCCACATTGCTGCAGTAATTCAGGCAAAAGGAGCCCCAACTAAGTATTGAGTGCTGTACATGCTCATACTTTTCATGTTTATACTTTTCAGTTGGCCAAGATTTCTAAAAATCCTTTCTTTGTATTGGTCTTAAGTAATATTCTAATTTTCTGAGGTACTGAATTTGGTATTTTCATTAGTTGTCAGTTATAATCATCAAAATTAAAAGAAAAAAACATTTGAAATATATCAGTCTGTGTGTAATGAATGAATATAATATATATAAAAGTTTCACTTTTTGAATGGAATTAGTGAAATAAATCAAATTTTTGATGATATTCTAATTATATGACCAGCACCTGTATATATAAATGTTAGTGAAAAGAATAAAAAAAAAAAATGTTATATCAGTCCGCATATGTGATGGATGTTGGTTATGATCATTAGTGATGGGAAGTTCGGATCATTTTACCAGCTCGGACCTTTGAGTTTCATTCAGCAAAAGCAACAAATCTTTTTTTGAGTCATTTCGTTCATTCCGTTCCATTCGCTTAGCCTATGCAGTCTGAGCCGGAAAGAGAATTGATTAGTTGGTCTCTCTCCAGGTTTGAGTCGTTCTGAGCCGGAAAGAGAATTGATTAGTTCGTCTCTCTCGAGTTCGGGTTCAAGTCGTTCGTTCATCACATGACAGTCCCATAATATGAACGAACGACTCAAAAAACCCGAACGAACAGGTGAACTAACAGAACCTATACTATAGGATGTTGCGCATGCGCGACTGAACGAATCACTCCCAGAGATGACTCGTTCTCCCCGCGTCATAAAAAAGATTTGTTCAAAATGAACAAATCATTCAAGAACGACCCATCACTAATGATCATCTTTAGTGTCTAATCTGAAGGCATCTTGAGTAAACCATCTTCATATTTAATGAGGCATACGCAAAATGCTCGTTTGACTCGCGTCTGGTGCTGAAGTGAAGTTGTCCGTCTGAAAAGTCTCCCATTTGATGTGCTCGTAAAGGCACTCTGCACATCTAAATAAACGCATTTCTTAGGCAGTTGTGAGTGGGGTGGCCAAACCTAGCCCCGCTAATGCGTTAATTGCATTAAATATTTTTAACACGTTAAAATGAAAAAAAATAATAATAATAATAAATAATCACCTGCGTTAACACGCTCATTTTGACACCACTAGTGTATAGCTAATCAAAGTGAACTCAGAAATGTTTTTTACCTGGAATGAGGTGATCTCTTCGGCAGTCATAAAGCATCCCTAGTTGAAAAGGGCGGCCAAGACAAGCCAGCTGAATGGTCTCGGAGTCTGACATTTTTCTAAAAGTTGACAAAATAAGCTTTTAGTGAGCAGATTTATAAAGGGAAAATGATAATCCTACGTGTAATGATAGCCCCAGAGACGAGACAGGAGGCGTGCGGATCCAAATGCAGACTTTTATTAGAATACATAGTGGTCAGGCAGGCAGGAGGTCAGACAGGAGCGAGAGAGAGCAGAACAGGTAATCCGTAAATCGTGGTCCAGGGACGAAGCAAGGGGGTCAAAGGGCGGGCAGCGAACGACCGGGAAATAGGGCTGTGCCGATATTTGGACGCGAATTATAATGCGCATCTCATCAGTAATGCCGGTTCTCTGATTAGCCGTAAATCTTATTCACCTGTTCATTCATACAGCCGCGTTTACTACACAGAGCCGTAGTTCGCTGACAAGCTACGCAGTTTCACGTGCAGAATCGATATGTATCGCCTGCGATACTGAAGGCGATACTTGCGTAGCTTGTCAGTGAACTACGGCTCTGTGTACTAAACGCGGCTGTATGAATGAACAGGTGAATGAGATTTACCACTAATCAGAGAACCGGCATTACTGACGAGATGCGCATTATATCGCGTCTGAAAATCGGCACAGCCCTACCGGGAAACCAGGAGACAACGGGGGTAGAAAACCAGAACAAGGGAAAAACGCTCAGAAATAACGGCCGGGGCAAGTTATGACTTCACAGTGGTACTGAAATGACGTTCTATTTATACAGGATGTGACAGTGGGATTGGAGGTGAGAGGTGACGAACGGGGCATGAGAGAGGGGTTATGGGAAATGGAGTCTCTACAGAGTCTATGTAAAGTCCACAGTGGAGAGGTGGCTCCCTCTAGAGGAGAGAAAAGGGAGCCACAACAGTACAGTTCATGACACTATGTAACATGCACAGCCGTGTGACAGACCCAAATGTCAGTCTTGCCCACCCAATTAGAATTTAGTGAAAAACAGAATTTATCTATTAGCGAAACGAAACAGAATTGTGTTTGTTTGGAGATATGCAGCGGATCAGCTGTGAATGACTTTGTTTAAAACTCTTTCGTTGAATAAATACACCACAATCAGACAACAATGTTTCTGAAATGTAAGTCCTTATGTTAACTTTTGTATAAAATCCAAAATTAATAAAACTGTTCAATTTCACATTTACAAAAAATACCACTAGTAGTTCACCGCAATCTCACTAACTTCCATTTTAATTAATGAGCCTCTCTAAACAGCACACTGAATCTATCATTTACATCATCTCTACTGCTTTCATGATCTGAGGCACACCAATAGAGAAGAATTTCTATTGGCTGAAGTGAAGTCTCAGAGCAGTTGGAAGTGAAACACCACCCCATCCTCGAAATTCACTCCCCAGACTTTGCCCCTTAATCTAATTTACTATCCTAACTTTGTGAGTTTTTTTCAGATTTGTATTTGTTGTTGATAGTACTAATATAAAATATCTGGGGGGACCCCCCTAAACCTATTTTTTTTACTTCTTATGGGAGATACCTAATGCCTTAATTTGAGCCCCCCCTCAATTTGAGCACTGGTGCTAACCATATTATATTAATAGAATAATTAAAATTCAATGGCCTGCTGTCAATATTCCTTTCATAAACATTCACTTTGTATATAGAATAAAATATTTTCAGTTATTTAGTATAGTGTGCTATGCTGGATGCATCTCTTTCAGCTCCCTAGCTCCCTAGCCTAGTGAATCAGGACACAAATCTGGGCACTGGTAGGGACCTTGTCTCACTACACATTTTGACAGTGGTTACTCAATTTCCACTATGTAAAACTATGCATTTCCACTTCTGATTGGTCCACTGCTTTGGAACTGACATTGATGAGCAGCACTGTGTGTAAAAATTGAATTCTATTAACTTGGCGCTCCTGTGCAAGGCGCTGCAGAAGACACAAGATGCGAGCTGGTCCGTCAAGCGCGTTTACATAGAAAACCAATGGGAAAGAAGCACATTGGAATGGAAAAACGGTTCTGTGTGAATGGCTCCTAATAAATGTTTGAATAAATGAGTCAGAATATTAGAATGATTTCTGAAGGATCATGTGAATGGAGTAATGATACTAAAAATTCAGCTTTGAAATCAGGAATAAATTACATGTTAAAATGAATAATATTAAATAATATTTAATAAACTTATTTCAAAAGTTTACTGTTTTTGCTGTACTTTGGATCAAACAAAAATCAGGCTTGATGAGCAGAAGAGGCTTCTTAAAAAAAAACATTAAAAATCTTTTCACATTGACTTTTTGTTGTTCTGAAGATGGAAGAAAGTTATGCAGTTTTGGCAGTACATAAAGATAAATAAATGATGACACTCCATTAATTTTTTTTTGGTTTTGTTTTGTTTTTTGTTTTTTTTGTTTTTGCAGTCATTTTTAAATAATGGATTGAAATAATTTTTGAATTGTCTTTGTTTGGATTAACTTAGTTTTTAACATATCTACATATGTTAATATTAAGACAATAGCATCAATACATAAAGGGCATTTTAAAAGTAGCAATAAAATTTTGGGACATGGTGAAAAGTTTCAAAAATGGACCTTCATTTAAGAAAAAGTTGCTGGTTTTTCATAGAGGAAAAAAAAAACATTACTTACTGTAATGGAACTGTTACCACCCGTATAAACACCTGCAAAAAAAATAGCAACAAAAAATAACAATGATTCCATAAAGTATGCAGTCCTTGTAATTGACCATTTATTGAACAATTATTATAACAGTGCTCCAGTAGCTTTTCAGAGATAACATAATTTAATAGGACACACCTTTTTTATCCAGTAGATTGTATGCCTCCAGAATGATTTATCTTTCTCAGTCTGAGTTCCAGATGTTGATCACTGTGAACTGAGCACTGGTTTTTTATAGTTATGTAAGGCCACACCCTGCAACAGTGTGATTGGGCAGGTACTCTTGAAATAGAATTGTGTAGATGTGTAAAATTGTGTTTTCTGACGTGTTGCTTGTGAATGATAATAAAACTAATTTAAATGATTTTTTAGGTCTTTGCATGTACAAAGAGAAACAGTTGCAGCTATATGATTTCACAAAACAACTGAAAAAAAAACATTTAGCTAGTCGCTTTCAAGACTTTTACATCGTCATAGAATGATGGAGAAGTAGGCCTGTACTGTTTGCCTTGCAGTGTAAAAATCATTTTACTATTGTTGCAAAAATTTTTGTTATATCCATTAGCCTTATAACAATTATTTCTGTTTTATTTATCAGTAAGGTAGTACAGAAAAGTAACACTTTAACTGTACTTAATAAGTACACTGTGGTCATTTGTTCTTTATTGCGTTTACAGCACGAAAGAGGATCTAGTTATTTTTCATATATATATATATATATATATATATATATATATATATATATGTCTTGAAGCACTTGTGATATTGTGATTGTTTCACTGATATTGATGGGAATTTTGAGCACCATTACCCTTCAAGGAAGAACTTGTGAGAACAGCTTCCATGTAAATCTTGTACTTAAATGCCTGCATGTTTGTGGATTGCTGGTTTCCTGTTTTGTCACTTCTGGATTTTTGTATTATAGGCTTTCATAAAGTTGCATTTAGTCATTCTTGAGCCTATGTGTCACTGTAATACTATGCAACTTTTGCTTCCTCGAATGTCATGTTAGTGATTCTTTGCATTCCGTAACTGTATTCAGATCCTCTTGATCTGTGCCTGAGGACCACATTTTATGCATTTTAGACTTTTTGTCATATCCTTTTGCATCATTAATGGATGCTTAATTGCTTTTATACTTCAGTACAGCATTTGTGACTTTCGTTTCCTCGTTTCTTGACTTTCATTTCACTGATTCTTTGCATTCCTATACTGTACTTAGATCAGGAGCATTTCTAGCCTTTTATCAGACCATCAAAAAAAAAAAAAAAAATAGATTGCCTTTAATTTTCTTAGGTTACTTATAAAGTATATTGTTACTATTTTGCTGTGAGAGACCACTGCAGATGATTCAGTGTGTGAGTGAACTGTCCGAATTGAACAAACTGAATCACAAATAATTTACTTCAATTAGTCTCAAGTGTGGTTTGTATGTTATGGAAGCCTGTTTCTGCTACAAAATGATAATTGTTTTTTTTTTTAATTAAAAAAGGTTATTGTGACTTTTTATCTCAGAATTGCATGATATAAACTCGCAATTGCAAGTTTTAAAGTTGTGAGATATCAATTAATTTTTTTCATGCAAATGCAAGTCTGTCATGTTTGTCAATTCTCACTTTTTCCTCTCAGTTCTCACTTTTTTTCTCTGAACTGTAAGATATATATACTCGCAATTGCATGTTATAAAGTCACAATTGCAAGATCAGAATTGTGAGTTTATATCTCGCAATTCTTCCTATATTTCTCAAAATTGTGACTTTATTTCTCAGAATTGTGAGTTTATGTCTTGCAATTCAGACTTTATATTATAAACTAATGGTTCATTTAGGGTAGTGACACCAGTTCTTCACCACTTCCAAACTGTATAAAGATCCTCTTGATCTGTGCTTGTGGACCAAGTTTTATGCATTTTTTTAATTTATTTATTATTATGTTCTGACATAAAACCAGAACATTTAACAATGCATAAGAAAACTTCACGTCTTAACAAATACAAAATCATTCTAAAAGTAATTTAGTAATAATGCACGACTTAAAAAATCAGTTGAAACTGTCAAAATGGGTGGGTTGCTAAATTGCATACATTATCATCAGCTGAATGCATGCCATCGGACCTGAGACTCAAGACAAACTCTGCTGTGACAGCTCTTTCCTGTCTTCAATAAAAAAACAAAAACACAAGAGACTGCTTGAAAAATATCCGTTGTATTTTCATAATCTTTTTTTTTTGTTTGTTTAAGACATGTCCCATCTGTCAAAACCTTATTTTATGCTTTACATTGAGTTTACAATCTTAATATCTTAATGTGGTATGGTATCCACGTGAATGATTCTTTATTAAATAAACAACAATAGATAAATATTAAAACATAGTACATTGAACTAAACAGTAGCTGCTGACTTACACTGGTCACGTTAACGATAGTGTCTAAACTACCTGTTTTACTTCCAAATATTAAGCAAACATGCAAGATAAAACAATACACCAACCGCACAAACTTTTAATTGAATTGGGTTTCATGCATGTGAATTGGTATACGCATGTGTGCTTCGTGTCTTTTGTGTGAATTATAATTGAGACGAATCTGCTTCCATACTTTTGCATCATTAAAGGATTCTTAATTGCTTTTATGCTCCAGTAGATTATTTTTGAGTTTTGTTTCCTTGTTTCTTGACATTCATTTCACTGATTCTTTTCATTCCTATACTGTACTCAGATCAGGAGCAGTTCTAACCTTTTATCAGACCATCAAAAAAAAAATTGCATGATATAACCTCACAATTGCAAGTTTTAAAGTTAGAATTGTGAGATATAAATTCTTTTTTTCATGCAAATGCAAGTTTGTATTTTGCAATTCTCACTTTTTCCTCACAATTCTGACTTTTTTTCTCTGAGCTGTAAGCTATAAACTCAAAATTGCATGTTATAAAGTCACAATTGCAAGATCAGAATTTTAAACTAATCGTTTGTTTAGAGCAGTGGTTTTCAAACCAGTCCTACGAGCACCCCCAACACTGCACATTTTGTAGGTTTCTCATATATGACACACCCATTTCAGGTCTTGCTGTCTCTACTTATGAGCTGATAAGTTGAATCAGGTGTGATAGATGAGGGAGACACAAAAAACGTGCAGTGTTGGGGGTGCTCACAGGACCGGTTTGAAAACCGATGGTTTAGAGTAGTGACACCAATTCTTCACCACTTCCAAACTGTATTCAGATCTTCTTGATCTGTGCCTGCAGACCAAGTTTTATGCATTTTGAACTTTTTTCATGTCCTTTTGCATCATTAAAGGATTCTTAATTGCTTTTATGCTCCAGTACATCATTTTTGAGTTTTGTTTCCTTGTTTCTTGTTTCTCCAATTCACTGATTTTATGTTCCAGTACAATTTTTGAGTTTTGTTTCCTTGTTTCTTGTTTCTCCAATTCACTGATTCTTTGCATTCCTATACTGTACTCAGATCAGGAGCAGTTCTAGCCTTTTATCAGACCATCAAAAAAATAAAATAAAAATAAAAATAAATAAATAGATTGCCTTTAATTTTCTTAGTTTACTTATGAAGTATTTTGTTACTATTTTGCTGTGAGAAAATTAAATTAAAAATTGTGCATTCCTATACTGTACTCAGATCAGGAGCATTTCTAGCCTTTTGTCAGCCCATCCAAAAAAATAAAATAGATTACCTTTCATTTTCAGTTTACTTATAATTGAGTGATCAAACTGAATCACAAATAATTTCAAGTTGAATTAGTCTGTTTCTGTCACTGAATTAAAAAAAATAAGTTATTGAGAACTTTTCTCACAATTCTGACTTTTTTCTCAGAACTGCATGATACAAACTTGAACATATCAGTTTTTCCCCCTCAGAATTGGACTTTATAACTCACAATTGCGAGTTTATATCTCAAAATTCGGAGAGAAAAAAAGCCAGATTTGCGATTCTACCTTTATTTCTCAAAATTGTGACTTTATTTCTCAGAATTGTGAGTTTATGCTTTCAATTCTGACTTTATAACTTGCAACTGTGAGTTTATATCACGCAATTCTGAGAAAAAAATTAGTTGCCAGTATATATCTCGCAGTTCTGACTTTATAACTCGCAATTGTGAGTTTATATCACGTAATTCTGAGAAAAAAAGATTTGTAAATTTACACTGGAGATCAAAATTAGAGAACAATTTATAAACAATTGAACAATTCTGAAATAATGTCATCTTCACTGCTCAACAGTTGAAGGAGTTTTTGTCCTGTCTATACCATGCTACCAGAACACCTTTTCCACAAAATAACTAAGGCATTTCAACAAAAACCATTATTTTGCAGAAAACACACTGATCAAAATTAGAGAACAACAATGACTGTAGCATGGAAAAAGATTACAACAAAATTTTCTGAAGGTTACAACAGTCAGCAATTAGTAGGAAGTGTACAGGCCTCTGCTCTGAATGACTTCAGCCCATCTGCGGCCACAGGACAGCACTAGTCTCTCACACTGCTGTGGTGTGATTTTGGTCCACTCTTCTTCCAGTCTCCTCCACAGTTCGGTGACTGTAGTGGGTTTCTTGGCCATAACTTTGTCACCAAGGATTTTCCAGAGGTTCTCTATTGGGTTGAGATCAGGACTCTGGGCAGGCCATGTCATTATTTCAATGTTTTCAGTTTCAAGGAACTGCTTTACCCATTTTGCTGTGTGACATGGAGCATTGTCCCTCATGAACACTGTGGGCTGATTGGGTGATGAACGCAGGGAAGGAACCATATGTTGTTAAAGAAGGTTCTGATAAACATTTGCATTCACTCTGCCATGTAGCTGTATAAGAGGCCCAACTCCTGCTGCAGAAAACATGCCCCAAACCATGACACTTCCTCCTCCACTTTTCACTGACTTCTTTACACACTTTGGGTTCAGTCTTTCTCCAGTTTGTCGCCGAACATAATGTTTCCCATCGGACCCAAATAAATTAAACTTGCTTTCATCACTGAAGTGAACTTTGGACCAGTTCTCCTCTGTCCACACAACATGCTCCTCAGCAAAGCTTAGTCTAGCCTTTTGATTCTTTCTGCTAATGAGAGGTTTGGTCACTGCAGAGTGGGCTTTCAGTCCAAATGCTCTTAAACGTCGAGACACTGTATGACGAGACAGATCCTTACCCTGTTTAGCGCTGAACTGGTGAGCAATTCCAGCTGCAGTGTGGAAACGATTGCCCATTGAGATCCTCCGCAGTATCCTGTCCTCTCTTGTATTTGTCTTCCGTGGACGACCAGCCTTCTTGGGGGACTTGAATGAGTTTGTGATGTTGTAAAGATTCAGTATTCTTGAAATCACAGATTTGGAATGACCAACTTGTCTTGATATGGCTGATAGGGTCATTCCTTTGGCCTTCACCTGGACAACCTGCTGCCGGAGGCTTTCAGTCACTTTAGAACGGCCCACCATCTTGCAGAGTCAGTGAGACTGGAAGTTAGGCTGCCAGTTAAATAGGGGTTGACAGATAATCAAGGAAATTAGCACCAGGTGCCAGATTAACACCAATAACTGGGAGGTATCGGAAAGTGTTCTCTAATTTTGATCAGTGTGTTTTCTGCAAAATAATGGTTTTTGTTGAAATGCCTTAGTTATTTTGTGGAAAAGGTGTTCTGGTAGCATGGTATAGACAGGACAAAAACTCCTTCAACTGTTGAGCAGTGAAGATGACATTATTTCAGAATTGTTCAATTGTTTATAAATTGTTCTCTAATTTTGATCTCCAGTGTATATCTCACAGTTCTGTCTTAATAGCTTGCAGTTATGAGTTTGTCACACAATTCTGACTTCATTTCCCAGAATTGCCAGTTTTTCTCACAATTTTTATTTTATCAGTAAAAAGATTTATGAGTAAAAAAGATTTATCAGTAATATTTTACAGTAGGACTCGCACCCCAGTAGAAAAGGTCTAGCAATGCCCCTGATTAAGATGCTCTTGCTCTGTGCTTTGTGGAGCAAATTTTAGACACATTTTACATTTTTTGGCTCCAGCAAAAGGGAGACATGTATAGGAGGCTTAATAGTTTTTTGGTTTGCCGTTGCATCATTTATGTGAGTTTTGCTTCCTTGTTTCTTGTATGTTAGTGATTTTTTTTTTTTTACATTCTCAAACTGCAATTAGATCCTCTTGCATTCATTTTATATTTTTTGGCTTCAGTATATGGAAGCCATGTAGATGAGTTTTAATTGTTCTTATATTTCTGCATAGCATTTGCATGCCTTTTGCTTCCTTGTTTCCTGAATGTTAGTGATTCTTTACATTCTAAAACTGCATTCAGATCCTCTAGCAAATTTTAGACATTCATTTTATATCCTTTTGGCTTCAGTATATGAGGGCCATGTAAATGAAGTTCCTGTGTAGTATTTGCATGACTTTCACTTCCTTGTTTCTTCAATGTCAAGTTACTCATCTTTGAATTCTCAAAGTACATTCAGATTGTTCTGTGCCGGTAGGCATTCTATATGTTGTAGACATTCATTTTCAGAGGGACCTGTTAAATAATTGCATGGTTTCAAGTTTAAAATTAGACATTTATAATTTAAATAAACCTTTTAAGTGGCAAACATTATTTGTTGAGCTGATTTGACTTGACATAATAATGTTGATCATTACATTAACTAAATGACTAAACTTAATATTGTGTGTAATTGTAATGCAAATTTGTGTGTTAACTGAATTTCGTTAAAATTTAACTGGCAGTAACTCAATAAATTGTCTTGTTAACTTTGGAAATAAGGTAGTGGATTTCTAATTCCCAACAAATGTATGGTTGCTCTTTTGAAGCAACACACACACACATGCATTTGAAGAGCCTCAGATCCTTCATCTCAAAGGTTAAGAGACTGTTTAGAATATATACAAAGGGGGAATTTATACAGTAGAGATTTCAGTTTGTTCTCCCTTTCCTTAAACTCTTGAAAACACTTTTTACTGCTGTGATTTTAACTCAGAGTTTTGGATGTATGTTTTCAATTAGATAAAAAATTATTATATTTATCTTTATAGTTTTGGAAAATACCTTGTTTTTAACAATGATTGAATTCCCTGCATTGTTAATGAACATGGCCATTTTAGTGGGCAAACATCACATTTACACATGTAAATTAAAGAAATGTAAACCCTCCTTTTTCTTTCTTTGATTTTGTGAGAATATTTCAATGTTCGCTTACAAAACTAGAAAGATGAGAAACACATGCTTTCATTCTTTTTCTTACAATGTTGATATGTTCCTCATCTTCCATTGTATGTGAGGTAAAAATGCAAATTGTGCAATAAAAATGTAAAATGGCAGTAAGACATTAACAATGTCAGCAAAGATTTCTGTTTTAAATAATTTCAATTAATTCACATTTCTATTTTTCATTTAATTTTTTTTTCAATCTTTCTGTTTTTTCAATTTACACGTTCAAGCTATTTACAACCACAAGAAGAAATGAAACAGAGCTCAATTCATTACTTACGCGCTGCTCTCGCACACACCCGAAGCGCGCATAAGCAAAGAGACAGCGCGGCATCCTCTTTCATGTCTTCCTGCATTTAAGATGCATACGCATGGGGATTTGCATATTTCTAAAGTATTTCTGTTTTAAACCATGAAGGCGAGCCAGTGGATATCAAACTTTGCCCAAATATTATGCTGGTGAGAGTATTAACTTTCTATTCAAAGTGAAAGTAAAAAAAAGAGTTTTCTAATGCTGCATTCACGGCGCATATTCTCTCAGTCCGCGAGAATATTTTCAAACCATAACCGGTCAGTCGTGTAAAAAAAGGTTAAGACCCCTGCTGTAAGCTTACTGTAGTTTCTTAAAATTCATAAGTAGCAGCAGCAAAAATAATAATTTTATCTACCTTTATATTGTACTTATTTGTCCTGTTATTTATTTCCTAGCAAAATAAACAAACGCCACACATTTTGTTTGTTCTTTGTGTCATGTAAGACTATTGACTATTATACAATCTGGTAAAAATGCTATAATGTTTATTTTAAAATTTTACGCAAATTTGATTAGAAGTTGTCATAACTCAAGAAAATTGCATTAAAGCTGCAGCCTGTAAGTTTTGCCTCTTTGTCGCCATCTCTGTCTGAAAACCTGCAATTGCAGTTAAGTGCAGAATTATCTTTCATGCGTGGGTTGTGCTTCAGCGCGGATGTTTTAATGTTTTGGTAGCTGTCAGTCACCGCACCGTTGTGGATATTCACTGTACTTAGGAATCACAGATTAACAGATTCAAATATATGGGCCAAACAGGGCTACAACAAACGATTATTTTGATAATCGATTAATCTAACGATCATTATAACAATTAATCGACTAATCGTCGATTATTTTACTGGCTAATCAGTATACTTTGATTTTCAGTTTTTGCAGTTAGTAAAAAATTATGTTATACATATTCTAACATAAACACTTATTATACAATTAATTGGTAATACTTTGGTTCATTACTTAACATTAGTTAATATGAACCAAGAATGAAATTTTGCAGCATTTATTATTATTAGTTAATGCTAATTTCAACATTTACTAATGCATTTATAAAAATCACAAGTTGTTTTTTAACATTTGGTAAATGCACTGTGAACTAACATGAACAAACAATGAACAGCTGCATTTTTATTAACATGGGGAGTCTATGGGATTGACTCCCTTTTGCAGCCAGCCTCCAGCGGCCAGTCGATGAATTGCAGTTTTAGTCACTTCCGTATTGGCTTCATGAGAGAAAGCGGGAGGTTGCCGCTTGGTTCTGAAGCTCTCTTTTTCCCTTGAACTGCATTCTATAGTCCTGCGCTACAGCGCCGCACTGGTCAAACCGCATTATTGCAGGCTCTTACATTAGGTCATATGAGATCAAACGACTACTCGACAACAAAAATATTTGTCGACAATTTTTTATTGTCGATATTGTCGACTAATCGTTTCAGCCCTAGGGCCAAATAAGGATTTTCACCGGATATTGTCATCTAAGAGTAAGTAACAAGTCTAAAACTTTTGTTCTGACCAACTGAGGAAAAAATGCTACAGGTGTTTAAATCTAAGGATCGGTTATTGTCTCATATCACATTAAACTAGCAAGTTATTATTACTGTTTGTTCTCAAATTGTTCATGATAACAACATCAGCATTGTGTAACTACGTGTAGTGTAGGCCTATTAGCGTTTCTGTTTCTGTACAGTTTAATCTCTGATTGACAAAATTCTAATTTCATATGAAGAAATTCTTTTAGCCGAAAAAGCAAATAATTCTTCCTTAGGACTGGTTCTCTTTAAAATACAAAACTTGTGTAATCCCACTTAGGCTATCTGCAGTCAAATGCACATTTAAAACTGGAGTAATCTAATTTCAGTCACTTGTTTCATAAACACAAACTTTTTGGATTACATTCCGCAATCAAAATATTAAGTTTAATTATTTCAGCCGCTGTGAGAAATGGCTATAAACTATCCAGCACTTGCAGCATTCTCACATGCGATAAAGCTACTAGCTGGGATGCCTTCTTTATGTTTACAGAGGTGATGTAATGACGCAGTGGCATACTAGAATTTCCCGCGAAAACCTACCTGTACCACTCAGTTAAAAAACATTATTATAAGCTAACTGTTGTGAATCGGGCTAAAGTAAGGCAATAGTTTTTAACACTGGCTGGTTATGTACTTGCTCAAAAATATATTTTGTATCATTTTTAACCAAAAAAGTTAAGGACTGCAGCTTTCAACGTTATCTCACGGGAATTCGTACATATTTTACAAAGTGGCTAATTCAATACAAGTGAGGTCGTACGAATTTGTATGATTTGCCTAGACTCCAGTGACGGGTAGGTTTAGGGGCGGGGTTAGGTTAAGGACACTTGTACGAATTCATACGAATTGGGAACTCATAAAATACTTACGTTTTAGCCGAAAACGTATGAATTCGTACAAGTGAGGTCGTACAAGTAAGGTCACACGAATTCATACGAATTAGCCACCTCGTAAAATGCGTACGAATTGCCGTGAGATCCGGCTGTAAGTTTTATTTATTTATTTCTTTTTAAAACATAATCGTTTTTGGCTTCAGTACAAGAGGGTCATGCTTAATTGCTCTTATGTTCCTGCATAGCATATGCGTGACTTTTGCTGCTTTGTTTCCTGAACATCATGTTACTGATTCTTTGCATTCCCAAACTGTGCCAACTAGCCATATTTTAGACATTTCAGTTCTTCCGGGATGTTCCGGTACCCGAACAAGAACCACACCAATACTTGCTTTTTTAGTATGTACCACATTTAAGTCTTTTTTTTAAATATGGAGTAGAGAAACTAAATATGAATCTTAAATAGATAGATAGTAAAACTCATTTTACTCATTTTTACTCATTTTCCTGCTTAATAATGTATTGTACAAGCTTCTTTCTCTATTAACTTTATTGTTTTATTATATTTTATGAGCACGTTTAGAACTGCAGTGGTACAATAATCACATGATGTTTTCCTGTAATAATTTAGGAACCCTCTTGTTATGCATTTAATTGTGTTACAGTTCATGTTTTTACTTGCATATATCTGACGCTGGACCACAAAACGAGTCTTATGTAGCATGGTATATTTGTAGCAATAGCCAAAAATACATTGTATGTTTCAAAATTATACATTTTTCTTTATGCCAAAAATCATTACGATATCAATTAAAGATCATGTTCTATGAAGATATTTTGTAAATTTCCTACTATTAATATATCAAAACTTCAGTAATATGCATTGCTAAGTACTTATTTTAGACAACTTTATTTTATTTTGATTCTCAATTTCAAAAAATGTACCCTTATGACTGCTTTTGTGGTCCAGGTCCAGGTCACATATGTTTTAGTTTAAAATTAAAAAAAAAAAAGAAACATTTGCTGAGTTAGTGAACCTTAACCCTTTGACTGTCACTTCCTTTTTTTGAGCATACATGTGAAAATGCAGTATTCACATTATTTTTATAATTCATGAACAAAAAAATGTTGTAATATGATTTTGATGTACATTTTCCATGGTAATGCAATGTCTGATTTTAAAATGGTTTTCAAAGGATGAATTTTGAGATTTTAAGTTTTCAAGTGATATATAATTTCTTATGTTTTGTAAAGTGTGATAGGGAAGAAGGCAACTAAGAAAGTCTTTTTGTGACAAGGGTCAGAACTCCTTTTATGAAGTAGATTTTTGAGATGCGCTCTTGTCATAAATTAATCTATTACGTTTCCTACACAATTTGTAAGGCAAAAAAAAATGGTAAAATATCTATTTTAGACCTTAGAACACTTCATAATAACTTTCATTAATAAATCATTAACAAACATTATATAATGTTTAACTAATCATTACTTAATCACATATCTAGAAATATGAGAATAATGTGCTTGTTAATGTTAACTAATGAAATTATTAAACATTACCAAATGATTAACAGATCATCATTTAATGTAAATTGAAATGCTTACAAATGTCATTAAACTTTCAATTCATATGATCATGCATTTTTTTTTTAAATCTTCAAATAATTTTGACAGATGGTTTACAATGATTAAAAGCTTAATTAATAAAATGTTAGCAAACATATCATGCTTAACGTATCAATGTTTACAGATGTCATTAAACTTTCAATGCGTTTTATAAATCTACAAATGATTTTAACAGAAATTATACAATATTTACACGCTTTGTTAATGTACTTTTGAATGCTTACAAATTTAAAAATTAAACTTCAGTTCATATGTTAGATAATTCTCATTTTTACTTTCACAAATGTTGTGAAAAGTCACTAACTGTTCATGTTAATATATTTATTAACTCATAATTTACTGTCTGTAAAGGTCATATATTTGGTCTTTGTTTGTTGTGTAGGCATCTTAAATCATTTACTAATAATTTGTTAATGTTTTTGCAGTACCCAATCTAAAGTGGAAACTATTCATTAATTGTAAATGTTCATAAACATTTACTAATCATTATACCTTTATGAGCAGTCATTCTAAAGTGGAGACTATTCATCATTTGTAAATGTTATTGTTGAATGAATTGTTGATGAATTACAAGCCAAGCTCCTGTTTTTTTTTTTTTGTTGCAAACATTTTTATAGTTTCTTCATACACTTATTATCTTCTTTCATTTTTCTGTTTAAAGTGTGTAAAGTGTGTGTGTTTATTAATATAATGTGTTTATTTTAATAATTGTTATTAGATAGGCCTTAGCAACACAAGAATCATTTTCAGTGCTAAAGACTCTTTATACCAAGCACTGCTTACTATATCCAGTGCTTTCCAGTATATTGAGAAGTTAAAGAAAACCTGAAATTAATTGATTTGTCATCAAGCCATAAAGTAAATTGTATTTGCCAAAAAATAAAACATATGTTGTTGTTTTTTTAATGATATTTAAGTGTACATCAGGATCGATTCCTAGGTCAATGGCAAAACAAATATGATGCTAATTACTTATGCCTGTCAAGCAAAATTCACAAGGCAAGCAAAAAGATGCACATTCTTTTTTGATAAATAAGATGTAGAACTTTATTTTGATTGCATCTTTTAAAACAAAAAGTTTAGAAAGTGCTTTACAGTAGACATATGGAAGAAGAAAGGTGAAATCTTCACAGTGTTTTTTATGTGATGTGCATCTGTTTTTGTAAATTAACAAAATGTCTTGTCAGTGTTTTCTTTTTGTGCATTTTGCTTTTCTTTCCAAATTCTTTTCCTTTCTTCTTCCTCTTTAAGCCTGTTCTCCTTGTCGATTTTCTTCTTCTCTTCTTCTTTCAATTTCTGTGCATCTCTCTCATGTTCAACTTGACGTAGTTTTTCAGCTGTTTTATTTTTTTCATTCTCAGCTGCATCAGCTCTTTTACGTTCCTTAGTTTCAACAGTTTCTTCAGGTTGACCAGAGCTATTTCCCATTTTCTGTGTTTTGAAGATGGAAAGCTGTTATGCCATCAGAGAGAGAAACATTTGTTCATTCAAGTATTAGAAATTTACAAAGTACATTCAAACACAAACATCCTGTTAATATGCTACATGTAAGGGGTGTAAATATGACTATTTCTTAAATGTGGCTAAGATTTGCATTGTTCATTGCAGCCCTCTATGAGCTGCATAGATTGTTTTACTTTAAAATTTTCATTAAATAAAAAGCAGTTTTGTTTTTAGTAGAAATATTGTTTTCATGAAAAAAAACATTGATTCCAAAATAATTGTCCTAAAGAAAGAAACCTGCACTTCATAATCATAAAGGAGGCAGTAGTTAATGCTTACCGTTTACTGATGACTGTTTCTTTCCTCAAGTTTTGCTTAGTTTCTGTATTCGTATCCTATAGGAGACATTGAGGCTTGTTATGCAGAAATAGTTTATATGCTGAATATTATGTACTAGTACACAGATGTTTAGTTGTAAAAGCTGAAGCAGTCATTCCTCATTTAGATTTACATTATTACAGTTAGCAAAAATGTGGTCTACAGCCATCAGAGCTTAATTTCTGAAAGTAAAAATAAGTAAAACTGATTTAAATAATAACATACCTGTTCCTTCTTGATACTTTTTTGTGTCTTGGCTCATCCAGTTGTCAGGTACAGCTGGTGTGTGTGTGTTTGTGTGTGTAAACAACTTTTATGCAGTGCTAAGGTGTGGCAATGCTGGGATTTGACACATCTGTCACTGATCGGCCAATGAGACTGCAGTGTGGTGGAGGAAATAAGAGGTTGGGAATTTTAGCATTTCATTTCAGACCAATCTCAAATTCTTTGTTTTTGGTGTGTTAGCTGTAATATAATAAGCAGTGTTGGGGAATGTTACATGTAAAAGTAATGCATTACAATATTTTGTTACTCCCTAAAAAAGTCACTAATTACATAACTTAGTTACTTTTTATGGAAAGTAATGTGTTACATTACTTTTGCGTTACTTTTTTAAATCTGGGCAGGGCTTGCTTGTTTGTTTTTAATATAAAAAGTTATATTTTTGGCAAATGAACACACCAAAAGAGTAAATTCACATCTATACAGTAGACATGAAAAGAAAGTTCAACACTCTTCAGCAACAACAAAAAGAACAACTAATGTAGTTCATTTTAAGTAATTTTTGCTTATTAGTATGGTTGAATTGCATCATCAAAGGTCAGCAGCCAAGACACTGGTTAATAAAATGGGATTAAATACATGAAGGATAATTGTATTTGTAAAGGATATTTTGATATTACTTAACATATTTAATTATTGCAGTTTGCCTCATATTCTTAGTTGCATTTTACTGTTTTTATTCATTTTAAGGAATACTGAATCTGTAGTGAATACTTTTTTTTTGTTGTTGTTGTTGTTGTGAGTGAGTGAGATTAATGCAAGTTCATATATATTCTAGAACTATGCGCACTCGGGTTCGATTTACTTCAGAGTTCGGTACGTTTTGGATGACGTGAACGTCTTCCGAACTCGAGTGCGCACCGTACCCGAGTCCGCTTAAGGTCTGAGGTACGGTTCATGTGAACTGCAATACGGTTTGCTGCTGATATGAACGCAATCGTACCAAATCGCGGAAGTGAACCACTATTAATGACAGATTATTTGATACAAATTTGTGTGTTTCATTCACTTTCCTAACGAACGTAACTGAGGCGCTGCAAGTAGAGAGCTGACTGTATATGTCATTTATGTTCGTCTTCATCGGTCTTTAGAGCAGTTGCAGTAGGCCTATATTTGTAAGACGGACGTTAGGTGTTATGCACTAAACTAATGTTTCAAAAACTAAATATATATAAGGGAAGAGAGCAATGTTATGCATTTTGCCATTGCCGCATTCTCCTGCGCCATCGTCACTAAGCAACAGTGTAACCAAATGAACCAAATGTGAAAGGACCCACTCCCAATTTCTCTCAACATGGGGACAGGAGAGGTTTCAATCAATAAATAGAAAAAAGCGTTACTTATTTGAAAAATCTCAGATATTTTCTTGTAGGCTAATGGAAAATAATGCGTTACTTTACTAGTTACTTGAAAAAAAGTTATCTGATTACGTAACTCGCGTTACTGGCAATGCGTTACCCCCAACACTGATAATAAGTGTAATGTTTTTTTTTATATAATAAGTGAAAATCTGCAACCAAGGAAATCGTTTTTCAGGCGATAAAAGTGTTGATATGTTCCTATTTTTATATTTACTAACATAAGTTTCTTCACCTACTAGTGGCATAAGCTCCACCGACTTTAGCTAATTCTCCGGGCTGCGGCGATTTGTATTTGTCTACTGAAGGGTCATTCTTAAAGTTGAAGCTTTGGGGGGAAAAGACCCACTAGAGGGCGCCAGCTCCCTTTTTCCACTAAAATAGACCTCGGAAAACTCCATTGCTTTTAACAAAATGTAATGCATGCAATTCATCAATGCATAAAAAAAAGAAAAATAACCCCATAAATGCCTAATAATAAAGACTGATTATAAGACATTCTCTGTCTGATAGCTAAATGAATGAGAACAAAATACATTAATCAACAAGAATCATCAGTAGTACCAACTTTAGTATCATTAATATGCTATTGCTATTAGTTTTTGCTAATATCTTAAACTAGATTTTATTTTTATATTTTTTGTATTTCTGTTTTCATTTTACTTTATTAGTTTCAGTATATTTAGTTTTTGCTTTATTTTTATGTCAAGCACATTTATTTGACTACAGTAACATTTATTTATTTGTGTGTGTGTGGTTTCAGTTTTAGTTACCTATAATAACCCCACCAGCAATACTAACAAATGATAAATTAATAAATTATATATTCACTTTATTTATTAGTTTCAGTATATTTAATTTTTGTTATTTTAGTACTTTGTTTTTATTTTAAAGTGCATTTATTTTGCTACAGTAACTTTTTTTTATTCATGTGTGGTTTTAGCTTTAGTTAACCATAATAACCCCACCAGCAATATTAACAAATGATAAATAATAAATTATAAATTAAGTATAAATAAATTAAGTAACAAATATATGGACAATAAAAAGCAAGTCCCAAAAGCTAGATTCTAGCCACCAGCCAGAAAAACGGTTGAGTTCAAAGAATAATAATAATAATAATAATAATAATTAAATAAAAGTATTTATTTATTATTGTCAGTATTATTAGTGTTATTATATATTTGACTAACATAATTAATTAAATACACATGCAGAGTGAGAAATATGAATATTAGGAACAGACATACACAATTTGGTGGTGGTGGTGGGGGGGAGTGTACCTGATATTCTCTACATTGTGGGAACCAAACAAGGACAGTAATACCATTTAATTTGAACCTTGTGGGGATATTTTAGTCCCCAGGAGGAAAAGAGCTTAAATCATACAGAAGGAAGGTTTAGGTAGGGGTAGGGTTAAGGTTTAAAGTAAGGGGATAGAAAATACATTTTGTACAGTACAAAAACCATTACACCTATATGGAATATCCTCATAATGAGACCTGTGTGTGAGAGAGAGAGAGAGGGAGAGGGAGAGAGAGAACATACTTTACAGGGTGGATCTCCATGCTGTCAGTAGCAGATTTACAAATATAAATATTACATATATCTTTGTCAGGCAGAAAGCCAAGAGTGTGTGTTGTATGAATTATAGTGAGGATACACCCTTGTGAGTCATTGGCTCTCTCTCTCTCAAACACACACACAGGGCTGCTTTATGTGCTCATCTTGCTTCCATTAGGGCAATTATAGTGTGATGCATTTGAACTAGAACATATTGTCCTGTTACTGAGCTTTCTGCTTACTCAACAAACACACTGCTGAAATAAGGCTTGAGGGCAGACATTCTGACACGATAGTGTCCTGACCAGATTTTTTTGAATGGCAGTGACTGCATGACCAATAATGATTCTACTTATTATTTCAGAGTAGTTTGCATACAATAAAACAATATGGTGTCCTCGTGGATGGATGAAGAGATATCTGCTGTAGTGTAGTATTCAGTGCACCTATCAGCACTAGTGTATCCCATTGCCGCGGGCTAGTCGGCACAGGTTAATTGTACAAAGTGTTGCAGTGTGACGGCAATGTATTCTAGGAATTTCAGGACGTTAACAGAGAACACTGTCGTGCTAGCAGCATGTGGGTCAATGGGATTCTTGGTAATGCTTTAGCTTTCCTGAGAATATAAAACAAGTCTCTTTCATAACAGCAATCAGATAACAGAACATCAAAGCATATCGTCATGAAAGATCTCATATAAAAACAAGCAAACAATGCACTGCAGCTCTGACAACTTCTGTTGGTACAAATTGCCTCGTTTTGTTACAGACTTATTAGTTAAAACAAGTCTGAGGGACTGAAGTACAATGCGTTTAATGGTTTATTCTTTTGTTTAGCAAAATTGCTTTATGACAGCAACAAATGCAGGTGTACAGCTATCTACTGTAATTACAAAAGTGATGTATTTATGACAGTGAATTCCACTCACTGAACTGTACAGGGCTTCAAATTTGCAAAAAACAAAAAAAATTTAAAAAGGAGACCTATTATGCCCCCTTTTGCAAGATAATATTGCAATATAAGTCTCAGGTGTCTCCAGAATGTGTCTGTTTAGTTTTAGCTCAAAATACCCCACAGATCATTTATTTTGAAAATGTCTATTTTAAGTGGAATTAGAAACATGTTGTTTTCATGCATGTCTCTTTAAATGTAAATGAGCTGCTGCTCATTTTCACTTAAAGATAATATTGTTGCTCATTTGTATTTAAGATAATATTGCAATATAAGTCTCTGGTGTCTCCAGAATGTGTCTGTTTAGTTTTAGCTCAAAATACTCCATAGATGATTTATTATATCATTTTGAAAATGCCCATTTTAAGTGGAATAGGGCCGCAACAAATTATTATTAGAACGATTAATCGACTAATTGTTTATTTGCTTATTAATCTGTAGACTTTTACTGATTATTCATCTTTTGCAATTAGTAAAAATATTATGTTTGACATATTCTAACATAAATAAAGGTCACTTCAGCATTAGAAAAGCATATTATGTACTTACAATTATTATATAATTCATTGGTAATACTTTACAATAAGGCTCATTACTTAACATTAGTCAATATGAACTAAGAATGTACAACTTTTACAGCATTTATTCATCATAGTTAATGGTAATTTCAGCATTTACTAATGCATTTATAATAATCACAAGTTGTGTTTTTTTAACATTTGGTAAATGCACTGTGAACTAACATGAACAAACAATGAACAGCTGTATTTTTATTAACCAGCCTTAATGGAGAATTATACATAAATGTAATAAATATATTGTTCATTCATTTTAATTAATACATTAGCTAATGTTAACAAATGATACCTCATGTGATTCATTGAATGATTGTAAAGTATTACCAGTTCATTATACAAATAGATGTATTTGGCATTTAAAATGAGATGATAGACAGAGAAACTATCTTATACACATCATTCTGCCTAAAATCTTCTTTTGCAAGTCAAAATAAAGGTAAGTGATAAGATAATCTGTTTTTTGGATAAACTATTTTATTCAAAACATAATGTCTTAAAGTATCTTTTAGGGTTATAATAACCAAAACAGTCCTGAGGTAGATCAAGTTTTGATCTTTGTAAACCAAACTATCACTTTAATTAAATTATTTATTTCCCACTAATAAACATATTTTCTCATTAGCCAGCTTCACACTGAAGAACTGCTTTATAACAGGGAATCAAGTTGTAATTCTAACAGAAAGCGACAGGTTTTTCATGTTAAATACCGCAAAGCTGTTTGGCTATCTATTACATAACGGACTACATAAATAAACATGATGTGAGCGGACATTACTGGAGTAAGTTAACGTTACTGAACTGCAGAGCTCGTGCAAACATCCACATCGTTGTAATCAGATGCATTTTTAACTGCTGCTTTCACACTGCTGTCAGTTTTTGTTGTGTTTATTTCGTTACTGAGAGGAAAGCACATAATATATATATTCATCAAAACGCCACTCAGATTCTGCTGCGTTTGCTCTGAAGCGCTGTGTGTCGCTTTCTCTTGAATTGCATCCATGAGGTCTGTCTTGCGCTACAGCGCCACACTGGTCAAACCGCATTGTTGCAGGCTCTTACATTACATCATATGAGATCAAACGACTACTCGACAACAAAAATATTATCAACGATTAGTCGATAATGTCGACTAATCGTTGCAGCCCTAAAGTGGAAACAGAATCATGTTGTTTTCATGCATGTCTCTTTAAATGCAAATAAGCTGCTGCTCCCCACACTAAAAATCATCTGTTTGGTTTTAATTATCATGTCTATCATGCTGAAGTCATGCATTTAAAACCATATTAGTTTAAACTTTTGATATAGCACACACATGTGAAGCATGTGCACAGAAAGTGCCTGTCAAACGGCATGTGAGTACTAAACCAAGTTCTCTTTCATGTCTTATTGCGCTTAAACTGTCAAATACACACGTGTTTATTTTAAAAACACACAGGAGTTACAAAAATACAAAAACATGTGATTATCTCTGTGAAGGTAAACAGCTGGGAAAGAAATCACATGTTTATAGAGTGTTTTCACAATGCATCATCAACCGGACATATTGGCGGTACTGAACGTAAACCATGCCACTAACTAAACTAAACTTGCATATTTTGCTGATTATTGCTTCTGAAAATGGTCAATTACTGTCATGTGTTGGGCTTTACTAATCGGTCAGACCGGGAAAAACACTTTGAATACTATAAATTGCCAAAAGTGATAACAAATCAAGGAGAAGATTGCAAAAAACTGTTTGTGGTTAGCCAAACTGATTTGTCATTTGCCAAACTGTTTTTATCATTTCTGGTCAACAACGTATTCAGTAGTACATTAACCATGCAATCCATGCTGTTGTTTACGTCGAAGTATCGGCAATATGCAGCCAATGACAGAACAGTTATCATGCTTTAGTTTAACTTTTACTGGTATACCGTTGTCGCTTGCGAAAACAAAATGGCGGCATTGTGGGTGGAAACAGGCAGATTAAGGGGCGGTAATATTATAATAAGATCCTTTTACCATGTCACTTGTAGAGCTAAATTTGACATGCTCGTTTTTTCACATGCTTGCAGAAAAAGGCTTACCAAAACCAAATTACTGGGTTGGAGGATGCACTAGTGACCCGAAAATAGCACTTAAACACAGAAATTTTCATGATATGCTCTGCTCTTGAGTAAAGACATTCTGTTGATGACTTTAGGGTTGTGTAAAATGCTTTATTAAAACACATCTAACAAATAGTTGAATACGTCACAGGGAAGTAAAAAAAAAAAGTTTACCCTTCATTCATAGGTCAAGTCAGGTTGTTGAAGACACCTGTGATGTATGTTCAGAATGACATGAGAGAATCTAAAATGAGCATTTCATAAGCTGTCCCTCAGCATATTACACCCACCTCTAGTTCTCAAACACCCATGCAATCTTCTTTTGCTCTAGATGTGGGGCCTCAGATCACAAAAGGACGTCTTTTCCTTAAGGCAACATAACTGGTTCAGTGTGTTGTATGACGGCTAGCCCGGACTGGAATCACATTTGTTATTATAGTGGATGTTCTGAAGTCTAGAATGAAAACGGAACAAGGGGATGTCTCAAGCTTTAGGCATGTACAGTATGCTTGTGCAAATCTACTTCTAGGAACAGCCTAATTACCTCCAATACAAAACAGTCGATACAAAAAAGGAATGTGCTTCGAAGAAAAGTACAAAACGCCCCATTTAAACAAGTCTGATCAAGCATGTGTGTAATTGACTGGTTGGATTCAAGGATGTATCCAAGCACTCAACAAGTGCTCTAACATTAATCTGAAAATTGTGGTGAATGTCTCTGGTGGTTGTATAAACCCAGCTGGAATCTCACAGTTCTGTTAGACTCATTGAAAAGAGGACTTACTCATGGTAGACTTATTTAAAGGGTTAGTTCACTTCCAGAACAAAAATGTACAGATAATGTGCTCCCCTTGTCATCCAAGATGTTCATGTCTTTCTTTCTTTACAGTCGTAAAGAAATTATGTTTTTTGAGGAAAACATTTCAGGATTTCTCTCCATATTATAGATATGTATGCTGCCCCCAAGTTTGAACATCCAAAATGCAGTTTAAATGCAAATAGAGGCAAAACAAGTTACATTTACCCTGATCTTCTGATCTCATCCGCATCAGACGATCATACAGCCATTGTTGGAAAGGGTTCAAATACACAAAAATGCTGAAAGAATTTGTGTTTTTTCTGAAGAACAGGGAGTTGAACTATTCAGGACAAACCAGGGACTCATGAACAACTATCACTAAATAAAAAAAAAAAAGCTGTGGATCATTCAGGTAACAAAACAGTATTAAGAATCAAGTGTATGTAAACTTTTGAACGGGGTAATTTTTTAAAATAAATTCAACTATTATTTTCTCTTGTGGACTAAATGTTTTTTAAAATATCTTATTCAGGTCGGTACTAAATAAAAAAAAAAACATGCTATTTGTATGGTCCCTCTTCTTTTGGTAAAATAACATTTTGCAGAATCTGCAAACTTTTGTCCTCAACTGTATATTAAATATTAATTCATATTTTTGCCCTACATCCATAAATCCATGAATGCCACGCAGCACAGGCAAATAAGTACATTAACCTGTGAAGATCAGCATAATACTGTAATTTTTCAAACCATTTTCTTTTTCTCTCTTTGATTGATTGTCATTTACTTGTTTTATTACTTAACACACTCCAGGTATAGGTGTGTATATATACTTGCTGAAACAATATTACGTAATAACGTTAGCGAGCTGGAACAGAGCAGGCGCACAGATATATACATTCTTGGTATTTTTGTAATTCCTTTCACAGACATTCACACAACCACAAAGAAACAAATTATAAAACCTGCAGATCCCAGAAAAGAACAAACACATTTCCAGGTCCATAAACAAGATACAATAATGCAGCAAAATTCATAATGTCAACAATTTTGCAATGTCAATGCGTAATAAAAATCATTTCCCACTCATACGTGTGACTTTCGTGTTCTTACATTCAGTCACACACCCTGGCTGAGCATTTCAAACCTGTGGTGTCTCGTACATATATTTTTTTTAAACTTCAGTTTAATCTCATTAGCAATTGGATTTATGAGGCTTGAAATGAGATATTGTGTGATTCAGCCTACGGGCCTTGGAATGTTGATTGATGTTGTTCATATTGATTCATATCTTGATATGTTTTACTGTACTATTGAGTCACGTGTTCATTATTTGTGTGTTTGCTCAATATTTTTTGTACCATATAAAAATACACAGGAATAATGACCTCCATACACAGTTGAGTTTAAAGTTTACATACAACTTGCAGAATCTGCTAAATGTTAATTATTTTACCAAAATAAGATGGATCATACAAAATGCATGTTGTTTGTTATTTAGTACTGACCTGAATAAGATATTTCACGTAAAACACATTTACATATAGTCCACAAGAGAAAATATAAGAAATTATAAAAATGACCAGTTTTTTTAAAAATGATTCTTAATACTATGTTGTCACCTGAATGATCCACAGCGGTGTGTGTGTGTGTGTGTGTGTGTGTGTGTGTGTGTGTGTGTGTGTGTGTGTGTGTGTGTGTGTGTGTGTGTGTGTTCTGAGTCCCATGTTTGTCCTGAACAGTTAAACTGCTGTTGTTCTTCAGAAAAATATTTCAGGTCCTACAAATTCTTTGGTTTTTCAGCATTTTTGTGTATTTGAGCCCTTTCCAACAACGACTGTATAATTTTCAGATCCATCTTTTCACACTGAGGACAACTGAAGAACTCATACGCAATGCTATTACAGAAAGTTTTAAGCGCTCACTGAAGCTTCAAAAGGAAACACAGGGGGTTAAAACTTTTTGAATTTGAAGATCAGCATAAATTTAACTTATTTTGTCTTCAGGGAAACATGTAAGTAGCTTCTATAGCTTCTGAAGGGCAGTACTAAATGAAATAGATATCATATTTAGGCAAAAAAAAAAAAAAACTTCTTAATGCATTGTTTTTCATTCTGAATTCCTTCTGTTTTGAACTGATTGAGTGAAATGGATTGTTTGCACAATTATGGCAAATAGTTCTTCACATATTCCAGCTTGTTCTTCACACATTTTCTATGCCACTTCTCCCATCTTTCTACTTTAAAAATATCAGTGTGACAAAACAGCTTTGTATAGCTCAAAATCACACTTAAGTTGTGTGTGAATTTATCTGATTTTGTATTTTTGCCATTTTAGGCTTACTGGTTATTGGGTTTGAATTATAATTATTTTGTCAGTTTATGTCTTTTGCATTTTATTTTGCATTTATTTGTTTTTTTTGTTGTGTATTTGCAGATGTCTTCTCATATAGTAACTTTGACAATAGTCATAACCATGAATTGCCAAGAAAACTATCTCTGTGATTTTGAGTATGCTGCAAAATACTATCTTTGACAGAATGAAAGAGAGCATGTGTGCTAGCCTGAATGCAAACAGGCCCAGTGTAATCACAGAAAACATGAGTCACCGTCACTGTACACGCTCCCTTGTGTTTGTGTGTGCATGTTGGTGCATGTGTGTCTGTCTGTCTGTCTCTGCATATGTGCATTACCAATTCACACAGTTTTGTCTAAGGGGAAAGTTAATGATTGTAAACACAGACTGACATGCCACAGTGCTTTATGAGGTAAACAGAAAATGTGAGTCTCAGAATAGCAGAGTATGTTTGTGTACATGCTTCCAGGTATTTACTTTAAGTAATCCTTTCCTCAGTGTTTCTAATCCAAGGCTTTTTATGGGTGTGGAAAGCACACAGCATCACAATTAGGCAAATGTCTGCCTTGCATTTGTTCACTTTTCTTACTGATTATTGTTTGGTTTCCCACTGTTGCTCTGATGATAAACAGTAAGCAAACATTACACCTAGTTTGACATAGTTTGAATATAAAGTGTAAGGTAACAGCATGATTCAGATTTTGATCCATTCAGGGAACAACTTGACCTAGTCTCAGCGATTTGTTTATGAATCAGACTGATCCGGTTTATTGAGTATCAATGGAATTAATGATCCAGCTCATTTTCTCTCACAAATCTAATATTTCTTAGGCCATTTTGTATAGATAGATAGATAGATAGATAGATAGATAGAGTTACTGAAGAGTACAGCTGTCTATGCTCGTAAAAGTAAACCTATGTGCACCACAATTTCCTCATTTGCAATGAAAGGGCTGTGTTTATATACCTCCCCAGAAATAGCGCCAACTTCAACCCACCAATCATCACACAGTGACACACCGATGACCAATCCTCCACCAGATCGGCAGGCGGACGCACCAATTGGGTGGAGTTGAGGTGGTGGGCGGGGCACTAGCCGGTCGCTTCTGATTTGTCCGCCGGTGACAACGCTCAACGTGTTTCGCTTGTTTTGAAATCGCAAGTTTGCAGCGCTTCTGTGCAGCCGAGCGTCCGCTAAAGACAAACAACTGTTGCCTTACATCCGCGCATGCAGACACGGCGGGAAAGCGCCTTTTCAAGAATTCCAGCTGGGTTTGACAGATCTGCGTGTGGGAGGAATATGGATGTTATTCCAATGTGTAGTATTTTCCAGGAGCTACAGAGTGTCCTTGACACAGGATACCTGTCCGCTTTACCATCACTAGAGGAGTACTGGCAACAGGTAATATAAATCAGCTTTATTCATCATATACTTTGATCAAACATATGAGTAAGAAAAGCAAAGGTTTCCCAAAAGGTTTTTTGTTATCTTACGTTTAGTTAGATGAAGAGCAGAAAAGGAGAACTGTTAAAAGCGGATGGAAAAACAATAAATATGAAAATGTTTCCGAGTTTTAAGTAGTTAAAAAAAACTAAATAGAAATTCTGAAAGTCTGTGCCTCTCTATCTCAAAATATTTATTATTTTAATTTTTTTTTTCTTTCTCTATTGATTTTTGCTCCTTGTGTTTTTTCCTCATTGTTTCTATATTGTTTTGAGTGTACTATTTATTTTATGTTGATTATTCGTAGTATTTTTGATAGATGTGCCTTTTGTTTTTGGATGTTCCTTGTCTAATGCACAGTTTGCAATAAAAAAAAAATATGAAAGCTGAAATGACCGACGTGTGAGAAAAGTGAAAAAAAAGAGGTCTCTTATATATTAAATATTACAGTGTTTATAGAGAGAGGGGTTGTAAGTGGGGTTGTACTAATGAATTTATTTATTTGAAAATGTCTGTCTGTCTGTCTGTCTGTCTATCTATCTATCTATCTATCTATTCACTACCAGTCAAACGTTTTTGTAAGATTACGTAACTGTAAGATTATTTATGTTTTTAAAGCAGTCACTTCTGCTTTTTTAAAATAACTGTTTTCTATTCTATTTGAATATATTTTAAAATGTATTTATTTCTGTGATCAAAGCTACGTTTTTAGCATAATTACTCCAGTCTTCAGTGTTCAGAAATCATTCTAATATGCTGATTTGCTGTTCAAGAAGCATTTATTAATATTATCAGTATTTGAAACAGTTGAGTACATATTATTGTATGGATTATTTGATAAATAGAAAGATCCAAAGATCAGCATTTGTCTGAAATAAAAATCTTTGTAACATTATACACTATACCATTCAAAATCCTGAAGTATGTATATATATATATATGTGTGTGTGTGTGTGTGTGTGTGTGTGTGTGTATATATATATATATATATATATATATATATATATATATAAATAAATAAATAATATGTATATGTGTTTTTTTTTTCTTTATAGAAATTAATACTTTTATTTAACAAGGATGCCTTAAATTGATCAAAAGTGATGATGAAGACATTTATAATGTTACAAAAGATTTCTATTTCAGATAAATGCTTTTCTTCTGATCAGAAAATCAGAATATTAGAATGATTTCTGAGGGGTCATGTTAATGTTACAAATTCAGCTTTGATTTCACAGAAATAAATTACATTTTAAAATATATTCAAATAGAAAACAGTTGCTTTATATGGTTAAAAAATTTCAAAATTTACTTTGGATCAAACAAATGCAGTCTTGGTGAGCAGAAGAGACTTTTTTTTTAAAACATTTAAAAAAAAAAATTACTGTTTAAAAACTTTTTACTGGTAGATTAAGATAAACAATTTTCATACAAGTGCATGTTTTCTGGTCGGTTTTTGTCACTGATTGCCCTTTGATTCTCTCTTACAGACTTGTCTTGAGCTTGAGCGCTATCTGCAGAATGAGCCCTACGTCTCTGCAGCTGATCTGAGATCAGTATGCGAGTCTGACAATCTATGGAACCAGTTTCTGCGGTGCTGTGGGACCGAACCGAACTCGTCCCCGCCGGAAGCTTCCATCCCCAAGCAGGATGGCATCACCGTGGCTCCCGATTCACCATTTGGCAGCTGTAAGAAGAACATTTCATCTGCTGATGTGCACACACACCCACAGCAGCATGTACTTGCACACACCCCCCCAACGCCACCCTCCTCGCCCTCACTCCCTCTCATGGAGGTTAAAGAAGATGCAGAAGGGGTGAGAGGGGATGAGGTCAAAGATGAGGGGTCACCTGAAGGACGAAGGAGAGCTCATCGCTGTTACTTCAACGGCTGCAGGAAGGTGTACACCAAGAGCTCTCACCTCAAAGCACATCAGCGCACACACACCGGTAAGCAGTTTCTGTGTGAGCGTCTGTGTGTCAGTCTTACCTGTATTTTGGTTTACTGTTGCCACAACAGTGTTCTCAGCTTTGGGAAACAAAACTTCTCTCTTTTGTGTTGAAAGTCACTCCGATAAATCTGCCTTACAAAGCGTAATTTATAAAACCACTCTTAAAGCCTTCACAAAAAGCACAAGCCGATATACTTAAATTTAGGTTAAATTGCCTAATGCATAAATGTTTCAGTGCATCAGTGTTATTAGTTTTATTTTATATACTATTATATTTTTTTATTCAAATTTTTTTACCTCATAAACCTGTATCATGTTGTTTTAGAGAAGTCTCTTATTCGTATCAAATAAACTGCATTTATTTTATCAAAAATACAGAAAAATAATACAATTTAAAATAACAGTTTTCTGTTTTGAAAACTTTAAAATGTAATTTATTTCTGTGATGCAAAGCTTTTTCAGCAGCCATTCCTCCAGTTTTCAATGTCACATGATCCTTCAGAAATCATTCTAATATGTGACCCTGGACCACAAAACCAGTCTTAGGTGTCCGTTTTTCGAAAGTGAGATTTATACATCATCTGAAAGATGAGTAAATAAGCTGTTCATGGATGTATGGTTTGTTAGGATATGGCAATATTTGGCCGATATATAACCCATTATATATTACATAATATTAAATCATTTTGACCCGTACAAAGTATTTTTGGCTATTGCTACAAATATACCCGTGCAACTTAAGACTGGTTATGTTCCTTTTTTCAGGATGCTTTGATGAATAAATTTCAAAAGAACAGCATTTAATCAAAATAGAAATCTTTTCTAACAATAGAAATCTTTTCTATAAAAAAGTCTTTACTATCACTTTTTATCAGTTTAACACCTCCTTGCTGAATAAAAGTATTATTTTCTTTCTAGGAAAGAAAGAAAGAAAGAAAAAATTTACTGACCCCAAACTTTGAACAGTATTGTATATTGTTATAAAAGATTTCTATTTTAAATAAATGTTGTTCTTTTTAAGATTTTATTTATCAAAGAATCCAAACAAAAAGTATCACAAGTCCAAAAATAAAAAATAAAATAAGCAGCACAAATGTTTCCAACATTGGTAATAAATCAGCATATTAGAATGATTTTTTTTTAAGGATCATGTGACTGGAGTAATTATGCTGAAAATTCAGCTTTGCATCACACGAATAAATTTTTTTTGATTTTAAAGTATGTTAAAATAGAAAATCACTGTATTTTTGAGCAGCAAACACTTCTTTAAAGGAACACTCCACTTTTTTGAAAATTTTCCAACTCCCCTAGAGTTAAACAGATGAGTTTTACCGTTTTTGAATCCATTCAGCTGATCTCCGGGTCTGCCGTTCTATAGTTACATTGTGTACAAAGACCGACAGAAAATTAAAAGTTGCGGTTTTCTAGGCTGATGGATAGGAACTATACTCTCATTCTGGCGTAATAATCAAGGAATGTTGAAAGTTACCTAGCTGGGGACTATTTTCAGGCACTACGTAATATCATTGCGCCTGCTGCACCCATGGTACGGCAGCAAAGTTGGAAAATTAGCCTATTTTCAAAAGAAGTTGAGTGTTCCTTTAAAAACATTAAAAATCTCACTGATCCCAAACTTTTAAACATCAGTATAAAATACCGAATATGAATGTAAATGTGTCAGTGCATGCACAGTTTGCATTCATTCCCATGTAGCGCTGCTTTTGCATCACACTTGTTGTTTGAATATTTAGCATGCAGAGGCGGCTGTGACCTCCTCCTCTGGAGGCGTATGTTTGAAGAGTGTGTGTACATGCGGTTTGGTGACTCCCTACATTCTTGAAATGCTCATTCTTCATGTTGGCTGTCATACACTCTAGGAATATAGTTTACTAACCCTGTGTGCATTAACCCTGTTCCCACACTGTTCATCTTGCATGCAATCTAAAGAATGTTTGCAAATGGCACTGCCTTTACTAAGAATAAATAAAGATCATGAAGGAACCCAGATCACAGCAAAGAACACCATGGAGACGTGGGCTTGCAGGCTTGAACGTGCTCTGACCCAAGTTTGCTGTCTTTTTCTCACTCTGCTTTCATGTCAACGTTTAGATGTCTTCTAAAATTGAAAAGTCAAAACCGTCAAAAAATGTGGCATATAATACTTAGCGCGAGGATCCCAGTGACATTCAATTTCTCTGTCTACACCGAATGCAAAAACTGCCGCGCCATGAGGCAAATCGAGCACAAAATAAATTTCTTGTCACATAATATTCAATGTTTCTCAACTTCTGCAAGCTCCTCATTCAAATTTTGATAATTAATATACATGAGGACCAGTGCTTCAGTCCAATGAGATTTCAGTGTGGGTGAAGCTACCCAGAACAATTAAATATTTAATTATAAATTTAAATACTCTATATACTAAATATAGCTTAACAACAAGGAAATTGTAATAAAGACGAACAAAGAAGCAATAAACAAAGAGCTTTCAGGAGTTATAACACTTATTTATTCCTTCACATCTGGTTGAGATAAAACTGTGTAAAATGTGTACAATGCCAAACAATTAGCTCAGGGATTTTCAAATGTTTTTGTCAGTTTGGTCAAATCCTTTGATATAAAATATTTAATTGAAAATTACATTTTAATCTTAATTTTGAGATTAATTTTCATTTTTACACCTGACGTTCAAGCGTTTGGGATCAGTACGATTTTTAAAGAGTTTCTTATGCTCATCAAGGCTGCATTTACTTTATCAAAAATACAAAAAAGAAATATAATTATTACAGTTTAAAATAATAGTTTTCTAATAATATATTTTAAAATGTAATTTATTCCTGTAATGCAAAGCTGAATTTTCAGCATCATTACTCTAGTCTTGAGTGTCACATGATCCTTCAGAAATCATTCTGATATTCTAATTCAGTACTTTTTTTTTATAATCAATGTGCTGCTTAATATTTTTTTGGAACCTGAGATTGTTTTTTTAGGATTCTTTGATGAATAAAAAGTACAGCATTTATTCATAATAGATATATTTTGCTATCACTTCTTATCAATTTAACACAGTAATAAATATTTACTGACCACAAACTTTTAAATGGTAGTTTATGTTGTTACAAAAGATTTCTATTTTAAACAAATGCTGTTCTTTTTACCTTTGCGTTTATTAAAGAATCCTGAAAAAAAGGATCACTGGTTTCAACAAAACATTAAGCAACTGTTTCCAACACTGATAACAAATCAGCATATTAAAATGATTTCTGAAAGATCATGTGACACGGATGACTGGAGTAATGATGCTAAAAATTCAGCTTTGCATCACAGGAAGAAAAAATATAAAAATATATATATATTCACATAGAAAACAAGTTATTTTACATTGAAATAATATTTCACAATTATACTTTTTTCCCAGAGTTTTGATAAAATAAATGCAGCCTTGGAAAAAAAAAAAAAAACATTTTGAAAGGCAGTGTATTTTGGTTTAAAATATTGCTTAACGGTCTACTTGATCTCTAATAATTGGTACTGGTATTGGTCGACCCCTACTCTTTACTTTTACTTTTTATTTTTCAATTTATTTAATTCCTTTTTTGTAATTATTCAATTGTCATCTTTTCATCAGCTCACAAACCCCAGTTGGAAAAAACCTTAAATGAATGTGATGTTATGTGTGTATGTGTTATGCAGGTGAGAAGCCATATAGCTGTTCGTGGGACGGCTGTGGGTGGCGCTTCGCTCGAAGTGATGAACTGACGCGGCACTTCAGAAAACACACCGGAGCCAAACCCTTCAAATGCAGCCACTGCGACAGGTGAGTGTGTATGTGTGTGTGTGTGTGTGTGTGTGTGTGTGTGTGTGTGTGTGTGTGTGTGTGTCTGTGTGTGTATGTATGTGACAGTTTCAAACACAGATTTTGAGCTATACATAATAATTTTTGTTTTATTTTTTTCAGGTGTTTCTCTCGTTCTGATCATCTCGCCTTGCACATGAAGCGACACATCTGATCGCAAATCCCAAAGACCTGCACAGAATCCCAAAGACTTTCACAGCTGGTTTTCTATGTATTCGCTGAGTTTCAGTGTTGCAGATTTTGCACCCTCTTGCTAAAGATATGGTTTCAGTAGCACATGGGTAATAGCGTTTGTTCCAATGCTGGTGACATTTGCCTTGTTAGTCCAAGATATAGCATATCTATAAATGCAGAAAGTCTGGTACTGAATATAAGTTAACATAATTGCAGGCTTTGCGAATTGCAGTGCATGTCAAAATCAGACATAATACTAACACTTTGCATTAACACACTGAAAAAACTGCTTTACTGCACAGCTAATGTGTTTATATCAAGAGCAGCTAAGTGTCCTTTGTAAGAACACATACACTACCAGTCTGAAGAGCAAGATTTTTCTATGTTTTTAAAGAGGTCTGTTTGCTCACCAAGCCTGCATTTATTTGATCCAAAGAACAGCAAAAACAGTACAATTTTTTAAATATTTAAAACACTTAGATTTTTTTTTCAAGTTTGTTTGATGAATAGAAAGTTAAGAAGAACAGCATTCATCTGAAATAGAAACCTTTTGTAACATTATAAATGCCTTTGTAACCACTTTTAAAGCACTTTAAAGCATCCTTGCTAAATAAAAATAATAATTTCTAAAAATAGTTGCCAAAACTTTAGTGACTCCAAGCTTTTGGAAGGTATAGTGTGTAAGGTTACAAAAGCTTACATTTAAAAATATATTCAAATAGAATAGTTATTTTAAAAAGTAAAAAGTAAAAAAAGTTTTTGCTGTACTTTGAAACAAATAAATGCAGGCTTGGTGAGCAGAAAAGACTTCTTTAAAAAACATTAAACATTTTACTGTTCAAAAACTTTTGACTGGTAGTGTATTTTGTGATAAAAGTATTTATTGATGTTTATTACACTCTTAGATAAAAAAACCCTTTCATAACGTGCAAATATGTACTTTTAATGTACTAATATGAGTAAATAAGGTACAGATTACCTGCTTTATCCAGCAGTTACAGGTACATTAGTTATATTACTTGTACTTAACTTTTTAACCACTAAATTTTGCATTAATGCCTTAAAATGCTTCTAAGGGTTGACTTAGAAACATTTAATGAAACTGGAAAATCGAATATAGTTGAATACTGTATATTTTGTGTCAGAAGGACTGGAATGACCGAATTGTGTTATTGAGTGATTGTTACCTAAAGAGAGGAGCTGAATTTGCTACTGTGTAGTATGCTATCATTTTATGATTTTAAAAAATGCGTCAGGATATTTCACTGCTTTTCCGAGCACAGATTGACATCATGTTGGCGATGGCTCAGATGAAGCTCTTGAATTTGTTGTCCAGATGTTTAAAGCCCTGCAGATGTTACAGAGACGAGGATGTTCACTCAGGGATTGATAATATGAAAGCTGTTAATGTCTAACTGGAATTTGCAGTATCTTTAGGGGAATTTTTAAATGCACTCCAATTTTATCACTTTATGTGCATATAAAGTTTTTTTAAGGTTGTGAACTAAATATCAGACATTTGTTTAATAAAAAAAAACATTTATTATTATGAATTTCCTGTAGACCATGAACAATATATTGTATTTTATACCACAATGCAATAAATGATTTTTTTTTTACAAAAAGCAAAAAAACTCTGTTTTGTGGTTTCTTTATTATACAGTGTGCAAAACATTACACATTAGATTGTAATTTTTGCAGGCCTGACTGCTCAACTTTATGCATTAAGGGTTAAAGTGGGAACCTGTATCGGAAAAAAGACTGTAAACAGTAAACACTGGAACAATGTGTGGACAAAAATATGATGCTCTTTGTTCAGTGGTACAATAAATGTTTAGTACATCAAGTTAATGGGAGTGTTTTACCGACTTTTACCTCTACATAAACTTAAAACAGACATCAGAGAGATGAATAACATGTTCTGCGGATCCACCCTCGCACACAAAAACACTGGGAAAGAAAGGTTAAACAAACCCACTTGTAAAACATACTTTAAAAGAGAAACTTAAATAGGACAGTCAGTAGATTTCAGTTCTGGACAGAACAAATAATGTGTTATAGGTTAAACAGTAAGCTATAAAATAAACATCATTTATCATCTTTTCACACTGATGACAACTGAGGGACTCAGAAGGATGCTCCAGAAGGAAAAACAATGCATTAAGAGCCAGAATGGAGAATGGAACAGAATGGAGAAGTGTAAATTATAATTAAGATACTGTTGTTATGTTTCCCAGAAGACAAAATTTTAAATATACAATCTTCAAATTCAAAAAGTTTTCATCCCCTTAATGCATTGTGTTTCCTTCTGAATCACCACTGAGCATTTGAACCTTCTGTAATAGTTGCATATGAGTCCCTCAGTTGTCCTCACTGTGAAAAGATGGATCCCAAAATCATACAGTCATTGTTGGAAAGAGTTCAAATACACAAAACTCATGAACAACTATCACTAAACAAGTAACAACAAAGTATTAAGAATCAAGGGAATGCAAACTTTTGATTTGATTTTTGAATTTTATAAATTCAACTATTATTTTCTCTTGTGGACTATATGTAATCATATTTTATGGGAAATATCTTATTTAGGTTTATACTAAATAAACTATAAAATGCATTTTCTATGACCCCTTTTATTTTTGTACAATAAATAACATTTTGCAGATTCTGAAAGAGGGATATAAAAATATAAAAACATTAAATATGTTAAATTGAGTTAAAAAATATATATATATGATTTTACAGTGGTAACAATGATTGTAGTATAACTACGGAATTTGAAAATAAACCATGGTAATTCTTTATAAGGACAAACTTCCTTGAGAAATATTTTTAGCTATTTAAAAATTTGTTATATATATATAACAATATATATATATATATATAACAAATTTTTAAATATATATATATATATATATATATATATATATATATATATATATCACAGTATATATCACAGTAGCTATCAGATATATATATATATATAATCCTAATATTTAACTCCCTATATGCCCAAAAAGTCACCTTTTTCCATAAAATGGGCGTGGCCATTTGTAAATTTAATGGGTCTGCCTTTCCGGCTTATTGCCGTCCAGCTACATTAAACTGTACAAAACAGCTTGTTTTGCTGCTTGGTGTTGCATATTGCATGTCTTACCATATTTTTTTAATGTATTATCTTAATTATGAGCAGACTGGTTTGTAGTGCAAACTGTTTTAACACCCTTGTGTTAATAAATTGACCTCTGTTTCTGACACCTGGCGGTCATTATAAAAAGTGTTCGGTAGTAGTCAAGTAGTCAAATATAAAAAAAAAAACTTGAATCCTGCATTCTTTTGTCCTTTTTTCTTAAAAGACTGTATATTTTTTCAAGCAATATTTTATATAGGATCAAATTTACATTTACAAAGTATTGGGCATACTTTTATTATGTACAAGCGGTGGCTCGGTATTAATCAATCAACTATGCTCTTCTTACCTTGCAGCCAATGAAAAGCAGCGTTGTTGCCGGTTGTGGTCGCGTCTAGTGCGCAGGCGCTGTGTACAGCATGGGACATAGAAGGGCAATGCTGTAATCATAACGGAACATGAATCTAGCAACATACATATAATGTGTTTTAACTTTTAAATCGGTACGGAAGTTACAGTAGCTATCAGAGACAGTAGATTTAAGCATCTAAAATGTTTCGTCACAGCAAGGGTTTAATTACGAAACTCAAAAATTTGAGGTGAGTCATAGTTACTACACTTGTCAGTTCAGTTGAATTCAGCTTCAGTCCTTCGGTGTCAAATATACTCGTGATGCTTTTTAGGCTGTTTAGGCTTGTTTTAATTCTGACTAGTTTATCATTCAGGTCATAGTTATAAATTGTCATCATGTTTATTAGAAATATAACTTTGGATGTTTTGAGATGTATTATGTAATCCTCTGGGAAAAGCTCAGTCATGCTGATTAGTGAGATCTGTAAGTCTGATGAATGAAGGGTTTGTAGTTTCCAGGGCTCATGGAGGTCGAGAGGCAGCTCTGCTGTAGAGAGAACGCTGCAGTACACAGTAGGACAAAAGATCCATGGGTTCACCATTAAAGAGGTATGGAGAAACTAAACAAATCATGAAAATACATATTTTGCACCTGGAAACATCTGGAAATTTTTCAATGTTTTTCCAGGTAACAGCAGTGCCCGATTTGTTCTTAACGGCTGTTAAACTCTCCCATGATGCCACAGGAGCTCAGTATCTCCATGCAGCCCGAGACGATTCCAACAATCTCTTCAGGTACAGTATGTGATGTGCATTCATATGCTTTGAAATGTATGTGGATTTGAATTTTAACTCCTTTGTATGCCCCATTGATGTAGCGTGCAGTTTCGTACCACGCCGATGGACAGCACCGGTGTTCCTCACATTCTGGAGCACACAGTTCTGTGTGGCTCTCAGCGCTTTCCCTGTAGAGACCCCTTCTTTAAGATGCTCAACCGCTCTCTTTCCACTTTCATGAACGCCTTCACAGGTACCTCCTGAAATGTGTTTGTGTTTAAGTGAGCGTGTGTGTGTGTGTGTGTGTGTGTGTGTGTGATTTGTATTTCTGATTATGGCAATCTCTCCCACCAGCGAGCGATTACACGATGTACCCATTCTCCACCCAGAATGCCAAAGACTTCCAGAACCTTCTATCAGTCTATCTGGACGCTGTCTTCTTCCCATGTCTCAGAGAACTGGACTTCTGGTAAAGGATTCTGAAACATACTGAAATAGTGTAATTGATGGAACATAAATTGGTTTTAAAAAAGATTTGATGTTGTCGTTTTTTTTAATTAATTAATTAATTTTTTTTAGGCAGGAGGGGTGGAGGCTAGAGCACGAGACCCCCACAGACCCCTCGAGCCGTCTGGTGTTCAAGGGTGTGGTGTTCAATGAGATGAAAGGAGTGTTTGTAAGTAAACTCATTTTATGTTCTTATTTTTTATTTTTTATTTTTGTTGCTATTAAAAGTATTTTTTTTCTTGATTATATTTTAAAGTGTAATTTATTCCTGTGATTTTTAAATCTGAATTTTTAGCATCATTACTCCAGTCGCGTGATCCTTCAGAAATCATTCTAATGTTCTGATTTGCTGCTCAAAAATATTTATTGTTGTAATTATTATGTTGAAAACAGAGTAGAATTTTTTTTTTGTTTGTTTTCTTTGATGGATAGAAGAATGGCGTTTATCTGAAATAAAAATCTTGTGTAACATTAAATGTCTTTATCATCACTTTTGATCAATTTAAAGCATCCTTGCTAAATAAAAATATTAATTTCTATAATTTCTTTCCCTCCTAAAATTATACTGACTTTTGGCTTTTCAGTGGCATAGTGTATAATGTTACAAAAGCTTTTTATTTCAAATAAATGCTGATTTTTGGATATTTCTATTAATCAAATAATCTTTGATTAATAAAAAATGTACTCAACTGTTTCTTATACAGCAAATCAGCATATTAGAATGATCTCTGAACACTAGAGTATTGATACTGAATATTTAGCTTAAATTACATTTTAAAATACATTTAAATGCAAAATAAAAGTTATTTTTATTAGTAAAAATATTTTACTGTTTTTGCTGTACTTTGAATCAAATAAATGCAGGCTTGGTGAGCTGAAGAGACTTTTTTTTTTAATTGTTAAAAATACTGTTCAAAAACATTTGACTGATAATGTAAGTGACATTATACACTATTGTTCAAAAGTGTGGGGTTAGTGGATTTTAGTAAGAAATTATTTATGCTTTTTAATTAGAAAGGATGCATTAAATTAATGAATAGTCAAAGACATTTAATGTTTTCAATTTCAAATAAATGTTGTTCTTTTGACCTTTCTATTAATCATCAAATCCTGAAAAATATGTAATGGTTTCCACAAAATATTACGCAACACAACTGTTCCTAATATTGAAAATTATAATATATTAAAGTAGAAAACATTACTTTTAAATGGTAATACTTTTTTCACAATATTATAGATTTTAATGTATTTTTAAATAAGTAAATGCAGCCTTTGTTAATTGAATTCTTAAGTGAACTCTTTAAAATAAAATTAAATGAAATACCATTATCTGTAAGCTATTAAAAAACATTTTATTATTTATTTAATTGTTCATTTGTTTATTGTAGAAATAATACGTTTTCATTATTTATTTATTTTTGCCCATCACAAGAATAACAAAACACTGTATAGATTTAGAATATGCATATAGCAGCCATTATGCCTTTGTGTGAAAATAAATATAATATAATGCATAATACATGATGCACACCTCCATATACTGAATATGTTACTGCATCTCTCTGCCCTTTTCTCCTATTAAAATTAGGAGTTACAATGCTACTGAATTTGAGTTTTATGATGACTAACAGTCTCTTCTTATATGTGTTTGTGTAGTCAGATAATGAGCGTCTATACGCTCAGCATCTGCAGAATAAACTCCTGCCGGATCACACATACTCTGTTGTGTCTGGAGGGGAACCGCTAGCCATTCCTGACCTGACCTGGGAGCAGCTCAAACACTTCCACGCCACACACTACCACCCCAGCAATGCAAGGTACACACATGCAACTCTCAGACTTAAATAAGAAGTAAATAAGTGTGTGCGATTATTGACTGTTGTTTGTGTTTTTGGCAGGTTCTTCACATACGGGGACTTACCACTGGAGCAGCACCTGCAGCAGATCGAAGAAGAGGCTCTGTCTAAATTTGAGAGAACAGAACCAAACACAGCAGTTCCATCCCAAACGCACTGGAACAAACCTGTACGTTACACAATACACACGTGAGAAGAACCTCATCACAAAATGATTCACTGTATCCACAGGCTGGCAAAAATGTAAATCCAAACAATTTGAAATGTTCGAAAGCAAGTTTTAAAACAGTGTGACCTTAGTTGACTTGGCAAGTTTAAAACTGAAGAAAAGATACATAAATGTTTTGAAATCAAGGTTCTGAACCACTGATTTATAACTAAAGATTTGGAAATGTTTCAAGGTTTGAAAAAAGTATGATGTAATGAAGCCTTGTTTGCTGAAACAATGTGCCTTGGCAAGTTTAAAACGAGCTCTGAGCCACTGATACGAAACAAAAGACTCATATATGTTTCAAAGCTTCATGAAGCTGATGTTTCAAAAATGCCCATCACTACAGAGAATGCAACACAATCACTCCAAACACTGTAAAAACTGCTTTGTGAGGTTTATGTTTTGTTTTTTGTTCAGAGAGTGGATCATGTGACTTGCAGGCCTGACGCACTTGCTCCTGATCCCATGAAACAAAACACGCTCTGCATGAGCTATCTGCTGGGAGAGTGAGTGGAAAAACAAAGTGGAGTGCAAATATTTATGCATTTTCTGTCATTTGTGTTTTGACTGTCTAACCACCTGTCCGCGTGTATTTTAGCATTACAGACACGTTTGAGGCGTTCACTCTGAGCCTTCTCTCTTCTCTCATGATCTCTGGTCCAAACTCTCCCTTTTACAAAGCACTGATCGAGCCTGAAATCGGATCTGACTTCTCCTCTTCAGTGGGGTACGTTGTGTGACTAAAAAAAAAATAAAAAATCAGTTAAACTCTCTGATTATTGAGATTGGAGTTTTATAAATGTGTGTTTGACGCAGGTTTGATGGCAGCACTAGACAAGCGTCTTTTACCATCGGTCTTCAGGGCATGGCGGAGGATGACACTGAGACTGTCAAACGCATCATTGCTCAAACCATCGATGACATTATTGCGTGAGTGTTGATGGGCTTTTTTACTGCTGTCTGGATTAACTGTGAGTAAGGCGTGTAACAACACGCCTTCTAAATAAATAAATTGAAATAAACTGCTGTTTCAGAACTGGTTTTGAAGAGGAGCAGATTGAAGCTCTGTTGCATAAAATCGAGATTCAGATGAAACATCAATCCACCAGCTTTGGTCTAGCACTCACTTCAGTGAGTAAACAAACACACACACACACACACACACACACACACACTAGTGGTATTTTCATGTCTTTGGGTTTTAATAATAATTAAATAAAACATTTACATTAAAATTAAAACATAATTTCTTTAAGGAATATTTACATCGTTTTTATTTAGAAAAAATATTTACCTGTATTTATTTACTAGAGAAATTTTAATACACAACACTGTATTTTTGAGAGAAAATAATAATGAAGTTTTCTTTTTTCAATTAATGAATTAATTATAGATGGTTTTGGTTATTAAAATTGAAAGAAAATGGAATCTATAAAATTAATGTAAAACAAAGAACTTACTAAAAATACAACTGAATTTAAGAAAAAAATAATAATTTGTGTTAAACGTTTAATAAATTGTTAAATTTTCAAAGTTAATTAGAAATGCTTTTTGTCTAGAAAATGAAAGAAAAAAATGTAATGCAGAAAAATGAAAACTGGAAAAAATGGAATTTAGAAAAAAAAAACTGAATTTGGAAAAAATAAAACTTGTTTCGTGACTATATAATTTTATTTGAATTAGTTTTGATTATAGTTAACTGTAATAACCCTGACACAAACACACATTTTGCGCAAACTCTATTTACTAAGCCATGTCTCTGATAGCTAATGTTGTTCTAAATGTTATTGTAAACTAAAACTAGTTAAAAAAAAAAAAAAAGTAGAACAATTTAAATTTAAAATAAAAAAGAATAATTTTAAAACGGTTTTAGTTGAAGTTGTAAAATATAAAATATAATGAAAAAAAAATTTTAGTGATATGTTGGTTTTAGGAGATTTTACTACATATTTGTGGGTAATAGCACTTATTAAAATCATAACCTGCAAAATAATAATAATAACAACATTGACTCTCTCTGTTTGTCTGCCAGTATATTGCATCCTGTTGGAATCATGATGGTGATCCGGTGCAGCTGTTAAAGATCAGTGAGAATGTGTCCAAATTCCGGCAGTGTTTGAAGGAAAACCCTCTCTACCTCCAGGACAAAGTCCAGCACTACTTTAAGGTAATGAAAACGAAATGGGAAATGGCAAAATTGAATACTAAAACTAAAAACAAAACAAAATAAAGTACTGTGGTCATATACTTTAGAAAAACAGCATTTGTAACAGGATATTTGTTTCAAAATTGCAATTATTACAAGTTTGCTAAATTGAACAATGCGTGTCTATGCTTGCTTCAGGATAACACTCATCGACTGACCCTTACCATGAGCCCAGATGAGAGATTCTTGGAAAAACAGGCTGAAACTGAGGAACAGAAACTACAGCAGATGATACAGAACCTCAATGATGCAGACCACAAAGACATCTATGAGAAAGGTGTGATCATGAGAAAAGAATAATCAGTCTTGTTCTGTTGTGCAAACGCTTAAATGCTGATGTTGTTATTGTTTCAGGTTTGCAGCTGTTGGCTCTTCAGAGCACGACTCAAGACGCTTCCTGTCTTCCTGCATTAAAGGTGTCCGACATCGAGCCGATCATTCCCTACACACCTGTGCAGCTGGGAACCGCAGGTGAAATGCACATGCATACATATGACAAACACGTTCAAAGTTAAAATTATAGATGCAAAAGCCATTTACTAAGTTTACTATATTTACTGTCTCATTCTAGGCGGTGTGCCTGTGCAGTTCTGTGAGCAGCCCACCAACGGCATGGTGTATTTCAGAGCCATGTGTAACCTCAACTCCCTTCCTGAGGACCTAAAGATCTACGTTCCACTGTTCTGCAGCGTCATCACTAAGTATGAAACCATTTGTAGTTTATCACTGCTACAAACTATAATATACAGTATTTAATAGTCAGCATATACCAATACTCAAACAGACCAGTCTATGTGAAAATATACTGTATATCCTAGGGATGTTAACCGATGACCGTTTGACCGGTGGTTGACCGTATCAACGTTAACCGGTCAAAGTTGTCGGTAGTCGGTTAAAAAAAAAAAGTGATATCTAAATTAGGCTATTATAGACAGTGGACTATACGCTACTACAGTTAGCCATCTCATTCCTCATCTTTTTGTGTTAAGTGAACAAATTATCCCTCACACTCAATTTTTCATAACTCGCCTGTTTGTACTTAATAAACCAATAAAAACATTTGGCGCGAGGTCACAGCGTTTGGGTTCGCGCGCTCACAAGGTTTGCGAAAAGTAAAGGCAACAGGCTAAAACACTCGAGGTTAGAGCCAGGGCAGACGACAGGATGAAGCGTGCAAAGAAAAGTAGTGTGTGGCTCACAGTGAGTTAGACCTGCCTTGGCCGGTGCGTCTTTTACGCATTCTGAAGGTGCCTGTTTTATCCATTGGTTTTATCATGTTGCAGTCTATTAGGCAACATTCCGCATAAGATGGGCTTAGATTTGGAAATACATTACATCTACATTTCAGTGGTAACCGATAAGGTGATGATGATCATCATCTTTCTTTATTATGGTTAGCACTACGTCAACTAAAGCGGCGTCTCTTCGGAGCTGTCATTTTCTTAAATGAGCCGTGGCAATGTTTCAAATGAGCTTCTAACCTAGACAAACGCCTTTATTTTCAAAGCGATCACCTTGTACCCAAACCATTTGAAACTAAGGAGCCATTTGTCCTACGATTACATACAACAAGCTCTTCGGCGCCGCGTTTGCTGGACTCATGTTTCGCGCTGTAGGGGATTTTAAAAAAGTGACGTGAGTGGCTGTGTGTGTGTGTGTGTGTGTGTGCGGGAGGCAGAGCGGCAGAGAGATGCGACAGAGTTGCGAAATTGCAGGTGCGGCTCGAAATGGCTGTTATTTCAAATAGCGTACCATATTTTAAACTAATCGGTTAACCGGTTTCAACCGGCTAATGAGGCTCGGTGGTCGGTCAAGAAATTTTTTAGTTTTCGCCATCCCTAGTATATCCATTGCAGCTCAAAATAATATATATTCAGTATACATTACCAGTTTTTGAACAGTACGATTTTTAAAGAAGCCTGCATTTATTTGATCCAAAGTACAACAAATACAGTACAATTTTGAATAACTGCTTTCTATTTGAATATATTTTAAAATGTAGTTTATTCTTGTGATCAAAGCTGAATTTTCAGAAATCATTCTAATATGCTGATTTGCTATGCTGATTTTATTATTATCATTATCAATATTTAAAACAGTTGAGTACTTTTTTTTTTTTTTCACGATTCTTTGAATAGAAATTCAAAGATCAGCATTTATCTAAATTAATAAGCTTTTGTAACATTACACACTATACCGTTCAAAAGCTTTGAGTCAGTATATTTTTTGGGGGAAAATTATAGAAATTAATACTTTTACTTAACAAGAATGATTTAAAGTGATAAAAATGATGATGAAGACATTTATGTTGTTACAAAAGATTTCTATTTCAGGTAAAAATTGTTCTTCTGAACTTCAAAGAAACCTGAAAAAAAATTACTCTTAGTTGTTTCAACATGATGATGATGATGGTGATCAATGTTTGAGCAGCAAATCAGAATATTAGAATGATTTCTGAAGAATCATGTGACTGGATTAATGATGCTAAAAATGTAGTTTTAAAATTACAGAAATAAATTATAGTTTAAAATATATTCAAATAGAAAATAGTTATTTTAAATAGAAAAATAATAAAACAAAATGTCTGATTTTGCTGTACTTTGGATCAAATAAATGCAGGCTTGGTGAGCAGAAGAGAATTCTTTAAAAAAAAAAAAAAAAATTAAAAATCGTACTATTCAAAATCTTTTGACTGGTATTGTGTATATGTTTATTGTGCATATTTGTGGATGCACTGATATAATACGGCCGTATGATTTATATTTATACTATTTCCCTAATAGCTGCTATGATGCTCTACACTAGAAATCTACCAAGTGTGTTTTATGGCCAGTTTTCTAAAAATTGCCTAAAATATTCACAAAATAATTACTTAAAATGTAATGCCAAAAGTGTAAAATGTCAGTTTAATTTATTTGAGATTTCTATATTAGTATGTAAACTGGAAAACATTTCCTATATGTTTCTAATCATGTCTTTTGTGAGTAAAAAAAAATGTTGATTGTAAAATGTTTGTGGCACAAAACTTTTTATTTGATCAAAAATACAGTCAAATGCTCATGTGTGTCACTGGACCACAAAACCAGTCATAAGTAGCAATAGCCAAAAATACATTGTATGGGTCAAAATTATCAATTTTTCTTTAATGCTAAAAACCAATAGGACATTAAGTAAAGATCCTATCCTATCCTAACAAACTACACATCAATGGAAAGCGTATTTATTCAGCTTTCAAATAATGTATAAATCTCAATTTTAAATAATTGACCCTTTTGACTGGTTTTGTGGTCCAGGGTCACATATTGTAAAACATTTCTTACATTTTAAAGTAAACATTTCTATTGTAATATATTTTAGAATGTAATTTATTCCTGTGATGCAAAGCTAAATGTTCAGCATCATTACTCCAGTCTTCAGTGTCACATTATCCTTCAGAAATCTTTCTAAGATGCTGATTTGCTTATAGAATGTTTAAAAGAACAGCAGTTATTTGATTTTTTTTTTGTAACATTATAAATGTCTTTACTGTTGATCAGTTTAATGCCTTAATCCTTGCTAAATAAAAGTATTAATTTCTTTAAAATAACAAGCTGACCCCAAACCTTTGAACAGTAGTGTAAGTAAATGAATAAAGTGAAGACAGAATTGTAATGATCGTGTAACCTCAGGTTGGGCTGTGGAGAGCTGGATTATCGTCAGCAGTCCCAGCGTATTGAACTGAAGACTGGAGGCATGTCTGTATCTCCACAGATCATTCCAGACACTGATGAACTTGATCTCTATGAGCAGGTATCTCCATCATCTATTATGTGAATTTACATAAACATGATGCATATCCATTTTTTTTAAACTGGAGGTGATTTGATATAATAGTTAAAAGCTCAGAACTGGTAACCAGAAATCTGTAGGTTAGAAACTATGAATTGTTCTGGAGATTGAGCTTGTGCTTGCATTTGAGCGAGTGTGCAATCTCTGTTTTTGCCTTTGTGTTTCTTAGGGTATTATCCTGTCATCTTCCTGTCTGGAGAGGAATCTGCCTGATATGTTTCAGCTGTGGAGTGACATTTTCAACAAGTTAGTCTTTTTATAAAGAGACAGAAAAAGAAATGTTTTAAAATCTTCACATTATTTTAAACTCATGCCAAATCTGTTGCTCACATCTCTAGTCCTCATTTTGATGACGAGCAGCGTTTGCGTGTGCTTGTCATGATGTCAGCACAGGAGCTGTCCAATGGCGTCTCGTACTCTGGTCACATGTATGCGATGACACGTGCAGCTCGAACCCTCACGCCAACAGCAGAACTGCAGGAGACCTTTAGCGGCATGGACCAAGTGAGTGCTAAAACGTGTTCCTCATGTTGATCTACAGTCTTCGACAGCTTTGAGTAGTGTAGATTGTTGTAAATGTATAATATTTTCATTTCAGGTGAAGTTTATGAAAAGAATAGCTGAAATGACTGATCTTACGTCAGTTTTGAGGAAACTTCCCCGGATAAAGCGACACCTGTTGAATCCTGAGAACATGAGGTAAACAACAACCATAGTAAAGAAACAAATGAAAGAACTAATTATTGGCGTTATTTTGAAGCAGGAATAACTAAACTGTATAAACTAGATGTAGAATTGGTCGTGTAAGACTTACCCATGAATATTTGTACATTTATATAAAAGTAGATTGCTTTAATGGACCTACTGGACATGTGTCTACAACAGCTGAGTAAATTTTTTCCAGGTTTCTTTGATGAATAGAAATTTCAGAAGAACAGCATTTATCTGAAATAGATATTTTTTGTAACGTTTTTTTTATCTTCACTTTTGAGCAATTTAAAGCAATTATTTATATTTATATTATAATTGTTTTTTATGTATTTTAGTTGTTAAATACCTTATTTAATTGTATTGTTTCATTATTAATATTATTTTACATTATATTATTCCCGAGTTTGCCATGAATATAGCCTGTAATGCTGATCAGAGCTTTTTAGGATCTTTTTTTTTTATTATTAATTCTTTCCATTTATTTTTATTTTCATATTTTTTGTTTTCATTTTAATTTTGGTTTTATTTATTTTGCTGTGCTTTTATAATTTTAGTACTATATATGTCTATCGTTTTTTTTTTTTTTTTTTTTTTTTTTTTTTTTTATCAATGTATATTTTGTTTTTTTCACTCAGTTAATGTTTCTTTTATTTCAAGTAACAAAGTTTTTAGTTTAGTTAATTTTAGTTTTAGTTAACCATAATAACCCTACTGATATTGCATAAAATAGTAAATGAAATGGAAACCACATTAAATGACAATAAGCATAACATGAGGTAATTAAATAAGCTACTTATTAGTGATTTGACCATTTTATGGGATGTTTTGGAGTAGTAATTGTGTTCTCATGCTAATTTATTTTATTAAAGCAGTGCGAGAAAATATGACAAAAGACATGTTTTGTAACAATTATTACTTCATTGCTTATAGCTTATTACTGATAATAACCACATAAATAATTTCTTCTGGTGAAGTGTAGTTATTTATATCTAATTAGTAAAAAATCAAATGGGGTATTGTAAATTTAATGTAGAAATTTAGACGATATAGTAACTGAACAGTAAAATACATGGAAAATGTGTATACTGATTAAACAAAGTTACATTTTAAACAACTCATTGACTATAAATATATTTATACAGTATGCAGATTTACAAATGATTATGGCATTATGGTTTCAGGTGTGCAGTGAACGCCACGCCACAGAAAATGTCAGATGCAGCTGGAGAGGTGGAGAGGTTTATAGGTAATATAGCAGCCAACCGAAAGGAGCGCAAACCTGTCAGACCAACCGTCGTGGAGGTGAGACGCCAGACTTTACTGTTTAGAAGACACAGCTTTTCACAATGAGTTGAGCTGTGATTTTTGTTCGGTTTTCCCCTCATAGAGAGCACTAGATCCTCAAGCCGGATCATCTGTGAGTCGTAAACTAATCTCAGTAAGTGCTTTTGAACAACATTACAGCAGCATTCAGGTTTGGTTTGATTTTTAGTGTTCTCACTGATCTCTCTCTTCATTCTGCCAGGAGCCTAATTTTAAACCCTGTCAGATGAAGACATATTTCCAGCTTCCGTTTAATGTGAACTTTGTCAGCGAGTGTGTGCGGGCCGTCCCGTTCACACACAATGATTACGCCAGGTACCACAAACACACTCTTGCAAAAGATTATTATTATGCCTAATGAAGAAACGGTTACAGTTTGTTTTTCTAAATTTTCAAATTCAGATTTTTAAATTCACAGTTTGTCATCCGTCACTCTCTCTCAGTCTGTGTATTTTAGCAAGGATGATGACCGCTAAGTTCCTGCATGGAGAGATCAGAGAAAAGGGTGGAGCTTATGGAGGCGGAGCTAGAATGGGAGGAGGTGGCCTGTTTTCATTTTATTCCTATAGGTACATGCATCACATTTCATTTAATTTCATTCATACATTGCTGCTTGAAAGTTTATGAACTCTTTAGACTTGTCTGTTTTTACATAAAATATTTTTTTATATAAATCTTGAAAGTAGACAAAGAGAACTGAACCAAACAAAATATTATCTTTGTAAATTATTTATTAAGAAAATGGTCCAGTGTTACATATCTGTGCATTGCAAATCTTTGCTTTCAGTATCTGGTGTGATCCCATTTTGCTGCAGTAACTGAAGGTAAAGTTTCTTGTAAATGCTGATTAGTCCTGCACAATAACATGTAGGAGTTTTAGCCCATTCCTTAATGCAGTTGGTGGGTTTCCTCCTATGAACTGCTTGCTTAGGTCCTTCCACAACATTTTAATTGCATTGACTCAGCCATTCCAAAATATTAACTTTGTTCTTCTTTGAGCATTCTTTGGTAGAATGACTTCTGTGCTTGGGGTTGTTGTCTTGTTGCATGACCCACGTTCTCCTGAGACTCTGAATTATACCTGCAAAAACAGGCCCAAGCCATGATGCTACCACCACATTTCACAGATGGGATAAGAATCTTTATCTGGAATGCAGTGTGTTCTTTTTTTTTTTTTTTTTTTTTAACCTTTAAATTAACTGCTAATCCAAGATATGCACATACTTTTGCAACGCACACGTGTAACGCTGGATAATTTTTCTTAATAAATAAATGACGACAATTTTTTTTTTTCTCTCACTTGTTTGATTGAGTTCTTTCTCTACTTTCAGGACTTCTATGAAAATCTGATGATGTTTTGGGTCATATTTATGCAGAAATATAGAAAATTCTAAAGGGTTCACAAACTTTCAAGCAGCACTGTATATGATTTTTATGTGCCAAGTTTTATTATCTGATTTATTATGGCAATCTCTCAGAGATCCAAACTCCACCCAGACGTTGTCGGCTTTCCGTGGCGGAGTAGAGTGGGCGCGAGCGGGGAAGTTTACCCAGCAGGACATCGATGAGGCCAAGCTCTCGGTTTTCTCAGCCGTTGATGCACCTATCGCTCCCTCAGATAAGGGTCAGTAATGTGGACAGTTTCTTAGGACACTGAGTAACATTTTGACATTTCACATCTGTGTATTATTGCTATAGGTGTGTTTTTTTGTGTGTGTTTTAAAGCAGAAGTTCACTTCCAGAATAAAAAATATTCCTGATAATTTACTCACCACCATGTCATCCAAGATGTTGTTGGATGTCTGTCTGTCTTCAGTTGCAAAGAAATTAACCCAGGGATTTTCTCCATATAGTGGACTTCAATGGGAGCCAACGGGCTAAAGGTCCAAATTGCAGTTTTAATGCAGCTTCAAAAAGCTCTACACAATCCCAGCCAAGGAATAAGGGTCTTATCTAGTGAAACAATCAGCCATTTACTTGTTAAAATGTATACACTTTAAAAGCAAAAGTAAGCAAAAGTATATAAATATAGTTTATTTTACGAAAATGACCAATCAATAGATTAGATAAGACCCTTATTCTGCGGCTGGGTTCATGTAGAGCTCTTTGAACCTGCAATTTGGACCTTTAAACCATTGAGTTTCACTATAAGGAGAAAATTCCTGGAATGTTTTCCTCAAAAACCTTAATTTCTTTTCAACTGAAGAAAGACAGACGTGAACATATTCCAGAAGTGAACTTCTCCTTTAAATGTCCAGGTGTTTGGATGTGTGAATGTTTTTGTGTTTGCTGTTGAGTTTTTGGATATTTGTTCTCTAGTTTACGAGGACTTTTTTTAATGTGCTGTAGGTTTGGGGCGTTTTTTAAACGGTATTACAGATGAGATAAAGCAAAGATACAGAGAGAGACTGTTTGCTGTGACTCATAAAAACCTAATTGATGTCGCTGGCAGGTAACAAAACATTTAAATGTGTATATACACTACCAGTCAAAAGCTTTGAACAGTAAGATTTTTAATGTTGTTTTTTTTTTTTTTTTTTTAAGAAGTCTCTTTTTGAAAATATTTTGAAATGTTTTAGTTTATTAAAAATGACTGTTTTTCTATTTCAAAATATTTTAACATTTTAATATTTTCACATGATTTCATTCTTAAACAGCAAATCAGCATATTAGAATGATTTCTGAAGGATAATGTGACACTGAAGACTGTAATGATGCTGAAAATTTAGCTTTAATTACAGAAATACTTTTTATATATATATATATATATATATATATATATATATATATATATATATATATTTAAATAGAAAACAATTTTTAAATTGTAAAGAATATTTCACAATATTAATGCTTTTTGCTATATTTTGGATCAAATAAATGCAGGCTTGGTGAGCAGAAGATGCTTCTTTAAAAGACATTAAAAATCTTTACTGTTCAAAAACTTTTGACTGGTAATGTAAAATTATCTGATAAAATTCATAAAAATATCAAATAAATAAATGGTGGTGCTTTTTTACTTTTTGTAATTCAAGTTTTTTTTGTTTTTTTTCAGGTATTTGGGTGTTGGTCAGCAGACATGCGGAGTGGCTATTTTAGGCCCGGAAAATGAAAGCATCAGAAAAGACCCGTCCTGGGTGGTCAAATAGATGTTTTTTTTTTTTTTCCCTTCTCTTCTTATTAGGATTGTGAAAGACACGCACACGCTCCGTGATCACGCACAAATCAATCTTGTTCCGTTAGAAAAACATGTTTTCTTCTCTACAGGAGTCATCTTGAGGAACAAAAGTGCTGGAAGAACCTGAATTGAAGTGTCATTTATTAGTTCACTAAAACTACCTTTGTTTTCACAGCACATTGTTGATTGTGTACTGTTTTTTTTAATATAATGTTAAAAAACACTCAAATGATTCTGCAGTGTTGTGATTGGAGTGAGATTTATAAATTAGAAACTATTTATGAGATGTATAGAATTATAATAAATGTGACCATGTTTAACTATGATTTTTTTTTTTTCTATTAAAAAAGTGAAAATATTTCCTAAGTCTTTTTTACACTTACAGTTTTTATTAACAATTTAAATGTTTTTATATCTTCATTAGAATTTTAAAGTTTTAATCATTTTGTTTTGTTTTTGTCATTAGTTGTCTTTTTTTCTTTAATGTTTACATTTATAATGTTTATTTGTTTGAGGTTTTAATTGATCGAAAACTAAAAATGTTGGCTTTGCAAATATTGTAAATGAGTTCAACCTTTTTTTATTTCGGATAAAGCTTATTTTATATACATGCTGCAAAAACACTGTACTTAGATTTTTTTTTTCTTGTTTCTAGCCAAAACATTCCGCTTGAAATAAGATTATTTTGCTTGTGTTAAGAAAAACTAACTTAATTTTGACTTTTGTTCTGAATTTAAAAAATGTTTACTTGTCTAGAAAATCCTTCTTGATTTAAGAATTTTTAGATATTTGACATCCAAGTAAGAAAAGCATTTTTTGCCATACGTTGTATGGGTCAAAATTATAAATGTTTTCTTTTATGCCAAAAATCATTTATATATTAAGGAAAGATCATGTTTCATTGATATTTTGTAATTTTCTTCAAATTTTGTAAATGTATCAAAACTATTACTGATTTTTAATTAGTAACGTGGATTGCTAAGAACTTAATTTGGACAACTTTAAAGGCGATTTCCTCAGTATTTAGACTTTTGTTTTGCATGCTCATATTCCAGATATTCAAATGGCTGTATCTTGGTCAGATATTGTCCTATCCTAACAAACTATAAATCAATGGAAATTCAAAAAATTTACCCTTATGACTTTTTTTCTAGTCCAGGGTGACATAAATTGTACCTTTATTTATTTTTTATTTTTTTGCTAATGTTAATGCCAACAGTATATATTGTATTTTTATTAGAATTTTAATATTTTACTGTAATTACTTTTAATGAATCTTTTTACATTAGGTACACAAAATAGTCATGGCCTAAAGGAAAAAATGTCCCAATTTCAACTCATTAAAACTTTTTTTTTTAAACACCAGGGCTATAAAATGCAGTCTTTGCAAGAAATCTTTGCTTTTGTTGTCAAGGCTTTAACGTTAAAAGTTTTACTGTTTTTGTTTTACCAGTTAAAAAAAAAAAAAAAAAAAGATGCAGTTCCAAGCTCTTCACATTTTTATGACAGTCTAACGATCTCAGAGTAACTTTTTTTAAAGTGATGCTCATTGATTAATGAATATATGACAAGCCACACTGATTACATTCTAAAGGGAGTTTATGCATAATTAGAAGCATATACATGCACATACATCATAACGAATACACACTAACACAACATCTGCTTTGGAACAAAGTGCCTGCACTAACAAACAACACGCAATAGCAGCTTGGAAGACTCCTTCAGACTCCAATTCAACTAAAACAAGGTGCAGTTGTGAAATGACATCACTATTAGCCAGTGGAGGGTTCATACAGATAGCTCCATAATGAAAAATAAGCTCTATTAGAATAAATATAAATATGGAAATCTTGCATATTCACAAAATATACCACTTGGCCCCATTTAAAAGGGATGACTAGCTAATCGCTTGAGCGTATGGATTGTCAATCACAACACACTGAGCTACTATAACGAAGGATCTCGTGGCTGTACGTCTATGGTTACAGTTTAATGTGAACTGCTTTACGTATATTGGATATGATTATGTGTTCAGGTCAAGACTATGGAATCACAGGTCTTCACCTTTAATAAATACATTTTGCAAGACAACTTGGTTTTATGTGCAGCTGCTGCTTTTAAATGGCAGAGATGTCTTTAGCTCTTAGGCGGACGATGTGTTCAAGCTGGCCAGAATCAGACACATCGTAGCTGGTTTTGTACTTGGCCAGAATCTTCATGAGCGGACGCAGTCGGAGCCACCACTGTTCCTTTGGGATCCTGTGACTGGAAATAAAAATAAAAAAACATGATCAGGTCGAAGTTTAAGTCTTTGTCATTTTAAAATGTGTGTGTGTGTTTGTCCACTCAGATAATTTATTCAAATTAAACATTAACATAACTGTTTTTGTGGCATAACAAAAATCAATAATTTTGCCCCATACAATGTATTTTTGGCTATTGCTACAAATATAGCCATGCTATATGGCTATATTTGTAGCAGGGTCACTTTTGGCTTCATTAAATAAACATGAAGACTGCTTGTTTCAATGTAAGTTGCTGTGCTGCTTTATGTACTGCTGTTACAGAGAAATCGCTATATTTCTGCCATTCCAAAAGCGCCACCTGCTGGCACAGAATAAACTTGCATTTTCAGTAAGCCTGTATGCCGTTTTTGTTTAGTGATATCAACCCGTGTTTTTACACTATAGACATGCAGATTTGTACGTTTGAACTGGTGGATCAACAAAAAGATAATGCATTATAAAAAGTCATAAAAAACTCATAAACGTTTAAAGTTTGGGAGTATAGACTTGAGTTTGATCTCATTTTAAAAAGACGCTTGGTAGATTAAGTTAAAAAAGTTACCAAAAAAAGCAATTTTTTTATAATTTTATAAAACATTTTAAACTCAAAAATAGAAAGTCAAAGCCATCTAAGCTAGTTGTGTTCCAAATGTGAGGTTGATATCTTAAAAAAATTAGCTTTTAGTAGGATTTTGTTTGGGTGCAGTACCAAACTCCTCCTATTAGATTCCAGCAAAGCTCCGCTGGCAAACACAACGGTGGAATTTGTGATTCGCCCTACAGTATAACTTTTCTCTCTTAAACATTACATGTGCGCACACACAAACATTTTATTTAGGATACACATACAAACCACACTCTGACATCCATACCAACATACACACACAATTATAGGTGCATAATTTATCCAACTGACTCTATAATAGACTATAATTTGCAAAATTGCACCATTTTAATGGGTTTCAATGAGGACATTTTTGTCTAAAAAGGCACTGAGAGGAACTATTTTTCGTACCTAGTGTAAAATAGACTTAATTAAAGAAATAAGTGTGAAATATCAAAACTCCAATAAAAATGAAGCCAAAATGAGCCTAAATTTATGCAGTTAGCATTAACACAGGCAAAATAATAATAATAATAATAATAAAAATGGACAAAAAGGTTGCACAAGGGTTAAATTAATAAAATAATTGATACTTTTGACTCATACATTTACTTTAAAATTATTTAAAGGCTGAAATGTGAAGTTTATCATTTATAAAACTTTTGGTTTTTGTGAAAATCTGTATCTAAACTGTAAATCATGCTTTTTACAGTCATTTTAGAGTTCAATATGATACCACAGACATTGCTCTACCACACTCATATGGTATTCATTTTATTTGTGCAGATCTTAAATAAGGTCTTAAATTTGAGCTTAAAAATCCTGCAGATTCTCTAATAGAAGTCTTAAAGATAAATCCTCAAACAGATTTTTACAATCTAAAATTTAAAAGGCAGAGATAACGTAAGACTAAATTACATTACACTTAAAGCCTGTGATTGTGATTTAAAAATGCATTTTTTTAATGCTTGTTTATAGGGCTGCACAATTTGGCCAATTAAGTGATTTAGTGATACTACTACTACTACTACTACTAATAATAATAATACATAAAATATTAAACAAAATAAGAAATTTCACAAGTGTTATATTTCACTATAAAATAGAAAAATAATATGTAAGAAAAATAATAAATAATGTCTTCAGAAGAAAAAGTAAAATGTCACGAAATATAATCCTTTAAGAGTAGCTTTGGAAACAAATATTATGACATCATTATTATGATTATAGATCAGCTTTGTTTTTTAGCATGCATGTTCTTACACAAAATCTGTCTCATCCTTCAGCTCTACGACGGGCTGGAAAACCAGAGCCCTGCGCCGCATCCCCAACAAACACGCAGAGTCCTCTGTGTTTGCAAACACACGTCCTACGAAACACAAAAATATGGATTGAATAAAGTCTACGAGTAGGTCAATATGACCAAAGGTATAAGCTTAATAACACTGTGCTTTAAGTGAACTGAAACAATATCATTTTGAGATACAAATAACTTACCTTCACCTGAGACAACCAAGGAAAGCAAAATACAAAGAATAAAAGAAAATAACACAATATGACATTTATATACATTTTTCTTATTTTGTATATACAATGTATATAGTTGTTATAAAAATAATTTTAAAAATATATAATTATATATATATATATATATTGATTTAATGTATCGTTAAGCGATTATTAATTGTATTTTATATGTACACTTCCAGTCAAAAGTTTTAAATTGTAAAAAATGGAAAAAATTTTAAATGTTTTAAAGAAGTCTCTTCTGGTCACCAAGCCTGCTTTTATTTAATCCAAAGTACAGCAAAAACAGTGACATTTTAAAATATTTTTACTATTTGAATATATTTTAAAATGTAATTTATTTCTGTGATTTCAAACGTGACTTTTAGCATCATTACTCCAGTCACATGATTCTCAAAAAAAAAAAAAAAAAACATTTATGTTGAAAACAGCTATGTAGATCTTCTGTAACATTATTAATTTCTATAATTTCTTTCTCAAAACATAATAATAATTACACTGACTCCAAGCTTTTGAATGTTATAGTGTATAATCTTACAAAAGCTTTTTATTTCAGATAAATGCTGTTCTTGGATCTTTCTATTTATCAAAGAAACCTGAGAAAAAAAAAAAACGGTTTTAAAGATTCTGAAGGATCATGTGACGCAGAAGACTGGAGTAATGATGCTGAAAATTTTGCTTTGATCGCAGGAATAAATTACATTTTAAAACATATTCAGATAGAAAACAATTTTTAATAGTAAAAATATTTAAAATTTGTACTGTTTTTGCTGTACTTTGGATCAAATAAATGCAGGATTAGTAAGCAGAAGAGACTTCTTAAAAAAAAAAAAAAAACATTTTACTGTTCAAAAACTTTTGACTGATTGTGTGTATATATGTATGTAAATATATATATATATATATATATATATAAATATATATACACACACACACACACACTACCAGTCAAAAGTTTTTGAAAGTAACTTTTCTAAATTAATATTTTAATTAATAAAATATTATAAAGTATATATTTTTTATTATTACTATTATATTTTAGTGCTTTACAATAAATATTTTATTAAAATTTACAACCAAATCTGTGGAACTTATAAGTATGATAAACACCAATTTACTAAAATGATTTTACTCATCAAAAAAACATAATCCTCTTAGTTAATCAATTCTATGTAATTACATAAATGCATCTGCTGCAAAAAATGTGATTATCAGCATGTAATTTCCTGTAGCAGTGTTGAATATGTACATTTTCTGTACCAAAAATTTGTTCTGACTTCACACAATCCCAGACTGCATCTCTACAGGAGTGATTTCCCTTTACCTTCTCTGTAAAACTCTTTGAGCTTCTTAGAGATCCACTGCATGGCTTTAGCTGCGATCTTGGTGCCAAAGTTCCTGTCAAACGGGGAAGGAGCACCACCCTACAAAACAGATCAACAACATTTGGATCGTGTTCACAATTGCATTTGTGTTTGTGTGTTTGCTTATGTGTGTGTTTGTACCTGCTGCATGTGTCCCAGGACATTCTTCCTGCAGTCAAAGACTCCTTTGCCCTCTTCACTGTACAGCTGGTAGATGAAGTCAGTGGTGTAGTTCTCACTGCTGTTCTCATTCCTGTAAGACACACACACACACACACACATACACACACATACAATCACACCTCACTTTTTCTACACATATAGAGCTACATTAATGAATTTGTTGCATTAATGCTGTATGTAAGATATCTAGATCATACCTGAGAACTAAACCTCTCTGGATGCTGGTCTTCATCTTCTCAGTTAAATGTTCGACGTTCGACTGAAAAATAGAGCACTCATAAAAACTCAGCATGACGCTGACGTTCTCTCTCTCTTTCCTTAAATAGTACACACTGCTAAATATTCCTGCCTGCGTGTGGGGACAGAGCAGACAGAGGACGTAAAGAAGGGTACACTGTAATGCCTGTGTCTGACAGAAGGAGGCAGACTTGACCTTTGACCCTCATCTATTAGGAATAATTGATTCAGCGTTGGCTACTGTATGTTCATAATGGAATACTAAAGTGACTAAAGGTTTTATAAAAGATTTCTATTCTAAAAAAATGCTTTCATTTAGAATTTTCTATTGATTAAAGAAACCTGAAAAAGATGCATTATGGTTTCTACAAAAATCTAAAGCAGCACAACGGTTTTCAACAATGGTAAAAAAAAATAATAAATGTTTCTTAAACAGCAAATCAGCATATTAGAATGATTTCTAAAAGATCACGTGACACTGAAGACTGGAGTATCACAGAAATAAATTACATTTTAAAATACATTCAAATAGAAAACAGTTATTTTAAATAGTAATAACATTTTATAATATTACTGTTTTACTTTATTTTTGATCAAATAAATGCAGCCTTGGTGAGCATAAAAGGTTACTTTTTGATATTTCAAACAACCTGTGTGTGTTGCAAATTGTTTTTTGCAAAAAAAAAAAAAAATTGAAACATTATTTTGCATGATTTCAGTCAGAAAAAGGAGAAAAAAGAAGAAGAAAAGTCTTAGTTATGGTTGATATTTATGCCTTAGTACTGAATGATTGGCATATTTTTATGACACTCCAAGGTACTTTGTTCACAGAATACCATGGTTTGTCTAAAAAAACGTTGTAGTTTTGGAACTATATTCAGTAGGACAGAGCTATATTCAACAACCTTATTTACACCACTGAATAAAAAATAAAGAACACCAGAGGTGTTCAGCTGGGATTTGGACTTGGTTTAATGCAGACTAGTCAAGTTCTTCTACACTGACTGAATATATATATATATATATATATATACACACAAAATAGTGAAGTAGAATGTCTCTGACCTGTAGGTCTCGGATGTCAAACGGCTCTTCATAGATGTACGCTGCATCCGCTCCAGCCGCCAGCCCGCCCACCGTAGCCAGATAACCACAGTAACCACCCATAGTCTCAATAATGAACACACGACGCTTGGTCCCGCTGGCCGACTGCTTTATACGATCACACGTCTGACACACACATTATAACAATTAAAGATTAAAACACATCCGTTATTTTCAAACACTCATGCACAGGCCAGAACAGCTCTGAAACAACCATAAACTCTCAGACATACAGGATATTACACAAGTATAACAAGCATAATGCATGGTCCAAAATTAACTGGCCAATGGTGGATAAATAAAAAAGGTATTTTAAAAAGTAATATTTATAGGCCATATTATTAAATAATTATATATATATATATATATATATATATATACACACACTCTTTTTACTCACAGTTGCCACTTGTTGACTGTTAATTTTGGACCTGTGCGCAAGCCATCATATGCAAGCACAAGGCACTGTATAGTTCACAACAACAGAGAACATGCATGTGGTTTCAGCTCATCAATAAGTGTTTAGGTGGAGTTCCTTTTTTTGGGATGATAAATGTTTGCCATGCAACTTAGAAAAATATACAAACGTTTCAGATCAGCATAGAAATCTTTTCCTGTAGTGGACAAACATGGTTTGGTATGTTATATAACCTCAGATAATGTAACTTGCATCTAAAGCATAACATTTCATGGGCAGATATTTATGTGAGGACAGAAAATAAAATCTTTCTGTATGCATTTCTCATAACTCCCAGGTATGATTGTAAAATTGTAAAGGTGCACTAAGTCGATGTTTAATATTAAATACAGGGTTCCCACTCTGAGCCAAATGTCAAATTCCCTGACTTTTCCCTGACTTTCACTGATTAAAAAGCTGAATTTCCATGACCTATAATGAACGGATCCACCCATTCGCAAGCTTTATTTACTTGTTCACAGACGTTTTTAGTACAAAACTATGGAAGCTCGTTTCTGCCACTAAATAAAAAAAAGAGATAAAGATAAAACATGCAATTCTGACTTTATAACTTGCAATTGCAACTTTTTAAATCGCACAATTCTTACTTTATTTCTCAGAATTACGAGTTTATATCTCACATTTCAAGAGAAAAAAAGTCAGAATTGCGAGTTTGTATCATGCAATTGTGAGAAAATAAGTCAGAATTGTAAGATAAGTCACAATAACCTTTTTTTATTTTTTATTTAGTGGTGGAAACTGGCTTTTTCTGTATTATTTCTACACAAATTAATTTATGTTTTTTATGATTTCAGAGGTTAAACAATCTGAAGGATTTTCTGTTTGTAATCAAGTTCATCATTCAGTTTTTTTTATTATTTCTTCACATTTAGTTTTTGCTTTTCACACCCAGTCTTTGAAGTGGTCATTTTATAGCAAAAGCTCTTGAAATTTACATTTTCCTGGCATGTTTGCCTTAGTTATCAGCTACAGCCTGATGACTGCATTTGACTTCAGTGATTGTGAGTTAATAAAATGGCACTGAAAAATAGCCTAACCATAAAGATAGGCAAAAAGTGTAACACAATGCGATAAAAAAAGGTATAGAAAAATTACATTTTAATAAATAGAAATAAAAATTTAAACCAACAAACAAAAATCCCTGATATTCCATGACTTGGACCAAAAAAATATTAAATTCCCTGACTTTCAATGACTGGAATAGACCTTTTAAAATTCCATGATATTCCAGAAATTCCATGACCCGTGGGAACCCTGTAAATATCTTTGTATATTTAAAAAAAAAAATACATTTGACAAATACATTTAAAGAGAAATTTATCATTTTATTGTACCTAAAAGCAAACCACATGACAAGCCGAACACTACTCACTTGATCATGGTAAACCCCAGTCATTGTTTACTTCCTCTTAGAAAAAATAATTCATGACAAATATGCCTTTGAAATGGGGAAGTTATGGTACCGATAAGCAAATATGTTTTTGTGGGATTTAAAGAATATTGTATCAGTCCCAAAGGAATAGTTCACCCAAAAATGAAACATTTTTGAAAATGTACTCACTCTCAGGCCGTTCAAGTTAGTTTGTTTTTTATTAGAAAAGATTTGGAGAAATGTAGCATTACATCACATGCTCACCAATGGATCCTCTGCTGTAAATGGGTGCTGTCAGAATGAGAGTCCAAACAGCTGATAAAAACATCACAATAATCCACAAGCAATCCACAACACTCCAGCCCATCAATTAACGCCTTGTGAAGCAAATAGCAGCAGATTTTCACGGGGTGATTTTTTCACTGGAGAAAGCAGGATATTAACTGATGGACTGGAGTGGTGTGGCTTATTTGTGGAATATTGTGATCTTTTAATTAGCTGTTCGGAGTCTCATTCTGACGGCACCCATTCACTGCAGAGGATCTACTGGTGAGCAAGTGATGAAATGCTTCATTTTTCCAAAATCTGTTCTGATGAAGAAACAAACTCATCTACATTTTGGATGACCTGAGGGTGAAAACATTTTCAACAAATTTTAACCAAAAATGACTTAGCGCACCTTTAAAGATAGTCTGACAAATTCTTTCTTTCAATTTCCGCTGTGCTGATTGCCATCATAACATCAGGGGCAAGGGTTGTGCGTCTTACCTCTACTATGGCATTGAGAGAAGTGTCAGCGCCAATGCTGAGGTCAGTGCCGGACACATTATTACTGATGGTGGCGGGCAGCATGCACATGGGCACGCAGAACTCCTCATACCTGCTGCGGGCATCGACCAGCTGCAGCAAACTCTCAAAGGCCTGCAGCAGTGCACATGCATTAGGACGACTGCTCACTTATGCTCTTAGTAGTGTACACTAAATAGAGATGGAATATGCTGTGCTTTCTAAAAGTGTTTCCTGACTGCTCAAGATGACTAGATCTTAGTTGACCACCAGATGGAGCTCCAACTCGTGACGTGGGCATGGCATTGGCTAAATGGTGAATGAGGCGAGATAGCAGAAAGCCTCACAGTGACCAAACCGACCGACCGAAAAGTGTAACAACTGAACACACTGGCACAACCAGACCCTAAATAGCACATCAAAACACACACATGCAGACAGAAACACACAAGACATCAGGCCTGGCCCAAAACAGCATGCAGTTAGTTGAGCTTACATTTGATTTGATTTGTTAATAACAACTTAATGTCTACAGACAGAATATGTTGCATGCATTTTAACTGAAAGATTAATGCAAGAAATTGACAAATACTGTCTGTAGACATTAAATAAAAATGTTACTGAGCATCAGTGATTAACAACTAAAGCATGTCATTTTTTATTACTGCTGAAACCCACAAAATTAAAGGTTATTCCACAACATCCTAAATATATGGAAATAATGGTATGTTGATTGTCAGCCACCAAATAGTTTTAGTTGTTAGTGATGTTATTTACTGTCAAGTACTTTTGAACTCAATTCCCAATGCTATTTATTATATATATATATATATATATATATATATATATATATATTAGTGCTGCCAAACGATTAATCACATCCAAAATAAGTAATAAGTTATAAGTAAAAGTATTTGATGGATGTATAATATGTGTCAAGAGCATTCACTGAGTATCATATATATATATATATATATATATATATATATATATATATATACACATTTGAAAATAGCAGAACTGAGCTCAAAGGTAAAAGATTAATTATAAATTCATTTCATTTTATAAATTAAATGCTAGTGTTTTTGCATCACATGCATTATACATTTTTGCAAACATAAAATGTGATTATGCATTGCAGTTTAGATCTCAAGATTATTGTGCTATCTTGTGATGATAAACACCTTGTGTTGGACCAGGCCTGCAATATAAACACACACAAAAGCTGCAAACAGTTATAGTGTCAGGTGTGAGACTGGGTGACAGGTTGTGCTGTGTGACCACATGCGTTCATTTTCAGACACACTGAATTAGTCAGGCTGCAGTGATCGCCAACCTCATTATCACCATCACACACATCTACCTACCTAATGCAGCTCTACTTCATACTATAATACAAAATTCTACCTATAGAGCTGTGAGTCAACCTACTAAACACAGCAAGTATGTTTACATGCAGTTTAAAAGTTACATTTCAGATAGACAAAAGAAATTTATTTAAAATGTTATGTACATTCTTTTCATTTACAGTTAAGGTCACATCCCCCTTAAAGTTTACATCCCCCTTTCAGAATATGCTAAGCGTTTTATTTTACCAATATAAGACGAATCATATAAAATACATGTTGTTGTTTATTTAGTACTGACCTGGATAAGATATTTCGCATAAAAGATGTTTACATATAGTCCACAAGAGAAAATAATAGCTGAATTAATAAAAAATTACCCCATTCAAAAGTTTACATGCCCTTGATTCTTAATACTGAATGATCCACAGCTGTGTTTACTCCTTCAGGTCCCACAAATTCTTTGGCTTTTCAGCATTTTTGTGTATTTGAACTAGTGTTGTTTTTGGCGGCCTGTTTTAATTTTAGTTTTAGTCTAGTCTTTGTGTGAAGCTGTCATTTTAGTTTTTGTTAGTTTTAGTCACATTCACACTCTTTTTAGTCTAGTCAAGTTTTAGTCAACTAAAAGTCTGAGCATTTTAGTTTTATTTTAGTCAGAATTATCCATGACTATTTTCGTCTAGTTTTAGTCGACGCAAACTAATGACATTTTAGTCTAGTTTTAATTGACCGAAAACTGATTACATTTAGTCTAGTTTTAGTCAATGAAAATTGTATTTTAGTCTCTTTTTAGTAATGCAATTCTATTTAACCTAGTCAATATGGTATAACTACCTAGAAGTATAGACAAAATCCTATGCACATTTAAAGCCGCGTGCTGAATGAATTCTCGCGTCTCGCCAAAAGATGGCACCCGCAGCTTTATCATCAATTCATTTTACAACGCACTCATCAACGGCGTAATACAACACAGGTACAAATTATTAAATCTTTAACTAGGGTTTTTACATCATTTCAGTGAAAGAGTTCAAGATATTTAATTTAATCTTACTACTGGAACTGCCGTTTCACTCACTCACTCGTTTTCATTCACTCCTTTAAGTGAACTGTGTGAGTGGACTAATGTAGGGAATAATGAATGATGGTATAGGGGGCGATTTCGAATACAGGCTTTGATGTCGCCTGCGCCTGTGCAGTGCGACCTGATAAAACCCCTGAAGTGAGACACAGGAAACAGAAATAATGCGAAATAATAATAACACGACGAAATAACGTTATAACATTTCGTTTCATCTTGTTTTGGTCAACGAAAATGAAGAGACATTTCAGCATAGTTTTTATTTTGTAAACCCCATTTAGTCTCGTTTTTATTCGTCAACGATATTGCATTATACATTTTATTAGTCATCGTCACATGACTAGCATTTACGTTGCGTCTCGTCTCGTTTTCGTCACGTGATAAAGGTTCGTTCATTTTGAGAGTATGTATGCTTAGTCAGACAGATTACAAAGACTGCATTATTACTATACATGTAAACATACTTACCACTGCATCATCTTACCAAGCATTAGTTTATCTGTTTACTAATTAAACAGCTCTGTCTCACCTTCCAAATGCAGCTCTACTTCAACTAAAAATTGCAGCTCTACCTCACCCTAGCAAATAGAAATCTACCTCATCCCACTAAACGTGCTCTACTACACTTTCTATGCTTTGCAGTGTATCTAAAAACCAAATTTACCTAAGGTTGACTCTTACGCTGCAACCCAGAAAATGTTGTTTAACCTTTAAGTAGACCTATTTTAGTTTGACCTGTGTGTTTTCTGACAGGGAGGTTGGCCATCGTTAGCCCTGACCTTTCAGTGTATCTCACTGACAGGACAGTGCTCTTGACAAACAGATACACATGCCCACCACCCCACACAAACACACACACACTCTCTGAAAGGAGTGTGTGTCGTCTTACGTCCGTGATGGCGTTGAGGGCCGTGTCTGCCCCGATACTCAGGTCTGAGCCGGGGATATTGTTGGACACTGTGGCCGGGACCATCACCATTGGAACACAAAGCTCTGTGTGTTTGGAACGAGCTGCTTGGAGCTCCAACAGCCCCAAATATGCCTGCGGTCAGAGCAAGGACTTATGGGTCACTGGCTAGAATTATTGGTAATATTAAGAAGGGGGAAGGGGCAGAGAGCCATGCCCACTTTTTACATTGTATGTGTGAAAGCTTTTACAGTACAGTTCAAAAGTTTGGGGTCAGTAACTTTTTTCAATGTTTGAAATGAAAGATGTCTCTTATGCTCACCAAGGATGCATTTATTTAATCAAAATATGTGACCTTGGACCAAAAAACAGTCGTAAGGGTCATTTTTTTTTCAAATTGAGATTTATATATACACTGAATAAATAAGCTTTTCATTGATGTATATTAGAATATGACACTATTTGGTATAGATACAACTACTTGAAAATCTGTAAATCTAAGGGTGCAAAAAAATCAAAAGATTGAGAAAATCACCTTTAAAGTTGTCCAAATGTAGTTCTCAGCAATGCACTTAACTAATCAAAAATTAAGTTTTGATATACTTACAGTAGAAAATAAAAAAAATATCTTCATGGAACATATATTACATAACAGGATATTTACTTAATATCCTAATGATTTTTGGCATAGAAAATAACCCATGCTACTTATAACTGGTTTTGTGGTCTAGAGTCATGTATACTAAATTATAATTTATTTTTTAGCAACATTACTCTAGTCTTTAGTGTCACATGATCCTTCAGAGATGCTGATTTTGTGCTCAAAAAACTTTTCGTATTATTATTATTATCGTCAGTGTTGAAAATAAGTGTGCTGCTTTATATTTTTGTGGAAATTATGATACATTATTTGTTATTTAGTTATCTTTGTAACATTATTATTTCTTTACTGTCACGTAAAGTGATCAATTTAATGTACTCTCGCCAAATAAAAGGATTAATTTCTTCAAAAAAATCTTACTGACCCCAAATGTTTAAATAGTAGTGTATGTTGTAAATATTTTTACCTATTTGTATACTGTAAGATATTGTCAAAATAATGTGATAATCTAAAACAATGTCATGTTGTGTCTCATAATTATTATATAAAGAGTTATTTTCTTACAAAACAATGTATATCTGGGAATAAAAAAAACTGTAAATCGTTGTTTTCACCTGTAAATAGTTATTTTATACAATCAATATGATGAAAGAGTGATAAAATAATTTACATACAAACTAGAGACATTTTGTGATCCTAATGAGAAATACTGGTGAAAAGAGTTGGCTCTACTAAGTTTTTAGAAGAAATGTCAATGTCTACTACTTATTTTATTGCCTGATATGCAACAAAATATGTACAAAAATGTGTTATTATAAAGCACATTTGTATGTACATACTGCAAATGTTACATTACATACCTCAAATCCTCCAATAACCAGTAAAGCGTTAATGTTGTGAATCCTCATCTGCTCTGCAATTTTATCAACATGTTTTGCTGGAAGAGTTCTGAAAATTGTATTTCAGGACATCAGAAAGCATCTTATTCATTGCATACAAGCATATTAGTGTCTTTTTATTGACAATAGGCCTTTAGAAATATAATCATACCTTTTTGTTCCTAGCAGGGACCCGCCCTGGCCTGTCCAGCCCCCAACATCACCCCACTTGATTTCTTTTATCTGAGAGAGAAAGCAGGAAAACAAATCAAAGAAGGAGAACATATGGGATGGGCATTTGCTTGAGTTTTAACTCCTGTGTTTCTTCATCTGTCTATCTGTTATAGAAATCAACAGGGAAACTTTGTGGAGACACTGAAATATAATTGGCCAAATAAGCAAGAGCCTTAAACATGCATTTGAATGCTTTGTGACTATTAGCAGCATTTCCTCTGAAAGAGAAAAGTAGCATGGAAAAGATCTGTAATGCTACACTAGGTTAATTATGGCACTGAGCACAATGCAGCAGGGGATTGTGGGATGGAATAATGGGCTTACTGTAATCATGACTCTTTATCTCATTGGGGAAGGGACTGATTTACATACACACATCCATGTGCAGACTTAGTTGTTTCACAGACCGGGTTGCCAGCAGATTCTTAGCAAAATAATTTGTCAAAATTGAATAGCATTTCCACAACATTTTAAATCATGTATTGTATTTGACAAGATCAAACACTTAAACAGTTGTAAAATAAAACTTTTTTTGTCTCAATAGGACTAATTTCACAAAATTCATATTATATTTTAACACTTTTTGGATAATTTGACAAAATTAAATTACAGCTTGATTGGACATCTTATATTCATGTTGGTTTTTGATTTAGCAGATTTTTCCTTGGTTTTCAAAAAAACTTTTATTAGTGGCAAATTTGTTGAAGTGCGGAGGAAAAAATGTCATGGAAATGTAATATGTGTAAAAAAAAACAACTATATTTAAAAAAATTTCACACAATACCTTTAGAAATTGTTTGGAATTATTTCACTTTAAATTATCATATCTCAAAAAAAAAAAGATCTATAATTTTGTATAATGTTTTTTACTGATTTAAAATGTAAAGTCTGCATCTGGGAAAACAGTAAAACTAACAAACATGTGACCCTGGAACACAAAACCAGTCATAAGTTGCTGGGGTATATTTGTAGCAATAGCCAAAAATACATTGTATGGGTCAAAATTATTGATTTTTCTTTTATGACAAATATCATTAGGATATTAAAGATCGGACAGTAATAGGATAGGATAGTAGAAGTAATAGGATGGGATAGTAAAGATCATGTTCTATGAAGGTATTTTGTACATTTCCTACCATAAATATGTCAAAACTTAATTTTTTCATTTTTTAATTTGGATAACTTTACATGCGATTTTCTTAATATTTTTATTTTTTTTGCACCCTCAGATTCCAGATATTCAAATAGTATCTCGGCAAAATATTGTCATATCAATTTCAATTTCGAAAAATTTACCCTTATGACTGGTTTTGTGGTCCAGGGTCACATATCTACATTAAAATCATATGGAATGTGGCAAAAATAAATGATGAAACATCATCACAATAAAAACAGCCAAAATTAACAAAACACCACTTAAACATAATGGTCTGTTAGTCTGAGTAACATTACCTGTCCCTTATAGAAGCCCTCAAATCCATCACTAACAGCAAACATAGTGTGGCCTTCGGTGATCCCGACCCTGACGGCCGAACGCACGGCTGCATTCATGCCAGCTGCAGGAGCGCCAACATTCAACACAGCCACATTAAATGAGCTCTAGAAAAGAGAAAAGAGCATTATCGCGCAACATAAACACAATCCTCTGACTGAATCCTCTCATTCATGAAGTCAAGCCTGACTCTCTCTATATTAGTCACATGACCTCAAAGCAGACATGCAAATGTTTATAGAGCAGAAGTCTAATCTGCTACGCAACAGAAACACAGAACAAAATCCTGGATTAAGCTGCATTTGAATGTTTGTGAGTAAATTACTTTAGAAAACACCATGACTATGTGGATGATTCAGTCTCCCTACACTCACATCTTTGACTCAGAGCTTTCACTGAAGGAAAGCCTTTGAATAGTGGAGGATATATATTTTGTACCTAGAGCAAATCAATCCAATGGATATTGGGAAAATAAATAGAAAAAGGAACTTCAGGAACCCCAATCAGGAGAAAAAACTTTGCACTATTCGATTCTTCTCTCTTCTATTCTATTGTATACTATTTCTATATTCCATGTACATACATGACAACGGCCTTCCTGTGTTCCATCCTCATCCCAGCAAAAGAAAATAAATATACATATTGAGCTGTCAGTGTCACAGAAATAGGTTCAGCCAGATCAGATATGTTATATACAATAATATTAATAATATTAAGTCATTATCACTTACATTTGGAAGTTCAGCATCCATTTTGCGATGAGACAGGAGTTTGTAAGTGTTCAGGTTGTTTTCGAAACTTCTAAAATTGATAAAGAAAAACCAAAAAGTATCTAAAAGTCATTCAGAAATTTTCTGTTAGGTTAAAAGTGCAAAAACTGAGATTACTTTTGACATCTAGTTTTTTACAAAATGATGCTTTTTGTGGTTTTACCTGCCACGCAGCTTTACAGCTTCTTCAAATCGCTTTTCATCCATGGCCTTCTGGACCTCCTGTGTCTGCAATACAACATACAAACAGGCTGAAAACCACAAAACACTAAAACAGAGCATCAAACTGCACACCTAACTCACTTTTCATCTACATGCAGCTACAAAGTAACCCATACAGGTATGCAAAATATGACATATATCGCTCTGTATCAAGAGATTGATATTGTCATATATGTAATGCATACGGCGATATATAATTTTCACATATTATGTATATTCACTGAGTAGATGGATTAGACAAAAGTGTGTAACATACTGTATATAAAAACTAAAAACCCCATAATCTGTATATGAACATATGTTAATATCTATAAGACAAATTGTATTATATGTAGCAACTATATATGACAACAATATATATTTTAAGTCAAAAGTTTACATACACCTTGCAGAATCCACAAAATGTTAATTATTTTACCAAAATAAGTGGGATTATACAAAATGCATGTTATTTTTTACTTAGTACTGACCTGAATAAGATTTCGCAATGAAGACATTTACATATAGTCCTCAAGAGAAAATAGCTGAATTTATAAAAATTACCCCATTCAAAAGTTTACATACACTTGATTTTTAATACTGTGTTACCTGAATGATCCACAGCTGTTTTTTTTTTGTTTTGTTTTTTTGGTTAGTGATAGTTGTTTATGAGTCCCTTGTTTGACCTAAACACTTAAACTGCCCACTGTTCTTCAGTAAAATCCTTCAGGTCCCACAAATTCTTTGGTTTTTCAGCATTTTTGTGTAAAAAAAAAATGCCAACAATGACTGTATGATTTTGAGATCCACCTTTTCACACTAAGGACAAATGAGGGACTCACATGCAATTACAAAAGGTTCAAACTCTTACTGATGCTTCAGAAGGAAACATGATGCATAAGAGCCAGGGGTGAAAACTTTTTGAATTTGAAGATCAGGGTAAATTTCACTTGGAAACATGTCAGTGTCTTCTGTAGGGCAGTGCTAAATGAAAAAAATATATGATATTTACGCAAAATAAGAAAAATGTACACATCTTCATTCTGTTCAAAAGTTTACACCCCTGGCTCTTAATGCATCACTTTTTTTTCTGGAGCATCAGTAAGCGTTTGTACCTTCTGTAAACGTTGCATACGAGTTCCTCAGTTGTCCTCAGTGTGAAAAGATGGATCTCAAAATCATACAGTCATTGGAAAAGGTTCAAAAATAAACAAAAATGCTGAAAAGCCATAAAATGTGTGGGACCTTAAATTAAAGGATTTTAAACTTTTGACTATATAGACGCACATACAACTGCATGACGTCCAAAAATGACACACACATATATATATATATATATATATATGCATATTCATATATGTATGCATATTTATATATGTAAGCATACAAATATTTGTATGAACCTGATATAGACATTTAGTATATGTACATATATTTGCATATGGGAAAACACTTTAGTACAATTTTCTGAAATAATAATCCACTCAAGTTTTTTTTCCTATTTATTTATATAACTTTAGCCTTCTAACCTCTAACCTTTACTAATACATACAGTATGTGGAAAGATGGCAGGAAACAGGAACTCATGTGAACTAACCACTAGGCCAGGCTCCCAGATTCATTAAGTTCACTATAAACTTTAAAACCCAAAAGACTGTCATTAGTTACTTTCTCACCATCTGAACGCACTCCATCAGAGGAACCCTGACAGCCTGGTTCCCACACAGAGACACCACACATGCTGGAGTACCAGGAGACGCTTCTAACAGGGCCAACACGGCTTCCACTCCCATACGACTCGCCTACGAAGGAAAAAGGGAAGAGACTGAGATCTAAAGCGACTGAATACACCATGTCAAAGTTATTTTGTAAAATTTAAATATAGTTGGGATTTATTCAGTCAGGATACCATACCAAAATCCGATCAAAGGCGGAGGGTGTTCCTCCTCTCTGGACATGACCCAGAATGGTGACCCGCGTGTCAAACCCCAAACAGCGCACCACCAGCTGCAGTAAAGAGTCAACACACAAACTTCACTTCAAATCAAATACAGCTGTTTCCCAAACGATTGTGAAATGAATAGTTTAATGGCAGATATACACTACTGTTCAAAAGTTTGCGATCGGTTTTAAAAGCTTATGTCACTTTAAAAGTTAAGTCACTTATGCTCACCAAGGCCGCATTTATTTGATTAAAAATAATATTTTGAACAATAATATATATATATATAATATATATTGGAACAATAATATTTTGAAATTTAAAATAACTGCTTTCTGTCTTAATATATTTTAAAATGCAATTTATTCCTGTGATGCAAAGCTGAATTTTTAGCATCATTAGTCCAGTCTTTAGTGTCACATGATCCTTCAGAAATCATTCTAAGATGCTGATTTGCTGCTCAATAAAACCTTCTTATTATTATCAGTGTTGAAAACAGTTTTTGATGCTTAATAGTGTTGTGAAAACCATTAAACATTTTTTCTAGGATTCTTTGATGAATAGAAAGTTAAAAGAACAGCATTTATTCAAACAAAATTTGTCTGCAAATTGATCACTTTAAAGCATTCTTGCTGAATAAAAAAAAATGGTAGTGTAGATTAATTTATTATTAATGTTGGACTGAAACCCAACCCCAAATTAAAAACACACATGCATAAAAAAAGCAATATTTCTAAAGGGGTTATTAAAGGCAAGCTCAGCAAACATAACCACAGACGTGATTGCTGTAAGAGAAACTGTGTGTAACTTAAAGGCATCCTAAAGTAAACATAACTGTTACAATCAGTCTAGTAAATGAAGGGAAGTATAATATGGAAAAGCACACATATACACAAAAAGGCAATATCTACCAAAATTCAAATCCAAAACATACATTTTTATCCGTTACGTGTAAGAGAAGAAAAAGAGAAGTCATTTCTAAGCGCGTGAATGTGCTGTAGTTGTGCATTACTCACGTCCTTTATAAGTTCTGTGGTTATGGGCTTGTTGTTTTGGTCTATTGCACCTTCAGCTACTATGATGATATTAAGCCGTTTCTTATCAGCACGATTCTACAAGGGAAAAAAGCGTACACACATTCACACTGGTGAGAACAGGAAGGAGATACTCACGTCCTTCACTGCATTAGAGCTGATGGGGTTTCCGTGTCTGTCTGTGGCTCCCTCGGCCACTATGATTATATTAAGACGAGAACCTCGCAAACGGCTCTGCAGGACAAACACTGGAGGACTGAAACAAGCTCTGTGTGTGCATTTGCATGTATGCATGAGTGTTTTGTGTAATTGTGTTCATATGTATGTGCATAGCAGCTTGGGAAACTGATGCTAGCCAAGCCGCTAAGTAGTTTTATCAGAAAAAAAGGTTTACTACACTACAAGCTAGCTAACTGCAATTAAGCTGTAAGCATTTCAGTTTTCTAAATGCCAGATTATGTGATTCAGTAAAAAAAGAAACATTTTTCTGTCACACAAACAATAAAGAAGTCAATTATTGACACAGGGTTTATACAGATATTGTAAAATAAAATTCCATGACTTTTCAAGCACTAATTTTTTTGATTTTCAAGGACTTCAATTTTTAGACAATGTCTTCTATTGCAAATTCTAAAAAAAAAAAAAAAAAAAAAGACAAATAGAGAAATAAAAACATAACGAATAAAAATGGCAAAAATAAAGTGAAGCACATGTGAAATATTACCACTATATTACAAAGTATACTACATTTTTACTATAGTAAAATCACCACTAATTTTATTAAGGGATTTCTATGTGCTTGCTTACTTTCTTTTTTTTCTATAACTGTACTGCCTTAATGGTTTGATGTTTTCTACTGTTCAAGAAAAAAAAAAAACTCGCGAAATTGCCCCAAAATCCAGATCTGAATTAAATGATTTGCGCTCCACATTCCGAAGTTCCAATCTAAAGCATCTAAAGCATTGCAAACTCACTTCAAAATTCCAATCTACGTCAAATGTTTCGCTATCAATGATCTGACCATCATTTCAGATCAGGACTCAGATCGCAGATTGCGAATCATTTGATTCGAATCATTCAATTCACAAAATGATTCATGAACCCATTCCGATCTAAATCAAATGATACACGCTCCTAAGTCCCGATCTGAATCAAAAATGTTGTCATACGCAAGGTTCCAATCGAAATCAAATGATTCGTAATACACGATCCGATTGGATCGCTTTAGAACAGTGAATCATTTTGCGACGCAATGGTTTAACCGATTCTGAGTTTCGAAAACCTCCATTTCACCCATCACTGTGCTTTTTAAAATCTGATCTGGTTTTTGCAAGTGAATCGCTTGAAATGAATGATTGAAGTCACAAGTTTGAATAATCAGAGCAGTTCCAGCGTAAATGACTTAATTGATTTGGTTTATCCACTTTTCCAATTTTCAGCCATGTTTACACGACACTGTCAGTTCCACTACTTTGTTGCTCGATAGTTTTCTAACATTAACTGAAATAAGCAAAAACTTATTTCATAGATACATTGTCTTTCAATAATTCAAGTACTTTTCAAGTATGTCTTCAGGACTATTCCTATATCCAAGGGCCTTAAATTGGAATAATTCATTAATTTATTTAATTTAATGTTTGTTTTGTTACAAAAAAGAATATGTAAAACAATGCACAAGCGTTTCAGTATAACAACCAAGTGATGATTCAATGGATTCAGTGAATTATATTATTTGAACCAGTTCATTAAAATCATCCGAATGTAAAGCTTTACTAAAATAACTACAACACTATACAAAAAAGAAAAAAATTAAGTAAATACAACCATAAACGCAGGAACTTCCTATTTTAATATATATATGTTTTATATATAGATTTATAATACATAGTTTTCTCTTTCTCTACATTTTAGTTTTAGCTTGAGTGTAAATCTACCGTAGCTTACACTTGAAATTCCTTTCATATTGTGTGTGAAGCACCTAATTTGTAATTTGCTTTGAATAAAACCAATAAAAGCTCATTATTTCCTCCATGCACAATATAATGCAACATTAAAACACTAATGTAATGTTTGTTCATGCTACACTGCAACTGCTGTAAATGGCAGCTTGTTAAGTGTATAAAAACAACTGGAGTACTGTCACTTATCTGAACAATGTAATTAGGTTAATAACTTCTGTATATAAGTTCATTTGAGCGCAGCTGTAGGCTTTTGTTTGCATGTTTATGTGTGTGAGTGAGTTACCTCCGATAGTTTATGACACATCTGTTCCTCCCAGCCATTTTTGGGAGGCATTTCAGGAATCAGCACCCAATCAGCTCCACACGCAAGAGCACTGACTAATGCTAGATACCTACACACACATACACACACGGTTTAATGCTGAATTTTATGAATAATGCACGTTTCTCTTTGAGTGTTTAAGTCGAGGGTCTTACCCACAGTGTCTTCCCATGACCTCAAGCACAAAGGTCCTCTGATGACTAAAAGACACAATATGAATTAAAAAAAAAAAACTCAATGTATCTTTAATGACAGGCTTTACGCATTCAAAACCATGTCAATTTTTTTTTTTTAATGCATTTACACTACTAGTGAAAAGTATGTAATAATTATGTTTTTTTTATCGTTTTTTGAAAGATCTTATGCTTATTCAGTTATGGATTTTCTGTATATTTTTAGTATATACAATACCTTTGTGCCGTGGTCATTATGGCGTCCACCACCTCTATGATCCTGTGCAGTGCCGAGTCAGTACCAATGGTCATATCTGTCCCGCAGAAATCATTGTCTATGGAGCCCACCATCCCAACGATATGCAGCACAGAATTAGTTTGGGCAGCCTCTTCACTGATTTCACCTGTGAGAAATACGGAAAAGTAGTATGCTTTTCAACGCAGTTACAAATGACAAATCCTCATCCCACATATAAGCCCCGCCCACTCTGCTACCTGATTGGACAAGCTCATCTAACAGTCCGCTCCACTCCTCTCTGAAGAGATTAGCCCCGGTCAAACTGCCATCTCCACCAATCACACAGAGGTTAGTGATGCCACGCTGCACCAGGTTCAGAGCAGCACGCAAACGCCCCTCGTGGGTGCGAAAATCTTTACAGCGGGCGCTGCCAATCACAGTGCCACCCTGCATACACACAGTGTTAAGAAAATATAGGTCAGATATAATCACTGATGTCTTTCATTTTTTAAATCAAAATAACTAAGTAAATAATTGCTTGTAATTTGATGCTTTAAAACATCCAAGTTTGACATCATTATTGGGTGCGTTAATGATATAATAGCATACTGTGAATGAACTAGTGAACTGAACCAGTTAATTGAAACAAACTGTCTGATACAATCATTTCCCTGTTTACTGAGAATATGGATTACAGGTTGCAAATAATGTTCAGTTTTTTTGAACAGACTGATCGCTTCGCTTCTTAAGACAATATATTGTCAGAAGCCACGGGTATTAGTCTTATGTTTCTTGATATCCCTTTTTTATTCTTTTATTATAAACAGGAAGTTGCTGACGTGCATTTTATGAATGGCCAAGGATGATTTCAGCTAAAAATCTTACTGTTCTACTCGAGAAAATAGGTCACCTACATCTTGGAAGGCCTAAGGGTGAGTAAATTAACAGCATATTTAAATTTTTTTTTATTTTTTTACAATCTATGTTAATGTTAGTTAATAAAAATATAGTTGTTCATTGTTTGTTCATGTTAGTTCACAGTACATTAATGTTAACAAACACAACTTGTGATTTTAATAATGCATTAGTAACTGCTGTAGAAGTGTTTTTCATTCTCAGTTCATTATAACTAAATGTAGTTGATGTTAACTAATGAACCTTATTGTAAAGTGTTACCAAATTAATAAATACTTAACTTTTTCTCTGAACCTCTAGTAATATACTTGGTTCGTGTAATATTTTTCCTTTAGAACCAAAGGAGAATTATGGCCTCTATTGAGAATCATCATCCAGAAGCATGCAGTTCTATACAACAACCCTGAAATGTATCTTCTTTATGTTTGCAATTTTTTGTATGTTATTTAAGCTTAGGAGACTTAAATATAGCAAACTGCTTACCACTTGTAACATACTGGAAACACTTTCCCATGATGCCTCTTTGATGTTGTCACCTCCATCCACCATGCCTTGGTAGCCCTGAGAAAAAAAACACTCATTGTAACATAAAAAAAAAGCTGAATTAATTTTCCTTTTTACCAAGGCAACCACAGAACAGACACCTTTTTATCTGTCACAAGCTTTCATGTATGGTGTTTGAAATCCTCAGAAACAATGCTGCTTGCCTGATGTCAGTGTCCTGTATACACTACCAGTCAAAAGCTTTTGAAATGTAAGATTTTTAATGTTTCTTAAAGAAGTCTCTTCTGCTCACCAAGTCTGCATTTATTTGATCCAAGTACAGCAAGAGCAGTAAAATGTTAAAATGATTTAAGAATTTAAAATAACTGTTTTCTATTTGAATATGTTATTTTATTTCAGATAAATGCTGATCCTTGGATCTTTCTATTCATCAGAGAACCCTGGAAAAAAAACCTCAACTGTTTTAAATATTGATAAATAATAATAATAATAATAAATGTTTCTTGAACAGCAAATCAGCATATTAGAATGATTTCTAAAGGATCGTGTGACAATGAAGACTAGAGTAATGATGCTGAAAATTTAGCTTTGATCACAGGAATAAATTACACTTTAAAATATATTTAAATAGAACACAGTTATTTTAAATCGTAAAAATATTTCGAAATTTTACTGTTTTGCAGTACTTTGGAAGAAATAAATGCAGGCTGGGTGAGCAGAAGAGACTTCTTTAAAAAATATTACAAATCAAAAACTTTTGACTGGTTGTGTAATTTTCACAGAGCATAACATTACAAATTTTAAAATTTAAATTTTTTTTGTTATTTTATTGTGCTTGTAGCTCCTATAAATAAAATGTATTATTATTTCAGTATTATTATAGACATAGGAATTAAGAAAGACAAAAATCACCTCATGGATGAAATAAACTTTTGCTCCCACGTAGATTCCCATTCTGACCACTGCCCTCACGGCAGCATTCATACCTACATGAATACAGAAAAAGACAAACTGGTGACTCTCAACCAGTGTGAAGATCATCTATAGGCTCTTAAATTTCAGAAATAAAAACATGAAAGTGCAGGCTCTACTTAGTATGTTCCCTACAGTGCTGTGACCTGACAAGTTGAATCAAGCATCTGCTCCCCTGAGGTTATGTCCAGCCTAACCCATAGTGATGGGAGGGCTGCTGCCTGGAAACCGTTGCTAGGAAACATAGTGCCATCAGAGCCAGAACCAAGCTAAAAAGGTAAAAGGGTCAAATGTGGAAACTCCAAGAGTAGCTGCATAACACAGACAGTTTAATTGCGTAATATCTCTATGAATCCCTATAGAAAACTGTAGTTTTTAGGCATTCAAGAGTAACAAACAGCTTAGTAAAATGCACTTGTCTGTTTTGAGTTGACTGGGATGCAGGAAGGAAGTCAGACATTGCATCACAGAGCATTACGCCTCTCTGTTGACTTCAGTATTGCTCTCAAAAGAATAAATGAAACAGGAGACGCGCTTCTAAAAAGAGCATCCAGGCATTGAACGAAAACGATTATCCCGCGGCTTTTAACCCGCGTACACTCACGCTCGGGATGCCGTCGCTTTTTTTCCACGTGATCACGGCATCATGGGAGTCTCGCTCTAATACTTGCCTGCCATCACGTAGACACGCTCACATTCTTCACCATGATATATTCATCGTGACACAAATATGCGCGCAAAGATGCACAGAAAGCCAGGTGATGGAAACATGCAACAGATAGTTCTATAGTTCTACAGATAGTAGCCTATTTTCATTTATTATTTCACTGAGTGGCAATGCAAATACAAGAGTAAATAAAATATATGCCGTACATGCTGCGTCATGTAATTGCATAAATATTTAATTCAAGTTGCACTGAAAGTCGCTGTTTACGCGTTGTCATGACGCTCATCGAGTGCAAGACTCTTAGCTATGCAACTTTAATTATTTTAATTACATTAACAATAAACGGTTAGAATTATGTGGTTTAGCTCTAAGATATTAAAACGTGTTCCAAAACTAAACAATTACCATATTTCGGAATCGCTATAAAAGTGGTGAAGTAATTTGAGCATTAGTTTAAAATCCCGGAACTGCCTCGCCTTTCTCTTTTAACATCTGTTGCACTGGCTCTGTTTTGCCTTAATTATGTAGGCTAATGATTCAATCAATAGCTGTGAACAACAAGTTGATGCAAACACCTCTCCTGACATCCTAATCGGTTTGTTAAAGAAAAAAAGATAGGCTACCTTGAGCATCTCCACCACTTGTCAGGACGCCAATGGACTTCCCTGCTCCTGAGAGGTTCTCGATGAATTTTTTGGTGTCCGGCATTATTCCACAGATGTCTTTGCAAACAGAGCAATGCCTTTAATTCCCGGGTGAGGTAAGAGCAATCCAAAGCAAGCTGGAGAGGATAAAAGGCTCCGCCGATCAACTTCTCCTCTGTTGTCGGACGTGCGCTTCGGCGCCTATCGCGGTCCTGTAGGCTTACATCTACCGCCCCATCCTGGATTGACAGCAGCGTCACGCAATAGTCCTTCGGATCACGTCTCCTCTGGACGAATTTAGACCAATTGCCTCCCGATGCTAGAATTAAAGAAGTGACAAGGAAGTCCTATTTTGCTTCCATCAAGTTTAGAGTAATTATAATAGAATTTACATACTACAAACCCAGACCACTGTAAATGCAACACGACCTTCTTTCATAGTTCTTGCTGCGCATAGAAAAACAGATCAAGTTACTGTCATTAAGGAAGTAGTTTACATTAATGAAATTAAGGGGGGATTAGTTCATGGTGACAAAACAGACGAAATATGTGTGACCTAGTAACAGAATGTACTATCTATAGAACACCGACATTGCAAACTAAAACCAGTCAACAAAAGGTGAACCTCTGGCAGCTGTGAGCAGGAATTCTTCCTGAAGCCACTTACACAGAATCTGTATATGACCTTGACAATTCACCTCTCGCGCGCGCGCGTGTGTGTGAGAGAGAGAGAGAGAGAGAGAGAGAGAGAGAGAGAGAGAGAGAGAGAGAGAGAGGTTTGTAAAGACTTACAGCAAGCAAACATCATGCTGACACTGACACTTAGCTCAAAGATTAAACAAACTTATGTACAAAGTGCTAAATACATATTTTTAAAATATCATTTCCTGGTAATTTACTCACCCCCATGTCATCCAAGATGTTCATGTCTGTCGTTCTTCAGTCGCAAATATTAATTATGGTTTTTGAGGAAAACATTCTAGGATTTTTCTCCCAATAGTGGACTTGAATGGGATTCAGTGCAGCTTCAGTGGGCTCTACACGATCCCAGCTGAGGAATAAGGGTCTTATTTGGCAAAACGATCTGCCATTAAGAAAAATACACATTTATTACGGAACAGAACGAGACAGAACTGAACGCGGAAAGTTATGTATAGTAGTCAGCATTTGTAGTGGATCAAAAAAGTTCACCAAAGTTTACAAGAACGGGTATTCGTTTTGGTATTCATTTGAATGGTTCAATGGATGTTCAAGGTTCTTCATAGAACCACTGATGCCAATAAAGAATCTTTATTTTTGTGTAGTGGTCTTCAATGGGAGCCAATGGGTTGAAGGTCCAAACTGCAGTCTTAATGCAGCTTCAAAGGACTCGACACGATCCCAGCAGAGGAATAAGTGTCTTATTTAGCAAAACGATTGGTCATTTTCAAAGAAAAATACACATTTCTATACTTTTTAACCACAAATGCTAGTCTTGAACCATAACTAGCTAGAGCTCACGTAGGCTATTACCTAATCACGCAGGCGTGATTTAGGCGAAAGTACCGACCCAGTGTTTACAAAACTAATGTGCAAAGAAAGTCAAAAGTCCTTTACAAAAAAGGTAAAACAACGGATGACTGAGGGATGATTTTGAAGTCGGAGGAGAAAATGAGATGCTTTCGCCCTACCTTACTTTTTCTAGACTTCTATTTCTCAGCTGGGATTGTGTAGAGCCCTTTGAAGCTGCATTGAACTGCAATTTGGATCCTCAACGTATTGGCCACTGTTACGACCCTGTTTAGGGATCAACATAAGGCCATTCTAAAACCAACAAACAAAACAGTGGCCAGGGCAAAAAGTTAAGAGATTTATTGTATATGTAAAACAATATGATGTCAAAAACATTGTATATGCAAAAACAATTAAGTCAATGATATAGAGAAAATTCCTCATAATTCCTCATGTTTTCCTCATAATTTCTTTGTGGCTGAAGAAAGAAAGACGTGAACATCTTGGATAACATGGGCGTGAGTAAATTATCAGGAAATTTTCATTCTAAAATCATGGTGATATCTTTCCAACGCTTCTTGCCAAACATCCGTTTTGTATGGTAAGCAGGTAGGTACGAAATTCCAAGAAAAGGGTGGATTGCTTCAGGACAGCAGAACAGTAATTACCACAATGATATATTTACGACAGTGAATTTCACTCAGGCTCCAAAGTCGCAAAAATACACAAAATATATACATTTGATTTAAATGGATAGTTCAACAAAAATAAAAATTCTGTTGTAATTTAGGCCTACTCACCCTCATGTTATTCCAAATTGTATGTGTTGAACACAAAAGAAGATATTTTGAAAAATGTACACTACTAGTCAAAATGTTTTGAACAGCAAGATTTTAATGTTTTTAAAGAAGTCTTTTCTGCTCACCAAGCCTGCATTTATTTGATCCAAAGTACAGCAAAAAAATTTTGAAATATTTTTACTATTTAAAATAACTGTTTTCTATTTGAATATATTTTAAAATGTAATTTATTCCTCTGATCAAAGCTAAATTTTCAGCATCATTACTCCAGTTTTCATTGTCACATGATCCTTCAGAAATAATTTTGAATCCATCAGTTGAATACAATCAACCGGTTATTGTCAAAACTATGACAGAATTTAAATTTTTGGGTGAATTATCCCTTTAAGTTAGAGAATTCAACATGTTCCAATTATGATGATGAGTACAATTATTTTAAGAATACACCTAAGTTAAGTAATTCCAGTTTTTAAAGAAGCGCGCCCAACAACGGAATTGCACCACTGGTTTTAACAGGAAACAATGGTGCTTAGGTTAAGTAAATTCTTTAATTACTCAACGTTTTCATCTGAAATAGAGAAGCATGTATCTTAACAGCTTTTTGCTGTCTTTTCAATGCCTATAATCACTATTTTGATTAACTTTACTGACATTAATAACAATGACAGTAACGATAGTAATAATAAATAAATAAATAATGCATGTTAAGTTTTACTGTCATAACTGAGAGCCCTGCCCCTTGCTGTTGACCGCATATCCTTCTTGAAAGAACAAGAGTGATTTTAAAAAAAATGAATAGAGAAAAGCATGTTTTGGTAGACTAATGATATATGACTAAAAATAGAAACTGCTGGCCCTAGTGGTCAGCTCTCACTGTATGCGGCAGGAGTCCTGGTGTTCAGTTTCCTTTGACAATTTCAAGACTCACGACCTGATGCTCTTTTGAGGCCTCTTTCCCAGTCCATAAATCAGGCCTGCCATAAAACATCTTTAAAGCTTTGAAAAAGAAAATAGGGCTTGTTCATGAAAAAGAGAAAACATTAGGGGCGTGAGTGTGTGTGGATGTGTGCTCTGTTTTTATCCTTATCAGGCCTAACTCTGCTTCAGGGTGGGACGTCTGTCTTCAACAGAGCACTGCTGACCGGCACACAAAGCACTAAGATGAAGTGAGCAGGAGCGAGTGCAGCATGACAGTTGCTGTAGGTCAGGCTGTGAGACAGTGATCGGATAATCCTGGTAACAAGAGGCCAGAGTATGTGCTGTGACAATACATGCTCTTTTTTCTTTACCACGATGCCTAATATGTCCAGATTTTGGCTTTGTTTTCACCATGGTACACACTTGGTGAATTTAAGTTTCTTAGTTGACTGCTAGTATTTTAATTTAGCCTACAAATATAGCGTACTTACCTTTCACACTTTGCACAGGTTAAAAGAACTTCAGGTTGTTATTTATTACAAAATTCCAGTCCCTGTTGAGTGAACATAAAATAAAAATATATTTTTAGGTTACATGTGTTTGAATTAATGAGTTCTCACTTCCTCCTCAGAATGATTCAAAATAAGAGATATTTTCAAAATAAAGGCCTATTCAACTGTGTATTCAGAAATGACCATTTGAGACCATTAGCTTGTTGGAATGTGATGCAGAAACTGGCCTCTGGTCTTCTGTGTGGTATGACCATTTAGGGTTGTAGAGAGCTGCTTTCTTAACTGGACCATGACTTATTCAAGCCTTCCAGTTGTTTTAAAATCACTCACACATGAGAAAAATTCTCAGATCATGAATAACCATAGACACATAGGTTTCAAATAGGAAGCAGTTGTATATTTAGAACATTGTGTATGATAAATGTTACATCAGAGAACTGCACAAGACGTTTTCGAACATTGTTTTTCAATTAAATATATTTATGGATTTTACATTTAAAAATTTGTGTTTGTTTATTTTGCCATTTGTTTTACTCTCTAGTAACGGCCTATTATCACCACTTTAGTGTTTTTGAATTTGTGTATCGTTATATAGTCAAATTATGTACTGAACCTCGGAAAAAAAATATTATGGCAAGTGATTACATTGTTAAAAAAGATGACTGGCCCGTACGGGGATCGAACCCGCGACCTTGGCGTTATTAGCACCACGCTCTAACCAACTGAGCTAACCGGCCGTGTTCGCTTTTGGCCAATACTTACTTACAACTTCTTAATAGTGACATTCAGTCGCCCAAGCTCACATATTGGCCCGATAAGTAAATACATTCCCACATCTTTTTCATGTCTTCATTTACATCCTTAAACGCACATCCATCACAGAAGCAAATAGGCATGCTAGCGACTATGAACAAACATAGACCAGTTTAGAAGTTCCAAGTGCGACTGACCTCGTGGCGCAACGGTAGCGCGTCTGACTCCAGATCAGAAGGTTGCGTGTTCAAATCACGTCGGGGTCAAGCGTTTTACTTTATTGCTTCCACATAACATAGTTTTGTTTTGGCAGATTCGTACTACAGCAAATGATTAGAACAAGTGATTCGTCACTAATTATAAGAGCTGGAAAACACAGTCTATAGATCTATAATTTTTTCCCTTCCCTAAATCGTATTTGTCAGTAGCTTGCAGGAAGTATTGGTTATTTGTCAACTACTTACAATATTGGATTGACTTTGCATTTCTTTACCACAAAGAGGCGCTGTAAGTACATGTTAGCAAGGCTGCTGACGGCTAGCTCTAATGTTAACACTAAAGACGCGTTAGATTTATTAAATGCTGTTTCCACATATATGTATGTGGTTTTATATGTTAAAATTCTGGGGAAGAGTCCACGCCTCAATATTACACATACCGAAAAGTAAAACACAAAAGAAGGGCTCGTCCGGGATTTGAACCCGGGACCTCTCGCACCCTAAGCGAGAATCATACCCCTAGACCAACGAGCCGACGTACTCACGCTCTCCAAAAACACAATAAGTCCTTCACTAAATTCACTACGGACGGTTCAAAACCGTCTTACTGCTGGTCATTTAGTTTAGCACAAATGTGCTTTTAACATCCAGTTATTTTTCCCCATTTCACTCATTAGCAACTTAACATATTTATCAACCCTTATCGACATTGTTAAGTCGACAAAATACTAACTTTTCACAGTTTAAATCACTGGCAGATTTATATAAATTACAATATTTCCACAACTTAGTAGATATAATGTTTTCACGACGCGTTATCAATCGGCCATATCGGCGGCACTGAATGTAAACAATGCCACTGAACCGAACTCGCAAATTTAGCTGATTATTGCTGCGGAAAATACTCACTTACTGTCATGTTTTGGGCTGCACTTATCGATCGGACCGGGAAAACATCTGGAGTACTATTAAGTCAAAAGTTATAACAAATCAAGGAGAAGAGTGCAAAAAGACTGTCTGAGGAACAAAAGGCGTTTGTGGTTGGCCGAACTGAACCAGGATATCCAGGGCAAGAACCTTGGCAATATTTATGTTTGTTCTTATCATTTCCCTTCAGGTAGGTTAAATATTAGGCTAATATCTTAATACTGCTCGTATCTTTACCACCTATTAACTGTAGTTTGTCAAAATATTGCGCCCTTTCCTGCTTCTCTATACGATTTAGCTTCCACACATTTTGTCCGAGGTTTAGACAGCATTAGCAGAGAACATTCAGTAGTACATAACAACGCAAACAATGCTGTTGTTTACATCCGAGTATCTCCAATATGGCTGCGCATCCAGGTAACTGAACAAACTATGATGTAAGTGCAAAGTTTTTCATAACTGGCTTAGGACACCATTTTACCAAGCTGCTTTACCAGCCTAGGCTGGTTGGCTGGTTTTAGCTGGTGGTTTCCCAGCCTTAACTATTACATTACAATTGTAAAAAATATGATATTAAAGTATTAACTATAACATTTTATTTGCTTGGGAGATTACTTACCAACTGTAGACCATTACTGATCCCAAATTAGATAACAAAAATCTAGTAAAAGGTTAGTAATGTAACTGATTACAAATTACAAATATAATCAGACTACTTTTTGATTACTTGTAGATTACTTTTGACCTAACTTGTTTATCACATAGATTTCTTGACATTGATAATCTCGCCATACTGATAAAAAAACAAACAAACAAAGAAAATAAAAATATACCTCATTCATTGTCATTAACAACAGTTTGTGAAGGAAATAAACAGCACTAGTTAAAGGCTTTTGCGGTGTTGAGGTAGGCCTACATTGCAATTTTCATTTTCAACTGACTAAAAAAAGAATATAAATAAGCGACAACATGCTAAATAGCCAAATAACCATATATATATATATATATATATATGTGTGTGTGTGTAAAATTTAAACTAAGTGAAAGAAACCACTCTTGAAAGAGGATTAAACATGGTATTTTTATCTGTTCAGTGACCAATCACAAGGTGGCAACCAAATTCATCAGTTTATATATAAAAGTTGAATTACAACACCCACTCAAAGACTCTCTCAATACATATACACACACGCACACGCACACACGCTTTATCTTAAACTCTAAAGGACATGATAATTTTACACAAATCAGCTAGAATGACCAGAAAACTGGAACTTGGTATACATTAGAATACAATATGAAACAAAATAAAACTAGTTGCACATGGATGGTATCAAAGTATATTTTAAAATGTGACTCTAATAAAAAAATCTACCTTCTTTTGAAAAAAGTCTATAATATTTTAATCTAAATCTTATTACAAGATATCAACATTGATAATACGGTCACCAAACAAAGGCATCCAAAATTTCTCTAAATTACAATTGGTCTCAAACACAAAACTGGTCTCAGTAAAGAGCAGCTGAAAACATAAATTTCATGAAGGACCTGCCACCACTGAGACAAATTGAAAATATTGAAAATACAGTTCAGAGAAAAAAAAAAAGATGGGATTGAGAAAGGGAAGAAATGAAAACACATTAATGTCCCTTTCTAAGAGGCAGTGAACTTTCTGAGCGTGATCACAATGAGGGCGAGAAGAACAGAGGCTCCGAGGAACACAGCGATGACAATAGCTGTGATGGCACCTGGCCCCAGCACAACTGAAAACAGACATAATACAGCTGTCATTTACATACAAGATATCTTCATGCACATTTCAGTGGTAATTCGTTGGTAACTTTACCTTCCTCCTCTTCCAGGGTTATTGTGTGTGTTCCATCCTCATAATCAAAGGTAAAGGCGTTTTCTGTCGGGTCTTGGAAAGGGACTTTTGTTGTCGTATCAAAGCCTCCAGCGCCAGATAGTGTGTCCTGGTTATCATTCTGCAGTGTAGGGGAGGAATCAGCAACTGTTTCTAATGGAAGATTAAAAAAAGTCAATTAAAACAATATCTATTGCTGAAGAACATTTTTAAAATACTATTTTTACAAACGCAAATAATTCCAAAGGCAAATAAAAATATCCTTATAAAATAAATTACATATAAAACACAACTAAGAATAGTAAATAAATAAACAAATAATAAAAATATTATAGTAAATATAATTTATTATAATAATATAGTAAATAATAAATAACAAAAAAGAAGCTTAAATATTTAAATAACTTAATAATAGCTGCAAGTAAAAATAATAAGTAAATGAATAACCCGAGATGATATATGTAAATAACTAACAGCTACAAGTAAGAATACAAAATAAATAGATACATTTTTTTTTTTACCTAGGATATGTTTAAATAACCAAATAATATTTACAAGAAAAAAAAATAATACATAAACAAACAAACAAACAAATAAAGTACCTAGGATTATATATTTAAATAACTAATGGCCACAACTAAGCATTTAATAACTTAAACTGTATTTAAATAACTTAATAATAGCAGCAAGTAAAAAATAAGTAAATAAATAACCTGGGGTGATGTATGTAAATAACTAAATAACAGCTACAGGTAAGAATACAAAAAAAAAAAAAAAAAATCTAATATGATATAGTTAAATAACTAAGTAATATTTAGTTAGAATACTAAAATAATAAATCTAAATAAATAAATAAAGTACCTAGGATGATATATTTAAATAACTAATGGCCACAACTAAGAATAGTAAATAAATAAAACAAACCAAAGGAAGATATATTTAAATCATTAAATAACTATAAATCAGACAACTAAATAAGCAAATAAATAAATAAAAAGAACCTAGGATAATATATGTAAATAACTAAATAACAGCTACAAGTAAGAATACTAAATAAATACAAATAATATAAAATGATATATTTAAATAACTAAATAAATAAAAATACCTAATATATTTAAAAAACTAATGGCCACAACTAAGAATAGTAAATAAATAAATCAAATAATGGAAGGAAGATACATATTTAAATAACTTTAAATAAATAAAAATAATCAAATATTATATATTTAAATAACTAAATAATAGCTACAAGTAAGAATACTAAAAACATAGATAAAAATAATCGAATATGATACATTTACTAAATTAATTAATTAATGAATCAATACATTCATTAATTATTAATAATAGTACATATGATGATATATTTAAAAAACTAATGGCCAAAACTGAGAATAGTAAATAAATAAAACAAAAGAAAGGAAGATTGTATATTTAAATAACTAATAGCTGCAGATAAAAATAATAAATAAGTAAATAAATAACCTGGAATGATATATTTAAATAACTAAATAACAGCTACAAGTAAGAATACTAAATAAAGAAATAAAATAATACAATATGATATATTTAAATAAATTATATTTAGAATACTAAGTAGATAGATAGACAGACAGACTGACAGACAGTTAGATAGATAGATAAGAATAGTAAATAAATAAAACAAATGAAAGGAAGATTATGTATTTAGATAACTTAAATAATAGCTGCAAGTAAAAATAAATAAATAAATAAATAACCTGGGATGATATATGTTAATAACTAAATAATAGCTAAAAAAGTAAAAACACTAAACAAATAAATAATTAAATCTAATAAGATACGTTTAAGTAACTAAATAATATTTACAAGTTAAAATAATAAAATTAATTCAAAGATATAAATGAATAAATAAATCCATTCACTGGTGTCATAGGAAAAGAGGTTCTTAAGAATAAATAAAATAAAAAGGTTGTTTTGCTGAATCTAAGGTGCTGCAAAAACCTTCTTAATGTTAAGAATGTACAAAAATCTTGGTATTTGCTATATATAAGTGAGCTCCAAAAGCTTAACATTTTCCCCCTCAACGTTAAGCACAGGGAATGCACAGGCCTAGAAAGTGGCGAATGTTAGTCACATTCTATAAGACTCAATGAGCGTCTTTATGCAGGATTAGCACTCGCGTCCCACTACAGGTATCCCGTCCTGCGCGTTCCTCCCCTCTTCTTCTCCTCGCATCTCTCACTGACATTCCACATCTCCCGCAGGCATGGAACAGCCATGAGACTTTTCTCACCTACACCATACTCACCAAGCCCAAAGCTTATTTCCTATGTTACAGCTTGCCCAAAGTTCCCAGAGGGCACCTTATGGACAAAGGTTCTGACCCCAAAATGAAGGCACAAAGACAGACAGAGCGAATACCAATACCTAGCCTGACCCCTGCTCTAACTAAAACTAAACTGACACATAACAGACTGCTCATTTGTTCACCGAAATACAAGTATTTACATGCAGCAGCCACTTACACCACCTTTCCATGCAAACCAAACACTAAAATGCTCATATTCCACCCCAAATCTTAAAATAAAAGATTAATATTTGGAGTCACCAAGTCGAGGATAGCCAGCACATATGAGTATTTTTGATAATAGTTTGTTTGCTCAGCAAGACACACACTTTCCTGACTTGAAGCAGGCTGTAGGTACGGCACACCGGGGCGCAAGGCCAGCGATACATCAATGAGCCCTTCACTTGAGGGTACAAAAGGGCGCTTGTGTGGTCAGAGAGGACGGCTTGAGGCAGAGGAATCGACTGCCTAAACACAGCCAGTGTACTGCAAGTCAAACAAGCTTGTTTATGAATCCAGTCTGTGGAAAAGCACGCACCTCGGCGTCAGCGTGCTTAACCTGTTGATTTGAAAAAATACCATTTTTGGTGTTTGTCACTTCTTGGCCTGCTTAAATATTTATTAAGTACTGCTTAAACATTTGGCGAGAGGACAAGGCCAAAAAGGTTGTCTCGTTTCTTGTATTTTAACACACGACTGTGAGATGACAACATGCAGACAGGTGCATGCGAATGACACAATCGCCCGCCACCGGGCCCATGCCCGTGTCCTCATCTCACCTCACGCCCAGCAGGCAGTCAGGGCGAGAGTCTTCTCACTTCACACAAAAATAACAGAAGTGCATTAGGTTCATTTTACGACACGTAATATTCCAGAACATTATTGATTTGACTGCACTGATGCTATCAGAGAACAAACCTCGACCTGAGCTGAGCTAGATAATGACACAGTTGTCTTCTGTAGGGTTGCTTACCACTGAACTGAACTCATTTCATAGGCTAATTGATGTAAGCAAACAGAACCAACACTGAGCTAACTTAACATGAATGACACTATTTTAGAGCAGCTAAATATCAATATACAGTATATCAGGGGCATTTCCTCCGAGGCAGTGCAGTGCCTCCTCAAATTACTGAATGAGAAAAAGAAACGTAGAGTAAAAATAAAACAACGCAACGCATTTCAGAAGTGAGAGGGACAGAAATTATATTATATATATATCACATAAATGCTGGCTTAGTGAGCAGAAGATTCTTTTATAACAAAAAAAATTCAAAATCTTACTGTTCAAAAACTTTTGCCTGGTAGCATATAGGCAACTTAAATTTTTCTCTTATTTCTAGTTTTAATTGGCTAAGAAATCAGATACCAGTAATAATGATTTGTACTACAAACACTTTTTTTCATTTTTATCACATAATAAGGCAGAATATTTTCTATACTGCAATAAATGCTATGTCAATTAGCACTGCATTGTTTATATACTTTATTTATTACCGAAAGATGACTTGAAAAACGCAAATAAACCATATATTGTCGCAACTGTGTGTTTATGGTTTCCAACGTTTCAGTTTTTCTGTGAAAACAACAGTTTTGACCATATTAGGGATTTCCTTGTACGACTTTCTGCATGAAAGAATGAATGAAACACACACTGCAGTGATGTTCATAACACGTCATTCTGGGTACGAATAAAACAACAGGTCATGCACAAACTATCCTGTCCATTTGAATTTAAATCTATATTTATTCACACCGGCCCTTGAAAGCCTCTATACAAACACACTTGCCCAAAAAAGTGCGGGGGACGAATTTACATGATATTAAAAGTGGGGGGGACACGTCCCCCACGAAATCTACGCCCCTGCTTAAATATAACATTAAAAAGTACATAAATACTAGTTTTTGTTGTGACCCTGAACCATAAAACCAGTCATAAGTAGCATGGGTATATTTGTAGCAATAGCCAAATATACATTGCATGGGTCAAAATTATTGATTTTCATCAAAAATCAAAAACCACCGTAAATATATCTAAACTTAATTTTTGATTAGTAATATGCTTTGCTAAGAACTATATTTGGACAACTTTAAAGGTGAATTTTCTCAATTCCCTGCTTAAATATAACATTAAAAAGTACATAAATACTAGTTTTTCTAAAGAAACATTATGCAAGAGCGACGCCAGCAGGTGAAGTTACCATGGGAGTTCGCGTCTCTCTCTCCCTCTAAAGGTGCGTTCATGTAATTGCCAGATTCCAACTTGTAAAAAGCGTTCACATCCTCATAGAACTCGTAATTACAACCTGGTGTCCTCTGAGAGCTATGACTTGTACCACATGACCGCTGTACCATCTGACCACCTGACTTTCTTCAGTCGGAAATAAATTACGAAATTATGTTTGAGTTCTCTCCATATAATGGATATGTATGATGCCCTCAAGTCTGAACTTCAATAACGCAGTTTAAATGCAGGAAGAAGGGTCTTATATAGCGAGCCGATCGGTTATTTTCTAAACAAATTGACAGTTGATATAATCTCAAATGCTCACCTTGTCTCGTCTCTGCGATGCAAATGCGTAGTCAGTGTGATCCTGGTCAATACAGCTAGGGTATGTTGAAAAACTCCTATCTCGTTTTCTTCCCCACTTCAAAACCATCCTACATCGCTGCAGAAGTACCAACCCAGTGTTTAAAAAATAAAGGTACAAAGACGATCAAACACCCTTTACAAAAAAGGTACAACAGCGCTATAGGACGATTTTGAAGTTGAAGATGAAATCTCTAGGAACAAGCTTGGGCACCCCTGGTGTACACAATACACTGATTTACAAGCTCGGGAGCTAGGGAACTAATTGAGATGCACATTGTTAATGTAAACATATAACATCAATTTTTTTCTGAAAATCTAAGTAATGTTTATTTAACCAAGAAAAAGTGACTGGGACATGCTCTGTTTGGGATGCTATGGATCGGTGTATACAACAGAGTGTTCCAGTTTCTGCCAATATCCAGCAACTTCGCACAGCCATTGAAGAGAAGTGGACCAACATTCCACAGACCACAGGCAACAACCTGATCAACTCTATGCAAAGGAGATGTGTTGCACTGTGAGGCAAATGGTGGTCACACCAGATACTGACTGGTTTTCTGACCCCCAATTCAGACCCCAAATTCATTCAATTAATGCTGTCTAACCAGCATCTTGATATGCCACACCTGTGAGGTGGATGGATTATCCTGGCAAAGGAGAAGTGCTCACTAACACAGATTTAGACAGATTTGTGTAAGTCTCTGTGTCTGTGATCAATATTTACTGAGCTCTGATGACTGATGCTCCAAAAAATAGTTGAAAGTTAAAAATGAACAAGAATAGCTGGATATACGTTCATAAATAAAACATTGTTTAAATGGTTACTGCCTTGAGATATTACTACAAACAAACTTAATGAGATTCATACTTGGCACAAAAAAAAAGATCCATACTTGGCTTCAATAAACAGAATATTGACTACACTGATAATGTAAAAATATATAATTTTTCCCTGATATAGTAAGTAATGTTTATTTAGAGAAAATAAGACATTAATTTACATTTGATTATTAAAAAAAAAAATAATAATAATTTAGAACACCATATATGAGACCTTGGGCAACAAAAACATTACGGTTCAATATTGTCAAACTGATATTAATACATAATCTGAAAGTTAAAATAAGTTTCCACTGATGTATGGTTTGTTAGGATAGGACAATATTTGGCCGAATTACAACTATTTGAAAACCTGGAATCTGAGGGTGCAAAAAAATGTAAATATTGAGAAAAATCACCTTTAAAGTTGTCCAAATATAGTTCTTAGCAAAGCATATTACTAATCAAAAATTAAGTTTAGATATATTTACGGTGGTTTTTGATTTTTGATGAAAATCAATAATTTTGACCCATGCAATGTATATTTGGCTATTGCTACAAATATACCCATGCTACTTATGACTGGTTTTATGGTTCAGGGTCACAACACACACACACACACACACACACACACACACACACACACACACACACACACATATATTAAACCAAATAAACATGCAAAAAATTGCAAATTAGGGAAGCATCATACATTAAAAATCTTTAGACATTATTAAAATGTAAAAAAAAGTAAAAAAAAAAAAAAAAAAACACCAAAAAAAAAGCAGAGTTCCTCAACATACACTCTTTAAAAAAGGTTTCAAAAGAGGGTTCTATAGCAATGCTATAAGAAGGACTATTCTGGGCTCTTTGGTTCCCCTTTCAGTAAACAGTTCTTAAAAGAACCATTTTTTACGTGTGAAGAACACTTCTAAAAATATAAAGAACCTTTTATCACTATAAAGGAGCCTTTATGCAACTGGAACGGTTCCATGGATGTTAAACAATCTTCATGAAACCACTGATGCCAAAGAAAGAACCTTTATTTTTAAGAGTTATAGGGAAATATTTGTTATTTTTTCAAAAATACACTGTGACATCATGATCATCCAGACTTTTGGAACCATTTATAATGGCATGACATCAACGCAAATGCGTTCACATAAGAAACATCAAGCAAGTGTGCCATCACCACTTCTTTTAGTGCTCGAATGTGTAAAAAAAGCAGCATTACATCATGTAGTCTGGGCTGGAAAGACTGAGATTGTCTTAAAACATTTTCTCCAACCTTATGAGCAGGTTTGTGCATTTCAACATATCTTTTGGAACTATTTTATTCAGCACTAAGAGTCATAAACGACAACTGTTTTTAAAATTTGCGCTCTTTATGTGGCTGTATACATGTCGTGTTTTTCCATAGAGTCTAACAAACTATCTCTTTGTCCTTGTACGCACTGAACCCAAAACTAAATTCAGGTTCAACACCTAGCTGTGAAAAAGTCAGCGTCTGAGTCACTGAAGTCAATACGGCACTTCTGTCTCGCATTTACGCCATCAAACATTTCAAATACGTCTTTTCATTTGTTTTAAAATGAGCAACAAAAGAGGCTACAGTTATTTATATTGACTGGATTTTTTTTTAGATTTTGAGTTTTTGCTATTCAGCTTTGAACATCCCACTTTCATGCTCAGTAGTGGCTATTCATGCCACTGAAAGGGGCCTTGCAAAATCATGATGGTCAACAAGAATCAGAATCAGAAGGCGAATTTCCAAACAAGGTTTTTCTGGACTTTCTTCAACTGATTGCGTCAATACAAGTCACAAAATTCTCATTCTGTCAACTGACAGAAACTCAATTTCTCACCTGTGGCTTCCAACAAATCAGAACCCATTAAATCTAAGAACTAAACATATCTATAGGCCCATCACTGATTAATGGGAAGGTGATGTTACCTGACTGCACAAAAGCCACGCAGATGGCCAGAGCGCCGATGAAGATGAGTTGAGATAAACCGCTGGAATTGCTGCAGATGCCCATGGTTCCTGGCTGGACTCTTCTGCTTGCCGTTCCTAGACTGGTACGTTAATGAAAGAACAGAGAGCAAGTGAGAGACTGAGCAAGTGAGGCAGGGGTAGCTGGGTTTAGGTGGGAGGACTCTGTATGGACAGTGCAGACTTTTGTCAACTCTTCTGGTAACTGCCCACCCTCTTCACACCCAGAGAAGCAAGTCTTTCCACTCCTGGAGTATGATGCCCTCATGTCCATCAGTGGCCCAGGCTGCTTTGCTGTTGAAGTTTTGATCAGAGATGGGTCATGCAGATGGCAATTAGATTTCATAACAATCAATGTAATTGAAGTATGTGAAGCATCATGACAGTTTGGTCATGGTCGTGATTCATAATTATACACTACCAGTCAAACGGTTTTGAACAGTAAGATTTTATAAAGTACAGCAATAAGAGTCAAATTTTGAAATATTTTACTACTTAAATTAACTGTTGTCTATTTGAATATATTTTAAAATGCAATTTATTCCTGTGATTTCAAAGCTGAATGTTTAGCATTATTAATCTAGTCACATGATCCTTCAGAAATCATTCTAATAATCTGATTTGCTGTTTAAAAAAAAAAGTATTATGTTGAAAACAGCAGATCAGATTTTCTTCAGGTTTCTTTGATGAATAGGATGTTCAGAAGAACATTTATCTTAAATAGAAAGCTTTTGTAACATTATAAAATGTCTTTACCATCACTTTTAGTCAATTTAAAGCATTCTTGTTAAATAAAACTATTAATTTCTATAATGAATGTTATAGTGTGTGATGGTACAAAAGCTTTTCATTTCAGAAAACTGCTGATCTTTGCATCTTTGTATTCATCAAAGAATCCTGAAAAAAAGTACTCAACTGTTTTAAATATTGATGATGATGATGATGATGATGATAATAATAATAAATGTTTCTTGAATAGCAAATCAGCATATTAGAATGACTTCTGAAAGATCATGTGACGCTGAAGACTGGAGTAATTATGCTTAAAATTTTGCTTTGATCACAGGAATAAATTACATTTTAAAATATATTCAAATAAAGTATTTATTTTAAACAGTAACAATATGTAACAATATTCAAGTAAATGCAGGCTTGGTGAGCAGAAGAATCTTATTTTTAAGAATTCTTAAAAAATCTCAAACGTTTGACTGGTAGTGTACTTAAGGACAATTTAGAAAATAGTGGAATACTGGCCCAAAAAAAGCATAAAGATTGTAGATATGCAAGCATTGACATCACCCTGGGCATTACTATACTGATTCAAAAAAATCAATCCAGTGTAGACCTTCACACTTTTTTTCCCCTGCTAAAAATAGCACATATTCATATGTGTAAAAAAACAAGAAACAAATGTAATAAAAACACCACCTTATTAAATGTTTAGTTCATCCTTTGATTTTACTTATAAATATATTTCCTGCAAGCTATTTTTGCACCCCGCCACCAAACTGAGACATGAACGGAGTATATAGTACATATCAATATTAGTTTTAGATGCTGAGCCCCCTCCATAAACAGCAGACAGGAACCAACTTCAGACATTGAATCTGCCCACTTTATGCACCTTTTATAAAAACACAAAAAAAAAAAAAAAGGAAATGGAAGCCTTAATGTCATGAGCATATATACCCGTTTTTGTCTTAGGAACACTTTGAAGAACTTTTCTGATCCACTTCAAATGTTAAATACAGTATATAATATGACTATGAACTGTTGTCAGGAAGTTGACAATTGGATAAACTGGAAAAAAAAAAGAAACTTGCTTATGACAATTGCTTAGTACACTCTTAAAAAAATAAAGGTGCTTTAAAAGGTTCTGTACAGCAATGCCATAATAGAACCCCTAATCAAAGGTTCTTTCAAGAACCATCCTACTTACCTTTTTATACTCTGAAGAGCCTTCTTTCACCACAGAGAACCTTTTTTGAAACAGAAATTTTATGGAACCATTTAGACAAAAAGGTTCTTCTATGGCATCATGAAGCACCTTTATTTTTACGTGTATAATATAAAGAACAGCTGAGAAAGAGTCTTGTAGCTAAAAAAAAAACATTTGTATTTTAATGTTTATTCTAGTGAAATGCACTTTATAAGTGATAACGTAAAGGATCGCACTTGATTTTAAATATTTTCTGTGGTAATTAGAGGAACACACTCCAGGATTAGGTCTAATTTGGATTGGAGACTCAACCATTATGCATTTCAAAAAGAAACTAAAGACAAAGCATGTTGATTTAGGGAAATAAACAAGAAACTGAACCCAAGTAACAGGTTTAAGGGATAGTTCACCCAAAAATGAAAATTCTGTTAATTATTTACCCTCATGTCGTTCCAAACCCGTAAGACCTTCGTTCATCTTTGGAACATAAATTGAAATCCAAGAGCTTTCTGACCCTGCATACACAGCAAGGGACCTTTCAACGTTCAACGCCCAGAGGACATCATTAAAATAGTCCATGTGACATCAGTGGTTCAACCATAATTAATGAAGCTACAAGAATACTTTTTTGTGTGCAAAGAAAACCAAAATAACTTTATTCTTCTCTTCCATGTCAATCGACACAAAAAAAAAAAAAAAAAAATTGAACATGCATCGAAGACTGACTTGGAAAAGAGGAAAAAATTAAAGTCAAATTAAGTTGTTCTTTTTGTTTTCTTTACATAAAATTACAGCTGAACCACTGATGTCACATGGAGTATTTTAACAATGCCCAGTTTTCCTCTTCTGGGCCTTGAAAGTGGCATTGCTGTCTATGCATGGGTCAGAAAGCTCTCGGATTTCTTCAAAAATATGTACCATCCCTTTAAATCACTTGACACAAAGAGGTACTAATAGTCAATGAAATCAAGCTTAACTAGAAACATGTATATTATAGGCATTTCCAAAATCACAACTGTTAAACTTCCTGAAATTTGCAGGTTTTCCATAATCCTGGGAATCTGCACTGTGCGTAAACATTTGCACAACCCTGCTTTGTGCATTATGAGCAAAAGCGTGCAAAACAGCCCACACAAGAGACTGTCTGATTTATTCATCGTACTGCAATAATAAAAAAAAAAGTATGACTCCACTGGTTCATCATTTCCATATATTATAATACAGATGCAGAATTGAAAGTTTATTCTTTAAACAGCCTAATATTTTACAAAGTAATGGATAACTGTCTGGAACTTTCAAACATGCCCTTAAAACAGGACACTGTTGATTACATTTCCTCGGGTCCTATGTTGTTATCGACGTCCGTCAACATAGGGGCAGCAAAGCGGGAGAGGAGAGATGGGAAAAAAATGGAAAAATGCTAAAAGAATGAGGGGAGGAACGAATAAATTAAAAAAGGAAGTTGTAATGGGGATAATACATAATTTTTTTTCCTCTGCACTCCTTTTATTCACACTTTAAGAAACATCAGTCGGGAGATGAGCATGATCTCGGTGGAGGGACACTGTGAAATCGGTTGACTCCTCTCCTGCAGACGCAACCCTCTCTGTTTCTTTTCTCAGGGCGTTTTGTTTTTGGTTCTTTTCGTGGCCACGGGGCAGCGCTGTTATTGCAACTGTGGTTTCCTCTGGATTAGGGAGGAAGAAAAAGTTGCTGCCCCGAATCTACTCCAAATCAAAGAATTGAGGATTTAAAAGAAAGAAAGAAAAAAAAAAAAGTTTGAAGGGAATATAAGGGCAGCTGTTCAGATGGGAAACAGTCAGTAGGGGGAGCTCATTGATCAGCAGGCCTCAAAAGTCTTCCACGGTCTCAATCTCGCCCATGTTGAGTCTCTCAGACGAGGCATTGACAGAAAAACCTGCAGAGATGTGGAAAAATTAAATCCATTACATTATTTTCATTTTTATAAAAATGGTCCCAGGCTTTAGGACTTTTTTTTTTTGCATTGTATTAAAACTATAATCAGTCTATTTTATGATAATGAAGCACATTCGTCATGTTTTTACATTACCCGTCCAAAGTTTTTGAACAGTAAGATTTTTAATGTTTTAAAAGAAGTCTCTTCACTAAGCCTGCATTTATTTGATCCAAAGTACAGCAAAAAAATTTGCAAACAAAAGTACAGTAAAATTGAAATATTTTTACTATTTAAAATAAGTTTTCTATTTGAATATACTTTAAAATGTAATTTATTCCTGTTATTTCAAAGCTGAATTTTTGCATCATTACTCCAGTCACATGATTCTTCAGAAATCATTCTAATATTCTGATTTGCTGCTCAAAAAACATTATGATGATGTTGAAAACAGCGGTTTAGTTTTCTTTCAGGTTTCTTTGATGAACAAAGTTCAGAAGAACAGCATTTAACTAAAAGAAATCTTTTGTAACAGTATAAATGTCTTTATCACCACTATTGATCAATTTATTGCAAAATAAACAAGTTTAATTAAAAATATATATATTTTTCTATTCAAAGAATCCTGATAAAAAAAGTTTTTTTTTACCTCAACTGTTTTAAATATTGAAAATAATACAAAATATTTCTTGAACAGCAAATCAGCATATTAGAATGATTTCAGAAGGACCATGAGACACTGAAGACTGGAGTAATGATGCTGAAAATTCAGATTTGATCACAGGAATAAATTACATTTTAAAATATATTAAAATGTAAAGTATGTATTTTAAATAAACATTTCACAATATTCCTGCTTTTGCTGTATTCTGGATAAAATAAATGCAAGCTTTGTGAGCAGAAGAGACTCTTTAAAAAAATAAATTAAACTTTTGACTGGTAGTGTATATATAATTATTTAAATGGACAATTAGTAATTATGAAAACGGAGCATGTTTGTTTTTCACACTGTAATGCATCTGGACATTTTACTATAGTTTTTGTTATTTTCAGTAGATTCTTAAATGTAAAACAGCAATAAAAATATGGTCTAAATGTAAATTAAAAAAAAACTTTTTTTTTTTTTTTTTTTACTAGTACAAGTAGTACTTTATTACTATTATTAGCAGTTCTTAGTAATTTAAGCAATGTTTCTTTCAAGTAATGTTTTTTTGGTTTTGCTTTTAACTACAGTAAGTCTGAGCGATAATTAACGTTTTACATGAAATTAAACATTTTAATTATAAGAATTTTAGGGATTTACCTGTCAAAAATAAAGCTCAATGCATATCTTACTGGTCTGTGGTTTTTATTAATTTACTCCCACAATTTTAGTCAAGACATCATGATTGACTTCTGTGACTTGATAACTTGTTCTTGGAAATGTCACATTACAAGAATCTGTATCACAGAGTAATTTCTCTACAGATCATATCAAGTTTTGATATGACAAAAGTTATGAATTACTTTCTCAAACACTCACCTAAAAGACTCGGGTCGGCCCGTACCATCTTCTGTTTCTTCTTCTTCTTGCCCGAGGTGACCGTCTCAAACCGCTGCTGCTGCTGTTGTTGTTGAAGCAGGACTGATTGAGACATTTGACTCATTCCCCACACGGAGTCCTGAGACACAAACACAGGGAGTTCAGTGCAAATCACACTAATATACACGCACATGCATGCAAGTGCACAAGCACATGAACGCACCTGCTGTTTTTGCTGCTGGCCCTGCTGAGGTTTTTGCTGGTTAGCGTTCTGTTTGGCACGGCGCTCCAGGAACTGCTTGGCGAAGTCCTTGGCCTGTGGAGTGTCGCCCAGGTAGGCTCTCACGTAGTCGTGCACCTCGTACGGCGAGTCCACTTCCTTCAGGAACGACGCAAAGGTGGGGACTGTGGGATGAGGAGAAAGAATGATGACTTTCAGAAACCTTTAAATCACTTTTTTAAGAGGTTACTTATGATGTATAATATTTTTGGTTGGACCACAAAACCAGTCAAAAGGGTCAATTGTTAGAAATTTTGATTTATACATGATCTGAAAGTTGAATAAGTAAGCTTTGCTTTCCATTGATGTATGGTTTGTTAGGATAGGTCAATATTTGGCTGAGATTCAACCATTTGAAAATCTGGAATCTGAGGGAGCACAAAAAAAAAAAATCTAAATATTAAGAAAACTGCCATTAAAGTTGTCCAAATGAAGTTGTTAGCAATGCATATTAGTAATTAAATTAAGTTTTGCTATATTTAAGGTACAAAATATCTTCATGGAACATGATCTTTATTTAATTTCCTAATGATTTTGGGCATAAAAGAAAAATCAATAATTTTGACCAATATAAATGTATTTTTGGCTTTTGCTACAAATATAACCCAGCAACTTATGACTGGTTTTGAGGTCCAGGGTCACATAATATTTTTGGTTGCAGTTTACTTTCTTATTACAATGTTACAAGCCAAATGTGACCCTGAACCGCAAAACAAGTCAAAAGGTTTAACTGTTAAAAATTGAGATTTATACATCATCTGAAAGTTCAATAAATAAGCTCTGCTTTCCACTGATGTATGGTTTGTCAGGATAGGACAATATTGGGATGAATTTCAACTATTTGAAAATCTGAGGGTGCAAAAAAAAAATTTAAGAAAATTACCATTAAAGTTGTCCAAATTAAGTTCTTAGCAATGCATATTACTAATTAAAAATTAAAGTTGATAGAATTACGGTATGAAATTTACAAAAATCTCTTCATGGAACGTCTTAATATCATAATGATTTTTGGCATTAAAGAAAAATGTATTTTTGGCCACTGCTACAAATGCTATTTAAGCCTGTTTTGAGGTCCAAAGTCACAAATGTCTGAATACCAAACAAATGCTGGTGTTTTTTTTAGTTTGTTTTACAGTAATACTCTTACATCAAAAGACTGCAACTATATGTTTTTTAAATGAAATAAAACTTTTTTAAAGTCACAAGCCACATTCTGTTCAATCACATTAGAATACTCAAGAAAAAAAGTGATGATAGAGAAGGAAGTGGTTTGTGGGAAGAATAATCTGGGCAATCGTTTGCGTATTTTATGATACACAGATGCCAACAAGCAAGACAGTTGAGGGTGGGAAACAAGTGTGTCAGAGACTCACCGTCGAGGTTATTAGCCGTGTTGAGAGTGTGTAGAGTCTGTTCACACCACTGCATAAAGCCGTCCTGGTTCTTATTGGCTCCCTGGAAGAGTTTCAGTAGCTTCTCTTCCTCTTCCACCTTTTTACTGGCTTTACCACTGCTGCTATTACTGCACAAGACAAATTATTTTACAAAATACAGTACGAAAAAAGCACAAAAAGGCACCCAAGTCTGAGGTTTTATTGCACTGTTTAGAGCAATACAGACACTAAATTGTGTAATGGTTTACCTGAGGTTAGCGTTGCCCTTGTTTTTCTGATTGTGGCTCTTGCGTGTAGCCTGAGGTGGGGCGGCCTCCTTTACTGCTTCATCCCAGAAGCCGATATTAGAGTTCTGAGCATCACCCCAGACGCTGCTGTCCATCATCCAGTTTAAGCCGACATTATTAACAGAACCCCACACTGACGTATTGAGGGCCTAGAAAGAGAGACAGAGGTCATGCAAGCTATTAAGTCTGACTAATGTTATTCAACACACTAAAATATTAAATTCAAATGGATTTTGCTAATGTGATGATGTGTATAAAGAAATTCAATAAAAAGATTATTGTGCCAATATCTGTACATTCAGTTTAATGATTTCAGTCAATAATTAAGACCTTTGTTATTCCATTTAAAATTTTTAAGACCTTAAACTGACACTTGTAGGAACCCTGAATATACATTTGACACCCACTTTGGAGGGATCTATAACTAAAGGCTTTATCAAAGGTTGTTTGTAACTCACCACTCGGTTCTGTGTGCGGTTTTGCTGGGTAACAGTTGAGTGTTGTTGCTGCTGCTGCTGCTGCTGTGGTGGTTGTTGCTGCTGCTGCTGCTGCTGCTGCTGCTGCTCCTTCCGCTGTTTCATCTGCTGCGCTTCCTCTCTCTGGATCTCCAGCAGAGACTTGGTGGCCGCTGGCTGCTTGGCCACACTGCCCCAGCCTGAGAGCTTTGTCTGAGGTTGTTGCTGCTGCTGAACCCTCTGGAGCTCCTGCTGCTGTCGTCTTTGCTGCAGGGGCAAAGAATAAGGATTAGAAAAAAACGTGATTAAGGATTCTCATATCTCTATGAAATGTTTTTTTTGGTCCAGGTCACATGGCAGCCTGTTGTCATTTACTATAGGAAGTTTAAGGTGGGGAAGAGGAATACCTCTTCTCGTGTCTGTCGTTCTCTCTCCTCCTCCAGTTTCTGGATTTCAGCGAGCGACAGGGCATTTTGAGACTGTGAGAGGGTGTTTGCTGTGGTTGACTGCTGACCCCACTTAGAAGATGAAGGGAGCTGGGAACACAGACATGAAAAACAAAAATACATTAACTGGGTCATTCAAAAAACAAAAAGATGTTTTAGTTTTATCAGGCTTGTGACCAGCTAAGCACAAAAAAAGGAAAACCTGTTCTCTCTCTAATGACTACACAATATAACAATTTATTTATTAATAAGTTATAATAGTTATATTATACATTTCACTAGATTTGTAGCAAGACAGGTTTGAAGCTGGAGTTTTCCGTCAAAATAAAAGCTCTACTGCCGTTTCTCTCAAAATAAAAGATTAAAAGTTGCTGACAGCTAGCGATTTAAATGGGTAACGTTACAGCAGTCCAAATTCAAAATCTCTTGCAAGTGTAGAAATTAGGAAAGTAGTATTGTAATTTGCCTACTGTAATGTAAAGCAAAAATAATATACCTATAAATTATTCTTTTTTTTTATTTTACAGTGCAATTGTTTTACAATATAAGGCTATTACTGTCATAGGAATAACAATAATATAAAACTGTTGTTATTATTTTATTATTAATATTTTTTATAAAATTCTATTTTGTTTGGCTTCCTAAAACACCAGTGTGAATGTAATTTAGACTATACCACAAATAAAAATGGTTGAGCCCCCTTTAAAGTTCAGGTACAAGTCAAAAAAAATTTTGACTTAAGTTTTCTTAGTTGAGAACATGGGTTGGAACTCTTAATTTTGAACACTCAAAGTGTATTAGAATAATTTAACTTTAAAATGTTATGTAATGTCTTCATTTGTTTTTTCTTTATAAATATCGCTATATTATCGTATTGTAAGATTTTGATGTTACATCGCTAGATATTTCTAATTATCCGCACGATTTTTCACCTTCATCTGTGCAAGCTGCTGTTGTTGCTGCTGCTGCTGCAGTCGACGAAGCGCTTCCTGCTGTTGCTGCCGCTGCCTCTGTAACTCCTGCTGCCTCTGGGCCTCCTGCTCTCTCCTCTTCTGCTCCTCCTGCTGTTGCTTTGCCAATGCGGCTGCCGCAGCTGCTGCCTCCTCTTCTAGCCTCTTCTCTTCTTCACGCCTCCTCTGAGCTTCCAGTTCTTCTTGTTTCCTCCGCTCCTCTTCCTGCTGGAAAATATTTAACAAAAAAATAATTAGAGTACTAAACCACAACAAATGTCACTGCATAGGACATGCATTAGTGATTTTACCATGGTTAAGTGGTGTTCTTAGTTCTGAAACAAAGCTTACACATTAACAAGTCAGTTGAGGTCAAAAGTTTACATACATCTTGCAGAATCAGCAAAATGTTAATTTTACCAAAGTAAGAGGGCTCATACAAAATGCATGTTTTTTTTCATTTAGTACTGACCTGAATAAGACATTTCACATAAAAGATGTTTACATATAGTCCACATAAGAAAATAATAGTTGAATTTATAAAAATGACCCCCTTCAAAAGTTTACATATACTTGGTTCTTAATACTGCGTTGTTACCTGAATGATCTACATTTTTTTAAGTGATAGTTGTTCTTGAGTCTCTTGTTTGTCCTGAACAGTTAAACTGCCCGCTGTTCTTCAGAAAAATCCTTCAGGTCCCACAAAATCTTTGGTTTTTCAGCCTTTTTGCATATATGAACCCTTTCCAACAATGATTTTGCTGTACTGTACGCTTTAGAAGGAAACATGGTGCATTAAGAGTCTTTTGGAACAGAATAAATCATTTTTTTTCTTCATTTAGTATTTTTATAAATTCAACTATTATTTTCTCTTGTGGACTATATGTAAACATCTTACGTGAAATATCTTCAGGTCAGTAGTAAACAAAAAAAAACATGCATTTTGTATGATCCCTCTTATTTTGGTGTGTGTAAACTTTTGACTTCAACTGTATTTTTTTTATATCAAATTTAAACAAAAAATCTTTTGTTAATTGCCCAACAAATGTTATTTTATAAAGGTTTTGCACGTCTCAACCAATTAGACTTTAAAATCTAAATTGTGCAGTCTTACCTGTTTGCGGAGGAATTCTTCCCTTTGTCTCCTCTCCTCCTCTTCTCTTCTCCTTTCTTCTAGCCGACGGAGTGCCTCCTCCTGAGCTAACCTTTCCTCTTCCTCTTTCTTCCGCCGCTGTGCCTCCTCCTGCTCCCGCTGCCTCTGGAGAGCCTCCTCCTACAGAGACACAGATACCTATTAATGCCACTGAGCATTAAGGAACCAAAAGTGCAGTGCTTGTGCAACAAACGTATGATAAAAGTAAAAAACATTGTATTCAATTATTGTGCATTGCATATATTCTCTTCTCTCTTGACCTGCTTGCGCCGTGCCAGCTCTTCTTCCTCTAAACGTTTTCGCTCCTCCTCTTGTCTAGCACGCAGTGCCTCTTCCAACCGCTTCCTCTCCTCCTCTTCCCTTTTGGCTCGTAGTTCTGCCTCTCGTTTCTCCATCTCAAGCTTTAGAGTAGAAAAAAAACAACACACATAAAATGAGATTTGCATTAGTGTTATTTTAGTATAATTAATACTATTACAGTTTTTAATATTTTAAATATTTAGAATTTTAGTTCTCTTTTTAATGCAAGTAAAATGGTAGTTGGTAAATGGTAGTTTTCTTTGTGTCCGTTTTTTTAATATATTTTTTTTATTAGTTCTTACACGGGATGTAACGGCATTATCAATATTGTGGTATCGTGATGGTAAAACTGTCTAGATATCATCGTGGTCACACAACGGTATGAAACGATAGGTCTTCCCGGCAAAATGTGCGCAGTTTTTAATTATATTTAAACTTGTATTCAGTTTTCACTGCACATTTCAAAGCGAAGCTTCGTTTAAGCGATCAGCTTGTGCCGTTTTAAACCTGCCCCTTAAAACGTCTCAGTTCACAGTGAATGCAGTGAACTTGTTTATTGTATATACTGTGAGTTTAGCGCGCATTTGGGAATGCAACTCACATCAAGTTATGCTTTGATTTCACATTTTGTCAGTTCCAACCTTTTTGGGCAGATGGGCAGATGATTACAGTATTTCACTAGATTTGTTGTGAGACATTTTTTTAAGGCTTTTTTCAGTGAACCTGGAGTTTTCCGTCAAAATAAAAGCTCTACTGTCATTTCCGTCAAGAAACCCTTAAAAGTGCAGTATGAATTGCTAACAGCTAGCGGTTTAAATGGTTAACATTACTCCAGTCCAAATTCAACATCTCTTTTAAGTGTAGAAATTAGGAAAAGTATTATAATTTCCATACTGTAGTGTAATGTAAAAATAATACACTTAGTCATTGTTGCTACTATAATGATTGTTGTTATTATCATAGTCTAATTTGTTTGGCTTCCTAAAACACCAGTGTGAATGTAATTTAGACTGAGACAGTATACCACAACTAAAAAGAGTTGTGCATTAAGTTAAAAAGTATATAAAATTGTAATAAAAAAATAAATAACCGATCATTTTGCTAGATGAGACCCATCTTACTCAACTGGGATCATTTACAGCCGCATCTGGGGTCGTTTGAAGCTGCATTTAAAATGCACAGGGTTCCTGCAGGATTGTTAAGCTCAAATTTAAGACTTTTTAAGACCTCTTTTAAGACCTGCACAAATAAATTTAATACCATATGAGCGAGGTAGGGCAATGTCTGTGGTTAAATATTAAACTGTAAAATGACTGTAAACTACTGTAAAAACTGATTTACAGTTCAGATACAACTTTTCACAAAACAAAAAAGCTTTATTTAAATTATATACTTCACATTTCAGCCTTTAAAGTACCCATATTTAAGAAAATGGATCAAAATCAAAAGTAATTAATCAAATTAATCAATCAAAGTATTACTTATATAAATTTAAACAATTATTATCTATAAATTATATTCATTAAAAAAAACATACAAACACATTTTACTTTAGATTTTTATAATGAAGTACCTTCTTAACGATTCACCATTTCACATTTACATCTCTGCACATTTGCAGAGTAAATTTTTTTTACGTGATTAAATCTAATAAGTGCGCATTTAGAGTGCATTCTTTCACTGCATGCTTCAGTCTATTAAAATGCTAGAATGATCACATAAATACATACATTTTCTGCCCCTATATTTTGTATTCTATCATTTTATGTAGTTAAACTATCACATGAAGAGTGCTGTCTTTTCCTTCAAAAATCAGCATGACTACAAATGTGAAAAAAAAAAAAAAATTGGCTTTATACAACAGTTCAATAAACAAGAAGTGAATATTAAAAGACTTATGTTTTAGACAGCATATTTCCTGTTTTTGCTCAATTTCACCAACAAAAATCATTCCAAACACTGCCACAGTACTGTTTTGCATCTCTGAGCAACATGAAGGTGCTTCGTTTCTGAATGAATCAACCTTTGAAATGATTTGGTTCCATCTCAATGACTCATTAACAGCGACTTACTGACACGTGCTGGCGGTTTTAATATCACATTCATAGTATCTTTTTTATGATTTTAAATATAATTTTCATGTGTAAATGCATCTAAATGCCACTTTATATGCAACTTCTGCAAAGATGAGTTTTATTGATACTAATTTAATTTGTTTAGCAACAGCCTTTAATGTACTATTATTATAATTGACTGATTAAATGTAAGAAGTAGACTCAAAAGATGATTTTAGAAAAAATGGCTTTATAAAGGTAAAAATGTCTATAAAAGTTAAATAATTTTAAAATTTTAGGGAAAAAATCATTTTTATCACTGCTGTGAACTGACTACACAGAATATGACAAATATCAAAAACTTTAGTCACTGTAGTCCTTAAGAACACACACAGCAAAAGATCGTCTAATTATCGTAATGAATAAAATCCCAGAAAACATTGAGATCATATTTTTTGTCAGTATCGCACCCCCCTTCTACATATTTCCTTAAAAAATATCCTGAATTGAATAGCAAGTGCTATAAATAGTATGAGCTGTTAATACATACAAAAATAAAACCATAATAATAAGAAAGATAAATAAATAAATACTATGGGATGATAGAAATGCGGTCCTGAAACTACAGACTTCCTGTATTGCAGGGATACCCTGCTCAAAACAACAGGCTTATTGAAAATGCCCACAAGAGGGCGCATTCGAATCTATGGAAATACGTTTCCCGGGTAACGCAGTAAACAAAGCAGCGCAGCACCGGGCTTTCAACTTGCAGCGCTCATGTTGAATTAAATCATACCCTTTTGAAGTTTAATCATTAACTAAGCTATAATCGCAAATCTGATCTTCACTTAAACAAAATTTAAGACCCTCTTAAACATAATTAAGACTTTTTAAGACCTTTTAAGGACCGGCGGGAACCCTGATGCATTTTGAAAGTTCAAACTTGGTGCATCATATAAGTCCACTATATGGAGAAAAATCCTGAAATGAAAACTATTCCTTTACGACTGAAGAAAGAAAGACATGAACATCTTGGATGACATGGGGGTGAGCACATTGTGTGTAAATTTCTGTTTCTGGAAGTGAACAACTTTAATTTTGAACTCTCAAAGTCCATTAGAAAGAAGAATTTAACTTTAAAAATATACAAAATGTATTTTTTTCTGCCAAAAAGTTTTTTGTTTTGTTTTTTTTGCAGTAACAATAAATAATAATTGTAACATGAGATTTTGATATCATTACATCCCTAGTCCTTACAAATTTTTATTTGAATTATTTTAATATATTTAGTTATTTTAAGAAACGCTGCCTATAAATTTTGTTTTAAGTTAAATGTTTACTTCAAGCAAAGTCATAAAAGAGCCTTAAATTCATGCAATCGTATATCAAATCTTTTTTACCTTCAAAGCTTTGGCTTTCTCCAGCTGCATCTGTTCAATGGAAGACGCTTGAGGCATGGAGTCTAGTGGCAGATCCCATACGCTACTCCCTTCCCAAGCTAAAAAGACAATCACAGCAAGCATATAATTTGATTTTACTATTAACCATTTGATGAGTATGCCTTTATGGTCTGTGTGTTAAAAACATAAGCATGAATTGTATGCATCTGGCACAGATTCTGATACTCAAGAAAACTTTTGAATGTCACTTCATTAGGGCTGCTGGGTCTGAAAAAAAATTATATAAATAGCAAAAAATAATAATAATAATTTAAAAAAGACATGTCTCTGATGACATAAGCAGAGGATATTAAGCAGTCATGATGTTGTCACAAAAATTTACTGAGAAAATGAGTCCGCCCAAAGCATCCACAGCCGCTGCTGACAATCTAGTGCCAAAAGAGATGTTATCATAAAGCATAATTTGACAAGTTGCACCAGATTTTTCTTCATTATTGTTCCGTCTCAAACACCACATGGAATAAAAATTCACAATAAAACACAATATATTAAAATATGACATGCATCACATCTAACTCAGTAACCTAGGCTACAAACTCTTTAGAAGAAAACACATTTATCACTAATGTCACAATGGCACGTGGTAAAAGAGCCTGCCAACAACATCATAAACAAAAATTAAAAGCAACTCCAGTTAAAAACAAAAATGTCTGACAAGTGCCACGTCTCTGTACTGGCATCTATTCAGCTGAGTCAAATCACTTGTAACAGGGCTATACCACGAGATGAGCATGACTCATATCCAAAACTAAAGAAGTGGTGCGTTACTGTAAGTGAGAGTAGGAAAACAAGCACACTAGACATACAATAAAAGCACTGCAGGAAGACCACAGTATGTTTTTTCCATTTAAACCCTACTGGGGCATTCTGACTCAAATGCTGATGGTCTAATTCAGGATTTCTAGACAACATAGACCTTTTCTCCACAGCATGAAGTGAACATCTGCCAACAATGAAATCAAAAGCACCTAAAAGTTTTAAGTGTGAGGCAGATGAAGACAAACTTTAATGTTTAAGCATTACTTTGTTAAAGGGACACTTCACCCAAAAATGAAAATTGTTAATGATTTACATACCCTTGATTTGTTCCAAACCTGTGTCTTATGGCACCCATTGACTTCCATAGTATTTCTCTATGCCATCAATGGCTAAAGTCAAAAGAAATGTCTGCTTTTGGGCTCAACAGAAGAAAGAAACTCACAGGTTTGGAACAACTTGAGGGTGAGTAAATGAACTATAGAAAAAGTAAATTTCTCTAATGTTAAGACATACTGCTGGGAGTCGTGGGCTGCAAGTTTGGAGAACAGGATGCCTGAGTGGAAGGGTTCTGCATTTCCCAAACAGATCCCGAGTCTGGAACCGACATGGAGCGTGTGACAGGAGGTAAGAGGCTCTGTTGCGGTTCCGGTGTTCTGCAGGGGCACACAAATCAAACCGTGAGACTGTGTCACAGACACTTAACCACAACACCAAAGCAATGTAATACACCACCCACGCTTTGCTGTATTAATATAATACATTCTGCTGTTTGCTCTGATGTGTGATCATGATAGAAATACTGAAAACAAAAGTAGTTTAAAATCGCACCTGATCTTGAGAGCCTGATGGAGGAGAAGATTGAGCTGCTGCTGTTGTGGAGGAGGTGCAGAGCTTAAAACTTTCTGCTGAGCCAGAGCATACTGTTGCCTAGAGGAAAAGAGAATGTGTCTTAGAAACAGAGTTAAACAAGATAATGTAATAATAAAAAAAACAAAACACGCATTTGCACATCTTGAGAAATGAACACAAAGTAAGAGTAAAGACTAATAATGTTACGAAGGATTTCCATTTCCATTCTACAGAATTGGTGCAAACTGCTGTCCCACAACCAAAAAAAAAAAACCATTTAAAAAGCATTTAAGTACTCAAATATTAGATGTTTAAGTTATTTTTATTTATTTATCATTTTATCTATTGAAACCCACAATAATATTTAAAATATCAGAAAGCTTAATATTTATAAAATCATCATTTAGTGGTTAATTGCAATTGGGAAGTGGCTGTCCTGAACCCTAACCCCTAAATTTCAACTTATAGAAATTATTTTGCATTTTTTTCTATTGTTGTTTTTAAAATTTTTTTTTTTTTTTTAAGTGAAGATCCAAAAAATATTTTAGACTTTTCTTGTACATTTTTAAACTATTTTTAAAAAAAGAACAAAAACAAACAACAAAAAAAAAAAAAAAAAAGTGTACCACATTTTCATGTCACTACCGAAACAGCGCATGTTTTAGTATTTTGAGACTGATTTTAACTACACCCCTACATTTATGATCAAGAAATATTCATGTGTCGCTTTCAAAGCTACATGGTGTTCAAATAGGCCTCATCATTTTGAGGTACATGTGGTGAGGTTTCAATAGTGACACCTTTGTTTTTTAGGGTGTTATCCCATTAAATTGTCACTACCATAACACTCACGACGGAAACATGTCACTGTTCCGGTTGTGACAAAGGGGACCATATAATCCTTTATTTGGGGGAAACGAACAATTTTAGCACAGCTATACAAATTGTTTTGTATTTTAGTATGTTTTAACAGCGTTTTAGTTTGTGGGTTAACTACCGAAAATGTGCTGTCATGACCAAAACACAGGATGTTCGGTCAAAAATAAAGTATACTGAATTATCAAATTAGATGTTATGATAGTGTTTGGTTCAGTGCATATTCAAACTAATAAATCCTTAAGTTTTAAATCAGTATGATCAACTTTTTGGTCTTTACAAAGAAAAACTGGATTCAAAATACAAGAGATCTCATAAACCACAATTGAAATATTGTAAAATTGTAACTGTTATTGATTTACCTCTAAACATGTTTTATTAAAACTGAAAAAATATATTTACAAGGAAGATGTAAGCAAAATATTAATAAAATTAATAACTACTATAATATAATATTCATATATTAATATAAGCCCTCTTATTAAATTATACATTACTGTGTTTCGGTAGTAACAAATTTGAGGAGAGGACGAATACTCCAAAACTTTCTGAAAATACAATATGACAATTAACAGTGACAGCGACAGCAGAGACACCAGGAGCCTGTGGCAGGGGATTCAGACCATCACGGACTACAAGCCCCCGCCGCGGACCTGTGACAGCACCACCCCGATGCTGAACGAACTGAACACTTTCTTCGCTCGCTTTGAGGCACACAACAGCACCACTGCACAGAAGACTCCACCTCCTCTCGACGACCAGATGTTGACTCTGTCCACGGACAGCGTGAGAAGATCCCTCAGCAGGATCAATGCACGCAAAGCTCCTGGTCCTGACAACATCCCTGGACGTGTTCTGAGAGACTGTGCAGCAGAACTCACTGATGTCTTCACAGACATCTTCAACATCTCCCTGAGTCAGGCTGTTGTTCCCACATGCTTCAAAGCTACCACAATCATCCCAGTACCGAAGAAATCATCTCCATCCTGCTTCAACGACTATCGCCCAGTCGCACTTACTCCCATCCTCATGAAGTGCTTTGAGCGACTAGTCATGCAGCACATCAAGCCTGTCCTCCCCCCCTCCCTGGACCCCTACCAGTTTGCATATCGGTCAAACCGCTCGACCGATGATGCCGTCTCCACTGCCGTCCACTCTGCACTCACACATCTGGACAAAAAAGACTCTTATGTCAGAATGCTGTTCATAGACTTCAGTTCAGCATTCAACACAATCATCCCTCAACAGCTCACTCAAAAACTGTCTCAGCTGGGACACATTGCTGTGCAACTGGCTGTTAGACTTCCTGACCGGGAGACCTCAGGCAGTACGGGTCGGCAGCAACACATCCAGCACCATCATTCTGAACACAGGGGCCCCTCAAGGATGTGTGCTAAGCCCCCTCCTCTTCACTCTGCTGACCCATGACTGCACACCGACACACAACAGCAACCTCTTCATTAAGTCTGCGGATGACACGACTGTGGTTGGTCTCATTAGCAACCGTGATGAGACAAACTACAGGAGTGAAGTGAGCCGCCTGGCCAGATGGTGCGGTGACAACAATCTCTCTCTGAATGTAGAGAAGACGAAGGAGATTGTTGTTGACTTCAGGAGAGTGCACCCTCAGCATGCTCCTCTGACCATCAACGGTGCGACCGTGGAAAGAGTGAGTAGCACTAAGTTCCTGGGTGTGCACATCACAGAAGACCTCTCCTGGACTGCCAACACCACAGCACTGACCATGAAAGCACAGCAGCGACTCTACTTTCTTCGCAAACTGAGAAGAGCCAGAGCCCCAGCCCCCATCATGTGCACCTTCTACAGAGGCACCATCGAGAGCATCCTGACCAGCTGCATATCTGTGTGGTATGGCACCTGCAACGCATCCTGCCGTACGAAACTTCAGCGCATAGTGAGAGCAGCTGAGAAGATCGTTGGTGTCCCTCTCCCCTCCCTCCAGGACATCTACGACACCCGTCTCACCCGCAAAGCCCTCAGCATTGCTGGTGACCCCACCCACCCGTCACACAGCCTTTTCAGTCTGCTGCCATCAGGGAGGAGACTGCGCAGTCTTCAGGCCAGGACCAGCAGATTGAAAGACAGCTTCATCCATCAGGCTGTCAGGATGCTGAACTCCCTCCGACTCTGCCCCCTCTCCCCTCTTTCTGCCCCATTTACCTGACCTCTGAAACATCACCCCCCACGGTTCACTACCTCATCCATCTACCTCATACACATTGACTCTCTGAGCACTGGTCTCTACATACACGAACTATCAAGCTCTGCACTACACCAACATTGCACTGACTATTTGTCTGGTTTGCACTACTATCTGCCATTGCCACTTTATTTTCATAAGTCACTTTATATCTCATACATCTCTATCATAAATGCCACTTTATTTTTTTTTTTTTTAATTGACTCTTTTACTGTAATTTTGTATTTATATATATATTATTTATTTTGTACGTTAGTGTATTTTACTTCTTATGGTATTGTTAATGTTACCTGTATGCATCTAGGGTTTGAGAGTAACGCAATTTCAATTCTCTGTATGTACGTGCTGTATATATGGCAGAATTGACAATAAAGCAGACTTTGACTTTTTGACTTTGACTTAACTGCACAATTACTAGAAATGTGTACCTAGGATATTATACAATTTGCATACACACAAAATTTGTGAAAAAAGACTTGTTTAAAGACCTTCCTAACTCTGACTTTGAGAGAATGGCCCATAAATGCAGTTCTCTTAAAAGTTATATTAAAATGGTGCAAATTTAGGGCAGAACAATGAAAGAAGAATAAAATGGGTTTTTGATCAGATTATTTTTTGCGGTTCTGGAAATTCTGTTAGCACTGCAAAAATTAAACACTTTACCATCTGTAATCATACCTGATTAAGTACTGATATTGTATCTGCTGTAGTTGATACATATTTAGAGCATTTAACTCCTGTTGTCTCTTCAACCTCTCTTGATCTGCATCTCCCTGTATACAGACAAAACACAAATAAATTAAAACTTGCTGAGAAACTTGAGAAGGAGTTTTGGGTCTGGCATTTCACAGAGACGCATATGAAAGTCTTATTACCTGTATGGGAGGCAGTGTGGGGCCGGGTGTAAAGGGCACTCGCCCCCACAACTTAATCATCTCTCCCAGGGGCTGGAACATCTCATCACAGCCTCGCTTCACCTGCAAGGTCATGGTGAAATAGCCTGCCTGAAACCACTCTGACATCTCCTGGTTATTAAATGGCCCTGTGAGAAGACAGACAGACTGGAGTCACTGAATGTGGCTATTCAGAGCAGCACAGTAACATTTGAAATTCTTTCAGGGTTAGAGAGGCTTTATCGCAGACAAGGGACTAAATCTTTATGCTCTTTGAATAGTGCTCATTATTTGCAGGTTTAATACTTAAGCATTTGTTTTTATACAAATTAAAATGGACAATAGGATGTCACTTCAAACTATAATCTTATTCAAAAAAGAAAGTGATGTAACCCTTTGTTACATGTACTTCATATCTTATTAATGTTAGTTATAAAAAGCACACTACCTTTGAAATGTTTAAGAACTAATACTTTCAGCAAGAAAGACTTTAACAAAGCTGTATTTCAAATAAACATTCTTTTGAACTTTGTTAAAGCATCCACAAAAATATTAAGCAGCACAACTGTTTTTATCGGTGTTAAGGAATGGTTTTGAGCACCAAATCAGCCTATTAGAATGATTTCTGAAGGATTATGTTGAATGGAGCAATTACTATTGAAAATTTAGCCTTGCTAACACAGAATTCAATATACAGGTGAGGTCAAAAGTTTACATATTCAGACCAGAAGAGAAAATAATAGTTGAATTTATTAAAATGACCCTATTATTCAAAACTTTTACATACGCTTGATTCTTAATGCTGTGTTGTTATGTGAATGATACACAGCTGTGATTTCTTGTTTTGTGATAGTTGTTCATGAGTCCCTTGTTTGTCCTGAACAGTTAAACTGCCCACTGTTCTTCAGAAAAATCCTTCAGGTCCCACAAATTCTTTTGTTTTTGAGATCCATCTGGATCAACTGAGGGGACTTTTTGAATTTGAAGATCAGGGTAAAGGTAACTTATTTTGTCTTCTGGCAAACATGTAAGTATCTTCTGTAGTTTCTGAAGTGTTGTATTAAATGGAAAAAAAAGATATTTAAGCAAAGTAAGAAAAATGAACATCATCATTCTATTCAAAAGTTTACACCCCCAGCTCTTAATGTAGCGTTTTTCCTCCTGGAGCATCAGTGAGCATTTAAACCTTCTGTAATAGCTGAATACGAGTCCCTCAGTTGTCCGCGGTGTGAAAAATGGATCTCAAAATCATACAGTTATTGTTGGACATTGCAGGTAGTTTAACTGTTCAGGTCAAAACAAGGGACTCATGAACGACCATCACAAAAAAAAAAAAAAAAACCCCAGCTTGGATCATTCAGGTAACAACCAATATTGAAAATCAAACGCATGTAAACTTTTTGAACTGATTTCCCTACCTTGGATCTCTCCCTGTGGATCTTTGTAAAACCACTTGAATGCAGCCTCATGTGTCATGGGAAGAGCTGTGGGTTTGTGACCAATCTTAGTTGCCAAACGTTCATCGTCCACACCACCGTCCTGCAGGTATGCCACCATTTTCTCGGCTTCCTGTATTTAATTTGAAAAAATAGAATATAAAATTTGGCTACTATTTAAACATCCATTATATTATAATGCAGCTGATAGAGTAGCTCTTCTGTGCATTCATCTTTTTTTTTTAACTTGGAATTTCAGAACCAACTTAATATTCAAACCTGCTCAAAGTGCTTGAGACCCTCATCCTCATCCATGTCAGAGGGCAGGGCAGAGGGCCGGCTGATAGGGCCCACAATGCCCGTGGAGTGGGGAAGAACAGGAGCAACAACCACTGGCATCTCCAAAGGCTTGACTGGCTGGGGTTGAGTGGGCACCGACTGAACAGGCAGAACTGAAGGTGTCGGGACTGGAAGATCTGGAAGCAGAAACAGGTTTAACTAGGGATTTCTCAACTGAAAGTTAAGAACTTTATTTCTAAAGATACTCATTCCCAAGTATATATTCAAAGTAAATGTTCATTCATGTGATTTTTACCTGGGAGTGTGTTTGTGACATGTGGTATAGAAATAGCCTCCACAATGCTGTTTGGTAGGGTTGTGTGTAGTGGTGCTTTGCTAAGTTCAGATCTGAGTTCTGGTACTGTCGTTCTCTCACTTTCTACAGGCTGTTCCGGGTGCACAGACGGAAGGGGAGCTGGGGTTGCAACCTTGGGAGGCGTTACCACTGCTGGAAACGGTACAGCAACTGGCGATGGCTCTTCTGATTTACTGCCTTCTGTAAACCAAAAATAATGTTTGATTAAAAACTAGTTTAGTTTGAGGTCCATAAGATTTTAACAATTCATAATTCTATTAAGAAAGAATGGAATAAATTGCTCAAAAATTACTGTTAGTAAAGACTTTTACATCATTACAAAAAATATTTAAATTATATGCAAATAACTATTACTACAATTATTTCTGAAGGATCATGTGACACTGAAGACTGGAGTAATGATGCTGAAAATTACACTTTAAAATATATTCCAAGAGAAAATCGCCGTTTTAAATTACAATAATACTTCACAATATTACTGTTTTTATTGTATTTTTGATCAAATAAATAAAGCCTTTAAAGAGCGTAAGAAACTCTATACATCTTACTGTAACTAAACAACTAAAGATTTGCTTTGAATGTCTAGAGTAACCCAATGACACTGCTTCCTCACCTTCATTTCGGTCACTCTCGCATCTACTTTCTGTGTCAGTATCTTTGGTTTGTTCTGGTTCACTGTCATCCTTTTCTGTGCATTCCTCATTCTCCTCCAGTGGCCGGAAGTCCAGCTCCGCCTCTTCCAGGATCGGCTCCTTAGGAGCTTTCTAAATGAGCATTAAAGAAAACTGAGCACTCATGAAAAACACATTAAACTAGAAAGACATTCTAAATTTCTACTCAACAATATAGAATAAAAAGATCAAAGATCAAGAACTCACTTCCAACGCCCTCACCTTAAGTGAGAGGAAGGCCCCAGAGGAGTCAAATGTCCCTGTCTCCTCCTCTGCATCTTCCAGACACCATTCTGGCAAACTGTCTCTCTCTTCTTCTACGCTACCGCTGCCCGACCGAGGTCTACGGTAACCGCCATCTTCACCCCTCGAGTCGAAAGGGAAGCGCCGGCGTTGATCCGGGTGTTCCCGCCACCCTGCCGATCGTGGGCCATCTGCAAGTGAGGAATTTCGTTGGATCACAACAATTTCAAACTAGACATACAAAGCAGAGGAACAAAACGGGTGTGCAACACACCTGGACTTGGAGGACACCATCGTTCATCCCGTCGAGAACCCGCAAGCCTCCAGCCCCCATCATCCTCCTCTCCATTCTGCTCATCTCGAGTCGTACGCCAGTTGTCACTCTCTGAGCGAATGAACTCGTGCTTTCGAGCATTCCCTGCACCAGTATCCTCATAGTTTGCCCGTACTTTTAGGAAGAAAAAAAGTCCATTAAGCATTCAAAAACATAACGCTATATAGACTATACACATAAATTATACATTGACTCTTATTAAAGCAACTGTATTAAAGTTCTTCAGTCAAGAGCAGTGAGTGATTTTTCTTTGTTTTATTAGCCTACCATCACACAAAAATGACAATTCTGTTCGATAATGAATATACATATATAGAATATAGAATATAATGTATTGTTATCGTGGGCATTTCAAAATACCAAAAATAATTATTAAAAATGATTCCGAATTTTGAATGCATTTTAAGCATGCTTTTCCCATTAACTGGTTAAATGCACAACACCGTTGTAAACTGCGAAGACGCGTGATGTAAACAGAAGCACTTGGTGGAACGCATGAGAGACGCTCTGGATGAAAGTGAAAGTGTCATTCGCTCTCTGACAGCAGATGGCGCTAAACCGCAAATGCAACGTTAACCCAGAAACAAAGCAGCTACAATACTTTCTAAAACGTACTTAAATTATTTAAATAGCCATTCAGACTTTGGCAATTTGCAGTGGTGTTCATCACAGCACCAAATACTTTAATATTTAGACTCAATAGGCTATTTATTTGAACACTTTTTACATTTTAATCTGGACTACAACATGCCCTAGATATTGTTTGAAAGTGTATTCTAAGTGATTCTTTATTGTTTGGTCACATTTTACTTGAGGGCTTCATTAGTTAACATTACTTGATACCTACTGGTCTTTTAATTCTTTTGCACTTTAATCCGTGTAAAATTTTGAACTTTATAATTTTTTTTGTGTATTGCTTTATTGTGTTTTAATGTTCCAAAATTTGTGTTATTATACTGACATCACTTTTTTGCAACTAAATTTCAATATTGTGATAATACCATATACCGTGATAAAAACATGAAAATTTGATACCGGCATATCCCTAGTGGGGACCAGCTACTGTTATCCACATTATATATATATATACACACATATATACACACACACATATATATATATATATATATATATATATATATATATATATACATATACATACACACACACACACACATATATATTTATTTATTTATTTATTTATTTATTTGTCTTCAGCACAAGAAAACAAATAGAGGTTTGGGACAGCGTGAGTACATTTTTGGAAGAACTGTCGGTTTAATGACAATCGGCAGCATGTTTAGTTAATATAGCTGCAAGCATCTAACATCTACAGGCATGCACTCAGTTTTTCATCATTATCTATGTTGAAAACAGTTGAGCTGTTTAATTTATTCATGGAAACAGTAAAACTTTATTTAACAAATAAAAAAAAAAGTTCAAAAGAACAGCATTTATTTAAAATAGAAATATTCTGTAAGAATTTATACATTGTTACTGACACCTTTGATCAATTTAATGCATTCTTGCTGAGCTTTCAAACCCCAAACTGTATTTTTTTTTTCTTTTTAATCTGTTAACAAAGAAAAGCACTTACTGTGATTGACAGGAAAATGGGCTGGTGCTCCATCTGTGGACAAAGAGAAGCAGCTGGTTCAGTGTCAACATAAAAAATTTTTTCATGCAATCTCTCAGTCAGAGACAACTGTTTATGACAATGGTGACAATAAAAATTCGATCCCGCTTTCACTTATGTCTTTAAAATTCTTGCATACTAACCTGGATCTTTTCGACCTGGCTTTTCAAACCTTCTGTCTCCCCTGGGCAGGACAAGAAAAAAACGTAACATTAGGTTAACCTCAACCAAATGTACAAAACACAGACAACTAATATGGTTTATTTGTCCCTTATCACTGTTTATTTTAGATCTATACAGATCTATTAAAAATGTTTAATTTCGTCACTTCAAGGCCCCAATATACAGTTTTTGCACCAGCTAAAAAAAGGTTTTAAAGTTGGTTATTTCTATCTTTTGCTGTAGTGTGTCAGTAGGTAATATCAGTTAACATTTCCAAACATTCATTTTGCCATAAATTGTAATAATTCAATGAGATTTTTGTTTGCACAAGGAGTCTGACAACAGCAAGTGCTCCACACAGAGATCTGATCTCATAATCATCCAGTCTGTCTGGAATGACATGAAGAAAAAACAGAGACAGACTAAATCCAGAAGAACTGTGGCAACATCTCCAAGATGCTTCAAGAGACCTACCTGCAAAGCTGGGTGAAAAACTAAGCGCAAGTGCACATAGGGCAAAAGCTGCTTTATATAAGGGATAGTCACATCAAATATTGATTTAATTTAGTTAATAGAAATAAATAAAGAAAATCTATTTATGACATTATTTTGGACAGGATCTTCATTTTACAGCATTTTAACAATAGTGCCTAAAATTTGTAACAGTACTGTAGCTTTGCCGGTAGGTCTCTTGAAGCATCTTGGAGACACTGCCACAGTTCTCCTGGATTTAATCAGACTCAGTTTGTTGTTTCTTTATGTCATTCCAGACAGACTGGATGATGAGATCAGATTTCTGTGTGGAGCACTGGCTGTTGTCAGATTCCTTGTGCAAACAAAAATCTCACTGGATTATTACAATTAATGGCAAAATGAATGTTTGGAAATGTAAACTGATACTTCCTACTGACAAACTACAATAAAAGAAATAACTGTCTTAAAATCATTTTCAGCTCGAATAATTTTGGCCACTGCAATTTAAATAAAATCCAAGGACAAATTAGTATGACATCATCTCAAAAGTTTGTTTGGAGTTCATTTTGAGAGGTCGATCCAGCCTTAGTTTTGTTAAAATTTGCAAACGCCTTCAAACTACCAGGCGATTACATAATAGGGACACGAGAAACTTTATTTTGTTAATTTTCATTCTGTTCAGTCCATTGAGGTCATACATGTGTTACACATGAACACTAGAGAGCTGCTTCATAGCAGAAATTGGAGTAATTCTAACTGAAAATGACAATGCTTTATCATGTTTAATACAGTAAAGCAGCTTTAAAGCACTTTATTGTGTGTTAAGTGCCATATAAATAAATGTGACATGACTTGACAGCGCTCATGCAAACATATCCAAATCTCTATTATTCTATGCTTTCTTTACTGCTATTTTCGCATTCGTATGTTTATTTTGTTACTGAGAGGACAGACTACATCGGAACATATTTGCTGACAGTATACCACTGCAAAGGCATTTAAAGTTTTTTTACCCATAAGCATAGAACAAAAAAAGAAATTGGTACGTAAGTACATCAGGACCTTTAGTCTGCGTGTTAGATTCACAACTGCTTACAGACATTTTGTGCTGCAGGTGCAGTTAATTTTGAATACCTCTCCTCCCAACTCTGGGAGCGATGCATCTCTCTCCCTCCACGGCCAAAACCTCCTTCCACTTCGTCAAAACTTCTTTGGTAAAACCCTCCATCTCCTCTGCCCCTCCCTGTCAAACAAACAAGGGGCTCATGAGTATCTGCACTAGTCTAACCTTTGCTCACCCTAAAAAAATGTGGTGTGCACCGAGACAACAACTACATAGGAAGGAAAAGTTACACAAGGTGTGAAAAGTCTGCACTCTGCTCTGGTTTATCAGACAGTGCTGTATATCCGCTGTTATAAATATTTTAAGTTATTGCACTTTTGAGCAGGAAAAAAGAAAGTCTGTGGTTGCAACGCAGCTTACCTCGTCCCCGTGAAGAACTTCGTCCTCTGGGTGCCCCTGCCACCGTTCCTCCACCTCTTCCTGTCAGACGGAGTACTGCTGCACTGTTTACAGACATGGAGAAATTTCTCTGTGGAGACAGACACACGCAAAGCAACGTAAGGGGCCAATACATACATAGCTGCAAGCTAAGCAAAGGGTTGCGTGAGAGCAAGACGGCAAGTGGGCGAACATTCCTTATCCGTTTCGACCACAGCATGTGCCAAAATGAGAAAATGACATCATATGCAAAAAAACGAATGCCACAACTTGAATACGTAGGCAGAACTTTTCATTGAAGTTTAACCCAACTTTAGTTTCATAGAGAAGAGAGAGCTGCTGGAGAAAGCACCTCTTTCTAACTTATGTGTCTTCCGAGTAACCGGGTAAAATCCTCACCTGTTCCTCCTCGGTAAACGGGACTAATGCCAATGGTGGCAGGGGCTCCTCTTGTAAAATAGGTAGAAATTCCTTATCATGAAGATCTACCGGAATCTAAATGGCGGGAAAGTTTGAAAACATTTAAACTTGAATATGCAAACTGCACAAGATGCTTTAAGATAAATGAGAATGAGTTACAAAAGCTGACGGGCGTCTTTACCATGTTATCCTTTACATAAAGTGCTAGCATCTCTTCTCTCCCGTAGCGATAGTCTGCGAGTTTATACTTTGGCAATGCGGGTGAGAGCGGAGGGGAGGCCACACTGCTGCTACCCACTCCACCAGACAGGGCACGGAGCCTGGGACATAGCCGAGAGAAAACATGTTACGTCATAATATCATTTAACATGCCAGTAATTACAAATATTGTATGTTTCCTTATAACATCAAGAACTATTAATTTTATATTGACTTTCTGTATGTAACTGCAATTAAACGCTCATAACATTAAAATTTGTAATTATTAATATATCGATTTTTTTCACCATTTTTCAAATGAATGTAAAAACTACAGCATTTTTTTATATTTCTTTCTTGTCATATTAAATGTCTTTAAGTAAATATAGCCAGTCAACATAATAAAATTGGTGGCATTATTTTAGCATGCAACAGGCCTAAAGTGGTAACTCAAAGTCGGTACAATGTTTATTGCTATATTTTAAAAAATTTATTCACTCAAGGAACACTTTTTTTTTTTAAATGGGCTCATTTTCCAAATCCCCTAGAGTTAAACAGGTGAGTTTTTGCCGTTTTTTAATACATTCAGCCGATCTCCGTGTCTGCCGGTAGCACTTTTTTGCATAGCTTAGCATAAATCATTGAATCTGATTAGACCATTAGCATCTCATTCAAAAATGACCAAACATTTTCTATATTTTTCCCATTTAAAACTTGACTCTTCTTTAGTTATATCATGTACAAAAACCGACAGAAAATGAAGTTGCAATTTTCCAAGCTGATATGGATAGGAACTATACTCTCATTCCGGCGTAATAATGAAGTAACATTGATTACCACCCATATAATTCTTATGACAGTAATAGCTATTTATTGTAAAACAACTACTGTAAAATACATTTAAAAAAATGAAAATTTCATAGGTATATTATTTTTGCTTTACACTACATCAGGGAAATTACAGTTCTTTTCGTAATTTCTACTACTGAAAAAGATATTTTGAATTTGGCCTGCACAAACATTACCCATTTAAACCAAATCACCTTGCACTTAAGCTTTTATTTTGACAAATGGCAGTAGAGCTTTAGTGAAAACAGGCTTACAAAAACGTGTCTCACTATAAATCTAGCGAAATGCTTTAATCATCTGGCGCAAAAATAAAGCATAACTGGGGGCGATTGCACTCCCAAACGTGCGCTCAACTCACAGCACAAGCAATAAATGAGTTCACGGCATTCACTGTGAAGTCTGAGTCGTTCTGAGACGTGGAAAACATTGGATCACGGGCTGACCTCCTAAACGTTGTGCAGCAAAAACAGCCTTGAAAGGATTAAGCCATATTGTGCTTTCAGTTTTAGTTAGTTTGACATGTGCCAAAGCATAATGGCCCAAAACACAACTTTAAAGATCTTTTATGTTAGAATATTTTAAAACATTTAAAATCGTTTTGCCCGGAAGACCTATATCGTTTAATATCGTCATGTGACCATGATAATATCGAGACCACACAATACTACAATACTGATAATATCGTTACATCCCTTCTTTTTAATTAAATGAACTTGCAACAAAGTTTACAATGAGAGCTTCAAGTATATAATTTGACCAAAAGGTTTTAAAAGCAGAAATGGGAAGCTTTTACTTTTGTTAAACCATTTACACAAACTCTTAAATCAATTAAGATCTGATGTCAATTAAGTGTTGATGCATTCTGTGATCAGATCAATGAAATAAAATAAAGTAAAAAAAAGACAAAAACCTAATAGATTTTAGGGCTGGACTAGAACATTTGTTCGGTGGGTTGGCATTCGATTTTCAATTCTAAGATTCGAATATTCTTTTTTTTTTCCAACACGTGACTTCCCCCGCGAAACAGTTGGCGCCTGAATGGCCCATTAGTGAATGAGAGGGGGAAGAGCTGTCAGCAAGCCACAGGGAAAAGAGTGTACTAGTTTCACTATAGCTTGCAACCTGGTTGCAATTTATTCTAAAGGTTGAAATATAAAGAAATATTTTTGTTTATTGAAATGTGAGCTGTCTAGCCAGTGTAACAGAGCACGTGAGCAGAGCTGCATGCCGTTTTCAACCGAAGCCTTATGCCTGGGACACACTGCCTGCGTGGTGGACGTGGAGCGGATTTGTTATGTGACTGCTACGGAAAAAAATCCGCTTCACTTCTATCGTCACGGGGCCACGGTTGGGGTGCGGTTGGACCACAACTGATACGCGTGTATTCCGCAGGCAGTGTGGCTGCTCTAATCTGTTAACATGGGTGCAGAAAGGAAAATCAACACGCAGCAAATCCTCAACACACCCTATATCCTATAAAGAACGCACAGCAACAGTTATAAAGCCTAGATATGTTATATAGCCTAATTTGTGCACATTGGGGAGTCGTTCTCTAAACGTGGGGTATTAAAAAAATTGCTTTTGAATGTGGGTGCATTTTAATTTCGGTATTGTTTTAATGATCGTGTAAAACTCTTGCCGGCACTGAACGTGCATCTTAAGCGCGTCTACAGGCTGTGTTATAATGACAGAAATAATTAGCTTGCAGAACTCAGAACTGAACAAAAAAAAACGCGTTTTGAGCGGTGAGTGGATTCTAACTGATAAACGCAAACACAAATGCACTGGAGCCTGGCGTGAGGCAGCTGCCGTTTACTTTCGTTTTGTTAATGTTTATTTTATTATTAAAGTTATGTTTGCAGTTTCCCGTACTAGGGATGTTACGAGATCTCGCGAGATTCGATGTGTACAATGTAATAGTACGGGAAAATGTTTACATTAGAGCTGCACGATTAATCCTAAAAAGATTGCTGTTCGAAGGCCAACTCAATCTTATTCCTGTCTTTCAGTCACATAATGATCATTATTTCTGTGTTACAGACATTTAAATGACAGAAGTACTAGAATAAAAGTTTATAGTTTGGGGATAAACAATGTCTATAATAGCGATCAAAACTAAAGCATCTTAACACGTGTATGTATCCTCTTCCACCAGGAGGTGGCGACAACTGCACGTTTAAAAACACATTTATCAATGAATCATTCATCCAGGAGATTCCAATAGCAAATTAAGTCTTTATTGATTAATTTGATCGAATATATTTTGTTAAAAAGCCTTGAATGTTGAATGCAATGAATGTTGTGTCCGAATCACTAGTAAATTGTTATTTTGTTTAGATTTCTAATCTATTCTTTTTTCCTTCAGAATCATGAGAATCGTGATCTCTAGTTTTTTTTTAAAAAATGGTGTATTTTAATTTATCCAGAATCATGTAGCATAAGTTTACATGTTTATTACTGCACATAATTCATTAAAATAGAAGTTTAATTTCATTAAGTACAAGTTCATATCAAAATTAAACTTTTTTTTTTTTGTTGAATAAAATACAATTTTTTCCCTATATAATTAAAAAGGATTTCTTTAAAAAAGTAAAAAAATTTGTAAAAATCGTCTCGTTCTCGTGAACCCAGTCTCGTGTCTCGTTTCATGACACCCCATTACATACATCTTCCGGAAATCATCCTGGCGACCTATTTTTTATGTCCCGCAACCCACCCGATGGTCGCGACCCAGGGTTTGAAAACCACTGCCCTAGACTCGTGGTGTGAGCTGTATTGGAGCAGAGCTCCCTTGGGTCTGCAGCAACACATTCGCAGCGCTTGAAGTTGCTTAGATGAACGATTCTCGACATCATAAAAAAGAAAACAAACACAGAGATTTCTGCCTTTATTATATGCTTAGCCCCTCCCACCGAAGTTTCGAATATTCAATATTGCAGGGCTCGAAATTAACTTTTTTACTTGGTAGCACTGGTGCTCCCAACTTCAGAAGTTAGGAGCACCAGTAAAATTTTAGGAGCACCCACCAACAATTAGTAAAAAATTTACTTTGTCCAAGTAAAGAAAAAAAAGCCCTTTTTTCTTTGGCGTAAATGTAATCCATTCCAGTATCACTATTCTATCTAGGTCTTACTTTGATTAGCATATTTGTGATATTTGCCTTAAACTTTTTAACTTCATGAAGGCCAATATTTTCCTAACCTTACTAAATGTATGTGTCATTATTTACGTCAGATTTGTACTTATCAATACATTTAGTTAGAATAATTAGACATATTAAATCAGTATCAACCAACTCCATATTTCCAATACAGAGGAAAACAAATCCTAAGTGCATTTAAATGCCTTTACTGTTTAATGAAGATAAGAGGTTCCAAAAAATGCATTTGTGCAATAAAATTGCAAATGCATAATGTTATAAAATTAAAGTTTTAGTTTTTTAAACATATACATGTAAAATGTTGGTAAAATGCAACAATTTTTAAAATATGAAACCGAACCACCAATAGGTGGCGGTAAGAGACTGTCTTAATGAATAAGTCACGGATTCAACCAGTTCGTTCAAACGGTTACTCAGAATGGCTCGAAGATTCGCGACTGTTCTGCTGCGCCTTTGCTTAGAACTATTTTCGTTAGCAAAATGGTCAATGATGTGTCTAAAATGTAAGTCAGTTAATATTTACTACTAGTTTATTGAACTGCTGTTGCATAACATCAATGTCATATCGTAATGGTGCTTGTTAGTGTAATGTTTCTTACCTATATATGTTATATGCGTTTTTTTTTTCTACCACAGTATGTTTGTTTCTTTTTGTTTGCTGTTGTGCCTATTAACGTTAGTTTTGAGCCTCAACTGACGCAACCTTGATACTGTCCGTTTTCAGTCACCGTTTAATACAGTCAGAATCATCTCAAATTTCGGTGCTGCGCTAGTTATCGTTTGTTATTGATTTTTTGATCGGGTTACTGTCCGGTAGGGCAGGTAAAATTCTCTTTCACCAGTGCCATTATTTGTAACGTTAGGCAGTTTGCAAAAGAAATCTGTCAGTGTTCTTTTCATTTTCCCTCTTCTTTAGCCCTTTACATTTCCCGTAGTAGTTAGCAGAGTGATTGACAGCTAATATTAACCAATCTAAAATCTGCACGGCAGTCCGGTCACCGTATCAGCATTCAGCACACAGAAGCCACATACTGTGAACGTTTTTAGAGAAATGAAAAGAGGTCGCACGACAACAGTTACATGTACTCGCACAAATGCTCCCAAATATATTTTGAGGTCGCATAGATAAAATTTCAGGAGCATATGCGACCAAAATGGTCGCAATTTCGAGCCCTGTATTGATTACCACCGAAGCATCAAAGCTAAAAAAAAAAAAAAAAAAATGGTATTCTAACCAGCCCTATTAGATTTATGTAATAATTAGGGCTGGTAATTTAACTCGCTAATTAGATTATGGTGAAAATTAACATTAAAATTATTAACCCATTTAACGCACTTGTCACGCCCCAGACTTACATGGGCCATCTGACATTTCATACAGTTGATTGATGAGAAATGTGAGGTAGGGCAACAACTAGAGTTGTCCATAAAATTTAAGATATGGGGCAAAAATGCCTGTTTAAGTTTTGGTTTCATATTTACATCATTTAGTTAAGCAATATCACACAGGCAATAGGCTAAGTGCAATATCACAAGAGTACAAATGTGATGCCGATCTTATACAACAATTCATTAGATGAATTAATCGCGACATCATGTACTTAATTAGGTTAAAAATGTTCATCGCTTACCAGCCCTAGTAATAATATCCTGATGTTAAATAACAATTCTGTTATCATTATTGGAAATCTCAATGCTTCTTCCAGAATCCAGATTAAGATCTAATCCTCCAGTTTTAGTGCGTGAAACCTTTAAATGCGAAAACAATCAGTGGTAAAACCCATACATGTTTCTGGAGTTGAAACTATTTTCTGTGTAACTGACATCATGCCGCAGATGGCGTCCATAGAGCTTAAGTTTCACTTTGCATAACCATTAAACTTCCAAAAACAGATAAGATAGGCTCTCGTAAGCAATCCTGAGTAGGTTTGTGTACATAATAAAACTCAACATTTATGACATATCATTAAAAAACTATTTACATGGCTACATCAGAACCTGCTGCTTCCGCAACAACACTCACCATTCTGGTCCGAAGTTAAGTGTCTGGGTTTCTGCCATTTTCCTTGAAAGTCTGAAGACATAAAAAAAGTCTAAATTAATAGCTCAGCACAACAATATAAATTGACTGAACATTCAAAGTAAACGTTAAGTAGCACGGCTATATTTGTAGCAATAGCCAAAAATACATTGTATGGGTCTAAGTTATTGATTTTTCTTTTATGCCAATTAGGATATTAAGATCATGTTCCATAAAGACATTTTGTAAATTTCCAACTGAAAATATCAAAACTTAATTTTTGATTAGTAATATGCACTGCTAAGAACTTAATCTGGACAACTTTAAAGGCAATTTTCTCAATATTTAGATTTTTTTGGCACCTTCAGATTGCAGATTTTCAATTAGTTGCATCTCGGCCAAATACTGTCCTATCCTAACAAACCATGCATCAACTGAAAGCTTATTTTGTGTATAAATTTTAAATGTAAAAAAATTACCCTTATGACTGGTTTTGTGGGCCAAGGTCACATTTACGGTTGCATATCGACATACAGGATTGTACATTTCACTACTGGTACATGTCTAAAAACTAAAAATGCTAATAAAAAAAATTACAACTTGACTTATAGTAAATGCATGCCATTTACTGAAAACCTACATATACTTCTAGCCTATTTGCAATAAGCAAATAAAATTATCTAAATGATCTAGTTTATGGTGTGAAAACTACACCTACACACATTTGGAAAAAAATAAATAAAAAATACACCATGCTGAACTGCATCCGTACATTTCAAGGTGTCTGAAAATAACATGTACATATCTTTCTACTTTTCGGGACATCCCCTTTGATTTGCAATTGCAAATACAGACGGCCAATGCAAATACTCGCTAACGCTTATGAAAACACACAGGCGGATCAATTCCCATAGAGTGACACCGTTTGCTCAAAAATAAATGAAGCTATCAGAGCAACCTTGCATATTCTTAAATTAACACCTTCAACAAAGCACATGCATGATTTATTCAGTTCTAAATCCCCAGATAAGTATAATTATATACATGCACAAAATGCGACAAGTAAACCAACAAGTTAATACACCTTTACACCAGTGACTTTGGCTGTAAACCACTTTTTCCAGCATTTTCTAAAGGTGACCCCCATCCGTTCGGCACTTTAGTGTTCCCCTCTTAGTGTGGTGAGAGCTATTTTAGGAACTCTCCCAAATAGGAAGGGCATTCTCAGACATCTGTGCAACCCACGGCTTCCCTTGCCCACTATGCAACTAATTTTTGCAAACTTATCACATGTGCATAATGCATATACTGCAGAGGTCAGACCTGCCGTACAAGACCCATTTAATCTCAAGGGAAAGGAAAAGATCTCCACATTTTTTTTGTGGCGTATTATTATTATCATACACAGCCACATTATGTAGATGACGACGTCTATGCAAAGCAAATAGGAGTGACTGGCTGCTGCTGGGATTTAAACCACGTGTGCAACCAAATGAAGCAATCTGATCCAGATTACACATGCTCCCATCAGCAAAAACGAACCAAACATAGTTTACATACATATAAAAAGCACTTTGATCAGTTTATCTGATAAAAAAAAAAAACAGATCATGCAATTATGAGCTTACAAACAAGCATGTTCAAGTGTTTAACACCAGTCAGGGATGAAAAAGGGCAACAGCTGAATACAAAACAGAAGTCAATAAAGCTAGTTTAGGCTGAAAACATATGGTCAACAGACTGCAGGGTTTATGCACAGTTAAAGCGCATTGGAATTGTACAGCCTGCTTTGAAATTTCACAAACTTAAGCATAAAATGAACGATTTTCACCGCTGTAATGTGTGTGCAACAAGGCATTTTAGTTTTTTAAAGGCTAACAAAAGGTCGTAAAAGACACTTGTAGGTAAAATGTTAGTATCAGACGTGTCTTGACCAGTCAAGAAGGTTAGTTTAAGTAATTATGTGTAATAGATCTTTGTCAAGACTTAACATGTTTAGATTTCCGCAGACCTCAAAAGGAAAGACTGTTAAATGTCAGTTTAAGGTCTCAATGATCACGTCCCTGTCGGTCCATGCTTTCATACACCCTGTAAGCACTGCAGTCCACAAGCTAAATCAAGAAAACACCAATAAATCCGTTTAGATGTAATATAAACCATTGAACTGACAGCTGTATGCGTCATGTATGCGTCTAAAGAAGTGTTTTAATAAGGTGAAATATCCTGGACTGGCTATTGCTGGACATTTAACTTTCTAACTTCCAACTCCAAACAACTTTAAATCAGCCCACGCACCGCCACGAAATATACGAAGTGTCAAATACTGTCGTAATTAGTCCTGACAGAAGCGCAGAATCACATCGAAGTAATAGTGTGAGTGAGTTGACACGAGTTTTAATCCACGCGGCCTGTGCTCACTGTCTCCGGCCACACCGCGTTCCATTACAGCTGCATAGCCATCGCTGATAGCATCATCAGCGTTAGGCCGGTCTAATCGAGCACGGTGCCTTTAGGCCTAACAACCATGCGGACTAGAATAGCGTCGGTCCGCTAAGTTGGGGCGGGTCTATGTTACTGAGAGTTCGCGTAGGAATAGTTACGTTTTATTTTAGAGCAAAACCATGTACGCCGGGCCCGCTGTCTTACCTCTGCTTTTACTGACAGCGCTGAGTTTGTGTGCGAGTGGCGTCTCTCGTTTCGTATCCACAAGATGGCTGAATCTGGGTCACATGACAACACGTATGCGAAAAAATGCCCGGATGAAAGCGAGCGTGCTGACAGCAGCAGTTCCCAAGCGTGCGCGCGCATACAGTACATACACACTGCAGAGAGTAGCCTACTTTTAAAAGAGCGAAGTGCACAAAACTGTCAATCTCTGCATTTGCCGTCGCTCAAGTGTTTTCTTTTGAATTACTGCATTTAAAAAAATTGATAAAAGACCATCAGTGTTCAAGAATATTTACATAATTTTTAATAATTACAATAACTAGAAAATAAAATAACTACATGCTAATGATAAAGCTAAAGATTCTGACACTTTTAATAATATATGTGACCCTGGACCCTAACCAGTCTTAAGTCGTATGAGTATATTTGTAGTAATAGCCAACAATACATTGTATGGGTCAAAATTATTATTATCTTTCTTTTATGATAAAAAACTGAGAATTTCCTACCATACATATCAAAACTTAATTTTTGTTTAATAGTATGGATTGCTAAGAACTTCATTTAAACAACTTTAATTCTTTTTTCTTTTTTTTAACTTTTTTTCCTTACATTTTGATTTTTTATTTATTTATTTTTATTATTATTTATTTATTTTTTTGCACACTCAGATTCCAGATTTTCAAATAGTTGTATCTCAGCCAAATGTTGTCCAATTCTAACAAACCATACATCAACGGAAAGCTTATTCTGCTTTTAGATGATGTATAAATGGTTTTGTGAGTGGTTTTGTGGTCCAGGGTCACATATTTACATAGTCACATAGTTTGTTTTGGTTTTATTACATTCATTTTAATAGCTTGTTCCTGTGTTTAGTTCTATTGTTTATAAAAAGCCTGCTAACCTAAAAGACTAAAACCTAAATCCTAGCCCTAATCCTGACTAGTTTTGGCTTTTTGTTTTTAAGTGAACAATTGAAGTAAACTAAATATGAGTATCTGTTATATTACTAAAGGTTTTGAGGACATTTGAGGTTTTTGTGGAATTTAAACAAACTTCTGGGGCTTTTTTTTTTCACAATTTGTTCCCCAAAAGTAGGCCTGTTGCTAGGTTATCAAATACACATACATACAGTACAATAAAGCTATTGATATGAAGTGAATGTCTCTTTTTTACACTGTTTCTTTTTCTACACTGTTGAGTGGTAAGTTTTATTCTAAATGTGTAATAAATCCCCTTCTGAAATGCAGTTTACAAAGTAATCATTTATTTGATCAATGTAATGATTAATTAGCTCATACAATTAACAAAACATTTACATTTGTCTTTTTCAGATTACAAATATTTTATGTTATTCTGTGCATGTAAGATATTAAACATTATTTTTGTCTGCAAAACCCCAAAACAGAGCTTAATATTAAATCATGATTTTATATATATATATATATAAATTATTACAACAATATTTTTTCTTCTAGACTAGAGCATCAACGAATGAAGATATCACTCTCACTCCAATCATAACCCACTATCATCTACATCTGATCGCAAGCACATGAACAGATGAGAACGCTGTGTCATGTAACAATGTAATTCTGAGAAATGACACTACAGAATATTGCACTTTAAGGTATCTATACTGTGTGTGGGTTATGTGCTGCCCCTGAAACAGTCAAAACAAAAAGGAAATCATCTCTATTTCCTCTGATTTGTAACGTGATCCTCTTTGGCACCCATACAAGTTACATATAACTGGTTTCCTTTTTTCCCATTGTTTATATGTTGCCAGATAATTGTCTGTAAATATATTTAAACTTTTCAATATAAAAAATGTAAACTTTTTATTTTGTTCATGTTTTAATGTGAACTTATTTTAACACATTATTTATATAATTAATATTTTCCAGCAATGAACATAAATCAATAATTATGATACTGACAAAACAACCTTTTACATATAATTCAATATTAGGTTAATTTTTCATAGATATACTGTATAAGGAAAGTGTACACTGAAACAATATCTTTGTAATGACTTTTTAATTAGTCTTTTTTAAATTAGAATTTTAAATAATGAAATAAATGAACATGAAAAATATCTAAATATTCTTAAAATGAGAGAAATGTACTTGAGAAGCAACACTTTACAAGAGACTGAGTTGTATTTAGGCCTGTCTTGTCTTTATATTTAATGCAGTATTAATTCTTAGGTACATTTATTATTTACCAATTGGTAAATAAGACTTATTAACCATTTTTTTGTTTGTTTTTGCCTTGCATATCCTGTAGTTCTTGCATTTTATTCATGTCTTCATTTTAAATGCTCCTGTTAATGTGAGATGCATTTTATAAGTACAAATAACCTCGCAATAACAATAGCCGCCTTCATATATTTGTAAAATGTTTAAAATAGATTAGGATGAAGTATAGTAGTCACACCGTAGGGTGTGTTAACTTCCCAAAACGTATTTCATGTTAGCTATACCAATGTTTAAGCTGTGATTATACTGACTAAGAGAAAATGAAGTAGCCTACTTACAGGCTAACAGGAAGATATCAGAAAGTACCAAAGGCATGTTTCTGTTAGCAAGGATGTGGTCACAGGCAAAACCTCTGAAAACAGAAGTGCTACTAACTACAGTTTTCTTGATAGCATTTAAGGGAAAGTATCTCCTATCAGACAGTTGTCGTCCTGGTAAGCATAGACGCTTCTATGTTTAATTTAACACAATTATTTTGTGTGTGTTTCAGGTCATAACCGTTTTATTGAAGTCACTTTAGGCATAGTTTCAGTAAACGTATTCTCTCTTCCAGTAAGTTTCAGCGTTAGGAAATATTCTAGCTGTATGATATATATTATATATAATTAGTAATATAGCTAGTATGTACATACCACAGTTATGCTTTGTAGTGTACAGGTGGGATAAAACCACTCATCATTTCATTCATGAGACTAATGGTGATTTTTGCACACCAGACACGGTTTCGTGAGAGATGCAGCCCACATGTCTGAAAAGGGAAAGACTGTGGTTTATTGACATGTGTCTCGGACTAAGATGTAGAAGTAGATGAAAAGTCGACGTTTAGCGTAAGCCGCTGGCTGCATTTCATAGATAATGCAGGAAGGAAAAAAAGACATCCGTCAGTTTGTCCTGCTTAGGTCACATCCAACGGATTTTGCTCTTGTGGATTATTGGTTTTAAAAAAAATATTGCTGATCTTTGGCAGTAAAGGTACGACCTTTATGACTATGCAAATGTGTATGGGTGTTGCGGGACGAATCCAGATTGTTTTGCGTGTGTGTGTGTGTGTGTGTGTGTGAGTGTGCAAATATGTGTTCGTCAGAATGTGTCCAAAATTGGGGGTATTTGGTAATTTCATTGTTACACAGTCACCATTTCCTCTCAATTTTTTTTAAACTGCCATATTTTGTTTCTTAACAACTTGAAGATTGACTTCATGAGTGCACACCAGTTTCACTTGAAGAGAAATGATTCTCTGAATTCATCAGCGAAGGTGAGGTAAGGTATCTACCAACTATGAATTAAAGAGCTGCAAAAATGACACAGCAATAAATTAACACTCACATTAATCTTCTCAAGTAGATACATTTATGCAAATGTATATTAGTATAATAATTACAATGAATGAAATAATTGTGCACAATTGCACCAAGGATTAATTTTACACTGTAATGATGATAAATATTCAGAAATTGTAATCATCTGTGGTGCAAAGTACTTGATGCAACTTGTTGCAGTGAGTTGTATTTTTTTAACCTTGTTAATATTTGACTTCTGTATGAAACAAGAGTGCATTAGAGTTTTAAATGTTACAAATAAAACGAAAGCTTTATAATATATGAAATCATGTTAATTTTTTAAAGTGGAATCTTGTTCAAAATGAAAACAAGAATAGAAACTTAAAGCCCTGTAAAGCGTTTGATGTGTCTGAAGTAGTATGAAACATCATGATGAAAAACGAGTTTCAAGTCATCCGGTACTTTGTACATGCAGCTTCCTTTTGTCTTTTTAACAGTTTTTTTTTTTAATGCATATAGAAAACAGACCTAGCGTTTAGCATTCCACAATAGATTTTAAAGTTGCTTTTTTTTTAAAAATCGAAAATAAATGCATCATCAAGTGAAAAAAGAAATCACAACATTGATGAGTATGCATATGTTTAACATTTCAGTTGTGAAAGTTAGAAATTTCATGAAAACCTATGTGATGTATCTCACACCTCTCTCCTGCCAGTTTCACTATGACGAACTGCTCAATGACAGATGTGGACACCTTGACACAGAAGCTGGACTTGGTGATTTACGTGCCCGTCTTAGTGTTCGGCTTGGCGTTAAACATCATAGCGTTGGTGGTGTTTTGTCGGCTGCTCAGAAAATGGACCGAGTCCTCCATCTACATGACCAACCTGGCTCTGATGGACCTGCTTTTGCTGTTGCCGTTGCCCTTCAAAATGCATGCAGCATACCACAAGTGGGCAGAAGACAAGCTGCTCTTTTGCTCCTTCCTGGAAAGTCTTTACTTTGTAGCTATGTACGGTAGCATCTACACAATTGTGTGCATAGCCATAGACCGTTACATCGCCATAAACCACCCGTTTCGAGCCAAGCAGGTGCGTTCGAAAAAAAATGCCTTGATTGTGTGCATTTTCATTTGGGTGTTCATCATGGCAGTCACTTCACCTATATACAGCTTCCGGGAAGAGGGAAAAATGGGGAATTTCACCTGTTTCCATGGCTTCTCTAAGAAGGGTTGGAGCACTGCAATAATCGTCTGCCTGGAGGTTTTTGGTTTCCTGTTGCCCGCCGCTGTACTGGTGGCTTGTTCCGTTCAGAGCGTTCGTACTCTCAAAGCCTCAAAAAACAGCGACCACAAGAGGCAAGCTGGCGTGAGAATCATCTACAGCAGCCTGGCGGCCTTCCTAGTGCCCTTCACCCCCTGTCACGTGGCCATACTCCTGCAGTATCTTGTCCGTAATGAATATATTTCAGACTGCAAACATCAACAAAACATTGCCATTTTTATACAGGTGTCAATAAACATTGCAAACGTGACCTGCTGCTTGGACGCGCTGTGTTACTATTTTATTGCGAAGGAAGTCCGATCCACCAAGGACACTCTTAGAATGTCCATCAGCAGAGCGAGAACCACCAGCAGCTCAGATGTCTGAGAAGTCAAACTTTCAGACTTTCAGAATGTGTGTTGATAACATTCCAGGGAAAAAAGGTGGTCAAAAAAAGTCGACAGAGTTGTGATGTGTGAAGCGCAGCTCACGTTTAGACCAAACAGCTTTTTGTTGGTCAATTCAGCAAATTTGCTACGGATGTCCCGAGTTCAATCAAAAGGTAAAGGGGAAAAGGGCAAAAATAAATCTAAAAAAAAAAAAAAAAAAAAACAACTTGAAACTGTTGCAAAATCTGCACAGTGAAATCTTTCACCCTCACAAAGTTCTAGATTGTGCAGATTCCTAGGGAATTCGCCCATAAAAACATACCAAACAACAGTAAATGTGAATGTACCTTAGACTTCAAGACATCATTTTGGACTGATTAAAAAAATTCTTGAGGTTAACGTATGTTTGAATGGACATCAATGGACAAATTATTCCTTTAATCATTCCATTTATTCACCCTAATGTTGTTCCAAAACTATGAGTTTGTTTCCTATTTCTTTTAGAACATAAAAGAAGATATTTTGAGAGATGTTTTTATTTTAGCCACACAGAGAAATTATGTTTGGTTCCCAACAGTCTTCAAAATATCATCTTGTTTTTAGTGTAGGGGGTAACGCATTACAAGTAACGTGAGTTATGTAATCAATTACTTTTTCCAAGTAAAGTAACGCATTACTGTTTCCATTTACAAAAAAATATCCGAGTTACTTTTTTTAAATGCAGTCAAACAAAAAACAATTCAGACACCAGATATCATTTTTGATATTTTTTATTAGTGGGTGCAGGACACTATAGTTCATTTATGTAAGTGAGGATAGCAAAATAAAGTAAACTGTGACATACCCCAAAATTTCTTCATACAGTGGACTACCAGTAAAATGTATAAAAATTTGGGACCAAATATTATTTTAGACACTTTGACCTGACCATGTTTTTCTTAAGTGCTTTTAATTTATTTGCTAATGCAACCTTTTTACACAGACTGAACACAATTAAGTGGTAGTTACTCAGTAATTGGTCAACAAAGTATTGATAATTGTGTAAATATTGTCATTCTAACAGTTGGCTGATTTTTTGGTTAATTGCATTACATAACTTTCTATCAAAGTTATCTGACATTATCAAGATAAATTTGTTCTGGCACAGTTGTCATATTTTTTTACTATTTTCTAAAATATTGTGAATAAACTGTAATAATGTGAGAAATCTTGAAGGTGTCTGAATAAATCTTGGTTTGACTGTAAGTAACACCAGTTACTTTGTTTTCCTATTTATTGACTGACAGCTCTACTGTTCTCATGTTGAGAGAAATCGGAAGTAGTGAAGAGGCGTTGTGTGCACTGTGTAAATATGATTGTAACTGCAGTTCTAGACTAAATGTGAACTCATCTCACTTGCGCAAAAAAAGATTCAGTATTTCTCAAAATTAAAAAAAAAAAAAAAACTGTAAACGGCAAACTCAGATTATGACACAAATCTGCAATAATTAAATATGTTAAACAACACAAATATCCCTTTGCTGCTGACCTCTGATGATCCAGTTCAACCATACTGCAACGCAAAAATGGCTTCGGATAAACAACATTTGTGTTTGCAACATTTGGTTCTGTACAGAAGTGAATTTACATTTCCTTCTGCCTGAGGCTTATTCATTTCACTTTTGGGGTGAAAGGGCTTTCGAATTCAGAAAATAGAACAAACAAGCAAGCAAGATCAGTTTTAGATTTTTAGTTTTAGCATTACTATGATAAAAGTTACTTTCCCCAACACTGCTTGTGTTTTGCAGAAGAACGAAACTCAAACAGGTTTGGAACGACTTGAGGGTGAGTAAACGAAAACAGCTTATTCATTTAATTTCAAGAGTTCGAATATGAGAAGAAAACTGGTATAGAACAAAAACTTTACCCTGATTTTCAAAAATACACAGTCCCAAAATTTGACTGGATTGACGTTTTTAGATCAGCATCAGCCAATTCCATTTTATTTGTGAAACGTAAACCTGACGTTCACAAGACTTTAGCCGCTAAATGAGATAACTACCATTTCTTTGAACCACATCCTTTACATTCTACCATCCAAAGCCATGACACCAGACACCCACACAAAGATAAAGGATCTGAGAGCATCTCTGATTGGTTAAAAATGGGTGGGCTGTCCCCCTGACCCATTTTTCTGTTTTTGTGTCAATGGCTATAAGACAGACAAGTGTGATTTCTTAAGACATTTTATGTAGGGAATTCAAAATACTGCCTTTCATAGAGTGCTGAGGGGATGATGTATTTTTAAAGGTTGAAACCCGGAAAAGAGAACACTTGAGCATTTTCGGTTCCATCCATTTGGTCAAAGGGCTGAAATAAGGTGTGTGGTTAACACAACCTCAAGATATTTTCTTCCTTTATTACTTAAAAAATATATGAGAAATACATGATGTTTTAAAGCAACTTTAGGGTGCTTTCACACTAGCACTTTTGGTGTGCACCTGGGTTCGACTGACGTCAAGAGTTCGGTACATTTGGATGACGTGAACGCTGTCTCCGAACTTGGGTGCGTACCCGCGAACTGTACCCGAGTCCGCTTAAAAGGGTGGTCTGTTGTACGGTTCATGTGAACTTCAGTACGGTTTGCTGCTGATATAAATGCCATCATAGCAAATCGCAGAAGTGAACCACTATTAATGACGTATTTTTAAATAAAAATTGTGTTTGTGTTTTACTCACTTTACTGATGAACTGACTGAGGAGCTGCAGTACACGTCATTCCTGTTCGACTTCAGCGGTCTTTAGAGCATTTGCAGTATATTTGTAAGACAGACGTTAGATGCTGTTATGTACTAAAGCTTTGGAAACAAAACTAATGTTTCAAAAACTAAATATATACAGTTGAAGACAAAATTATTAGTACCTTAAAATATAAAATATTTCATTATTTTTCAAATAACTCCCAAGTGTTGTTTAACAGAAAGACAATTTTATCAACACAGCATTTTTAACATAACACTTTATTCAGGAAGCTTTTAGGCTTTTGTAATACAAATAGAAATAAATGTATAACCAAGAATTAACCATGTCTCCTGAGGAATGACAGCCCATTCTTCCTTAGCAAATCTCTTAAGCTCCTCCAGAATTGTCGGTCTTCTGGCACAAACTATGGACTTTAGTGTGCCCCACAGATTTTCTATTGGATTTAAGTTTGGGCTTTGTGCAGGCCAGTCAAGTACACTTACTTGCCCAGAAGTGAGGTATGCTTTGAAAGACAAAATGTCGACCCAAACCAAGTTTTCTTGCAGACTGTCTGAGGTTGTCTTTCAAAATCTTCTTATAGTCTTCCTTTTTCATGTTTCCTTCAACCCTGACGAGATTCCCAGTTCCAAATGCACTGAAACATCCCCACAGCATTATACTCCCACCACGTTTCACTGTGGGAACGGTGTTCTTGGGGTTGAATGCCTCTCCCTTCTTTCTCCAAACATAGGCAACATCTCTATGGCCAAAAAACTCTAGTTTTGTCTCATCTGACCAAAGGAAACGTTTCCAGTATGCATCACATTCCCCCAGGTTGTCCTTAGCAAACTTCATTCTAGCTTGGAGGTGTCTCTTTTTCAGAAGTGGAGTCTTTCTTGGTCGGCAACCTCGCAGTTCATTCCTGTGCAGGGCTCTAGTGACTGTCTTCATTGAGACATCAATTCCAGACTTGGCTAGGTCATTCACTAGTGTCTTGGCAGTTGTCCTTGGGTCTTTAGAAACCTCTCTCACTAGCTTTCTTTCCAAAGTTTTTGAAATCTTTCACTTCCTGCCTCTGCCCGTCTTGTTCTCCACTGTGTTGGTCCCTTTAAACTTCTTGATAATGCATCTCACTGCAGTTCTTGACACTTGAAATGCTTTGATAAATGTGTGTATCCTTCTCCATATTTATGAGCATTAACAATTCTTTCTCTCAAGTCCAAACTAATTTTTTTTGTCTTTGTAATGATGACAGTGCATATTATTTTACTAGTTGTTTCGCAAGATACTAATCCTCAGCTTAAAGAGCTATTTAAAGGCTTAACTAGGTTAATTAGGTTAATCGGGAAAATTAGGTTAATTTGGCAAGTCATTGGACAACAGTGGTTTGTTCTAGAGCTAATCAAACTAGTAATTTCTTAAGGGGGCTAATAATGTTAACCTTTGCAGTTTTTTATTTATTTATTTTTTCATTCTTTTATTCAAGCAACTATAAATCAGACTTTCTCTAGGAGAAAAAAATAATAGGAAATAATGTGAAAAAATTTGTTCCAAAACAGGGATTAAAATTATTACAATGTTGCATTTTATTCTTGGTGCGGTTCACGTTCACACGAGTTCACACAAGTTTCTAAACGGACCAAATGTGTTAATACGAGTCATGCGCGAGTAAACTGTCCTCTCATTGGTCAAAGTTCCATGGTTTATTTTCCTGTCATCAGGCTGGAATGACACAGCTTCGCAGGCTTATTGTTGTTTTTTGTAGCTGTTGTTATATTAATTTATCATTTTGAGCAGGAGGATTCGTTAGGAAAAAAATTTAAAATACACCTACTACGAAGAAGAGCAACATTATAAAATGAAAAGGCATGCTTTTATATTGAATGTCGAAGATGTGCTCATCCACATAATTTGTGTGGCTCCTTGACATTCAGAGTTTCATTTTATGAGGTATTGGCAAAACAACAAAGCTATTGTTTTTCAGGGAACTGTAATAACCCATTATACCTTGTGATAAAGCCTGGTTCATTGGTCCGTTGGATAGGAACGCGTTCTCACCACAAACTAACCGCTCAAGGGTTCATTTAAAAGCGTGCCGAGACCACTGCTTGTTTGGTCTGATTTTGGTGCTCAAACGAACTGCACCAAGAGGGTAAACAAACTCTAGTGCGATTCAACCGAACTAAATGAGGCAGGTGTGAAAGCACCCTAAATGGCCTCAAGTCAAACAGATAAACTACTCACAGTAAAAAGAAATTTTATAAAGAAAGAGTTGTCAAGTTTTGTGATGGTGAAGTTGAAGTCATGCAACCATGGTGTAGTTCATTTATTGCCTATGTTTGGCTTTTTACTTCCAGTGATTGTATGTAGGTTTCAAAATTCATAGAAGGTGTGCAATTGTGAACAATGATAAGCTTTTGTTAGTCACAGAGCTTATTTTCTGCAATAACCCGGAAGTCAGTGGAAAAATCGCATTGAGGAAACCAAGGTGATGTGAACTTCCGAACTGGCCTACAAAAAGATGTCATCACTGCAGTGCTACATTTAATGTTCTATCAATTGAAATTAAATTGTGTCCATCACATCACATTGAATTTATGATCCTGCGATAAGGATTTTGCACCAAAGACTCTGTATTTGTCTTTATCTCATGCAAGCACTGTCAACATGAAAAACTTGAGGTGTTCATGCTCACACGCGATGGTCGTATGACAAACCACCTTGAAACCTTCGCAATGACTCATAAATGTTTCTGATGCAACATTGGGTATAGCATTACATACTTTACAATTACCTCTATTGTTCTGTATTTTGCCTCATAATTTCGTGTATTCAAATATTTGTGTAAACATGTCTCACACGTTTTTGTATTGTACATCAATAAAAGTGTGTATATTGTAAACAGGTTTCCTTTAGGCAACCATTTCCACAAGTTGTGGGTAAGAATGTGTGGGAACACAGCCATGTGCCACTAGTTTCACTTAGTCAGATAGCGAGCGTCTTCTCATATCTGGAATTCAGCTGTGTGTTTATATGATATATGAAGTGTGCCAACTTCAGCATCCTCCTTACTTAAATAGAAGCACATGATTAACAGTTATGAACACAACATGCACAAACATGTTATGAGGATAAAACATGTTTAGAGCAAAAAAAGAAAATGAAAACCCCAACTGCGTTTTAAACCAACAGGAAAAGTCTGGTGATCACAACAACACCTGCTTGTGGTGACATGCTGTGGTATATGTTGTTGTTGTTTAGTGTTACTGCCAGCAACTAAAATTATTTCTCAATCACAATTTATAAATTAATACATTTTTTAATTTATAAATTAATAAATTGTGATAATGTAACACTGGGGACGTCAATTAAAACAAATCAACCTACTTTCTTTCTAATGGAGTCTGTATTTGCATCATCTCCACCTAGTTTCCTTTGTCTTTTTTTGCAATGTTTCTCATACGCTAGATCAACTACATCCTTGACCACATGGCTCTTGGTGCACTTTAACCTACTTTTCTGCATAGACTTTTTTTTCTGTGTGGGGACTAAAGTAGAATGAGAAGCTTGAAAGGAACATGTTTGGACAGTTGTTGCAGTTTTATGTGAATCATTGTGTTACATTTTATGCCAATCTTCTAACATCCTTCAGTTTTTTCTCATAATGGTTTGCCATGTGTTTGTAGGCCACAATAGTTCCTTCTTTTTGCGATGTAAAATTAAACCTTTCTTCCTCCTACGACCAGCAGATGGCGCCAAAATAACATCATATCCGAGAAATTGGCTTAAAACACATTTAACCTTTAGAAACTCTATTAGAAAACAGAACTGGCTTGAGCTGTTACACATACAGTTGGCCTATGTTTGTGCTAAAGTTAAGTAGTGAATATGACAAGTCAACAGAGTTCTTACAAAAGCTATAGAAAAGCTTTAGAGAAGAATTGTATTACTTTAGAAAGTCTAAGGCTAAATTAAGATTTTCAAGACATTAAAACACATTAAGACACAACTGGCAGCCTTATTCCTTAGCTTAAAATGTGTTGCACCAGAAAACTTTTGAGGGTGTTGAAGAGAAAGCACAATATCATAAAATGTTTGATCAAAATAACTGAGGAAAAACCTGCAAATGTACAGCCAAAGACTTTTAGAGGTGGAAAAACATTTCAATGAAGAGTATAAGATAAACATAAGACAAGCACGGCTTTCATGTTGGGGCATCTTGCTGAATGCCACTCTTGACCAAGAAGAACATAAAACGCTGACGTGAACATGCTAAAATTCATTTGGATAGACCTGTGGAGTTCTAGAAGAATGTTTTATGGAGTGATGTGACCAAACTGGAACTTTTTGGACCCATGAATCAACAGAATATCTGGTGCAAAAAAGGCAAATCTTATAAGCAGAAGAACACCAATCTCCATTGTCTAACATTGAGGTGAACCAGTCCTGTTATTGGGGTGTTTTACTGTTACAGGAAATGGAAATCATGACTTTATGAAGGACATCATTGATTCTTTGAAGTATCAGGCCATTTTGGAAAGAACTGATGCATTTGGTGCAAAGATTGAAGCTGATGACTTTCCTGCAGGATAATCATCCCAAAGTAAACATCTAAATCTACTTATGCTTGGTTCAGGGATCAGTCATAAAATGTTCTTGAATGGCCTGTTCAGTCTCCAGTTTTAATTCTCATTGAAAATATTTGGTTGAATTTAAAGAAAGCAGTGGCAAAGTAAAAAACAGAAAAAAAAAGAAACAAAAAATCAGTGACCTAAAAGCATTTTTAGGGGAGGAATGGGCCAAGATTGTAGTAGATAAGTGACTGAAGCTCATAAGCACTTCCAAACAGTGTTTATTGGCGTTTATTAAAAGATTCTACACCATATTTGACTATTGGGGGTTAAATAATTTTGAACTTGTACTCAGAATTACTCTAATGTGTGTAATAAACTTTCTCTAATAGTGAACTTATGTCTGTTTTTACAAAATGTTGTTCTCTGCAGCAAAATGTCTTGCAGATCAAGAGGATTAGATCATTTCGATTGCAGCATGTTTATTGGAAATTCATATCTACAAAATAAATTCGTATTTTCTTAACAGATAATTATGCAAGATGTACTACACATACTGTAAAAGACAAAGCTATGAGACAGTAGCTAAACAGTAATTTGAAGGGTGTGAATGATTACCATATCTATGATAGTATTTACAAGGTACTTTAAAGATTACCATCGTGTTTCAATGATAACCTGATATAACGAAATCGTAAAAACATAATCACTGCTGTAGTGTTTTCGTGTACTATGAATGTTTAGATCATAGGTTTAGATACGTTAGCTGTAATTATCTTTACCTGTACTTCACAAGCTGACGTCGTACATGCAGAACTTAAAAACTTTACCGCTGCCAAACGACACGACACATTTGCAGTTTGTTTGAATGGATTGTAAAGAAAAAATCTCTTCACACCGCGCTATTTTTGCTCTCTGTCTTCTAAAGATTCTCTTCACATTTTCAGCTGTGGTAAAACCGCGCCAAACGATTCGGCGCGCTGTGCGCATGTCCGAGAAGGCTTGACAACTTGCTCAACACCGACCTCACGATGGCGCCACGACATCAACACTTTCCTGCAGGAGGTGGGTCGTAAACAGGACAAGCAGTAACAGCAGAGATCTGAAATGTGATATCTATTCTATTAAAAACAATATTTGACTAATTTATTGGAATGTGTTCTTTATTAAATGTAATAAAACATGTCAGTTAACAAAATGTGCAACACGTTCATCCTGTTTGCGTTGAGCATCTCGTCTCCCCAACCCCTCCACCCACAGGACTTTCGAAAAGCTTTTGCGTCTCTGCATGTGCTGCTGAACTGACCTTCAAGACGTCAAGACATTTGTGAGACTGTGGTGAGGCAAGATGTTTATCTCTCTGCAGATGAACGGTTGTGAGGTTGCAGCCTATTCATAATTTGCAGAAAAAATGTTCTGTATGCAGTATGTGGTTTTACAGATAAACAACATAGAAAAGCACTGCAGAAATACTTAATAGTTTATATATTTTGCAAGTGGCCTAGTTCACATTCATGCTGATTTCACCAAGCAACACTTTTTTTCTTTTCTTTTTTTTGTTGTTGCTTTGAATGATTTGTTTGTGATTACACTAGGGTATTATCTGCAACACTATCAGTGATGTTCACACACTAAGATGCTTAACACGGAATCTGAAACGTTTGTATTTCTTTCAGTAAATGAAGGAGGACGTTTAATAAATGATTCAATTCAATTCAAGTTTATTTGTATAGCGCTTTTCACGATACAAATCGTTGCAAAGCAGCTTTACAGAAAATGTTCCTACAATATATTTAATAGTAGTGTACTAGCGGTGACTATGTCAAGTTGGTGTACATATTTCGAAGTAATTATGTAAAGATGACATGACATGAACAGTTAAGATTTTAAGTTCTGCTCTCTCAGAAAAAAGGTACAAAGCAATTCACTGTGGCGGTACAATGTACTCTTACCCTTGAATGCTACGTATATATTATTGCTTCAAATATTAGTGACATTTTTCTCTTTAAGGTTTTTTTTTTGACAAAAATTGTTGTAAACAACACAGACTTGTGAAGTGTGCATTCGACATAACCTTATTTAATTGGTTAGTGTTTGAAACACGTCAAAACATCTTTAACCCCCTACAAGCAAACTTTGCTCCTCTTAAACATCTGCACGTAAATGCTATTCACTTACTAACACCTCCCACTGTTTCCTGTCACTAAGAAGTGGAACTAAAAAAAAAGGTACCTCACAGAAAAAAAAACGTTACAGTGCCATTACACATTTCGACAGAGCACTTCTCTTAAATTCGCCTTTATATTTTGGAAAAATGCAACCAAACATCACAGACAACTGCAGCACATCTCATTTCAGATATCCACTTTTCACTTCCACCTACAGCATTGTGCTGCTCTTCGGTCTTCCTTTGAACTCTTTGTCTCTGTGGATACTGGTTTGTCGGAATGGCTTGAAGAAATCTGTTCCGGTGATCTACATGGCCAACCTGGCCTTATCGGACCTATTTTTCACGCTTTCCCTGCCCTTTCGGATTATCTACTTCGCAACAGGTGAATGGAAGCTGGGAAACATTCTGTGTATGATTCCAGGGACCCTCTTTGCTGTCAACATCTACTCCAGCTCCTTGTTCATTACGCTCATCAGCGTGGACCGGATGCTGGCCGTGGTGTATCCACTCAGATCTCGACAATTGCGGACAGTACCGATGGCCTCTGTGTTTTGTGTGATTGTGTGGGTGATCATCATTGGAGTGGCAGTGCCAACAGCCTTAAACCACCCTGAAAATGTGGACACAAGCTGTAACGTGACACGTTGTTTTGAGAAATACTCAGATAAAAACTGGAAGAACGGTTTCACAATCCTCTGCTTTCTGACTTTCTTTGGTATTTTAATACCTTTCTTCATCATTCTGGGCTGTACGGTGGCAGTTGTGCGGCAGCTGAAAGGCTACAGCATGGCGACTTCCTCGTGCAACACCGAGCTGAGCAAAAGCAAGATCGTGAAGCTCTTTCTGTCCAACTTGCTCATCTATGCCATTTGTTTTATCCCCTTTCACATTGCTTTTATTCTCTTTGGCTTGAACAAACTTGGTATTTTGCATGGAGAAAAAACTCTTGAAGCTTACTTTAACCTACACACTGTTACCATGTGCATGGCCAGCACAAACAGCTGTCTGGACCCCTTGATCTACTATTTCAGCACAAAGACTATTCAAGGCAGAGCCAGATGTGATTCGTCATCCAAAACCGTCGGTCTCGGCCTGGTCCAGAGCATGAGTTGGAATGGATAGTAATGCACCATCCATCTTTATTGCTTATTATTGAGGTAAACAAGCTCTTTGTCTGAGAGGAAATGGTTATATAAAAACCACCAAGGCTCAAACCAGAAGCTGACTCACGCAAGAGATGGTTACACGTCTCTGCTCGTGTGTATCGCGTGAAAAGTTTGCAGCTCTGTTTACCTCGCTCTGACGTCCTAATGCGGGTGAAAAGGGAAGACGACACCGAACGTTGAGCTGAGGTCGTTCATGACCTGCCAATGTGACATGCTTTGTTCTGCAAAACTTGCATTGTTGCAGATCATTAACTAAGCTGTTTATATTTGCTGAGAACCAAGGGCGGTAGCTACTGTACAAATTTTGGCCCCTCTGGTTGTATATTGCTATGTTTTGCCGCATTTCTACCAGCATTACATTTTCTCAGTTTTTGTGTCATACATCTAAACTTATACTTTTGTGTCACGCATTATGTTTGTAGAAATAAACCATACTTCTGCAAGTTTAATCCACCACTTTTATCTTCTCTGATAAAAGATTTGCATTATGATGATTCATTTCATGTCAAATAGGGTGTGAAAAACTAAAAAACGGTTCACACGGTTGCATGAAGCTCACAGGCTGGCATAAGGAAGTGAAAGTTTCAAGTCAACAGCGTTCAAGTCCACACCCTCTCCTGTTGTTTAACACGAGGGATCTTTTTTGTGATGTGGTTTGTGGGCCAAGTGTGCTGAAAGGTCACGTGTATGCACTTACTTCTCTGTAATGGTCAACAGCGCGAGAGGTAGGATTTTAGCAGTTTATTGATGGATTTTACAAGCAATTCTTATTTACAAAGCAGCAGAATAGAGTGCATCAATTTAAACGCCTCATTTATTCCAGAAAAAAAACAGTTGTTGCTACACAAGTATGTGGAAGAGGAACAAATGGTACAATTAGAAAAAGTGCAAGCGATATGAAATGATTTCACCATTATTCATGGAAGGACCGTACATATTAAAAAAAAAAAAAAAAAAAAAGAAAGAATCGGAACAGCAAAGAAAAGATTTCTGCACATCTGTGCAGAAAATTCAGCTTTATCTTAAAGAACGCCCTGTTCTTATCAGTATACGCGTACTGCATTTAGAGATAATGAAACATTTCAAACCAACATCCGGTGGCTAGTTTTTCACATTTTTCTACAAACTTTATTCACGTGTATACGAAAGAGCATTTGAACATGATAAACTGCTCAGACAACCAACATTACTACAAACACACAGATGTCAAGTTAGGAAATCCAAGATAAGAAAACTTATATTGCTTATATCACGTTCAAAAACTCACCCTATGACTTAAATAACAGGCTTAAAGTCATACATTTCTAAAATATGAGGTATACATCTTTTGGCATTGAAGACAATTTTCTAATACTGGATTTCGCAGCGAACACGGAAAGAAATGAACAACACTGATAAACGAATGAAACCCCACCACAAAAACCATCAGTCTACATAAACCGAGGCTTTACAGAGAAGAAAAAAAAAAAAAAACAACGCAAATCACTCATCAGTGCATGCCAGACGTCGGAGACTAATCTCCCAGTTATATTTGAGGAAACTTCCCCACTAAAAATAAAATAAATACATTAATAACCTGAGAGTGAAATAAAACTAACAAACCAGATGATGTGCTTTAGAATATGCAAATTAAATTCTAATTCAGACAAAGACGAAAAAAAAAAAAAAAAAAACACTACATACAAGAATGAAAAAAAATAATTAGTTTATCCTTGGAAAAAACAATTTACCAACAAACACAAATATGGCATTATCTAACATTATGTACAGGTTTATCATGCTGATAAAGTGCTGTTAAGCTGGACAGATGGGGAAGGGTCGGTTTGGGTTTTGCTCAGTAGAGTTGAGAAGGGGGGAAGAGAAACTACAGCAGGAGTCGGTCGCAAATCTTTGTCTCCACCACAAATGTGTTCTCGAAGTGCCTGATGCTGTGGCAGTTTCTGGTCTCCCTTTTATCAACGCCTGAGGAAGAAACAGATTTGAGTCGGGTTAAACAAGGATGCTCATGTTGATATAGCATTGTGTTTAGTTGCATATTTTTGTGCTGCAAGTTTTACAAGTTTGACCAAATATGCATTTATTTAATCAAAAAATGCAGTAAAATTTGTAATATTGAGAGACAGTATTGTGATGTAAAACATCGTTTTTTTTTTTTTATTTGAATAGATTTTAAAATGCAATTTATTCCTGTGATGTAAAGCTGAATTTTCAGCATCATTAGTCCAATCATTCTAATATGCTTATTTGGAAACATTTTCATTGTTATTAATGTTCAAAACAGTTGTGCTGCTTAATATATTTGTGGAAACTGTGATACTTTTAATATTAAGATTATTTGATGTATTGAACATTCTAAAGAACAGCATTTATTTAAAAAGGACTCAAAAAAAACACTTGTAACATCATAATATGTCTTCATAATGTCATTTGTGACCCTGGACCTCAGAACCAGATTTTAACACCAAAAATCATTAGTAAAATCCATGAAAGTATTTTGTACATTTCCTACCGTAAATATAGCAAAACTTAATTTTTATAAGTAATATGTATTGCTAAGAATTTCACTTGGACAACGTTAAAGGCAATTTTCTCAATATTTAGATTTTTTCCACCCTCAGATTCCAGATTTTCAAATAGTTCAGCCAAATATTGTCCTATCAAAGGAAAGCTTATTAAGTTTTGTGGTCCGTGTTCACATCAATTTAAAGCGCTCTTTTGTTAAATGAAATAAAATGGACCTCAGACCTTTGAATGGTAGTGTACTCTCTCCATAGAATTTAAATAACTTAATGACAAAGTATCTTTCCACTACTAACTATTCCCAAAGGACTAGTAGACTACCCATAATCCTGAACAGAGATCTACCAAATCAAAGAAATATTTTATGGAAATGAGAATAATGTTGAATCCATGCGTTACATCATAATTACTTATTTTTGCGCTGCCTGTTTCAGGAAGTATTTTACACTACCGTTTAAAAGTTTGTGGTCAGTAAAATGAATTAGACTTCTCTTATGCTGCCCAAGTCAGCATTTAATTAATAAAAAAACAGTAATACAGTAATATTATAAAATATTATTATGATTTAAAATACCAGTTTGCCATTTTAACATTTTAAAATGTAATTTATTCCTGTGATGCAAAGCTTCAGTCTCCAGTGTCACATGATTCTCCAGAAATCATTCTAATATGCTGAAACATTTTTATTAATGTTGAAATACTGCTTGTGGAAACATTTGATAGAAAATTATTTGATGAATAGACAGTTCTAAAGAACAGCATTTATTTAAAATGAAATTATTTGTAACATGTCTTTACTGCCATTTTTGACAATTTAATGCATCCATGTTGAATAAATGTTGGGTTTTTTTTAACAAATAAATTGCTATAAACAGAAAATTAAGGCATGATTCATCTCAGAGCTGACAGTTTAGGTCATCTTGAAGTGAAAAATAAATTGAGAAGTAGAACTTGGTGGTGGTCACACTCTTGGTGTGGCACAAATGTCGCAAGTCAAGTTCAATTTCCTGTGGCTACCCAGACACCATCTGCGCACGGATGAGTGAGAGGAAGTCCTTAAGGAGCCAAACTATTGCTCCCACACATCATCCCTACCCACACCTCAGCCTCTGCATCACAGCACAGAGAGATGCCCTCTGATCCAAACGACAACACCCACCGTGCATCAGTGCCTGACGTGCATCACATCCCCCTCTGTGTGGTTTCCTAACTGGAGACGGTCTGTGTACTCTACAATCGTGAGTCACGCTACACACCTACGCGCGCACGCATTAATCAGGACGAAGATCAATGTCAGCGTGCTACACGCACCAGACTGAAAGTACGCAGCACATGATCGACCCGAATGCAATATTTAACAGACTACAGCACACTGACTCATAAAAGAGGAAGACATTGCTGTGCTATAAGCAACAGTTAAAACGATTTTCGCAAGAAAACTGGGTGGATAGAAATGTGGTTCGGAAAAAAACAAACGCATACAACAGGAACTAAATGCTGGCAGAAAACCACAGATACATCTGTGTGTGTGTGTGTGTGTGTGTGTGTGTGTGTGCAGCTTCCAGTAACAAATAAAGTGTGAAATGTGATGGACAAGATTAAAAACGGTCTACAAATTGTTATATACCGTTACAATTTAATGTAACTGATTTCTGTTTGAATATATTTTTACATGGAATTTATTCCTGTCATACAAAGCTGCATTTTGGTTTACATGATCCTTCAGAAATGAGTCTAATATGCCGTTTTGCTGCTCAAGAAACATTTCATCTTCAAAGTAGAAAACAGTTGTGCTGCTTAATACTCTTGTGAAAACAAGAATTCAAATATTCAGCAAGGATGTTTTAAACTGAGTAATATGTGACAGTAAAGACATGATTTAAAATGAAAGATTTCAAATAAATGCTGTTCTTTAAATTTCTAATTCATCAAAGAATCTGAAAAAAGTATCAGCTGTCAGCCTAAACATTACAAATCTTTCTCTTTAGTCTTTACAAATTTATTTAAATATTCATTATTTATTTCAATATTCAACTTACGTCTTTGGCTACTACGGCGTCTCAGTCTGTAGGTTTCTTTTCCGTAACAGAGTCGGTGGATGAAGGGTCCCAGCTGACGCATGTTCCTAATGCGGCCTGTCACCACCATCTCTTCCTGAATGATGTAGCTCTGGGGCAAATATGTCCCCCGCTGCCAAAACACAAATGCATACAGTCACATGGGGCTACGGGCTTCAGTCCATCAACACTGACACACTGGTTATGACGAATCAAACAGATTCGAAATCTGTGTCGCCTCAGCTAGAGAAGTGACAAATTCCTTTTAGGGTTTGCATTCATTCATTTTTTCCTTGATTTATTATTACTTTAATCAATTAAAAGTACTAAGATAATGATAATAGTAATAATAATAATAATAATAATAATAATAATAAATAAATAAATAAATTCTATATTAAATGTAATACTTATATACAGGGTGCATTTTGCACTTGGGGGGGGGGGGGGGGCTTTGGAGCGAACCCGCTCCAAACACCCGATCTAAATCAAATGATTTGTGATACATGCTTTGAATTCCTGTTCTGAATCAAATGATTTGTGATACGCGCTTTGAATTCCTGTTCTGAATCAAATGATTTGCAATACGCGCTTTGAATTCCTGTTCTGAATCGAATGATTTGCGATACGTGCTTTGAATTCCTGTTCTGAATCAAATGATTCACGATACACGCTTTGAATTCCTGTTCTGAATCAAATGATTTGCGATACGCGATCCGATTGGAGCGCTTCGAAACAGTGAATCATATTAAGTATTAAGATCATGTTCCATTAAGTAATTAGTAAATTTAGTACATTTTTGATTAGTAATATGCATTGCGAAGAACTTCAGTTAGACAACTTTAAAGGCGATTTTTTTGCACACTCAGATTCCAGATTTTCAAATAGTTGTATCTCGAACAAATAAGGTCCAATCCTAACAAACCATACACCAATCCAAAGCTTATTTATCAGCTTTCAGATGATGTATAAATTTCAATTTCAAAAAACTTGACCCAGGGTCAGATAAACTCAAATCTTTTTAAGTAAGTTTCCCATGACTTTATCATTATCCTAAAACTTTTGCTTCATGACCATGGGAATACTTTTTTATTTTAAAAAGAACAGTTGATTTCTGAAGGTACAGTTCTACCTTCATTCATGAAGTACTTCAAAGTTTCTCATTTCAGAAGTAAAGGCAGCACATCAAACATGTGACTCACGGACTGAGACCTTTTGTTTGTGTGTTACATAAAACTTTATGCAATCTGTTACCTTGACATTGACAAGCAGCTCCCACAGGTTCCTGGGCGGCATGACGATTGTCGTGTTGAGCTCAATAACGTAGCACTTATCCAACGCAATGTCGTAGTAAGCTGTGAGTCCCTGTGTTAACGAGAAAGGACAACACCTCCGTTAATAACGACTCAAGAATCAAGTTTAAAATACTTTTTCTCAGCAAGGATGCACTAAATTGATCAAAAGTGACAGTAGCAAGATTTATAATGTTGCTAAAGACTGAACTGAATTCTCTATGTAAAATTCCATCATGTTTCTATAGAAATATTAAGAAACAAGAGCTTTAACATTGATAATAAGAAAAGACACTGAAGACCGGAGTAATGATGTTGAAAATTCAGCTATTGGTTACTATTGGTTAACTGAATGAAGCTGGAAGAACAAAATGTTCTGCTTTTTACCAGACTGCCATTTTCATAGATTTATAGCTTCTGAGAACTTGGCTTTCACAGAAACATTTGCATGTACTCCTGTGCCTGGCACATTGCGCTGCATATTAAACAATGATTTCAGCAGACAAAAGGTTTCCTTAGAGATGGTTCACAGTCCATCTGGGGGAGCCGTGATGACTAACACCATCTTTTGTACAGCCAGAGAACTAGAAGAAACTGTACCAGAGCTAAATGGGCAGAACTTTACTTCTTCAAGTGCTTCTAGGAAAGATCCTCACCCTGTGGAAGTCGTGAATGATATCAGCCGGGTCACTGCTTCCAAAATCTGGCACGGGCACGCTGATTTGCTCGTAGTTGTCATCCAGGTAGATGCCGACGTTCTCCTCTAGCTCCTGCCGCCCGAGTAACGGGGCGAACAGGGGGTCCTCGTAAATCATCCGACAGTGGAACAAGCTGTCCTCTGGGATCTGGAGAAAGAAAGCAGAGCGCTTCAACACAGGGCACTTTGTGAAGGGAAGATTAGGTGAAAGATCCAGCAAGGTGTTGCTATGGCAATCGCTATGGCAATGAACTTTAATAGGCTTGTTCGTGAATAAAAGATGATGAACAGATCCAATGATGTCTAACGTCTTACCTGGGGGCTGAAGTAGTATCGGTACAGACATACAGATGCCATGATCAAGCCTGACAGGAAGATCACTAAGCCGAGCACGACGCACCAAAGGCCACTGAAGGGAGACTTCTTAGATCTTACCGGAAGCACCAACTCATCCTGCTGGGAGATACAAAACAACTTCAATTAATTTTATGAATTCAACAGTTTCATTGACTGGGTTGATTCACCCACTGAGTCCATTCAAAAATGAAAAAAGCTCAAAAGATGATATTTTAAAGAAAGTTTGGGTCCCTTTGTCTTACTATGGAATATCTTCTTATGTGCTCCACAGAAGAAAAGACTTGCATGAATTTTCATTTTCCCTTTTAATATCAAAATTGAGCATTGGTAACACAGAGACTGGCACCATTCATACTGCAAAAAATTACGTTCTTATTCAGTATTTTTGTCTTGTTTTCCAGTCCAAATATCTAAACATTCTTAATTTAAGATGCATTTACTGTGATTATTTTTCTTAACCCACTGATAAATATATTTTTCTTGTTTTGAGCATGAATTTTGACACATTTCCTAGAAACCAACACTTAATATCTGATCATTTTCCTTCTTGAGTAAATATATCTTGATTTAATCATTTTTAGTTTTCTGTAATGGAAAAAACAACACAAAAATACTAAGAAATGTATACCCCATTGACATATTTGTACCTTTTTATCACAAACTCACTTAATTTTAATAATTATTTATTAAAATCTTTTAAGTATAAACTTATTATCAACAGTTGATTGAGTACAGCTTGGTTTAAGAAATTTTAGATATTAGTAATGAAAAACAAGACAAAACCACTAAAGCATAAACTCACTTTATTTTAATACATTTTTTTCAGAAAACAAGATTTAAAATCTTTTAAGCATAAACTAAGTAGATTGAGTACAGCTTGATATAAGAATTTTTAGATGTTAGTAATAAAAAACCACCACTAAGAAAATTCTTACCGCACTGAACAAACTTAATTTCAATACATTTAAAAAAAAAAAAACAAGACTTGAAATCTTAACAAGCCCCTTTCCTTCTCTTGATTCAAGGACTTATGGATATTCCTAATAGGAAACAAGACAAAAATACTTAGCAAGAAAATAATTTTTTTGCAGTGCATTACTTTCAGCACCCAACTGCGCCAAGAAATTAGTCACGGCAGCGTCTCAAGACGTCAGGTGGCGTGAGCAATCCATCCGCCTCCAGTCTCTCAGAGACGCTGGTGCCGAGGACACCAGCTCGGATCAGCCCACGCAGGCTCTGGATCATCGTGAATCAAACAGACTTGCTGACAGAGCTACTATCTCCGCCTGGCAGAATGATATTTTTAGGCATGTACTGTACTTCCACGCTCCTTATTTGTACAGGAGTTCCTATCTACGTAGGGAGGACACACAGTAGCAGCGGGTAGGAGACAGTGTGTGGGTACCAGGCTGAAAATAACAGCACTAGTATCAGAGTAGATGAATCCACGTCATTTTCACTCTAGTAGAGAAAATGAATGCAGGCACATGAGGTCGAATTGAAAAGGGTGACGCAGAGGAGCCCACAAATGTCCTGCTTTATAATGCTTTTAGATTTCTTTTACTCCAGCTGAATTCTAATGAATGGATTTGATTTGGCTTTACAGTTAAATGCACATTAACCACTTCCAGTGACTCTAAACTCTCATGCATTCTCAGAAATGAGAAAATGATTAAATCTGCTGTCAGCATCATAGAGCCGATTATAACACTCAGGCAAAAAGACGGATGTCAGGCATCCATTTTGTCAAGGCAAAGATCCAATTTCACCCCGTCTGGCAGGATCAAGCGTGTGCCTGTTCGGCTTGGAGCGGGTACGGAGTGTTCCAAGCACATCAAAACAAAAGGATGCAGTCATCTGCACTGTTACAGCTCCAGTCAAGTGGTGATAAAAGGTTTTGCAGTTGAATAACTACTTGCATGGGAACAAAAGCGTCCATGAAAAGGACACACATGCACACACACCAATGCAGCTCAAGCCGATTTGTTCAGCACTAATCTGCAGTGGTGGCTATGCGCTGAGGGATGATGTAATGTCATCCTGCTGTGAATCTTAACACTGGCTCGCATCTATCAGCTGTGAACCAATGCAGAACTGCAGGTGTAAGCCTGCTAAAAGTGAATAATGCTTTAATATTAATATATTCATAAAAGTCTGGGGTTGTTTAGTTAAGACTTTAGGCACCTGATACTTATCAGTCTATAATAATAAAACAAAGATAGAAACTAATGCATTCTTGGAAGTAAGAAAATTGTTAAAAATCATTTTTCAGTTTTTTTCTCAGACAAATAAATGCATGTTTTCCTGTGCATCTCAATATTGCCTCACATCTATTAAGTGCAATTCATTTTTACACTATTTAAAAGGTGAATAATAATACTAATATGTAATAATAATAATAATAATAATAATAATAATAATAATAATAATTCTAATTATTATTTTTATTAAACAAAATTAATAAATGTAATAAATGTATACATATTATATTATGTACACATTCCAGTTAGAGACATAATGGAACTATTAAAGTTAAATTATTAAAATGCAATGTTATTTTTTTTCTTAAGCATAAGAGAAGCATGAATATAAATTCAAATTAAACATATATATACACATTTTGTTTTTGCATTTTTATGCCTGGAGGAACATGACAAAACAAAGACAAAGGATGGTTTCACAGCAGACAATAAAACAATAGACAATAATGGGTATTTAAATAGGAAGCTGTAACTCACGTGAGAGTATGGCATGTGAATTTCCTCTTTGTCTCCATCGTTCTCCTTTTCCGGCTTCTGTGCAGTTACTTGCTGAAAAGATATCTTCACCATTTTTGACGCTTCTTTCTAGTGTTCTGCGGTTAGGACGTCCAGCAGTGATTCTACCACCAAGGACGGTTCTGAGCGGTGAATGAACTGCTCGACAGAGGGCGAACTTAAAGAGGATTCCCTCGCTTCCGGCTCACTTCAAAGTAAGAGTCCACCAATCGCCATCTATTTTCTAAAATTAGTATCACTTACAATTTTCTCAATAAAAAAGGCCTTGTCTGTTAACCCGTTCAGATCTGAATCATGTTCCAAGGGGCAAAAATTACAATGTTTTATTTTTACTCTAAATGCAACCATAAATAATAATGATATGGGGAGAAAAATCAGTTTGACATTTTAAAACACACATTGAGTGTCCAACCATTTATATCCAGCCATTCTTTTAAGATTTTAATTCCCATTATTTTTTTTATTAATTTGACTGAAATCACATTTTGCAATTTTTAAATTTAGCCTGCAGAATTTTAGCATGGCTTAAAAAAGCCTGTTTTGCTTACAATGCAAAAGACCAAAAAAAAAAAAACAAACAACCCACACCAGAAAACCATCCTGCCTAATAGTAAATATTCAAATTATGATATTTTGCATTATTACACATTCATGTAATAATCTTAATGTGCCAAGTTAATTTGTCAAATTAATAACCTTGAATGATATCAAAAGATTATCTCGCCATGAATGTGATTGTACAATAACAGGAAAAATTAACATTTTATAACAGATTTTAAATATTTTTTAAATGAAAGTAATACTTGGAATGAAAAATATCCTCATCTCCGCCTGTTACCGTCTTGGACTTTTATTGTGGAATTTTTCCCACAAATGGATGTGCATTCCGGTTCTATTTTAGCCGTTTACGGTGCTCTACTACGCGTTCTGATTTGCATCAGACTGCCGGAAGTCAATAAATAACTCGAGACTGATTAATGCTTTTTATGGCTCTGATGCAGGATATAATTTATAGATTATAACCCACAAACAGTGCAAGTGAACCGTAATCAAGTATTTTCAGGTTATGAAACAGAAAATAATTTAATTAATGTTTTATCATAGCACTCTATAGACTGAACTAATAGACTGATTTAATGACATTAAACGAAATTCTGCTGAGGCTTTACTGAGGCTTTTTTTTTTTTTACTTAAATGAAATAGACAAATTGTAAATATGGCAACCAATATATGAAATGTATTTAATAAAATACATTTAATAAATGTGAGAGAAAAAAAATCACTAATCAATGCTATTCGTTATTTGACGTAACAGCCTTTATGAATGTAAATAGGATTTTTTAGGCTACTTAAATATAACTTCAATGTCTAGTTTGGTTTTCAGTGCATAAATGTTAAATTTCAACACTAGGCTACAATATGCGTTTTCATATGTTTTGCGTTACATTCATATGTAACTTCATAGACGGCCACATAATAAATCACTAATGATGTCCCACATACACTGGTAAAGTAGGACGCGCCGCAGAAATTAGATCAACTCCCCACCGAGGGAAATGATGCCGTGAGTGTGAACTAAATTCCAGTAGAGGGCGCACTTTTGTTCTGTTCAAGAAGAAAGAATTGCGTTCTGTAATTGTCATATTGGGGGGAAATTATTATACTATTATATAATGCATTAAAAAAAAAAAAACACCAGCCTCTGACTACTACAGTCATTCAGATTATGCAATTTATCTGATTTTTATCCACGTAGTAAAATGGAGAGTCCAGACAAGCAATTGGAAGTCTGTTTATCCTCAACAGGTGACAGAAGTTTCTTGAGAGGAATGCTTTTAAAAAAAGGCTTTGTTCATGATAAGTATCATCGGTATAAATGAAGTTTACACTTTGTCTTCACAGTTTTAAAATCACTTCCCATTCCACGTCTCTAAGTATCTTTTTGAAGAGTTTAATTCTGACTATAGTTTGTTGGATTTGTAAGTAAAAATGTATGAAAAAATTGGTTCCATGTTCAAACATGTAGTGAGATCAAAGTGATGTGTTCATGACTACTCTGGAATTAATTAGAAGAAAAGTAAGCTGAAAAACTATAACATGCAATTTGAATTTTCACCACTTCGTTCTAAGTTTAATGACAGGATATTGTTTTTCTCTGAATAACTTATTTTAACTTATTAACTTATATACAGTATGATATTGTCTATCTATCTAACACTACCATTAAAAAGTTTATGAACAGTAAAGTCATTTATTGCATTTATTTGATCCAAAGTACAGCAAAAACAGTACAATTTTGAAATATATTTTACTATTTAAAATAACTGTTTTCTATTTGAATATATTTTAAAATATATTATTCTTGTGATTTCAAAGCTGAATTGTCAGTGAGTGGAATTTTGTTCAGGTTTCCTTGATGATTAGAAAGTTCAGAAGAACAGCATTTATCTAAAATAGAAATGTTTTCTAACATTATAAATGTCTTTATCATCATTTTTTATCATCCTTGCTAAATAAAAATATCAATTTCTCAAAGAATACAAAATACATCCCTCAAAAAATACAAAAATAAATTAATTTATTACATATATACACTGACTCCAAGCTTTTGAATGGTATATTGAATGGATTGTTCAACTGTTTTAAATAATATTGATAATAACAACAATAAATGTTTCTTGAACAGCAAATCAGCACATTAGAATGCTTTCTGAAGGTTGTGTGACAACATTTAGCTTAATCACACAAGAATAAATTACATTTTAAAATATATTCAAATAGAAAGCAGTTATTTTAAATAGTAAAATATTTCACAATATTACTGCTTTTGCTGTATTTTGGATCAAATAAATGCAGGCTTGGTGAGCAGAAGAGACCTCTTTCACAAACATTAAAAATCTTTGGACTGCTGCTAGTACTCAGCCTAGTTGAGTTTTATTTACTAAACTGTCTGGTCCATCTACAGGTTCACAGGGCGGGTTGGTTTACAGTGCCCAGACAAAGGCAAGGCTGTTGATTGGTTACCAGTCGGTCCATTCACATGTAAATCAGCCCTCATAAATGTCCCCCTTCAATCGCCCACTTTGCACAGTATATGTAGTGCTTGTTAGCACAGACTTTTGTCTTGAACTGAACCCGCCGACCATCTGCCCCCCATTCAGACGTCCTCTCAGCGGTCTCAAAACTGCAGCAATATGGCCCCTGCGTCCCGCAGCAACAGACACGAGGAGGACTATTACGGAATAAAAGACAGAAAGGTACGCAACGCGTCTTTTTAAATCACACAACCAAGTTTATAGACGTTTTCCACGAGTTAAACGCATTTCTCTCTCCCTCTTCAGACGAGGAAGCCGCTAGTGGAGAAGAAGAGACGCGCCCGCATCAATGAAAGTTTACAGGAGCTGAGGCTACTGCTAGCCGACCCGGATGTAAGTTTATCTAGCGCTTCTCAAAGCATCTGTACCCAGCAGTAACATACAGCGCGCAGAGTGTCTTAACGGCGGTGTTGATTTATTTATTTTTTTAGGCGCAGGTAAAAATGGAGAATGCCGAGGTGTTGGAAATGACCGTGAAGCGCGTGGAAAGTATCCTGCAAAACAAAGCGAAGGGTAAGAAGAGCTGTTATCAAGTTTCACACAGGCCTTCATTTAAAAAAACACCCCGAGTTGTATATATTTGGGTCGTGACGTCACGCCGCTTTTTTCTCCTCCGTAGAAGCTGACAGCGTGAACCGCGAAGCTAACGAGCGGTTCGCCGCGGGCTACATCCAATGTATGCATGAGGTGCACACCTTCGTGTCCAGCTGTCCGGGAATCGACGCGACCATCGCCGCCGACCTGCTAAACCACCTCCTGGAGTGCATGCCACTGAACGACGAGGATCGCTTTCAGGACATCCTGTCAGATCTCATGTCGGACTCTAGTAATTGTGGCACTTGGCCTGGCGAGGCGACGTACGCCGCGTTGTCGCCCGGAGGCAGGAGCGTGGCCAGCAGCGGCTCCTCAGCCTTGTCCCCGGCCCCCTCCACCACCTCCAGCGACGACCTTTGCTCTGACCTGGATGACACGGACACGGAGCACAGCCGAATCTCGGCGGACGCCAGGGATCGAGCGCCAAGCGTGCCAACCATGTATCTCTCCAAATCCATGTGGAGACCTTGGTAGATGTCTCCTGAGATCCCAGTTGATTCACGAACAGTATATTTTTAGTTTAGAGCTATTAAAACATCCAATAGTCCAGGAGCACCTTTATGATAAGACCATGGACAGTTCTACATAGGAATAGGGCAGCTGCAACGTTTTTTTGTCATTTGTCATCGACCTGTGGATACCCCTCAGAAGCTCTTCTTGGTGCAACAATGTGCATTTCAATCCAGTTTCACACAAAAGTTCGTATTTTATTTAATTGTTTTTTGTATAAGCTAAATTAAAACAACACTGTAAGGATAAATAATATTTCTAGGGAATGTCTTCCCATCTCTAATTATTGTAGGCTAGGATGTAAATATTTCAATGTCGTGGCTGTAGATATAGATCTGTGGCATTTAAAAAAAAAGATGTATGATATCATTATGATGAAGTAATTTAGAAAAAAATGCAAATGTCAGATGTAATGACATTTAATGTGTTTTATATGTGATTGTGATTTCAATAAAACATTTTGATTTCCTCACGTTTTCTTATCTTTATGCTAACGCGAATTTGACGAAGAGCAGATGTTATGCCGTTTTTAGGCAGCTGCAGTTGCTTTGATGAAACAGCCAAAGAATTTAACCTACTTTCTCACACCTTCTCCATTATTTCTGAAAGTGTGAATGTCCGCTTTGGGTGTTTTGGCCCCTCAGACGTGTAAAACGTAACACCTCATTGACGGTTAACCACCAGCGCAGACAGTAAGACTAGCACGATAGGTATCGTGTGGTGCTGAAGATCATGTCTACTGTAGACTACGTGTTACGAGTCGAGTCTGTCATCAAAATAGCTCTAGTAACAATAGATTAAATGTCCATGAAAAATTCATTTAAATGACTACCAGAGAGGGGGGTTGACGTCGCCAAATTAAGTAAAAACTTGCCATTTATCATGCAAAACGTATATAGGCCTACATATAAGCTAACTTAAAGTAACTATGGGAACATAACATAGTGCATCTCAAAAAACGCTTGAGTAACCACCAAAAAGTAAGACTAGGCTTCCTACTTTTATATAATTAGCTAATAGTATTTTGTAAGGGACAGACCATAAAACTTGTAACTAACATATTAAGTCCGTCAACTTTGATAACGTTTGACCGACTGATAGCCTACTACTGTGACGACTTTTCAGCCTGAAACATTTACTATAGAAATATCCATGAAAATTAAGTTAATTTAAATGACTTTTCCAGGGGGTGGGCTGGAAAATGAATACTAAAAACTACATAAATAGGCCGTATTGGTACCTATACCGTAATATAAGATATGTCAGAAAATGGTTAAGCAACCACTAAAAAAAGATTACCTGTAAACAATTGGTCTAGCTAACTAATAGTATTTTGTAAGGGACAAACATTAATAGGCACGTAAGTCCATTAACTTCGCACATGGTTTCCGAAACGTTTGACCGACTGATATTGTAACGACTTTTCAGCCTGAGAAAAATGGCATTTACTATGTCTATGAAAAATCAAGTGAATTTAAATGACTTTTCCAGGGGGTGGGATAACCTGAAGTCTAAATAGCCGAACTTTGCATAAAACATACAAAAACGTACAGACGTATGTACCTACTTTGTAACATATATCTCAAAAAAATAGTCAACTGACAAAAAGTAAGATTGCTTGTATATAATTAGCAAAAGGCTAAGAAAAGTTAGCCATAGTTTGTTAAATAGACACTCGCCAAGTCGCTTTCTTCAGGTTAACCTGTAACCTAACCTTTACCTGAGGTTAGATATTGGTCTGTTTCTGTTTGAATCAAACGTTGACCAAAAATAAATATCAGTCGCATTTCATTGCTTTAAATTTGCACAAACTTACCACACATTTTTATTTTTAAGTGATGGTTGACCGTTGATGGTTGAGACCAAACCGCAAATGGCTGTCAGAAAGCTGAGTAATATCAAATGTAAGAAAATCCTACTAGTCTGAGAAGTCCAAACGGATAACCAATAGATTTAAGATCGGTTCTGTCTTAGTTTATATGTTAAATCATCAGTTTTCCATAACCATCCCGCTTGATGTAAATACGTATTAACTCTTTTAAATCCACATACAATGTTCGCAGACTGTTGACAGGTTGTATTACCACTGCTTTCATCAGATCGTGGCCGGATTTTCGGCGTCTGAAGGTTGTCGTCTTGGTAGGAGGCCTGAGGGAACCATTCACACGTTGTACTCAAATTGGCGCAGGTGTGAAAGAGAGGAACTAGCGCGCCTTTCATGTGTGGAAGCACAAACCCCTGTCTGGGTGCGCGGCGAGTAGAGGCTGATCACATGAAGGGAAGTTGTGCGTCGGATGTGCGCTGTATAATAATAAAAAACCGCTGTAACGGTCGTCTGACTTTGAACATATGGCGCAGAAAAAAGGGCCCCTCTGTTCCAACGGTCCATTTGTGCAGTAGTGGGCTGGACTGATGTCTAGTTATCAGCACAACACAATACTTAATTTAGTACACAAAAATAAAACTTATGTTCTCTGATTTACATTTTTTCCATAAAAAAAAATCTATTTATTTGATCAAAAAATGCAAAAAAAAACAGTATTGTAAAACAACTGTTTTCTATGTGAATATATTTAAAAATGCAATTTAATACTGTGATGCAAAGCTGAATGTTCAGCATCATTATCCCAGCCTTCAGAAATCATTCTGATATGCTGATTTATTATTAATGTTGGAAACAGTTGTGCTGCTTAATTTTTTGTTGGAACCTGTGATACGTTTTTCAGGCTTTTTTTAAAAATAAAAAGTTTAAAATAACAGCATTTATTTAAAATATAAACTTTTGTAACAATATAAACTATACCATTTCTGGTCAGTAAATGTTTAGAATACTTTTATTCACCAAGGATGCGTTAAACTGACTAAACTAAAATATATATATTTTTTTTTTTACAATTTTACTGATCCCAAACTTTTTAATAGCAGTGTATACATACATACATACATATATATATATATAGTTCCAGGCAACTTTATTTTATGGCTATTTTCATGGCAAAATCTATGAATTTTAAGAGACAGTATATGAAAAAAAAGAAAATGAGTTGGCAATTTATATAAATTTAATTTTATTGAATTTTATATACATTTTATTTAAAGCAGTATGTTCTAAAAAATATGCTTTATAGACTTTATCTGACAGTCGACTTAAAATAAAATCAAAAATTGTTTCATGTGACTAATTGTACATAGCCGGTGAAAAAATTCTACATGATCAGGACTTTTCCAATTCCAATTCCAATTTCATATAAATCATAATCAGAATACATATAAACATGTTGGAAAATGTAGTGGTAAATTTAAAGTAATGTCTGACTAATTCAAATAATTTTTTGTTTTACAAATAAATGAAATGACATTTTTATGCTGATCTGAATGATTTACCAAAAATAACTCTAACCTCACATACATTGTCCTACATATAACAAGAAGAAAGACACACACAAGAGAATTTCTACAAAATAGACTTTAATTTAAATTCACTTCAGCATTAAGAAACATCGTATATTCACGCGTTTGAAAGTGACAGAACACGAGCACATTTATTCACAACGTGGGCTAAACGTTGTTTCCTCAACTTTAATGTCAAGTTATTAATGTCAACACCACATTAGTGTTTTAGCCATTATCAAAACACAGACCTTTGAACCTGATATTGAAATCTCATTCTGCCCATATGTCTCTAATAAGGTGCTTTGTGCTGTGGAATTATGGTAACTGTGGTCGTACAGCAGGTTTTCACAGGTTTAGGTAGTGACAGTGGGTGAGATCAAGACTTCTGTCTGTGTGGCTTATAAAAGAGAAGAAATTTAACACTGAGGTTCTACATTGCAACAGACCATCAGACAGCCAGTCTAAACAAGACAACAGCACCTAAACTCTTTAGCCCAAAATACTTTTCACATAAATTCACCTAATGCGCTACTAATGCAATGAACTGCATTAAGCTCAACACATTCACTGTCTGAGCAAATAAACTGCAAGTGCTAAAGCAAAGTGATGTGACCAAGTTATCATGGTTTGTGCCAATTACATAGAGCACGTCCCACCTGTCCTAGTTTTAATAAATAACACTTTAGCTCATAAACTACAAGTCCTCAGTGTTAAATTGTGAATTTGAAAGGATATCAGAAACATATCCAACAACACAACTAGCAAACACCAGAAGAACTCTTTCAAGAGCTTATACGCCTATTTAGAAGAAAAAAACATATAAAATAGTTTCTGTACAAAAATTCTAAAGACAAAATAAGTTAAAGACTGTCAAGGAAACACTGAGAAGGAATTATTATTCCTTAACATTGAAATCTAACAGTAATGGTCATTGAACAGCACAGAGTCTGGCTTTAGAGACATTTTAGACTGTCTGGAAATAATTCTCTCACTCATTCAAGTATTTACAAATCTGTACACATTCACACAAACACATTCACACAATGAACGAGTCTTCATAAAGGTCTGAGGCCACGGCAGAAGCATTTGTTCGATGCTTATATGTCCGCTTTGTCTGATCAGTCGAGGTCTGTTTTCTTCCAGGTGGTCAGACGGGATCAGTTCAGGTGACAGGACCAGGACAGCCATGTGTCTCTGAGTGTGTAGAGTCTTCGCTGTTATTGACATCACTGCTTTCTCCCATGTGCAGATCCGGTCGATCCTCCTCTGCCAAGGTTTCACTGACCTCTTCACAGCCGACACAAGCCTGGAGATAAACAATGTTATTAGTCTACATGGAGTTTGCAAGCTAAAAAAAAAAAAAGTCTCCATTCTACAATTACAAAATCTAAGGCTTGACTGTGTCCATCTGGAATGGACCAGATAGTGAAATGTGGTCAAAGTTATTACTTTTTAATTGTAATTTTACTGAAAAAGGCAAAAGTTTTTATACACCTTGCAGAATCTGCAAAATGTAAATTATTTTACCAAAATATCATACAAATGCATGTTATTTTTTATTTAGTACTGACCTGAATAAGATATTTCACATAAAAGATGTGTACATATATTCCACAAGAGAAAATAATAGTTGAATTTATAAAATTGATCCGGTTCAAAAGTTTACATACACTTGATTCTTAATACTGTATTGTTACCTGAATGATCCACAACTGTGTTTTTTTGTTTGTTTGTTTAGTGATAGTTGCTCATGAGTCCCTTGTTTGTCTTGAACAGTTAAGCTGCCCACTGTTCTTTAGAAAAATCCTTCAGGTCCCACAAATTATTTGTTTTCTTTCTGCATTTTTGTGTATATTAGAACCCTTTCCAACAATGACTATATGATTTTGATCCATTTTTCACACTGAGGGACTTATATGCAACTATTACAACTATTCAAATAAAAAAAAAAATACACCCCTGGCTCTAAATCCATTGTTTTTCCTTCTGAATTATCAGTGAGCGTTTGAACCTTCTGTAATAGTTGCATATGAGTCCCTCAGTTGTCCTCAGACTTAAAAGATGGATCTCAAAATCATACAATCATTGATGGAAAGGGTTCAAATACACCCAAATGCTGAAAAACCAAAGAATTTGTGAGACCTGTAGAAATTTTCTGAAGAACAGCGGGCAGTTTAACTGTTCAGGACAAACAAGGGACTCATGAACAACTATCACTAAAAAAACAAAACAAAACAAAACAAAAACTGCTGTGGATCATTCAGGAAAAAACACGAGTATGTAAACTTTTGCAAGTCAGCATATTAGAATGATTTCTGAAGGATCACGTGACACTGAACAGACCCCAAACTTTTAAACGGTAGTATACATCCTGTATGCATCAAAATTAGGACACAATTTATACATTTATGAATGTATACAGACCTTGATGTCGATGGCTTTGGGCAGCCCACCTCTTCTCATCCAGGGATGCACCTCTGCCAGCTCTCTCTTCTGCTCTTCTGTAAAGCGTGGCTGACTTTTCTGCATCTGTCGCAACTTCTCCCTGTCCTCTCTTAGGACCTTCTGGATGTCACTGCAAAAGGGAAATGATGTTTGTAGCTTAATGTCAAGCCAGCATCCATGATTATTTTCATTGTGAAAACCACTTCAAAATACAAGATTAAAGAAGTCATGATCTGAGAAACCAAAATTTATGACTCCTTTAACACCTACAAACCTATTTTCGCATGAAACCGAATGTGGTTTGACTGGTTTGTTAACGATCGAGTGCAACACTCGATCATAAGCTAAGTTCACTCAAACACATGTATACAGCGCCCCCTATTGGTCATATCTTTAACCTCCTGTTGTGTTTAAACGATTAGTTCACTTCCAGAGCAAAAATGTAAATAATGTCCACACCCCCTTGTCATCCAGCATGTTCATGTCTTTCTTTCTTCAGTCATAAAGCAATTATGTTGCTTGAGGAAAACATTTCAGGAATTTTCTGCATATAGTGGACTTCTATGGTGCCTGTAAGTTTAAACGTCCAAAATGTTTTTTTGTTGTTGTTGTTGTTGTTTGTTTGTTTAAATGCAGCTTCAAAGGGCTCTAAACGATCCCAGCCGAGGAAGAAGGTTCTTACCTAATGAAGCGATTGGTTATTTTATAAAAGAATTTACACACTTTTAAATCACAAATGCTCATCTTGTCTCTTTGTAAACACTGTATCAGTACTTCTGCAGTGATGTAGGACGATTTTGAAGTACGTTTTTGAGAAAATGAGATGGGAGTTTTTTGACATACCCTAACTGCATGCGCATGGCAGAGCTAGACAAGACCAGCATTTGAGGTTTAAAGCATATAAATTGTAACATTTTTGGGAAAATAACCAATCGTTTTGCTAGATAAGACACTTCTTCCTCAGCTGGGATCATTTAGAGCCCTTTGAAGCTGCATTTAAACTGCATTTTGGAAGCTCACAGGCACAACAGAAGACCACTGCATGGAGAAAATTCCTGAAATGGTTTCCTCAAAAATTATCTGTACATTTTTGTTCTGGAAGTGAACTGATCCTTAAAAAAAACAGGTACAAATTTTGTGTTGTGGGTCCACATTGGTGTATAGGTTTATAGTTTAACCAGTATTTAAAGCAGAAAATGATAGAAAGGTGAAAGACTTTCTCTTCTAGATTGTTTCATTCTATTAATAAGACAGTTTGTTTCACCTCTTCAAACACAGTATAGACTGGATTACACTTGCTACTAGAGCTCTAAAGATGAAGGGCAGGAAGGGAGGGGGATTGGTTGGTTACTGGTAAGCGGGCATTACTAGTAGTGGAGTGGGGGGGGAGTCTATTTCTTCCATCTCCGCCCACTCACCGAGATGGCAACTGGTATGACATCATAACATCTTCGTCCACGTTAGCCATGAGCAGCCACAGTGGGTCCTGCAGTACATACTTGATCAGGGTTTCACTCCCATTCAGCGCCAGCACTCCAGAGTCCGAACCAGAGCCTTGCCCCTTGGCCTTATGGGATTTCTGGGAGGAATCCACACTGCCGAAGTAGTTACTGCTGTTGTTGCTTGTGTTGCTGCTTCCTGAGGAAGTCAAAAAAAAAAGAAAAAAAGAGCAGAAAGTGTGATGAGAGAAGTTAACCTTTTGACCAGAACAGTTTTAAAATAGAAAGCATGTATTGGAGAAATCAAACAGAATACAAAATAATTTCAGGAAGTGGGAATATGTTGGTATTTGTTGTTTATTGTGGGCTTTGAATATGAGGTTCTTCCTCTTTTTTAAATGCTTTGATGCGCTTGTATATATATATATATATATATATATATATATATATAGATGTCAAAATGTATAACAACAATATACAATATTTTTACAATATCTGTAATACTGATTTGACTGGCAGACTTGTGTGAACAGTCAAATTATTTTTTTAGGTAAAAAAATATTTCATTTATAATGAAATATTAATAACACAGCCATTTAAAGTGATCATAAGCAGCCTAACAGATCTGACAATGTTTGTTCACAACTGTTAATAATTTATTACAATCTTTGTTTATTACTGATTGTTTATTTAAAAAAAAAATAATATACATGAGAAATACCAGGCTGCATTGATTTGATCAAAAATACAGTAAAAATGGTAAAATATTATTACAATTCAAAACAACTGTTTTCTATTTTAATACATTTCAGTGTGTACTTTATTTCTGTAATGGCAAAGCTAAATTACTTCAGTCTTTGGTGCATGGTCCTTCAGAAATAATTGTAATATGCTGATTTATTCCTCAAGAAACATTTCTTATTATTATCAATGCTGAACACAGCTGCGCTGCTTAATATTTTGTGGAAACCGAGAACATTTTTTACAGTGTTTTTTTGATGAATAGAAAATTCATGCATTTATTTGAGATAGAAATGTTTAATAACATTATAAATGTCTTCACTGGCACTTTTTATTAATTTAATGTGTCCCATGTGATGTACCACTATAAACTCCAAAACTCACCAGTTCTGCTGGCAGACCCGCCGCTAGCAGACGTTCCACAGCCGTTAGACCCGGAGCCCATGGAGCCTGAGGTAGCAGAGCCGGTGCCGGAGCGTGAGTCCTCTGGGAGAATATCCAGCAGGTCACTAGATGAGGAGAACGCATCACTATGCTGACCGTCGACAGGTGACACTTCATCCTAAAAAAACAACAAAAATATAAAACATAACAAAATCCATTAATATATTTTCTTATATTTTATATAACTAATGAATACTCTTTTTCCATACTAAACCACAATGTTAAGCAATGGGTCTAAATCACTTTAAATCTGCTAAATGCTTTAAATTCACACTTAAGCCTCATGGTAACTCTTCACTGTTCTGAAAAGACACATTCTCACGTCTGTAAACAAAACTGCATAGTTGTTTGATTGCTAATTTCTCCTGCATACCAGTTGCATATTAAAATTATATAACATTTTCAAAACATCCCAGAATAACCTCTTGGCTCAATACAATGGATATAAACGTTTAAGCTGAATGGTTTGTAGCATTATGAGAAAGTGGAGGTAGTATTTAAAATATATATATATATTTATTTATTAATAAAAATACATAACATCATACCTGTCAGGGAATCATAAATAATTAAATAAATAATTTTGCATGCTTAAAGACCTAATGTGTAGATGAATGCTAAATTTTAAGCAGCATGGTTTGTAGCATTATAGAAAAGTGAAGAAGATGGTTTGTAGTAATAATAATAATAATAATAATAATAATAATAATAATAGTTATTATTATTATTATTTTTTTTTAAATATAGACATTATTTTTTTTGCAATAAAAGCTACATGTTTGGTATAATTTTTCATTTATTATTATTATTATTTATTATAACTAATTATTTTTAAAAATACAGATATTACTTTTAATAAAAATCAGATGCATGTTTGGTATAACATTTTCACATTTATTATTATTATCATTATTAATTATTATAATAATTATCTTTTTAAAATACAGTTATTACTTTTGCAATAAAAATCAGCTGAATGTTTGGTATAACATTTGCACATTTATTATTATTTATTACAATTAGAATTATTATTTTTTAATACAGATATTACTTTTGCAATAATAATCATGCAAAAATTCACATGCTTAGTCTAATGTGACTGCACCAAGATGCAAAGCTTAAATTTCGATTGTCTTGCTTAAAAAAAAAGTGAATACTGCCATCTGTTGGTCATTACTAAGTTTTGCATTTGATTTTTTCGGTTTCTGTGTCTGTTATTTAAATACTTTCAGACAAAAGGAAATTCAAAAATTCAGCGTTTAAAATGAACACAATGATCTAAAATGAACACAATGATCAAAAATGCACTGTAATATAATAAAACTTGTGTTTCACAGAAAGAATTAAAGATTACCAACCAGTGGCACATTCTTGTCAGTTTTAGCTTGCACAGTTGCACTTCCTGCCTTCTCCACACTACTGCTGCAGTTCGCCTGTGGTACAACAGATGGCGCCACATTCTCCTGTCTCTCAACAGAGCGTTGAGTCTCCTCTAACTGCAGCAGGTTGAGCTGCAAAGGCGAGCTGCAGCGCGACTGAAACAACGGCGGGGACGGCGGCCCGCCTCCACCCACGGACTGAGGGGTTGGGCTTCGAGAAGGGTCCTCCCTCAGCTCAGGCTCGGCCGGTTTTGGGGGTTCCTCGGGACACGCGAATGGAAACGGCTGTGGGGGGAATGGAGTCTGTGGGGTAAAGGGGTTCTGAGGGGTGAACTGAGTCTGTATGTTGAACGTGGACTGTGGAGGGAATGGCGCCTGTGGGGCGAAACTAGGCTGAGGTTGAAAGGTAGGCTGTGCAGGGAAACTTCCCTGCTTGGGGTAAAACGGCTGCCGTGGAGCGGCGCCCATCTGTGGAAACATGTAGTTGGGCAGCACCAGCGCCACCATTGGTGTGACCAGAGGAGCCGAATATGGCGTCTGGATGGGTTGCATGGGGATGCGTGGATCCTGGGTGCACTGACTGTCCCCAAAGCCTGACAGCGGAGCATCTACCCTGGGCTGCATGCCGCTGGCTCCTGGGTACATCGGCAATGGGTATGCGGGCATCACAGCCGGATAGGCAATGGGGAAAGTAGATTGGGATGTGTCCGAGGGAGACCAGGAGGTCTGGTTGAGGCCCTGAAGCTGAGGTCTGGGCGGAGGTCTGCGGCCTGAAGGAGTGCTGTCGGACGACTCATTAGGCTTGATCCGCTTGGACTTGGTCTTCTTGTTGCGACCCCGACGGGTCCCGGTGGTCTCATTGGCACCGCCACCACTCTGCTTACAAGAGCGAACAGCGGGAACAGCTGCTGAGAAAGAGAGGAAATAATTATCAACTTAAATCATGTAAAGAATACTTTAATGCAATTTTTTGGGGGATATTTACAATAATAATTTTGCTATTATATAGTAATATCACTGTAAAATTACATGATGTTTCAATTAATCTATGTAAACGCAAAATAAATTTAACCTGTGAAAATACCCACAAAGATTATTTAAAACTATTTTTGTGTTAAATGAGAAAGTATAATGTAGACATTACAAACTGTAATTTAAAAAAAAAAAAAAAATTATTTGATTCAACATAAAATGTATTACACATTTAAACATTTAGGCTGCAATGGTCTAACGTAAACTATGAAACATAAAGGAAGATAATTTGAGAAACACAAAAGAAAGTTATTATGAAATATTCATATATTATTATTATTAGTAGTAGTAGTAGTATTAGCAGCAGTAGTGCTACTATTAAATAAAAAAAAATTTAAATAGAAAATAAATTAGAAATTATTTGTACATTTATTTTACTTTTGTAATATTTCCTATAAAAATATGCTACTACTACTAATAATAATTGTGACAATAATAATAATGACATAAAATATTACAAAAGTAAAATAAAAAGTAAAAAAAAGCAAATAATTTGTTTTGCTTCATTTTTAAATAATAATAAAATTAATATTTATTATTATTATAAAATATTCATATATTATTATTATTATTATTATTATATATTTTTACAGGAAATATTACAAAAGTAAAATAAATAATAAAAATAAAATAAAATGCAAATAATTTCTTGTTGTTTAATTTTTTAATATTAATAATTAAAAAATAATTAATTATTATAAAATATTCATATATTATTATTAGTAGTAGCAGTGCTACTATTAAATAAAAAATATTAAACAAAATAAGAAATTATTTGCACATTTATTTTACTTTTGTAATATTTCCTGTAAAAACGTACTGCTACTACTACAACTACTACTAATAACCGTGACAATAATAATAAACTATTATTATTATTATATTTTTACAGAAAATTTTACAAAAGTAAAAATAAATAATAAAAGTAAAATAAAATGCTAATAATTTTGTCTTGTTTAACTTTTTAAAAATAATAATAAGAATAATTATATTACAATGTAAATAATATATTTTTTATATTTTATACTATTTATATTTTATATTAAGAATAATATTTTTTACAGGAAATATTACAAAAAGTAAAATAAATGTGCAAATAATTCCCCAGTGTTGCATATTTTAATAATAGAAGAAAATTGCAATAGTAATATTTATTGTTTGTCTTTATTTTTAAATGATCACTCTGTAAGCTTTTTTCCATTACATTTGGGATGATGGTACGCGCATGTTGCGTTCACAAATGCACATTATAAATGACACATTATAAGCTCAGCGCAAATATGCAAAGATGTATTTGTGCAGAACAGCATTTACTGTGAACTAAGCCTCTCCGAGACACTGAAAACACTGAAAAAGAGCACAGTGCTGTGCAGCTTTGTAAAATTCTGATTTACACTCAAATCCTTCCTTACCCTCAGACGCAGCTTGTCCTTTCTGTCTTTCCAGATAGAGGGAGCAGTCGGCTTTGAAAGCATGCACACCTCTCAGCTCTCTGAAGCGGCTAAGGAACGCCTGCTCTTCCTTCTGGGTGTGTGCCGCCAGAACCTGCTTGGTCAGGCCCAGTTTCTTGTAAGCCTCTCGCTCCTGATTGTGCGGCGAAACTGCGGCCGGAGGAACGGTGAGACCCTGACCTTCGGTGCCTTCAGCGCTGGGGACGTCTTCAATAATTTCTGCAAAGAACAACACAAGATGTTTAATTCTCCAGTGAGCAAAGTAGTCTCGCAAAACACAGGAGACACGACCAGCACTTGTTTACGGGCTGCATCCAGGTCTTCTCAAGTTTATCTCATGCATGTTGGGATGGGAACCAGGGGAAAATGCAAGTACAGTGCATACATAACTGAAGCCCTGCCAGTGTGATTTGCACTGTTATTTTACTCATCAACTCAATCAAAAGGCTTTGCAATCAAAATTTTTTTTTGTCCCTATGTCATGGGAAGATGTTACTAACTTTGAAGTTTGGAAGAGAATTCTTGCTTTGAAGAGATGTGTCTTGTTGAGGATACAGCTATAACAAAAAAGGTGTTTTACCAAGGAACTGAAAGCACACATACAGCTCTAATACAGATAAACTAGCCAAAACCTTGCGAGCTGAAAAGATAGATTTGTATTATTTAGCCGTGTCTTCATAATATGTATATTTAATTTTAGATGCTTGTTTCTCTTATTTAGACTACCATTAAGTACTTGTGGTCTGACACTCACTAACAAGTTAATCTTTAAAAACACTAATAATTTAACACTGAATACGGTTAAATGCTATTTTTTTTTTGCAAATATTAAATTATATATACATTTGTAATTTTAAAATTAATTTAAACATTTATTATTTTAAAATATAATATATGGAATACATTATATATATATATATATATATATATATATATATATAATATATGGAATACATTATATATATATATATATATATATATATATACACACACACACACTAAATGTTTATAACATTAACATTTTTATAAAATAGGAAAACATAAAATAGGAAAATACAGAATATATAATATAATATATATAATACAAAACTTAAATCTTTATCTGTTCATTCATTTCTGGGTAAACAATTCTGTTTTTTACTGATGAAAACAAAATAATATAATTTTGTAATATTCATAACATGAAAATGTTTATCAGTATCTGCAAATTTATCATTTACAATTTTAATTTATATTATTGTTTTATTATTGTATATTTGTTGTTTATAATTTAGACAATCTTAATATAACAAAATGAGCAGAAACAATGACTTAACAATAATTAATATGACTATTATATCACATTTATTAATTACTAAAAACAACAAAAGAAATTGTATTATAAAAGAACATTATTTAAAGTACAGATATTTTTGTGTCTTGTTATAAAAGATTTATATTTTGAATAAATGTTGTTCTTTTAAACTTGTTATTCATCAAAGAATCCTGAAAAAAAAAGAAACATAGGTTCCCAACAAATATTTGGCATAATAAATCAGCATATTAGAATGATTTCTGAAGGATCATGTGACACTTAAGACTGGAGTAACAACTGATGAAAAATCTGCTTTGCATCACAGGAATAAATTATATTTTAAAGTATGTTAAAATAAAAAGCACTATTTTATATTGTAATAACATTTAGCAGAATTGCAGCTTTTTTCTGTATTTTTAATCAAATAAATGCAACCTTGACGAGCATAAGAGACTTCTTTAAAAAAAAACATTACAAGTGTATATTGTTTAGAACTTTTAGCAAACATTAAAATAAATAATAATAAAAAAGTATAGATTTGTAATATAAATAACATGAAAATGCTTATCAGTATCTGCAAATGTATTATTTATTATTTTAATTTATATTATAATTTTACATTTGCTCATTATTATTTTATATTATTAAAATAAAACATATGAAGGCAGCAGACATCAAGACAGCTCACTAGGCTTTGTAACAGAAATATTATTAATAAGAATAGATAGGCAGTACAGAAAGAAAGACAGACAGACAGACAGGCATACAGATATACACAATAAATCTTCTTACCTTTCTTGTCTCCTACGTGTACAATGGTGCTGCTGTAGCTGCACTGGCTGGTGATGGACACTACGCTTTCAGGTTTACTGGGCAGCGGGAGTGGTGTCAGAGATGGACTCACTACACCAGAGCCTGGAGGTTTCTTAGACACATCTAATGATGAGAGACCCGGTTGGTCCTTTAAATGGCCCGCCTCTGAACACAGAGAAAACGCAGAATAAACAGGTTTCAGAACTGATGTATTTACAGGGATTAACACTCAAGATGGCCTGATAAACAAATACCGCATTATATAAACATTGTATATTTGTTTTTAATGTAAATGTGTTTTTATGCTTTGCAAACTTGAACATTTGGTTTTGTGTGAACATAGCTAAACTGCAAATTCTGCCTATTTAAATATGTCACCAGAGTGATTTTATCTGGCTGGATAACCAAATGAAGCTTTGTTGAAATTGTAATGGATGATACATTCAAAATGGCTTGGAAATTATGCAGCAAAAGAAAATACTGCAAAATTAAAAAGCAAATATTATAAAATAATATACTGAATACAATATTGTAATATAGAAATTGATAAAATAATAATAAATAATACAATTAAAGTTAATATTTAAAATAAAAAAATAATATTTGAAAATAAAACATTTTTTCTCCATTTTTGGGTAAAATATTCTTTATGATAGATTTGTATTCAAAGTTGTTAAAGTTTTATATGTTATTGTGAAAATTATGCAACAAAAGTATGTTTAAGAATTTATAACAGCCATGGAATATCATTGTAGCAGTATAAAATTAAGATATTACTGCAAAATTTAATTGCAAACATTTTTATAAAAAAATATTAAATAAAATATAATATACAGAATACAACATCGCTAATTAAAAAATGATTAAATAATAATAAAATAAAAATTAAATAAATGAATACTTGAAAATAAAAAAAATATTTTTTCAATTTTTGGGTGAGATATTCTTTATGATAGATTTGTTTTAAAAGTTGTTAAAGTTTTATGTTATTGTGAAAATTATGCAACAAAAGTGTGTTTAAGAATTTATAACACCTATTGAATATCATTATAGCAGGATAACATTTAGATAATACTGCAAAATTAAAAAGCAGACTTTTTATAAAAAAAAGAAAAAATATTATACAGAATATATAGAATATGATATTGCTAATTAAAAATTGACTAAATAATGATAAAATAAAAATCAAATAATTTAATATTTGAAAACAAAAAGTTTTTTTTTTTCACTTATTTTTTTTATGATAGATTTGTTTTAAAAAATGTATAAAAACAACAACAAAAAAAAGAGTCATGGAATAGCATTATAGCAAAATTCAGATATTACTGCAAAATTAAAAAGCAAACATTTTTATAAATAAAGAGAATATAATACATAATACATATATATAATAAATAATAAATAATATATATAATACACTATTGTTAATAAAAAATGGATTAAATAATAATAAAATAAAAATCAAATAAATGAATATTTGAAAGTAAAGATTTATTTTGAAAGTTTTGATTTAAAACTTTGTTTTAAAAGTTTTGTATTTTATTGTTCACATTTTTCTCTGACGAAAATCAATGGGATTTTTAAATTCAGAAACCTGCTTAAATATAAAAAAACATTGGGCAAAGTGGATTTTTTTCAGTACCTTCAGACACTTGCACGGAGCTCTCAACAGCTCTCTGCTTGTCTTCATCTGAGTTTGAGGATGTTGTGTTTGAGGAGGATTGGCACTTCCTCTTTACTGTAATGGGTACATTACAGCTCTCCAAATACCTGATGGAGACAGAAAGACATCAATGGAAACGAGGTTTACAAATAACAAACCAGGCTGAATGTAACATAAAAGCCTTTTGATCTGCTTTGTTTTGTCTTCATTACATTGTTTAAGTATCACAATGTCCTTACAATCGTGCAACAGGTGTCAAAATCCTATTACTTTTTCTTCAATCTCTTTGAAATCCCTGATTAAAAATATCACCAGTGAAAATCTCAGTATATTTGCAGTAAATATTTGATAACTTTAAGTGGGATTTAAAAAAACAACAAAAACTATCATATAAAAGTCAAATGCAATAAAATTGAGCAGGATGTCATTTTCGAGTCTTTCTTTTTGCTTTAGGCTAAACATGCAGAGCAACTATCCTGCTGTGAAAGAGTGCTAATGAGTTCAGCATCATGCAAAACCTAATGTCCTCTGCTGACTTTCGAAAACAAGTTCATTCTTCTTCATAGCACGCTTAATCCAGTTTCTTTGCATCACAGGATCAATAAGTGCATTAAATTTGGCTAAGTGAGTCGAGACCTTCTCTGTCTGTGCACCATCAGTTTTCACTGTGACGTGACTTTGCGTCTTTGTACCTGATTACACTGTCCAGGCAACTAATCTGCTGATAAGAGTAGACGGTCTGGTCTTTGAAGGCCAGCTCCTCTTGCACTGCAGCATGCTGCTCCTCAGGAGACTCTTTAAAGTTCACGGGATTCGCAGAATCTTTGGGTCGAACCACTGGACTTTTCTGTTGAAACTCTGCAGAGAAAAAAAAAAGAGCCTTTAGGGCTGCACAATAAGTCAAATTAAAATTTAAACTGCCTAGTGTGATTATTAATGGTTGGAATTTAATTAAACTAAATTATATTACAAATGTATTGGTAACACTTTACAGTAAGGTTCCTTAGTTAACATTAGTTGACTACTTTAGATAACATGAACACTACTTCTACAGCATTTATTAATCTTAGTTAATGTTAATTTCAGCATTTACGAATACATTATTAAAATTATTAAAAGTTTTGTTTGTTAACATTAGCTAATGCACTGTGAACAACTGTATTTTTATTAACTAACATTAACAAAGATGAATAAATAATGTAATAAATGTATTGTTCATTGTTTGTTCATGTTAGTTAATACATTAACAAATGTTAACAAATGACACCTTAAGTGTTACCAATATATTATATATACAAAAGAATAAATAAAAAAATTAATTGGGATTGTAACATGGAAAAAAAAAAAATAGCAATCATTTTATATGCTAATTTGGTGTTCAAAAAAATATTGTTATCATTTATTCATTATTAATGTTGAAAACAGTTGTGCTTCATAATATTTTTGTGGAAAGTATAAAAACTTAATACTAAATAAATAAAAAAATATATATATTTTCAGGTTTCTTTGGAAAGAACAGCATTTATTTGAAACAAATTTTTTGTAAAATTATAACTTTTATAATTTTTTTGTATAAATTATTACTGTCACTTTTCATCAGTTTAATTCATCTTTAATAAAATAATAAAAAAGATATAATAAAATAAATAAATATTTATTTTATAAATAATTAATTTAATAAAATAAATATAAAAATATTAGTGTACTTAAACAGTATAAATTATATTATTTTATATATTATATCATATTATATTTGACCCTGAACCACAAAACCAGTCACAAGTGTCAATTTTTTGAAATTAAGATTTATACATTATCTGAAAGGTGAATAAATAAGTTTTCCATTGATTTGGTTTGTTTGACCCATACAATGCTACACTGTACTACTTATGACTGGTTTTGTGGTCCAGGGTCACATATTATATTATATTGTTACTAAAATGCTGCATTTGTGAATTCATGTTGTATGTTTTTCACTAATTTTTGGGTCAACTGGGTGTTAAAGGGTGTTTCAATGAGATTTTATGCATTTTTGTCCCTTTAACACAGCTCAAATCACATTCGTAATATTTGTTAATATAATCTCTCTCCATTTTATGGAGCCTGAGTCACACACAAAAACACAGACTTTGATGACAGATGAGGGTGCACAGATGGTGGAGGATATTGCTACATACTAGTAGGGCTCTTCTTGGACTGCTGCTCCTGGTTTTTCTGCATGTGAACTCCTTTGCAGATCTCCTGAAAGGTCCTCTGAGAAAACACACAGACATACAAAGACAAATAAATCCACCAGAGCCTCAACGCATGAATAAAAACAGTGATCGCGAAGCATTTGACTTGCAAAAATAGCTCCTCTAAAAGAAAACCACTGATCTAGAATCATCATGTGACTCACCGGTTTGGCTCTCCTGCCATCCTCTTCCTCTTGTCGCTGGCGTGCTCCGTTACCGTTACTTTCACTAGATGACGCCACGCTCAGCAGGTGATCATTACTGCCCAGACTCCCATAGCCACTGGAACCGTTGTTGTGTACCGGCTGTAACACACAAAAACATGTTTTCACCAATAACTTTTAAAGGATGGAGTACACCACACCAAGAGATTTTAAAACACCAGGCATCATAAACTTGCCAACATTACTGAGAAAAAAATTGGGCATCATACACTAAACTACAGTCTCTCTTCCATGAATCTCTGATATGAATGTAAATACTTTTCATGCAAATCCAGTTTCAGTAATCTGGTTCTTTCCAATGTGAATGAGCTTCCACACCTGCAGCAGGAGTCTGTGAATTTGTTCAGTGATTTCCTGGATGTCGGAGTCTACGGATTTGAAATCAGCTGTGGCCGGAGCTGCAAACACATCTTCATTTACTGGACCCCTGGTGGAATGGACAAAATTACAGTTATACTACCATCAAAAACATTATTTTCTTGAAAGCTGTCTCTTATGATCCACCAAACCTGCAATTATTTGATCAAAAATATAGTAAAAACAGTATTTTGAAAATTACTATAATTTATAATAAGTGTTTTCTATTTGAATGTTTTTTAAATGTTTGAATATAACACAGTCAAAAGTTTTTTTTTTTTTTTTTTTAAGTCTCATCTGATTTCAAAAGCTGAATTTTTAGCATCATTACTCCAGTCACATGATCCTTCAGAAATCATTCTAATATTCTGATCCGCTGCTCAAAATACAGTTTAAAAGAACAGCATTTATTTGAAACAGAAATCTTTTTTAACATTATAAACTGTCTTTATCATCACTTTTGATCAATTTAAAGCATCCTCCTTGCTAAATAAAGTGTTAATTTATATAATTAAGAAAATAAATAAACAATTATTACACACACTGACTCCAAGCTTTTGAATGGTATAGCGCATAATGTTACAAAAGCTTTTTATTTCAGATAAATACTGTTCTTTGGATCTTTCTATTCACCAAAGAATCCTGAAAAAAAGTTAAGAACTGGAGTAATGATGCTGAAAATCTAGCTTTGATCACAGGAATAAATTACATTTTAAAATACATTCAAATAGAAAGCAGCTATTTTAAATTGTAAATGATTTCATAAAATATTACTATTTTTGCTGTATTTTGGATCAAATAAATGTAGGCTTGTTGAGCAGAAAAGACTTCTTTAAAAAAACATTAAAAATCTTACTGTACATTTTTTTTTGACTTGTAGTACATTTTATAATGTAAATGTATTCCTGTGATGATTTATTTATATGAAGTCTTCAGTGTCACAGGATCCTTCAGAAATCATTTTAGTTTACTGATTTGCTGCTCAAAAAACTTATTTTTTTAAAAATCAAAGTTGTTTCGAACTTTGGTGCTTTTAAGTTTTCAGGATTCTTTGATTAACAGAAAGTTCAAAAGAACAGCACTTAAATGTCTTCACTGTCATTTTTTATCAATTTAATGCATCCTCACTGAATAAAAGCATTAATTTCTTTCAAAAATACTTCTTACTGAAGCCCAACTATTGAATAGTAGTCTATATCTGCAACTACAACCAGATTTGTAGATTTTCTGAAGAAAATATGATATTCTGCTCTATAGAATTTCAATTTTTTTTTTCTCAGACACATTTCCTTATTAATCTTATGCACTCACATGCGAACTTTGTGTCTGCCGATGACGAAGGAAACTTTGCGGCTCCAGGGATTGACGAAACTGGACCAGCTGGTGTCTATGGTAATATACTCTCCATTACGAGCACAGAAGCGGATCGAGTGGTCAAACGGCTGGCCAGCATACTGCAGGACTGAGGGCACAAAAAAAAAAGCATTTTAATATTTAAAAAAAAACTTCACCCACCCCAAATCCTTCTCACCTTTAAAGAACTACATAGACTGTTTCTGCCTTATCTTGTTATAAAATACTAAGTTTTGCAGTCAAGAACAGAATGACTCACTCTTCCTGTGGATGCCGAGCATGATTGGTCGATCACTGGGATGCAGGTGCAGCAGGACAGGTGTGCCTATTAAATCCTGTGGCAGGTATCCCAGTAATGGAACGGCCCTACAGGAAAACATCACATAAGAATTCTGATCAGTCTGACAACAACTGTCAATGGCTTTAATATGCATGATTATGAGAAATGGAAAAAAGCAGGTGTGGAGGTACAGCTGTTGCATGAAACACCCAGTGCTTAAGTTACAAGCTAATCATCATGTTCGTCAACAGCGAAGCATTAGCATTCTCACCTCTCGTCCACATCCTGAAACACACAGCTGGGAGTGTGTGTCGTGGTGAAGATACGTTTGTCCGTGGGAATCCTTGGAGCTGAGAAATGAACATGATAAAGGTTTTACACAATATTTCACATGGAAAAAGTACATTTCTCCATTGCTACTTTACAATGGTGACTTTCAAGCTTAAAGCTAAATAATTTTAAGTAGTAGTATAGAAATATATGACAAGTTAATAATTAAACATAGATGGCTATTTTGATAAAGTTATATTTATTTGATTATACACAACCATTCAAAAACTTTTTGGTTAAAACTAATACTATTCAGCAAGGATGCATTAAGTTAATCAGAAGTAACAGTAAAGACATTTATAATTTTACAGAAGATTTCAAATAAATGCTGTTCTGCATTACAGTTTACACAAAACATATGAAGTAGTACAACTGTTTTCAACACTGATAAGAATAAGAAATGTTTCTTGAGCAACAAATTAAATTGATTAATGTAGTAATGATGCTGAAAATTTAGCTTTACATCACAGGAATAAATTACTGTTTTCTTTTAAATTGGAATAATATTTTACAATATTTTTTTTTTTTATCAAATAAATGCAGCTTTGATAAGCTCATTTTAAATGGTAGTGTATAAAAATACCCTTATTTAAACTGACTGTAAAAAAATTCTTAATAAACAAATTTATAAATTAATAAATTTGCTAAATTGATTCAGTTTTTCCTCAATGCTACTAAAATACGGTACAAAAACAAAACAAAACTGACCTTCGTAGCCAGAGTGCACTCTCTCGGCCAGCAGGAGGCAGCAGAACTGATCTTCAGAGTGCTCCGTATCCTGAACCTTCATCAAATAAGGAGTCATTCTGAAGGGATAGTACTGAAGATCTCCCTCACACTCTTTACCGCCGCTGGAGAAGAGGACAGGAAAGATTTAGACACACAATCAACAAACGTATCTGGTAATAAACACTGGCTCTGTCCAATGTAAGCAGCCTACAGCCAAGTGAGATTTTTCATCCCTATCCATTCCAGAATAGCATGATATATAAACAAACTCACACAGGCACATTTTATATCTACAAAACTAATTTCAAGCTTTTAAGTATAAACATTTAGTCAAAATGGTCTTTTAAGAAGCATAAATTCAGTTAACAGTGTCTATACTAGTCTGACTAGTTTGACTCTAGTTGTATAATTTGTAAATTGTTCAGGATCTGGCATGCAAGTTGTCAGTGTGACCACAAGTGCACTTTGTACATTTGATCAAAAGTACAAAGCTGTAGCTGGGGCAGTACCCTATGCACTAAGGTACAAAAGCTATGCACCTAAATAATACATATTAGTACTTTTCAAAAGGGTACCGGCCCATTGACAGTACTGTGCCCTTTTCTGAGATTGCAGGCATAGGCAACATTTAACTCTTGAGTGGGTGAGGCAAAAAAAGCACTAAAATGACTTTTAGCCTGAAGTTTGATTGACAGGCGACCTGACCAATCATAACTGCGAATCTGCCATTATGTCTGACAAACAAACCAGACAGGAGACTAGATTAAAGTCGGTGGACTTCTATTTGAAAAACGGTGTGTACTGACATCTTTCCGCAGTTGAAAGGTGTTCATTCATGTTTCATTTCAACTAGTAAAGAGGAAGAGATGATTGGTTCATGTTGAACTGAGGCGCTATAACAATACATTACGACACATTAAAAGAGCCAATCTCTTTAAATTCATTGCTTGAATTTTTAAAACAATTACAAAATGTAAAATCTGTGAGTTTGTTTCATACCAAAAGTATTTTATATTGGTTTTCTCATGTTCATTGAACTTTTCATTTGCCAAATGCAGTCATTTGCAATGCTTCCATTTTGTCCGTTTTGACATCAAAGGTGTGACATGTGAAACAAAAAGCCCAAACAATGATGTACTATATTCAAGCCAGTCATAAACTACATATCATTCTTTCCTGAACTTTCCACCGACTGCTACTGTAAATGAATGTACTGGTTGATATGGCCTAATCTCAATAAAGTTGGCACACGTTTTTTGTCCAATGATCTTGCTCACGACGTGCACTGCATGTGGAGGCTTGGCTAACCGCTCCAAATTGCTGACATTGGGAATTCACCTCTGATTGAATGACACTTGTCTGCTAAACAACCTGTCCTCCATTAGCAATATCAGTTTTTGTTGTCTTTGATACATTATTATCCAGCATATTGGTACACTTAGCAGATTTTTCACATCAATGACGATACACTAATGAAACAAAGACGTAACCTATTGCTTATTTTTTGCTGCCCCATCAACATGAAGATACAGTTGAGGTCTTTTCAGAATCTGCAAAATGTTAATTTTACCAAAATAAAATGGATCATACAAAATGCATGTAATTGTTTAGTACTGACCTAAACAAGATATTTCAATTTATAAAATAAAAATAAGATATTACATATATAAAAATGGCCCCGTTCAAAAGTTTACATCCCCTTGATTCTTCATACTGTGCTGTAACCTGAATGATCCACAGCTGTGCTTTTTGTTTAGTGGTAGCTGTTCATGAGTCCCTTGTTTGTCCTGAACAGTTAAACTGCTTACTTTTCTTCAGAAAAATCTTTCAGATCCCACAAAATCTTTGGTTTTCCAGGTTTTTTTTTATTTGAACCCTTTCAAACAATAAAAAAAAATAAAAATTGAAATCCATCTTTTCACAATTTTTCTATGATCCCTCTTATTTTGGTAAAATAATGAACATTTTGCTGATTCTGAAGGGGGATGTAAACTTTTGACCTCAACTGTACATATTATTATTAAACAGCATTTCAACAGTAAAATCTGAAAGTTCACAAGGACACTAAATTGATACAGACACCCCCAATGTTAGAAAGAACTGGAAGGTTCCAGAAATCCTGTTCTATCAGCCCAGTTGTTTACTGAATGCATGTTTTCCATCGTAATGTCAAATGTATTAGTAACCAAATCTTCCTATTTACAGGAGTTCGCTAGAATTAATTTGCCCAGACTGATTTAAAAAAAGGGGAAAACTATGAATTAAATCATGTTGAACAGATGGTGTACTGAATACTTGCAACCCTCCAAAACACATACGCACTCACCTAATACGACAGAAGAAGGATTTCTCCTGCATGCAGTCTGACGGAGATGACTCTTAAAAGAGGAAAAACAAGAGTGATAAGTTAAGGTTTAATTCAACAGCATCTTGTCTTTCAGAGGTGACCTAACCAGCTGTCAGTGCAAGCTAATACTGCCTGAAATTGGTTTTCTGGTGTCTGCGTTTTGTCTGCTGCTTGTCTCATCTGAATGTTTTTTTTCACCTCTGACTGAAAGTTGCCATTAAAAAAACAATGTTTAGTCTGAGACAACTTGTCCTTCAAAAGCTTGAGAAAGTTCTGGAAATTGGCTTGCCATGTCTGAGGCACTGCTCAATGTGATGTAAATGTATTCGCAGCATGGAAAATTTGGCCAGATTAAGAGCTAATGATTAAAATCATTTATTGTATGTCTCAGTTTTAACGTAACTATAGATATTACGACTGATTGTGTGTGTGTGTGTGTGTGTGTGTGTGTGTGTAATACCTGCGCCAGTGCACATGCTCCAGGATGGCAGCCTATACGGTGTGGTGAAGCTATAAAACACGCTAACGTCCTGCGGTGTAAGAAACTCCACAAACTTAGCATTCTTGAACACTTCCCGTTTGCAATTCAAGATGGAAGCTGCCTGGTCTGAAATGTAGACGATCTTCCCAGTGATGAGTGACACCGCCACTGCAAAGATATCCTGTAAAAACAAAGATCCCATGATCAATAATTATTAAGAGAACAAGTGAAACATGCAATCATGCAAGTGTCTCTGAAAAAGAACACAACTGGAACACAATAAATAAATAAATAAATAAATAAATAGAAAACAGATAAATTAATATACAAACATACACTTACTGTGTTTTTGAGGGTGTATTCAGAGGTGATGCTGTCGATTTCCTCTATGGTATATGATGAAACGTCAAGCCCTGATGGCTGACTGTCATTAATCATAAGCAGCTGGTAGTATTCTTCATTTGCTGAAATAAAAATAAATCCATTAAATCAATTCAAATAATAAATCTGGTGTGACAGTACAGATAAAAGAAGTATCTTCTGCTCACCAAGCCTGCATTTATTTGATATAAAATTCTGCAAAAAATTGTGAAATATTTTTACTATTTAAAATAACTGCTTTCTATTTGAATATATTTTAAAATGTAATTTATTGCTGTGATCAAAACTAAAAATATTTTGCAAGGATGCTTTAAATTGATCAAAAGACATGAAAGACAAGATAAAGACATTTTAGTTACAAAAGATTTCTATTTCATATAAATACTGTTCTTCTGAACTTTCTATTCAAAGAAACCTGAAAAATATTCTACTCAGCTGTTTTCAACATGGTAAAATTAATAATAACAATAATGTTTTTTGAGCAGCAAATCAGAACATCAGAATGATTTCTGAAGGATCATGTGACTGGAGTAATGATGCTGAAAATGTAGCTTTGATCACAGGAATAAATAACATTTTAAAATATATTCAAATACAAAAAATATAGTAAAAATATTTCAAAATTTTACTGCTTTGGTGTACTTTGTTTAAAATAAATGCAGGCTTGGTGAGCAAAAGAGACTATAGTATATATACACCTAATCTCCTTTCCAATAATTGATTTTTATCAACTGAGATAAGCATTGTAAAATCTATGATATGATGTTCACTCTGCTGATTTGCTAAAATATTGCTTGCATTGTTTTCACGTTGCCAATGGATTTGCTTGGTCTTAAATTTGTGTTTTATGGGCCTAGACTTTATTTGCATAATATGCAAACAAAACAAAACTCATAAAATATACTGATAATTTACCAGATAGTAGGACTATGTCCCTGTGGTGAGGCAGGTGTTAGGGACGACTTATGTAACGATATGCCTAGTATCATAATGTACTGCTCACCTTCCACCTGCCTGACGCAGCGCAGAGCATATTTCAGAGTGTTGAGCGTCGTCGACTTGCTGCCCTTGTTTCGCTTTTCCGGTGGCAAATGAAGCTTCAATTCTTTCAAAGTTTTGAGCAACTCTTTCTGCGTCTTCGCCTTGGCAGACTCTTCGCTACTGCAGGTGCCCAAAAAACACATGCACAAATATGTCAGCAATAAAACCCCAAAACACATCATTCCCTTCTAATGTTAAATATAAGTGGGAATAATAATGTGCAATGTACAGTACACATCACATTTGACTAAAAGTTATTTTGTAGAATTTTAATAATAAATATTTTTACTGAATATAATAATGTGTGGCTAATTTTTTTTCTCGATGAGTCCAGAATGACATAATATAAAATGAATATATATATATATATATATTAAAAGAAATAAAACTAATGTAAATTAATATATAAAAACATTTATATTTAATAAATAAAAATAATGCATTAAATTAATAAATTAATTAATTACATTGAATAATGTAGAAAATTAAAATATAAAGTAAAATAATAAAATAAAATGAAATAAAAAAGGGATAATTTGTGCTCATGTTTAACCTGCAGCCGCTGGTAGATGGGTTGTCCTGCTCTGAACTGGCACTCAGAAGGCTGAAAGCGTTCGAGCTGCTGGGTGGTGAAGGACTGTGAGAGTTGGAGCTGTAAAAAGATGAACCCATCATAAAACAAGTCATAAACTACAAACAAATCCTTTATAAATATCTCTGGAGATGTCATTTTATCAGGCATATCTACCATTTATTGCTTTTTTACTGTGATTAAATGAAGCATAAAGTGAATAAAGCGGCTCAAACCAACGAAGAATCACACAGAGAATATATTTGCATTCATCCCAAATTGTTTGACATCAGGTTTAAATCGGAAACTCAGCGTATCCTCGCAACGGACATGACGACATTATCGAGAAATGACTCATTCAGTAAGCCAGCTGAAGCCAGTCAGGACAGGCTGTTGCAAGGGCATAAAGCGACAGGAAAAATCATGCAGTAGCTTCAGCTCAAAACCTCATTCTCGCAGGACATTTTCAATCACTGTGGACAATGGAATAGAAAATAGGTGCTCCTGTTCCACATGGAGGTCACTTGGACGTTGCCCTCCATCTCAGTTATATAACCTACACCTGTCCAGCATCCTTACTTTCCCTCAAAAACAATTCCATGTGCCATTCCCAGCCAGGCCACCATTAGCACAGCTAAGAATGGCTTGCATTGCAGGCTTGTAGTACAGTAGATAACTGAGGCAGACCAAGTTGGATTAAACCGCTCAACTTAGCGCGCTGATACTATAACAAGCTCAATGTCCAGCTGCAGGTGACATGCTGGGGGACATAAATACACCACGAGTGATTATTAATAGCCTACTAAGTAGCTTTGAATAGAAACAGGCTTCACATGTTGCACTTCTTAGCTGTAGGTGAGCTAATTATATAAAGCACATCTGTGTTAGTTTAGCAGGGCAATGTGTCTCGATGCTATTGATACAGTCAGTATCAGGAGGCTAATGAGATCTGAGAATTTGGAAGATTATTTATACAACTACACATGCAGGGAAGTGTGGACTTATAACATGCTGACTTTGTAGAAAGGTAGACGTCTCAAGTTTTTAACACACCTGAACAGGTAGACTAACACAGGAACATAAGACTAATAACTGATCATATAAGGACCAATATTGTATCATGACTTCATATAATTTTTTTCTTTTATTTTAAATGTTTTTTCACACTTTTTTGCTTTATTTATTTATTTTTTACACAGGCTGCAATACTTAGCAACCAATAATTTTAGTCTGGATCATTTTTTTTTTTTTACCTTGCATAGTTTTGTTCATGGTTTTTAAAGATGATGCTGGATAAAATGAACATTTATTTTAAATAATATTTAGATAAACTTCATTCAAAACTATGAAAACAGAAAATGTACTCAAAGAAGATCTTTAGTTTATTTGGGCAGCAATCTATAATCTAAAAATGATCAAATATTGGGCAATTGATTGGCTTAGTCAATTTATCTTTTTTTGGATAGATAAATGGATTGATAGACAGATGGATGATTGATAGACGAATGGATGAACAGATGGATGGACAGATGGATGGATGATGGACAAACGGATAGATATATCCAGAAGGCTGATCTATCCATCCATCCATCCATAGACAGATGGATGGATGGATGGATGGATAGATATATAAATGGACAGATGGATGGATAGACAGATGGAGACATAAATGGACGGATGGATGGATGGGCAGACGGACGGACGGATGGATATAATGAAAGGATGGATAGATATATAAATTGATGGATGGATGGATGGACTGATAGATATATAAATGGACAGATGGATGGATAGACAGATGGATATATAAATGGATGGATGGATGGATGGATGGATGGATGAATATATAAATGGACAGATGGATGGATGGATGATGGATAGACAGATGGATATTTATATAGACAGATGGATGGATGGCTGTATAAATGGACTGATGGATGGATGAATGGACAGATGGATGAACAAATAAATAAATGGACTGATGGATGGATGGATGGATGGATGGATGGATGAATAAATGAACAGAAAATGAGAAAACTCATTGTCAATTACTCAATCATATTATTTAAGCTCCAAGCAACAAAATTGTTTCTCTTCTATAATGGAGTTCTTTGGATTTGCTTAATGCAATTCTCTAAAATGTGCAATTTACTAGATTAAATCATTTAGGGTGAATGTGAACCAATCAAGTACTCGAAAATGATTTTCGCTGAAACTGTAGCTCCCGGCAAGCTTTGCATGGGACTAAATGAGGAGAGTAAAAATGAAATTAAGTGTTATCTTATGGGTTTTTGAGTAAGATGAGAGGAGGGGGAGACCTGATAGCGTTTTATAGTGTTTAATGTTCAATCATGCTGGCATTATTAGAACTGTTTAAATTACACTGGGTTACCATTGTGGAGAGGAGTGGAACATATGCTTAGGCTGTGGACTGGTTCACGCATGTTGATATCACTATGTTCAAGAAGTATTTAATGCTTAGAAATTAACATCATAATATTCATTCAATGATTTTGAAACTCTGTGTACAAATTACGTTTGTTTAACATTTTTCAGTAAGGACAGATGGCTAGACGGACTGATATATGGATAGACAGACAGACAGACAGATAGAAAGACAGAGAGAGTTGTATAGACAGATAAATTACATAGAAAGACAGAGATGCTTAGAAAGATAAGCAGATAGATGGATAAACAGACAGATAGTTAGACAGTGAGATCAATTTGTGAGGCATGACTCTGTGTGAGAAAGACAAAGTGTATAACGTAAGAGACAGCAAACAAAAACCGATCCAAGTCTTTCATTTAGCCTCACCCATGTACTGCATACACAGTCTCAAAGTACTGGTTGCCACAAGAAACGCATGAATCACTGAGCAAATAAGTGCAGGGTTCTGCCTGCAAAGAGAATAATGAGGCGGCCGCCTACGTCAAATTTTGTGCCACCTCTGGCTGTCGAAAAAACTTGGTGCATTTATATGGGGCGTCTGTGTTAATGCTTCTCATTTACTTTAAATGGGTAACGTCATTCATTGCCAAACTGAATTGTGGATCCGTTGCGGCGTGCCACTGCCGCTGCTCACTGCAAAAGTTGAAAACGTTCAACTTTTCAAGTGGCAACGCAGACGTTAGCCAATCGCGTTCATGCAGCACCAGAAAAGTAATGTGATTGGCTGTTGTCACTATGGTGGTTGCATCAGCACCAAGCTTCAGAGCTGTCATTTATATAATTATTAGAACATAAGATATATTGCGTGTAAATAGCGTTTGTTTGAGCTAGTTGAAGGGTGGATGCAAAATGTGCACGTGATCACCGTCTTATATTAAGCCAGGAAAAACCCTGGCATTGGAAACGCATCTAAATGTTGCAAAGACGTACCTAGGGTCAAATCCAACTTGAGGGGAAGAATATGAGAGTGTGACTAGGAATTGCGCTGGTGGTGTTCAATGTTTAACTACTAAAATTCAAGAACAATCAATGCATTCTTCTTTTTTTATAAAGTCAACGACTGACTGAAGAAAGGCTGATGTAAGGCAGAAACTTTTCCAGAGCTTTCACTGGACCGCACCCGTCGTGTATACAAGAACAAACTGTACGTTGTCAGTGGAAACCGTGACGCATATGTCTGGGAAGTACTTAACACTGGCTCAATGACGAAGCTGGGCACTACAGCTGACCAGACTTTCGACTCAAATTCCTTTTAGAATGAAAACTACTATACTAGATGTCTGGAAAAGCATGCTAATAGTATGCCAAAATGTAAAAGGAAAAATGCTTTGATAGATTAAGTTCAGATGATCCATAAACAGCGAACTTGAATGCCAGCTCTGGTAGTGTGAGAGTTATAAAGCAGTCTATAAATGTTTCCAGATTTCTAGGTCAATTTATAAATCATAATAAAAATAATAATATGTATTATTATTACTGTAAGTAATATCCCACCAGATAACATGGCTTGATTTAGCTAATACTTAATACTTAGTGCTAATACTTTTGATCAAAGTTATTATTTTAATACTGACAGCCCTATTTATTTTTTAGTTTGTTTATTAATTCATTCACTCTTCTTATTTTGTCTTTTTTGATCTGTATAAAATTTATATTTGGCTATCATGTGACAATGAGTTTTTCACTCTGCCCAGAGAGACCATTCTGACGTATTATGTGGTCTGAAAGAAAACAAATTCTGTCATTTTGGCTTATGAGGAGGAAATAACTAACAGTTCAGTCATAGTTGCACTTTTAGCCAAAAAGAAATTAAAGACTGATGCTTAACGTCATTTAAAACACTGGAAAAGTCACCAACAACAGTCTCTTATCTACACGTTAAAAAGTTTTTAAATATTACTTAATGGATTTAATGCAATAAAATAAAATAAAATAAAATAAAATAAGGCCATGGCTATTATACATCATAATCCAATGAACCAGAACCAAATATAATTCTTGTTGACTTTATTTAATGTCTTTGTTTGAGCACAATTATTTAAACCACCAAATGAATCATGAAAAACAAACATAACGCACGTGTACGTGGTAATGAGCGATCTCAACAACTTTTCCCCATGGTAGCATCAAGCGTGCTATTTCCCACTTCCAATATCTGGAATGTCTGCTATGGCAACCACGATCATCACGCTTCTATTTTTAAACCTCTTGAAGTCTTTGTAAGGAAGCATCCCGTTAATGGAGGACCGGAGATGGAGATAAACAGAGGAAAGTAGCAATTGCTGCCGACAGTTTTTAAATGAGTCAGCAATCAATGCACTTTGCTTACAACATATGGTACAACAGGTGACAGAATCACACTCAAACATTCAACTTTTTAAATGTTATGCTTTTCTTTTAAATGTTAAACTATTCTCTTGCAACGTTTCTTAGCACCATTACTTCAACAAACTAAACTATTGTCAACAGTATGAAGCTGAAAGTGCCACATGGAGATCATATTAGACCTATCAAAGTCATTTGTGATTATGGGAAAAGATTTTTTACGATAATTTTAGAGGTTGCACAGTAGTGACTGAATGGGGCTCAAATGAGGATTGCATTTCATAACTAGAGGAATATAATTTTGTTTTTCACAGCACAACATTAGCCACCAAACAGTTACTTGATACAAATGAAACTCCTTTAAATATGTTTGACATGCATTTAGTTGCCAATACAGCTGTTGTACTTTCTGCTGCATTTAACACACTTGTTTAAATCCATGCATCTCTAAAAATCCGTGCACAAGAAAGTCTGCAGATCCGGTTTTGGTCTTGCAACTGAAGAATTTGAGCACGCACAAACAACTCATCAAATGTCACTCCACGTCTTTGCAGCAATGACCTTACAATAACCACAGAAATAAAGTAGGTGAAAACAGAATAGAAATGACGTCAATGAGTATCTCAGGAGACAAAAACGTGATGAAAGGAAATTCAAATGTTCTGGTTTACCGTCTATTGACAAACCAAAACACTTCCAGAGCGATTCATTGGTTAAACAAATCGCACGAGTGTCTGCATGCAACCTGTTGGCAAAGGGATGCTATACGACTAAGTCAATACTGTCAAACAAACAGTCTCCATGGTGATTAATCTAGAAATTGTGCAATCCAAATTAAGCTTGCCACGTACAAGAAATACATTTTTAACCGATGTTAAACATTGTTAAAAGTACAATTAATCCATGTAGGCTGTCAATTAGCTACATTCAAATCAATTAAAACATAATGAACATAATGCTCATGCAGTTAGGCATGTCAAACCGCAGGATGTGTGAACTTTGCAAAAGATATTACAACTATCCACCATCAGATCCAAAAAATGCTATCTACAATCATAAATATATAAAAGCACTGTAAAACGCTCAACAGTTACACATAAAGAACAATTTGGCAGCAGTAGTCCTGCAAGGTCAAATGCTGGTGAAGCAGAACTTTAGAATATTAGAATGACTTCTGAAGAATCATGTGACACTGAAGACTAGAAAATTTAGCTTTGCTTTACGGGAATAAATGACTTTTTAAAACAAATTAAAGTAGAAAAAATGTTCAATTGTAATAACATTTTAAAATATTAGTATTTTTACTGTATTTTTGATCAAATAAATGCAGCATTCTCACAAATATCATGAAATAAGCTCATGCAGTTTACATACAATTGTGAAAGGAGACAATGGAAAACTATAGAGCATATATAAGAGCAACAGCTTTTGTTTTTGCTTTGAGAGTCATAAAATTACCTCAAACGCTGGTGGCTTGCACACCAAAAGTGAAGCAAATACTAGATAAATATAAATATTATCACTCTAGATTATTCGCAGGATGTTTTTCGTGTCACTCACGCGAATAAAAACATCACGGAATGCTCTTCTCCATTTTTTGATACAACCGGACATCTCAATAAGCTCTTTGCTAATTGGTTTGCGCGGCAACACGTCATGCTAATTTTCCGCTTCAGTTAAAAAATGTAAACTTGCACAGAAGATGCGATTGAGGTGTATACCATAAATTTGCGGCAAACGCATCACCCAATTTGTGTCATTTGTCAATCTACTCAAATATTCGCAACGCAATCTACTCAAATATTCGCTCTAGATTACTCGCAGTATGTGTTTTGAGTCACTTGCACAAACGAAAACATTAAGTAGTGCTCTCTTCCATTTTCTGAAACAAACAGACGTGTCAAAAAGCTCTTCGCTGATTGGCTTGCATGACAAATTTCCATTCGAGCTGAAAATGTTCAACTTGCACAAAAGACGTGATTGAGGTGTATACCTCACAATCACGCCAATCACATCACCCTATTTGCGTCATTTGTGCCGCCTGGTGTGAATTTGCATCATGTTATCACTCTAGATTACTTGTGGGATGTTTTTCATGTCACTTGCACGAATAAAAACATTGCATAATGCTCTTCATTTTTTGATACAACTGGATGTGTCAGCTCTTTGCTTATTGGCTTGCACGGCAATGACAACGCATCATGCAAATGTTTCACTCTGTGTTTTTTTTGTTGCGGTGTATTGTATTTTTTTAGGAAGCAAAAGCTCCACTGGAAGCATTTTGTGATTGAGACAGACTCCTTAATCAGCACCCTAACTACTAAATTAAGTGGACCCCAAAACAATTTGGACACCTAAGTACTTACTAAATAATATTATGGCATTAGGTTTACCAAAAGAAGTTTGTTAAGTGTAAGTGATAAACTAAAGCATCTACATGCATTGGGGCCACTGTGTGTCACAAACAGAATATAACAAAATTACCTTTTGTTACTCCCAGATGACTCTAGTAGTGCAGAGTCCTTGCTTCGGCTATTGGAGCTCCCAGAAGACTCATTGCCATGGGACTCATTTCCATGGGAATCATTACCGTGGGACTCATTGCCGTGGGACTCCGTTCCACTCCCGCTGGACCCGCTACTCTTCATCTCCACATCTTCATGGAGGGAATGTGCCATCTTCCGGGTGTTGTGGGGCGAGGTGGGAGGGTCTTGGCTGCTGTCGCTACCTTCGGACGCCAGGCCAAGCTCGGCCCCCTCCGCGTAACTGCCCATGCGATGCAGCGTCGCCATCGAACTGCATCCGGCTGCCTCGTCCTGCCCCTCCAGGGAGGAGAACAGGTATGGTTTGGATTCCGAGTCCTCAGACATAGGACCGGGTTTGAAGATGTGAAGCAAGAAACCAGCAGATCAACCCATCTTCATGGTGGGACGTGCAGAGGGAATGAGGTGGACGCTCGAATTTCTACGGGAATAAACATATACAGAAAATAAATCACTTACATTGCAAAAATCAGAAAGTCTTATCTCAAGTGCATGATGCGCTTACGCACGTCAGTACAAACCAAGGCGAGACAGAACAGAGCTAATCTGAATGCAATCACTCCACAGGAGATAAAAATCACATTTTCAGTTGCACGCTCTTGTGCTCAAAAGTTGAAAAAGTCAAACTCACATCAAAGCGATGCATGCACAACCCTCTCTGATCCACTGTGGTAAAATCTATAGATTCTGTCTGGTCCCAGACAGCCTAAACTGAGTGTTCAAAGGTGGGCGTCCCTGGCATCACCTCGGTTGTGTCTGTACAGTGTCCTTTAGCCAAACAGATGTGGCATTTCAGCTTGTAAACACTGCCTCCTTCAAAGGATTAATCCCAGCAAGTGCACATAAAAGATGCTAGACAGCTGTCTGGACCAACAAAAGGTCCTGACTGGTTTTCATCCCTTCATGTTGCCATTAAAATGGCAGGGGGAAAAAATAAACTCTTATCCCTTTGCTCTGAAGAAATAAATAGTCGCCTGACCAGAGCCAAGTTTCCTGGTCCTGGAATGGAGATGGGCCATATTAAGGAAGGACACCTTCAGGTTACTGATTTGTGACCAACGGGATTGGAGGATTGACAGAAAGTATGTTAGAGTATGTTAGTGGATTACCTGTGTCACCAAGACCTAAATAGATTTACTATGCTTGGCTTGCATATTGAGTTTTACATTCACACAGTGCTACTTGAACACCAATGTGAACTTGCATCAAACTCATTCATCTGAAATGACCCTGTGGCAAGTTGATTAAAACTCATTGGAAAATGGCAAAAAAATCTATTTGTTTCTGAAAAGGTATAGCATTAAGTTTTTCCAATTCCACTTTTATATTTTGTGATTCATTCAATGAAACTCATACAGTTCTTAAAACTTGTGCATCAAAAACATTCAGGGAAAAATAAAACAATTCATAAAATAGAATCATAATATACATGTTTTTTCTGCTCACCAAATATTGTAATTTATTTGATTAAAATACAGAAAACAGCAATATTTTGAAATATTATTATAATTTAAAATAATGTTTTTCTGTTTGAATTTACTTTAAAATATAATTTATTTCTATGATGTAAAGCTGAATTTTCATCAGCCATTGCTACAGTCTTTGGTGTCACATGACCCTTCACAAATCTTTCTAATATGCTGATTTATTATCAATGTTGGAAACAGTTGTGCTGAAAAAGACCTGCATTTATTCAAAATAGAAATACATTACTGTTTAAAAGTTTGGTGTCAGTACTAAAATATTAAGCAGCACAACAGTTTCCGACATTAAATCAGCATATTACATTTCTAAAGAAGGATCATGTGACACTGAAGACTGGAGTAATGATGCTGAAAATTCAGCTTAGCAAGCACAGGAATAAATCCTATTTTTCAGAATATTATAATTGAAATTGCAATAATATTTCACATTACAGTTTCTACTGTATTTTTGACCAACTAAATGCAGCCTTCTATTCTATTTTAGAATAAAAAAGTAAATTATATTTTAAAATGCATTTTTTGACTCTAACTCTGAATTTGGATTATAACAAACATTCACACGTAACTACTGTATTAATGCAAGAGACAAGTGACGTAAACGTCTGCCCCTTAATTACGACTTTTTGTCCTAGACTTGTTCGAGACACGTTTCTTTATCATTCTCACATGGAAATAAAAAAGTTCTGCCCACTGTATTAAAATTTACAACAAAACCATTGCCTTTATATAATCTCACTATAGTACTATAATGTCAGCCCTACCTGACCTACGTCAATGGATTATGGCTTGGCGCCCTACCCAACTCTCACCTGTTTGATTTATTAGCACCGTGAGATGTTAATATGTCTGGCTGAGTGCCTACTGTAACCCAGTAACCTACAGGGCGATGACACGGCTCGGTCACTAACCTTTGGATTTCTAGTTATATAGTAACTCACAGATCAGGCACTGTGACACTGTTAAATGAGACAGAAAATTAAACAGACAGACTGTATCAGTTATTAAACTATATATTTGACGCAAGTCAAATACGCTTATGTAAACCCCAGCACGTGAAAACGTGGCTTTCAGCTTTTAAAGAGTGAATCTTTAACTATAACCTTTTAACCTAGTATAAATGACTACTCTGAAGTCACAAAAATCAGGTGATCTACACATGTGACCTTCAAATGACACATTATGAGCCATTAATGTGAACTTTATTTATACCCTAAGGGCGTCTTCCTGTGATATAAGTTGCCTGGGGGCCAAGAAAAAGAACACTGTATTTTAATATAATTACAGCTGACAGATCTATATTGAAGTCTCTTTCTAATACAATCACAGGTACTGTTGAGAACATCACATTGGCTAACACATGATCTGCAGTGCCTGGCAAAAACTAATTGGAAGAAGCCATTTGAAAGCATGAGAAAACTTTTTGCAATGTCAGTTTTATACATTAAATTTATACCATGAATCTGCACTGTTGCATTGTTAAAAGACATAAAGACAAATTATGCAATGCAATTCAAAGCAAACCCAACAGTATGCAAAATCCTCACTTTACAAGGCAAATTCATGTACCTTCCTGGCCTCTTCAGCAAACTTTGCCTGCTAAAAATATCAGGTCCAAGTCCACTGCCAGCACTGTTTGACAAGCCTATACTCACAGCCTCAGTGCCAATTCAGCAATTTCAGGTCACTGAAGGACTAACAACTGCTACTCCATATAGATGGCTAAATTTGGTTGTGTTTGACTAATCACATGAAAGACAGAAGTCAAGAAAGATAAATTGAACAAGAACAAGCTTTTCATAACCTGAATAACTTAATTATAGTCCTGCAGCAAAATTATGTATTCCAAAGTATACCTGATCATCAGCATCTTTCATTGCATTCCAAAACAACATTGTAATGTTAACCAAAAGAAAATAATGATGTAAAACATGAGCCACATAACCACCTTGCAGGCAGTTTTATAACTCAGTATCAAGTTAGAAACATTTATGTAATAGAATGTGTAGCAATGGCACATGGGCTACAACATGCTTTATATAAGGACTTACATAAGTTTACATATAGCTTTGAATGCAATAGTTCACATTTCTCAAATGCTTACATTTTAACACAATTAGAACTAATTATGCGATGATACAAAAAACGATGCTTTATTTTTTGTGGTTACACCGAACTTCAAGCATCAGAACATTTTTCAGATGCACTTCAGTACATTCGGCATCAAGACCAAAAGTATAGAATGTGTAATTCAATGTAATGTATATTTCAACTGTAAACAAGCAGGGCTAAGAAGACTGAACTAAATTTAAGGACAGGGTTTAAAGTTAAAAAGGTAAGGTAAGAACACACTGTGATTTTTCATGAACTATATGAGGCGGCAAAACAAATGAACGCACAATGAACCTTTAATGGTGGAGTCAGTTCTAGCTGGAAAATGTTTTGACTCAACCCCTCTACCATTGATAATAGACATTGGATGTACCAGTCCTGAAAAAGATTAGACATAGAGATTGATGTCTGTGTTCCGTGATGTCATGGCGCGAATCCTGTGCCACCAGGTCATGGCTTAGAAATACACTATTTGAGAGTAACATGTGACAGGAAAACTGTAGGCTGTGTCTGCGCAATCTGTTGACACACATTTGTGCTGGGTTTAGGACACATTTGTTGTCTGAGTTGGACTGCGTTGAGATTTGATCATATTTACATATTCATGAACTTACAGAACTACAATATACAGCCTAGTTTTGTATACTTTTAGTATCAGTAGAGCTTTCTAATTTTTTAACAAGTCGAAGAGCAAAAACAAAACCACATTCAGTGCTCGGGACAGTTAATAAAAATTTCACTGCTCCAAACTGAAAGCTTTCATTTGCTAATTTTTAAGTACCAATGTAAACATTAAGTGATTTTAAACAATTTAAGTGCAAGAAGATGCAAAAGCAAACTCAATTTGTGAACCAAGCAACGAGTACCAAATTTAGTTCTTTTTCTCATCTTATTGCACTTGAATGGACAAGTATTAATCAATCTAATAGTTTTTACTGTGGTATCAATATTTGAGTTAATAATTGAGAAAATACTACATTTTTTGTGTTGCAACAGCCTTAATTATTAGAATGCAAAGTTACACTTGTCAAAAAACTATGAAAAAATAACTATTGCTTTTTTAACAAATAACATATTTTTTATTGATAATTTGAATGAATGAATGAATTAATATGTATACATACATGTATGTGTGTATATAGATGGCCTGAGTGGGCCAGTAGAAAAAAAAACTTGTGGTGTTGAGAAATTTTTGTTATTAACTACAGGATTTTGACCCATTTCAGTCAATGAAAACTTTCATGAATGCCATTGTCGTTCTGAAGTTTACTCTGGAAAACAGAGAGCAAGCATACTTGTCATTGAAAAACTACCTGCACGCAGCTTAATTAACTTTCAACAAGCTACAATGTGACTCACTAATTGATGTAACGATGTAGCTGCTTGAGTGTCGCCTAGCCTTATATAATACTAAAGTCTTTGTGGTAGTCATGTTCCAAAGTGTCCTTGCATACAGCTGTTTGGTAACAATGCGGAGAGCAGGCAGCTAGCTAACCAAATCTTTCCAAGAAGACATGTGTGACTGGGGTTACACAAGGGCAGGTGTGTAGACCTCCAGATTAGATTGGGTAAGTGTCTCATCCTTCTGCTAAACCTAAATGTGGCATGTTTTGATTACTCTATGCATTACTGCAATGCACAGAAGAGTATTGGAGACCTCTTGAGCCCTTGGTTCTAAAAGAAACAAAAAACGTTGTTAAAAAGGTGACTCACACCGAATAGAGTAAATTCAGAAAATGTTTTTTGACATTTCTGGGATCTCCAAATTAAGCCATGTGTGCAAAGTGAACAAAGGCCAAACGTTTCTCCTAGTACCCACTTTGCAGAACGCAACAGGCATATCTAGCCACAACTGGTTTCAACCAGACCTTTCTCCCTCTCCGCCTAGGAAAAAAGCACTCCATCAATCAATTGCGTATATATACTCCTACTCGTCCTCCTACTTTAGATGCACGGATGGCCACCAGAAAAGGTGAAAGTAACAGGGCCAGGTTAGCAGCTGGAAAACCCCTCAAGGGAAATCACAGCTGCGTTATCTTAAATCTCATACGCAGAGATTTCACTTGCTTTGTGTAGGTCAGACCCATTTCGGGAAGGGGAGGCTTGTCTCAAGTTACACACTGATGAAATCATACAGCGTATGATGTACATGCCTTATGATCAAAGCAATTGTAATAGTTGACAGTTCGCCACAACTGAAACCGCACTTTGACTGCAATTATATTCTTCACATGGAATCATTTACAGTTGTGCAAATAACCTAAAGTTGCCCTGCAACCATAAACAGCATTCCTGCTCCATGTGAAACAAAACTATTTCTATTAGGTTACAAATATGACACAATTCTTTATATAATGTGCATGTTGACAATTAAAAAAATAAAAATACAAAAAAACATTGAAATTAAACTGTAATCTAAAACATAAATTGCACCCTCTGCATAATCGAATTCCACGACTGCCCTGTTTCTCATCTACCACTCAACAGAGCGAGGTTTAAACTCAATGAAAGCTTTGGCTTGATGGACTGTGCGTGTGGCAGTCAGCCAGCAATAGTCCGTAACTACATAAAAATGTACCCGAGGACTGTCTTCGTGCGTCACAACTTCCTACCCTCCCACTGCCTCTGCAGCTGCAGCCAATCCCATTTCAACTGCCAACGCTTTCAGCCAATCTTGTTGAGCGAGTATTGATATCAGACACATCACCGAAAACTGCTCACCCACACTATCTCCATTATATCCTGAGTGCAAAGTTCAACAATGAGCCAGTTGTATTTAAAGCATGTACTTAAAACAGCTTTATTTGGAGAAAACCATTGTTTCCACTCACACAGATAAAGCAGGCATATTTTATTTCAGTTTTTATAGAATCAATTGCAGGTGCTATCTACACATTTGCTCTTAATAGAAATCTTATATTAGTAACTGAGATCGTTTGTACGCCCAACTACCGTTAGGTGCAAATGATGGTCAGTTCCTGATTACGTCAGTGCCGCATGCTAACCATTATTCCAGCATGTCTATGTACAAAAATAGACCTAACAATTACGCGTCTCTTGTTTCTCATTTGGATCAAGCTGTGCAACATTCACTGTCCTGACTGAGAAAACAGACAAGACAGAACAGCAAGAAAATTGGTATTCTACCTCCTGATTCCATTTAAAAAATGCAGCATCTGGGAAATCAAAGCAGATGTTGAATGAAAACACCATAAAGACTGACAACTGTATTACTTTTCATTCAACCTGTACACTTTAAATGAAATAAATCACAACATATGCAAGTGAAAATGGCAAAATATATGCAAATGAGATCATATCATAGAAAACATTTTGGGAAATGACTGCAAACCAAGTCAGCTTTGAGAAAAAGGCCTGGCTCTTGGATTTCATTCATTCAATCCAAATTCATAGTTCACTCGCATAAGCCAATATATTTTATATACCATCTCTTAACTTCTTAAATGCTTGTAACTTTAAATTGTACATTTAAAAATATTTAATTGCTTGGCTCTTATCTGCTAAATTTGACTGTAAGGCTGTAACATATTGAGATACTATGAACATCATATAACAATAAACAGTTTGTTTAATTCAGAGGTTCCTAAACAGGTTCCTGGAGGCCCCCCAACACTGCATGTTTTCTATGTCACCTTAATCAAACACACCTGATTCAGATCATCAGCTCATTAGTAGAGAGTCCAATACCTGAAATTGGTGTGTCAGACAAAGGAGAGATGCAAAATATGCAGTGTTGGGGGGCCTCCAGGAACATGGTTGGGAACCACTGGATTATTTCAATGCATATGCGAGTTTATGTGCTCGATACATTAGAGGCAGATTAAGGTATTTGGAGCACCTCTTATAGGAGTAGGTCAGATTTAATAGACGCCCCCCCCACCTCCGCATATCTGACTTCAAGCTCGGCTACCCGGCATATGCTGCAACAGAACTGGACAACTGCCAACTTCAGGCTATATTTACTCTTTTAAAATCAATTTAAGAGCAAAGCGCAGCCAGAAATAACAATTCAGTCAGCATTTACTCACCCTCATATTGTTCTAAAGCCGTATGGCTTTTTTTTGCTTTTGTGGAAAGCAAAAGATGTTAAGCAGAAGGATAGTTTCAGTCACCATTCAGTTTCATTGTACAGGAAAAAAATCCAATGAAAGTGAATGGTGACTGAGACTATAATTCTGCCTAACATTTCCTAAATTAATAAATGAATATGAATTTCCTGAACTCTTAGTTCAAATGGCCATACACTAGCAGTGAATTTAATTGAAACGTCATGCAAAGGGTTTTTTTATGCAATAAGCAAATACGTGCTTCATTCATTGTCTCATGCATAAGCCTGAACTGTGTATCTAGGCATGTGTTACAGCAAGACATTATCTAACATACATGACTATACTCGTGACAATTATACAGCCTGCAATGACGTACAATGAGCACATCCAGACCCCTACAGTAGATTAGATTGAGATTCATTCATTTTTGCGAGGGACATGTGTGGCAAGCCATTTAAATTCTTTTACTAACAGTCTACTTTTGTTGCTAGTCGTTGTTTTTTATTACTAGTAAGTAATTTAGAGTAGCCTAACTTTTACATTTTAATATTCAATGGCACTTATAAATTAGAAATGATTGCTTGTACCTTACATAAATGTAAATATTTCTTAGTTACTAGAACGCATACTAGCATATATTCCAGTTATTCTATAACAAACAATAATAACACTTATTTATTAAACATCAGAATCTAATCCAGTTGCTACTAAGGACAATTTTAATAAGTTACTAACTGAATTCATACTAGTGCTAGTAATGAATAGCTGCGAGTGTATTTTAAAAAGCAAGTAGTATTATTTTTTTTACTAGACATCTAAAAACAAGTAGTAGTGATGGACAAAAACTTACTAGTTTTAAGGAATAAATGTTAAAATGGCTTGCCATGACAATGAGGCTAGTAGACTGGTTCATAACGGAGAGTTCTTGCCTCATACTTCTAGCAAAAAATATAGCTGTCTCAGTAAACAGAGTGCATTTACATCTTAGAAGTTGTATGGACTTTTTATTTAAGGTAAACAGGGAGGACAAAAAGGTTGTGATATATAGGGCTTTGCTCTGGAGCACTGACCGAAGATGACCTAATCGCTGACACAGTTATGCAACGCGAAAGTTAAAAACCATTTAAAACATTTCTCTTTGACATTTTTGGCCGTGTCGATGCATTTCACATATGTGGCCATTCATCTATATGAACATCAATTTGTGTTCACGACTTGTTTATGAACAGTGGTCACATTGCAGTCAATGAAAAGTGTTATACAACAGCTCAACAGCCAGCTCTTTAAAACATGAATGTATCCTACCTGACAACTTAAACAGCTTTCCTTTTCGTACAGGATGGACGTCTCAAAGTAGGTCTCCGTCCTGTCCGGCTAAAAATCCGACTAAATAAAATATATTCCTGAAATTCCAGTCAAGCCGCAGCGTCACTTTGACACACTTCAGCTCCGAATGCTCTCTCACATCGGTGCCCTGGATCTCTCGGGCTCGCAGCATGACCTGAATTCAAACTCCTCCCACCGACCGCTCTCATTGGTCAATCCTCACTTATTTGCATGTGGAAAATGCGGAAATACCAGAAGCGCGCTGTGATTGGCCGAACGGACCGCCAGTCTCTTTACATAAGTATGTCATACGTCTCACGTGGACACCCATGGCCAGTGACGGCGTGCGCTGCGTATGGGCAAATCAGTAGTAAGAGAAAGCTGGTGAATGGGACGCTGACGAGGGAAAAGAGTGTGGTTGGTCCGGGGAAGCCGAATACGCTGAAGTGTTATACAAACGGTTATACAAGTGTGTGTACAGTCAATGTGGTCTCGCCCTGTATGCGCAAAACACGGCATGTGATGCTATTAGAATAGCTTGGATAGACGTGCGTGATTGCGCGAAATCATCCTGTAGGTATTATAGATACATTAGGGATTGTTTATTTCCAGTGAAGTTGCACTATGTTAGAGCAACACGTTTATAATATATATTTACAACAATTGCCTATTTAATTCAAGCACATTTGCTATTTCATAACATAACATCTCGTATAACATAGGCCTAATATATAACATCTCATTCAGATGCTATTGCGCAACATCTCAGGTATTTCATAAACCTTTTTTGCCTTAAGTTATCAAACTGCATATTTTGGAGCTGCAGTGTTGCATCAATCCATCTGTGACCCTGGACCACAAAACCACTCATAAGGGTCAATTTTTGATATTGAGATTTATACATCATCTGAACGCTGAATAAGAAAAACATTTTCCATTAATGCCAAATATTTGGCTGAGATACAACTATTTGAAAATCTGGAATCTGAGGGTGCAAAAAAATAAAAATTTTCAGAAAATCGCCTTTAAAATTGTCCAAATTAAGTTCTTAGGAATGCATATTACTAATAAAAAACTAAATTTTTACATATTTACAGTAGGACATCTACAAAATATCTTAATGGAACATGGTCTTCCATGCTACTTATGACTGGTCTATCCTTGTACAGTAGGCTATATGATACCCTATAGGCTGTGTATGTTTCAGAAAGCACTTTGGATGAGCTCATTAGTCCACACAATAAAAAAACAGTGTGAGTGGGAAAACTCTTTCTCTGTTTGAACACTCTCCATCTGTTAAGAGATGCATCATCCTATCTTTTGCCAATGTTATAATTGTGTTTTTTTTTTTTGCATTTATTTTTACTTCACGAAAGCACACAGGCAATGTTCTGGTTTGACCTGCTAAAACAGGCGTTTGCGTGATGGGTAAACACGTTTTATTCTCTAGCTGATTGTCCTGATTGTGATTGTCGTGATAATGATTTCCAGTCATTTGTGTTTGCTTGTTATATTAGTTCCATCTACCATTTAAGCAAATATCGCATGAGCAAGAGTGCTGTTGTACTGAATCTGGCACAAAGCTGAATGAAATCAGTGAGGACAATGGAAACATTACGCATTTTTAATACCATGAGGTGATCAAATTGAATCAAAAAAGATGGATGAGATGTTTTCTATGCTCTCTTTCGCACACAGAGCTCTTTAAAAGCATGTCAATAACACCAGATGGCCCAGATGGCATGTGTCTCCTCCAATATGGACCCACAAGAATCACACCAGACCAGACCAATTCGAAGAAATCTCAAAGATGAAACACTTTCTTTCTGTCTGTCACTCTTGTTTCGGAGAATATTAAGCAAAAACACAGCCATTATAAATTTTCAGTTGCTCTCCGCTATACACAAGGCAGGTATTTCATTATACAAGCAATTTCGTATGAATTATTAACAGCTGATCATTAGTTTGATGTCTACATACTGCCAGCAGTTTCTGAGCACCAATGAATCCTGAAAGCCCAAGACTACTGTATTAATATTTGAAAGGATTTGATCCAGTTAGAACTAAGAGAACATTGTGTTCTCCGGTGTAATTAAAATATTGAAAAATGAAGTGTGTGATTCTACAATGAACCCTGATAGTTAGAGTACGACATGGCAGAATCAGAAAAAGAATAGTCTGAATGAGAATGCAAACCTAAAAACTCTGTATTTTCAGTTGATTTAGAAGAGACGTGTGGGTGCTTGTTGTCCCGCCGGAAGCACTTTGGGACTGAAAAAGCCATGAGTCAGTGAATTGAGTGGGACCCACTCTAATAGTTCCACTTTTATCAGATACTCATCAGATAAAGGCTGTTTATGCTGTTTCGAGTGTGTTTGTCAGTGGTTCTTTTGGGTTTCGTGAAATGCTGTGAAAGTGACGCACATAGCCGAAGGCCAAAACAATACCCATAACAAGGCTATCGAATGACGCATTATTGCAGTGCTTTTGAGCAAAAAGTGCACTTGTTTTATTATGAGGTGTTTTTTCTTTTTTGCAATGAATGCCATTTTAGTGTGCTATACGTTCAGACCAAGAGAACTATAACGATAACAAGGAAGATGAAGTTTAAAAAATCAAATTCAACGAGAACATAATGTTCATATCACAACAGAGGAACAATATAATTAGAATAACTTTCAGCATGATTTTTCCAACTGATGAATGATAAAAACATTGACTCTCGTGAGAATCACAAGCAGAATCCATTGTTATTGCATTTAGTAAAGCAGCAGATGACAAAACTGCACATGAACATATAAAAACAGAACATTGATGTGGACACTAAAATTGTTATAGTTTACTTTATAGCTATCATTCTTGGTGTGAAGAGGCCTTAGAGTCAAATAAAATCAAATTTCTGTCATTGGGGTGGTATTTTTTCAAAAGGTACAAATATGTACAATTTAGGTTCTAATATGTACATTTTAGGTAATATGTAAAAAAAAAAAAAAAGAAAAAGAAAATAACAAAAATAATATAATAAGGCGAATCAATGTGTTTGTGTAAGAAAAATATCCATATTTACAATTTAATAAACCACAGTCTCTAGCTTTCGTTAACTGTCGTACAAGTGTTCACGAAGAAAGTGGCATTCCAGCAGATTATGTAGGACGTAGATGTAGTGTAAGCTAGCTTCCAATAGTTTATTTTATTAAGTATACTTAAGTAAAGTTCAAGTATTTTTGTTTTAGTATACTTTATGTAGTCAGTATACAAATATCAGTCTAAGAGTAGTATAATTTTAAGTGTACTATTTCAGTACTCCTTGGGACTAAATTGGCCAACATTCTAGTATATAAAAGTATACTTTACGTACAGTAGTCAACGTTGAGTACATAACTAGTTTACATCTATGTTTTCAGTTTGTACTGCAAGTATACTAAAAGTGAACTCATAGGTATACTGATAGTTTACTAATTAAATACTTTTTATGCATTTTAGTACACTTTGAAGTATGAGTGAATTACTAGTTTTAGACTGCAAGTATACTTGTAAGTTCTTCAAGTGAACTTTACATCATACTTTAAGTATATTAGCTACTATTTAGGTATTCATTTGTATATATTTTGTTATATGAATATCTGAATATACAAAACATCAAAAGAAAAAACAGGGTATGTGCCTGTAAACAAAAACATTTCATTCTAACTTCATGCAATCTTTTTTTTTATAAACGCTTGAATGTGGGTAAGTTCCATCAATAAAATAAATAAATAATATTTTGAACAAAAAGCTAAAAAAGACTTTGTGATAATCAAAACGTAGATGGACTTCATCAACACCCCAAAGCTTAACAGTCATTATTACATCTTCATGGGTCAACATTTTATTCCATAACGTTACACAGTTTTACATGGTTTTGATGCTGTTTTATGTCTGACGAATGTGTAAGAATAACTTACATGTGGAAGCATCTGTTGTTTCGGTTTCTTCTTCACTTGTGTTTTGGAAATTCTGTACAGAAGATGTGCAATAGCGCCCCTAGCGTATAACAATGAGAACACGGATTCACAGAGCACAAGTATAGCTCAATTATACATAGATTTTTCTAAGTCAAGTATACTTAAATGTCAGTTTAAGCACATTTCTGAGAAGTACATAAAAACTATACTAATAGTATACTTTTCTATTTTAAGTTTAAAAGAAGTATACTAATAGCAAACCTGAATAAACTTCTTTTTCGTAATGGTTACATTGAAATCCTCAGACATCTTTCTTTGAAAATCATTTTGTATTTTTAATTTGTGACCAGTGTTTTGTTTTCGTCATCTGCTGGAATGCCACTCTCTCATGTATGCGCGTATTGCAGTTAACGAAAGCTAGAGATTACAGTTTATAAAGTTTTATAGCCAAGGTTTTTTAGTGCCTGACAGTTTATTCAAAAGCTCATAATGATTCAGACACATTCTGGATATAAAATAATCTGTGGGTCCTTTATACTGTGTGAATCCTTTGGTTTTCCTAATATAATCCTAATATAATTTCACAGCCTATTAAACTGTCCATTAAATGTGATTTACTCTGCTTCGATGTCCTACTTTGCACTCAAACTCACACTCAATAACTTTCCTCTCTTTCATAACCAACTGCTTGCTATATTTGTATAATGCCATCTGCTTGGTCTAATTTCAACAAAGTGTAATCTGCCATATTGAGTTCAATTCTCTCTCTTCCTCTTTAAATAATAGCACTACAAAAATAATGCTGGAACATTTTATACTCATATGTGGTTTTTAGGGATGCTGGAAGTAAGTTCATTAAAAGCTAACAATACCTGCCTATTTCATGTACTACAGGGCTTCCAATTTCTTTGGCCTTAAATACAGAAACTAATCTCCCATTTAAAAGAACACATTGTTCCAAGGATGTAATTTCTTGGGGAAACTGAAATCACACTGTGCACTGTGTGAGAACACTTAAAAAAGCTATTAAATGTAGTTTTATTGTAAATTCAGCACATTTCAAAGTCTCCTGTGGTAAGTAGCTAATATTGCTTATCGTCTTCACCCGGTTTTTCCACTGTCTGCTACAACTGTCTGGAAAAGAAAAGAGGGAGTTGTCTTTTGGTTCCTGTCCTGAGCATTACATCACCAACCACATATATAAACCAGCAGCAGACATGAGCCGGACGGAAAAGGTTCTGGCGTGACGCCCAGTAAAAGCGTGCTGTCTTCCCTCAAACTTTCACCCCTCCCATCTCTTTTCCCCTTACCGTGGAATTTAGTATGAGTTAAGCAGACAGCAGAGCCTGTGCTGCCATACATGAGCCAATCGTATCGTAAGGGGAAAAGTATTTTGTTTGCATATGTGCAGCAACATCATAGAGCTCCATGACAGAGCATTTTATGTATTGCGTTACAAAATGAAAGACGTTTTTATTCTGCCAGTGTTTTTTTGGTTTTTTTTAACAGAGTGCGACTGAAATAATCCAGGAATAAACATCATCATCTGTTAATTATTTAATGAGCTATTATTTAATAATTATTTAATTAAGAATTAGATATGAAAAAAACACCATGCCATATATACCACATCATATATGTATAAAAAGTAAATTACGATCGCAAACAAATGCGTATATTTGTATATATGTGAATACTTTTTATTTTAAATTATTATTAATTAATGACTAAAAGTCACATTTTTAAAAAGCTTTTGTAGCAAACAAACAAATAAATAAAATTGGCTTATTTTTTCTTTATTGATTTAAATGATTAAATCCACTAAAATATCTATTAGAGACTTGAAACACAATATACATTTTTTGATTTACACACACTACCAGTCAAAAGTTTGGACACACCCTCTCATTCAATGTTTTTTAAAGAAGTTTCTTATGCTTATCAAAGCTGTTTTCACTTGATAAAAAAACAGAAAAAAAAAACATTGTGAAATATTATTACAATGTAAATCAATGTTTTTCTATATTAATATACATTAAAATTGAATTTATATCTGTAATTAAAGTTGAATTTCCAGAATCATTACTCCTGTCTTCAGTGTCACATGATCCTTCAAAAATCATTCTAATATACTGATCAGTGCTGGAAACAGTTGCGCTGCTTAATATATATATATATATATTTTGTAACCTGTGGTACTTTTTTCAGGATTTATTGATTGATAAAAAGGTTAAAAAAGAACTGTATTTGTTTAAAATAGTAAGGTTTTCTAACAATATACAATATACTGTTCAAAAGTTTGGGGTCAGTACATCTTTATTCTTTCTTTTTTTGAAAGAAATTAATACTTTTATTCACCAAGGATGTGTTAAATGAATAAAAAGTGATAGCATAGATTTACATTGTTAGAAAAGATTTATATTTTGAATAAATGCTGTTCTTTTAAACTTGTTATTCATCAAAGAATCCTGAAAAAAAGAACCACAGGTTGCAAAAAAATGTTTGGCAGCACAACTGTTTCCAGCATTGATAATTCTAATAATAAATCAGTATATTAGAATGATTTCTGAAGGATCACGTGACACTTAAGACTGGAGTAACAGCTGATGAAAATTCAGCTTTGCATCACAGGAATAAATTATATTGTAAAGTATATTAAAATAAAAATCATTATTTTATATTGTAATAACATTTAATAATATTATTTTATTTATTTAATAATAATATTTTACTGTTTTTTCTGTATTTTTGATCAAATAAATGCATATATATATATATATATATATATATATAATTTTACCAAAATAAGAATATATTTTGTCTTCTGGGGAACATGTAAGTATCTTCTGTAGCTTCTAAAGGGCAGCACTAAAAAAACATTATAAGGTCATTAACAATGCTTCATAAACAGTCAAAGGGTAATTAAAAAAAAAAAAATTTAGATTCATACATCTTAATAATAAGAATAAATAAGCTTTCTGTTCATATATAGTTTGTTAGAATAGGAAAATATTTTGCCGAGATACAACTATTTGAAAATCTGGAATCTGAGGGTGCAAAAAAATTGAAATATTGAGAAAATCGCCTTTAATGTTGTCCAAATGAAGTTGTTAGCAACGCATATTACTATTACTGATATATTTACAGTAAGAAATTTACAAAATATCTTTATGAAACATGATCTTTACTTAATACCCTTAAGATTTTTGACCCATACAATGCATTATATACAAATATACCTGTGCTACTTAAGACTGGTTTTATGGTCCAGGGTCACATATATTGTGCTGTGTTTATTTGTTTCAGTTACAGTCACAAGCATTTTGCAGGGTTTTAGCGACACTATTTCTAAAACAATATGTCAGAGGATCAGAATATGACATCATTCTGCTTCAGATATAGAAAACTGATTCCATTGATGAAAGTGTTAATGAAGGACACCAAACAGAGAAGCATAAACAACAATTAACTTTTAATGCCCACCTCTCTCCATGACGTAAATCCTTAAGGACAGAAGCGTGGGTTTGCTCATGGCTTATCAGACCATGTGGAGGTTTGTAAAGTGCTTCAGGGAGACAACACATTTAAAGTTTAAAATACAAACTGACAACAACCACAACTTACTATTTTAGCATTAAGATGCTACCTTATTATGTAATATGTACAAATTGTAACATGCATTTCCTTACAAAGTCCTACAGTCTTGTCCCAGAGCTGCGTGCACCAAATCTATCAGCTAGCGCTAAAAAAGCATCCTAATGCTGCTTTATTGAATCATCGCTGAAAAATAGCTTTAATAGGATTTTGGTACTTTAGGGTAGATGAAGTCTTTATGGCGTTCTTGTTGTCATGGCAACTTGATCTTTAAGTAGCTTAAGATGTTGCCATGTAACTTGTTTCGAGCTAATGAAACATGATTGGCTCACGCTCTTCTGAACTTCAGGTGCTGTTGTGCAGTGCTTTTGCATTTTTCCTCCAATGTGGATCTGTTTGTGTCTGTGGTGCACAATTTGAAAAAGTTCTTACGTTATTTTTTGTTTTTTAGTTTAACAAAGCTGCTGCTTCATACATACTCACATAGACTGAAAGCACTTGTAGAGCTCCAGGGACTTTTTTATTCAAAATGAAAACACATTACTCCAGGCAGAGAAGTTATGACCTCAGAAGAATCCCAGTTATGTCGTGTTGACTTCTTGCCGAACGATGTTGCTTAGGAACAGCCATTATGAGTCAGTGAATGGGGCCCTGCCGATGGGTGAACAGGAGCAGAGAATGAAAATCTTTCCACTTTCTAATCTATAAACTACAGTAGCAACATTTGGGAAACATTTGCTTCAGACTGCTTGGAACGTCTGTCTGTGGTTATTGTCGTCAACAAAATCTATTTCTTTAAAATCGTTACTGTAAAACAAACAAATACACAGCTGTGGTAAAAATCCAAAAAGTAAAAATCAAAATTCATTAATAGTATTTCCATTCAATTTTAAACATATGCATTGTAAAAACAACCACTAAATCCAAAATAAATAAATACAAATATATTTATATTTAACTCCAATTTAACTCCAATAAACTAAATATATACATATATACAGTGTCGCTTGAAAGTTTGTGTACAATTTTCTATATTTCTGCATAAATATGACCCAAAACATCATCAGATTGATGATGTAGACAAAAGTAGACAAAGAGAACCCAATCAAATAAGTGAGAGAAAAATATTTTCTTTGTCATTTATTTATTGAGAAAAATGATCCAGTGTTACATATCTGTGTGTTGCAAAAGTATCTCTTGGATTAGGTGTTAATTTAAAGGTGAAATTAGAGTCCATCTGTGCAGATGTGTTTTCAGTCAGTGCAATGACTATCAGCTGTCAGTATGTGACCTGTTTTATTGAAAGAACAGGGATCTATCAAAGTCTGATCATGTTTGTGGAAGTGAATCATGTCAAGAACAAAGGGGATTACTGAGGACCTCAGAAAAAGACTTGATGTTGCTCATCAGGCTAGATAAGGTTACAAAACTATCTCTAAATAATTTGGACGCCACAAAAAAAAAAAAAAAAAAAAAATCACAGTGAGACAGATTGTGTACAAATGGAGGAAATTTGATTTGAGAAGTGGTCAACCAACAAAGATCACTCCAAAGCAGAATGTGTAATAGTCTGTGAGGTTGCAAAAGTTCCCAGGGTAACTTCTAACTTCTAAGCAACTAAAGATCTTTCTCTCATTGGCTAATGTTAATGTTCATGAGTCCACCATCGGGAGAACACTGAGCAACCAATGGTGCACATGGCAGAGTTGCAAGAAGAAAGCCACTGTTCTACAAAAAGAAAATTGCTTGCTAAAGATTATGTGGACAAGCCAGAGGACTATTGGAGAATGGTTTAATGGATGGATGAAACCAAAATTGAACTTACTGGTTTAAATAAGAACCTATTATATTCAGAGAAAAGAACACACTGTATTCCAACTTAAGAATCTTATCCCATCTGTGAAACATAGTAGTGGTAGTATCATGGCTTGGGCCTGTTTTGCTGCATCTTGGTCAGGACAGCCTGCCATCATTGATGGTACAATGAATTTTGAATTATACCAGCAAATTCTAATGGAAAATATCAGGACATCTGTTTAAAAACAGAGTCTCAAGATAACATGGATCATGCTGCAAGACAACAACCCCAAGCACACAAGTCATTCTACCAAAGAATGTTTAAAGAAGAACAAAGGTAATGTTAAAGAGTCAATGTCCAGACCTTAATCCAATTCAAATGTTGTGGAAGAACCTAAGCAAGCAGTTCATAGGAGGAACCAGGAACATCATGGAGTTTAAGTAGTTCTGCACTAAGGAATGGGTTAAAACTCCTACATGTTATTGTGCAGGACTGATCGGCATTTACAAGAAACTTTACTTTCAGTTACTGCAGCAAATGGGGGTCACATCGGATACTGAAAGCAAAGATTCACATACTTTTGCACCGCACAGATATGTAACACTGGATAATTTTTCGCAATAAATAAATGACGAAGCAAATATTTTTCTCTCACTTGTTTAATTGGGTTCGCTTTGTCTACTTTAAGGACTTCTATGAAAATCTGATAATGTTTTGGGTCATATTTATGCAGAAATATAGACAATTGTAAAGGGTTCACAAACTTTCCAGCGTGTATATATACACTGTAAAAACGTTGTTTGAGCTTAAAAAGGCAAGTGTTCGTGCTGCTTTAAAATTTTATGTTGAGTCAACATGAAATGGTAAGTTGAACTGCTTGAAAACATGGATATTTGAGTTGAGCAAACTTAAAAATTTAACACTTACTTTTTAAAGTTAAAACAACTTGGAACAACTTTTTTTTTACAGTATATATATATAATTTAAATCCCTCCATAATAAAAGCTTACTTTAACTGATAGATTTGTTTGTTTGTGTAAAAACTTTAGTGAATAATGTGTTAATTTTGTGTTAATTTTTTATTAATATTTAATCAGAGTGAATGACAATTGCTTGAAAAAAACAATATAAAACATTTGACTTTTTAGTCATTGATTAATGGTATTTAATATGCAAAACATGGAAAAATGCAATGTAATATATTTGTATTTCGAATAAGTTCACATATACAAAAAAACAAAAACATAAAAACTAAACAAAACAACAACAACATAATGGTAACATACACAAGACTAAAACATTGCTATAAACTTAATTTACCAACATAAATTCTGTACATAACCTATAATATAAAAAAGTAAATGTAAAATTGTGTTTACTTCCAAAAATTGTACATTTAACAGTATTTTACTGTAAAATCACATGAAATGTCTATATTTATTACAGTTTTTAATACAGAGTAAAGGAACTCACCAATGGCCAATAATATATATATATATATATATATATATATATATATATATATTTTATTAGGCCATTAAAAATTCCTAAATGTGTCATATGTCAAATGTGTAAATGTTCTGAAAAAATGTTTTAAGGATGGTTTAAATAGTAGATTTTGTAGTTGCAACATTGTCAGAAATGATCTTTTTAATGAAATTGGAGTATAAAATTGGTGCCAAGAGATTATAGTTGGGATGAACAAACATGCAGATTTTCACTTCACAAGATGTTTGATTGACTGATTGACTGGAGTGGTGTGGATAACTTGTGGATTATTCTGATGTTTTTATCAGCTGTTTGGGCTCTCATTCTGACGGCACCCATTCACTGCAGAGGATCCATTGGTGAGCCTTTGATGTAATGCTAAGTTTCTAAAAATCTGTTCCCATCAAGAAACAAACTCATCTACATCTTGAATGGCCTGACGGTAAACACAATTTCAGCCATTTTTCATTTTTAGTTTAACTATTTCTCTAAAACTAAAACTGGCCTTGCAAGCTCACGCTCATCTGCCTCCACTTGTTCCCACATCTCAAAATCCTATTAACAACCAATAAGTCCCCATCCTACATTTTTATCTTTTTAAATAAACATTTCCACTGGGCTGTACGTCACAACATGGAAGAAAAGGTCTGTCGCCACTTCCGTTTCAACGTGACTTTAAAAACCAAGCCTAAGTGTATAAACAGTCCATGACTAACTGTCCAGAATAAATGCAGTGCTTTCCTGTGATGAATGATCTCATTCGGATGCATCATGGATCTCAACTAATGCACAAGAGAGAGTTTCCCTTTGGAAAAATTCATGCTCATATAAAGTCATTAGAGTTCAAACACAGAGAGGTGTTTCTGCCTCCCACACCTGATGAGCCGGCGGAAATGCATCACAATTTCACCCACTTATAAATGCATATCTTCTCACCTCCCCTGCGCACAGACACACACATAATCACGCACCACCACACTCCTACGGACACACACCCACGGCACTGGCAGCCTTCATTTTGCCCACTGAATCATTACACGTTTTGTAGTTTTCATGTCAAACGAATCTCAAGTGCTTTATTCAGATTGTTGAAGGTACAAAAAACAACCTAATATATTCACTGATGGACATTTTTAATTCTAAAACATATATGCTGATTTATAGCAGTAATATTAAAGCATATTTACACTTGAAGTCAAAATAATAGTTGAATTTATATATTGTTCAAAAGTTTACACACGCTTGATTCTTAATACTGTGTTGTTACCTTTTGTTTGTTTAGTTATTCATGAGTCACTTGTTTGTCCTGAACAGTTAAACTGCCCGCTGTTCTTCAGGTAAATCCTTCAGGTCCCACAGATTCTTTTGTTTTTCAACATTTTTATGTATTTGAACCCAACTGAGGGACTCATATGCAACTTTTACAGAAGGTTCAAACACTCACTGATGCTTCAGAAGGAAACACAATGCATTAAGAGCCGGGGGGTGAAAACTTTTGGAAAGAATGAAGCTTTGCACATTTTTCTTATTTTACCTAACTAACATTTATTTTAGTCAGCACTGCCTTTCAGAAGCTACAGAAGATACTTACATGTTTTCCAGAAGACACAACAAGTTACATTTACCCTGATCTTCAAATTTAAAAAGTTTTCTTAATGGATAATTTTCTTCTTCTGGAGCATCAGTGAGCATCTGAACCTTTTGTAATAGTTGCATATGAGTTGTTTTCAGTGTGAAAAGATGGAACTCAAAATCATACAGTCATTGTTGGAAAGGGTTCAAATACACAAAAATGCTGACAAAACAAAATACTAATGGGACCTGAAGGATTTTTCTGAAGAACAGCAGACAGTTAACTGTTCAGGATAAACAAGGGACTCATGAACAATTATCACTAACTAACTAACTAACTAAATAAATAAAATAATAATAAAAATAAAAACACAGTTGTGGATCATTCAGCTAACAACACAGTACTTTTGAACAGGGTAATTTTTTTATAAATTCAGCTATTATTTTCTATTGTGGGCTATATGTAAACATCTTTCATGTGAAATATCTTATTCAGGTCAGTACTAAATAAAAAATAACATTCAATTTGTATGATCACTCTTATTTTGGTGAAATAATTCACATTTTGCAAGATGTATGTATATCATACAAGATGTATATATGTATATCAGTATATATTGGTCACCTATAGTGACTATGCCTGTTTTTTTATATCATTTTCTCTAACACCACGCACCCAAGTTGGCATGTACAGAATAATCATTTGATATTGACGTCAAGACCTTAATTTGTTTTAACATTTTTGCAAATCCTAAAACACTGTTTATTTGCTGGTTTAAATGAATAAAACCTCCCCAGTGTGGCCTGAAAGTAAAAAAAAAAAACTTGGGCAAACTAATAAATTAAGTAAAAGCATCAGTTAGATGCCACCATGTTAGAATTGTATATTCTGCACTGTCATGGAGGAGGTAGAAACTTCAGATTCCCACATTTGTGAACACGCTTGGAAACCACACATGGTGCGACTTGACGCAGATGGTAGGCAGGGTTTGTTTTTTTTAACTCAGAACGCCGTATTATGTGCGTCACAGACACATATATTTTCGATTAGGCCCACAGCTGATATGTTTTAAAATTGCATGGCATAGCTTTCAGGTTATACACATGACAAACTATTACAAACATACATTGATAGTATTTAGTCAATAGTATAACACCCTAAAGTGTTTTGGGATGAGGTGTATTATTGTTGATACAGAGCACTAATACAATATTGTGACCGCAGACATTGCCAATTACAGATGGAATTGTTTCATAGATAATATTCAGTGCATTTGATCCCTTATTAGTGCTCGCTTTTAAAATTCAGGTTAGATTCTATGATTGTATTGATGAGTTATTGAAGATCAAATCTATAACTATAACTATAACTATAACTATTCAAACAATATGATTCTAAAGTAAAATCAATAACTCAGCAATCAGCTGCTATTAAAGACCCTATTAATCATTTCAGAAGTGCATTTCTCATATATTTTCTGCTGATTCAGGAAGTTGGAGAAAAATACATGTCCATTTCATGCCTTTAAGGGCACACAAAAAAGAATCTTGTACTGGTAAATCATAATTTTCAATAAAACTTGTAAGAAATTTTAACTGGTCTCAATGCAGAGACATTTTGAAATACTTAGAAAGCCAGATGAACAGCGGGGGCAAACAGGGACATGCTAACCAGCCAAACCACTTAAGCTCTACTTTTGGTGGCAAAGAAGTCCGTCAGTGCAAGATAAGTCTAAGCACTAAAAGCCACAAATGTTTGTTTTATAACGTCTTTAATGCATCTTAATATCATGTTTGTCCCTATAGTATGTCATGATGTCCTTAATATCAGCACACTGTGTGTGTGTGTATGTGTAGGTTTGCTGTAACTTGAATAAAACCGATTTGTGGGTTGTGCTGCTCTCTAGTGGTAATGCCGAGGCACTTCAAGATATTTACAAACTAAGCGGTATAAATATAGGCCTACTCAGCTCACCATCCTACGTTTTAAAATTTATAATAAGAACTCTAAACATGCTAATCTGTAAATCTTGCAGATCGGCTGCAACTTTATGCAAAGAGTAGTAAATATGAGAATAAGAATCAGAAAGGGCTTTATTGCCAAGTATGCTTGGACATACAAGGAATTTGTTTTAGTGTCACAAGCTTCCAGTACACAGAGACAACAACAACAACACACAGACATTAGAAAATAAGATGAGGGAGAAAAAAAAAGTAAATATGGCCGTGAGTGCTTAAAATCTGTTTGATGGCGCCCTCTTCTGACTGATATGGATTGTCTCTGAAACTACAGCTAAGAAAACATAACTAAACTAACTCATAGCGATTTAATAAATTCTTAGTTAATCCACATTTTATACCATTTGTTTTTGCAATAACGACGACTGCCTGTACATAACCCGGGCCATTCTTCATTTGCATAAGCATACTAATAAATCATAAAAAATGATTACATATCTTATTTATGTGCTGTAGGAGAAAAACAACTTGTGCACCACTGTTAAAGAGTGTCAATTTTGTTTTAAAATATTGTATTTTATGGTACAAGGTGCAAATAGCCTACATTCTGCAGCGATGTAGGACGATTTTGAAGTTGGAGGAGAAAATAAGATGGGAGTTTTCAACATACACTAAATGTATTGAACAGTAGTGCACAGAATATGCATGCGCATTGCAGAGATTTGCATTTGAGGTTAAAAAGTGTATAAATGGAAGTTTTTTTTTTTTTTTTTTTTTTTTTTTTTTTTTAAGAAAATAACCTATCGTTTCGCTAGATAAGACTCTTATTTCTCGGCTGGAATTGTCTAGGGATTTGAAGCTGCACTTAAACGGCTTTTTTAACCCTCAGTCCATTGAGCACCATTAAAGTCCACTCCATGGTGAAAAATCCTGTAATGTATTCCTAAAAAAAATGAGACTGAAGAAAGAAAGACATGAACTTGAATGACAGGGTTTGATTTTTATTTTGGAAGTAGTGCAATCCTATAATACAAAACTACTTTACAAAGAAAGAAAACATTAAATGGATATGCGTACTACATAACATGACAAAGGCTGCAAAATTACAAAATTAATTTTAAAATACATGACTACTGTTCATTTAATATATAGAGACGGTTTTCTAACAAAACCATTTCTTTACAATATTTTGAAAATCTGAAGCCTACATTAAGTTTACAGTGTATGTTATATCTCAGCATTATAAGAAACTGTTTCAATTACATTATACAAATTCATTCAGAATAAGAAAGAAAGAAAGAACTACAGAGTACCCAAAGTGCAAGTATTATTTTCACTTTTTTTGCCTGGTCTTTCCTGCCTTGTGAGCCACCGTATTTTGATAGCATTGCCAAGCCCAAGTTTGTTCAATTCTTCATTGATCTGAAGAAAAAAAAAAGTACAAACATGGAATAACAAAGTTCTTTTTGACACATAAATTGTTAAAGGAACACTCCACATTTTTTTTTGAAAATGGGCCCATTTTCCAGCTCCCCTAGAGTTAAACATATGAGTTTTTGAATCCATTTAGCCGATCTCCTGGACTGCTGTTAGCACTTTTAGCATAAATCACTGAATCAGATTAGACCATTAGCATCTTGTTCAAAAATGGCCAAAGATTTTCGATATTTTTCCTATTTAAAACGGGACTCTTCTGTAGTCTACATTACAAAGACCGACAGAAAATGAAAAGTTTTGATTTTCCAAGCTGATATGGATAGGAACTATACTCTCATTCCGGCGTAATAATCAAGGCACTTTGCTGCCGTACCATGGGTGCAGCAGGCGCAATGAGATTACGCAGCGCCTGAATATAGTCCCCAGCTATTTTACTATTACCTATTTTACTATTACCTTACCTTAGTATTACCTTAATATTGCGTCTGCTGCACCCATGGTACAGCAGCAAAGTTCACTGATTATTACGCCAGAATAAGAGTATAGTTCCTATTCATATCAGCCTAGAAAAACACAACTTTTCATATTCTGTCATCTTAGTACACGATATAACTACAGAAGAGTCAAGTTTTAAATAGGAAAAATATTGAAAATATTTGGTCATTTTTGAATGAGTTGCTAATGGTCTAATCAGATTTAATAATATATGCTAAGCTATGCTAAAAGTGCTACCCGCAGACCCGGAGATCGGCTGAATGGATTCAAAAACAGTAAAACTCATCTGTTTAACTCTAGGGGAGTTGGAAAATGAGCCTATTTTCAAAAAAAGTGGAGTGTTCCTTTAAATATTTTATATGTTAAGTATTGATGACATTGGCTTGAAGCATTTCACAGCACACAGGCATTAACTTTGATTTCATCTTTTTACCTTAGCTAACATGTTCGCCCTAATTACAGGGTCCTTGAAGTCCACTTGTCCATCAGGCTTCACCTGCATTCGCAACACCACCCTTTTGCCTTCACCTAAGAACACATCCACAGACAGGTACAAACAAACATGCATAAGAACAAAGAAAACCAAATATGTTTGATTTCATTTTAAAATGTCTTTTCATGTTACATGTGCTAGAATGCAGAGAGCTACTCACTTCTGCTGCAGTAAAACGGAAATGTCATTTTGCAATCCCTTTTGACCCGTTTCCAGGTCAAAACATCTAATGCGAGACAGTTCGTGCTTTGAGTCGTTGTATTGTCACTTTCCGTAATGTTTTGTGAGTCAGAAAAGTCAGATTTCATATCATAACCCCCTATCCATGCATAACCATAGGCTAAAAGAGGACGAGAAGCTTCCAGTTTGTCCAGATCCTCCTCACTATGCACAAAAACCAGATCTGTGTATTTCTCTTTGCAGTAGCTCTGAGCCTGGGACCAGCTCAATAGATCATGTATATAATAGTACTGCTTAGGAAGAAGAGCGAAACCCCCAAAAAGACCTGTAAGAAAAAAGAGGAATCAAAACAGGCAATCGCAGACTAAACAGTTACACTCATGTACCCGTTAATATCCATTGCACAGAATCAGTCAAAAAGAAATTAGTTGAGTTATTTCCACTGCTGAGTAGTAAGTACTTCCAAATGTTAAGTACTTGTAATTAGATTATATTCCGTTTTAAAATGGTCATAATCAGATTACAGTTGTCAGGTGCAAACTTTGACGCAATAATAAAAGATGTCTTCTTACCTGACAGAAAAAACAGCAATGCAGTTGTCATGTTCATGTTTGCAGCGTCTCAAAACTTGTGTTTGGAGTAAATTGGCATCTGAAGCAAGCTTGCATGTGTGTTGATTATAAGTATGTTGTATGTTGCAGTGATTGGTTGACACATGTCAGCATTACGTGTGTTCATTTGAATAGGACACAGTGTCCTTCACAGAGATCTTGCAAACAACAACAACAACAAAAAAACAAACAAACAAAAAAAACAACAACATTTTGTTTGTTTTTTCTTTTCACATCAAACATAATGTATGTTTAGATGTTTATTTCTGTCTAAATTTAGACTAGGATGACCTGATTAATATGACAAAAAAGTGTGTGGACTTATATGCAGATGATCTGAAATTTGGCCTGGTGTGATTTTAATGTTTTTGTAGTTTACAATAAACACAAGCTGTAAGTCTGATCTTTTAGACACACTTCAAAAAGTCAAATATTATTTTTAACAAAAAAAAAAAAAAATTTGATATAAAAAAATTGTGTAATTTCTAAATCTGAGTTAGTTCAAATCACTTAGTTCAACAATATTATTGTGGACATTAAATGTACTTTAAATGTCACAGCAATTTTAAACATTTATTCAGCACAAACTGAACAAATAGACAATAGGACAAATAGTGTATGGACTGTAAAATATTGCTGGACCCTATTTTAGACACTGCGTGTACTGGTAAACTTAATTTTTTACAATTATATATCTTATTTTACTACACATTGCAACTAAATCTCAAGATCCAATTATTTTGTTAAAGCAAAGAAAATGTAAATAACAAGATTTACCCTGGGTGAATATAATTAACATTAGTCTATATAGATTTATCTGATTCTGAGCTAAGCAGGCATGCAAATATTTTGCATTAAAAAGCATGATTTTTAACATTATTCTTGGTACTACAGGCTATTGTCTGTAACGGTGCTATCTGATACATACATACATATACATACATATATATATATATATATATATATATATATATATATATATATACACATACATACACTTTATCCTTGAAAAGTGATACACCATGCAGCATTAAGAAAATGCAAATATGCCATTTGTAGATAGCTGATTTGTGCCTGTTTGCATCTTTCTCAGAATTTCACTAAATGGGTTATTTGTTTACACCTTACACCTGCTACTTTTAAGATTTCTGTGTGAGTTCAGAGAGTTCAGGAGGGGCAGGATCCCCACAGATGGTTTTGAATAGGTCACAAAGTCCTTCACAGATGTTTTTTAAACAAAATTACAGTGGATGCTTTTTTACAAGTTAAAAGTGGGAGTGAATCAGCAAACTTAAAAGGAAATAGCAAATCTGCCTTCACTTATGCTTTTATAGTGTATGTGTTTCTTAAATAGCAGGTCATATAGTGTCCTAATATAGCTTTAAATACATCTAAGGTCACGATATATGTTTAATATTAGAATCATTTTGCAATGATTTTGAAACAATTTATTTGAAGAAGTTTTGAGCTTAAGGTCTGTAAACCCCTTCCTTCCATAAGCCTACTCTGCTCTGATTGGTCAGCTGGCCAAGTCTGTTGCGATGTTCAGCTATAGTTCTTTCCGTATACAATGTTCAGCCATAGTTTAGCTGCTAAACAGTAAAAACTTCACAAAACAATAACAGTGGATAGTTAGCTGAGTGCTAACTTGACTAACGGATGAAACAATACACTGTAAAAAAGTCTTGTAAAAAAACGGTCAAATGACTGGCAGCTATGGCTGCCAAACAAAAACCGTAAAATTAAAGTAAAAGAATGTAAATGAAACAAGGAAAAAACTGTAAAATAAGGGTTTTACACTGTAAAAATTGTCCTGTTAAAAAACAGTCAAATGACTGGCAGCTATGGCTGCCAAACAAAAACCGTAAAATTAAAGTAAAAGAATGTAATTGAAACAAGAGGGGAAATTGTAAAATAATTTTTTTCCCCTGTAAAACCTTTAATGAACATTTCTGTAAAATTATAGTTTTTGCACTTTATTTTAATTAGGATGTTTTGCTGTAATTTTATGGTTTTTGTTTGGCAGCCGTAGCTGCCAGTCATTTGACCATTATTTTACGATTTTTTTTTTTACAGTGTACAGTTTGTAAACCAAAATATGTGTAGATTCTGAAATTCGGTCTGCACCATAACATTTTATAAGCAAAAGTCTTTTGCATGCAGGTTAAACACAATATGCTGATTTTTGTGATGACAAGACAGGAGTAATTTTGAGGACATTCTTGCACATCACTGCTCAAATCCAGTGGAGGCTGTTGGAAATTTTTCTGAGTAGGGCTGTGCTACATCTAACTGTTTTAGCAAACATCCTAGTGAAACAGTGAAAGTTACAGAAAAAGTAAGAAATAATAAAGCGTGAAAATGTCATTACATTCAGGAGATATTTGTAAAGTATAATTCCGTTCCCTATTTATTCTCAGCATTTATTTTATTGTTGTTTCAGAATACACAAAGAGAAAGTTGCAATGAAAGCATGCCTTACTGTAAAGACACATGACAGCTTTTGCATAAAAGCTAGTCTAAATGAAAAAAAAATAAAAATAAAAAAAATAATATATATAATTCCACACAGAATTCCCAGAGGTTCAATTTCCATTCTTTTACAATTTTTTACAATGCAAATATGATCACTCCTAAAATATCCATGTGTATATTGACATATATAGTAGCTATATTTAGGCTTTTGTAAAAAACAAACAAACAAAAAAAAAGAAACATTATTTTCTAAAAACAGTAATTTCAGAAGTTACAATCTAAGCATCATCTGAAAATAGGATGTGTCCAGGCCCTATTGTTCCTATAAATTTATACTAAAATTGTATCACTATAATTTACATATTACTCAAACACCTCTACTCAAGATCTTCATTATGTGTCAGTATACTTGTTGATTTTACAAAATGAATTTTATGTTGTTGTTACAACATTTACATATGCTAGATTATTGAATGGTAAAATTAAAGCACAATATTCTTTTTTTAATAAAGCTTTTCCCACGTCATATCTACTTATTTACAGGATGTATTGTTTCTAAAATACGCTGAAAATTCTGAAGCATTTTTATGACACTTTAAGATGTTTACAGAGGTGGGTTAGACAGATTACTGTCTATCACATTTTTTATTTAAATTGGATTTATGGTTCCTCTGCTCATGAAACACCTCTCCACCTTCACTCTTTCTCCAGCTTATTTTACTTTCACCTTCCAGCCCCATGCTTTTCAGCTTTTCACGTATCTGGAAGACCGCCAAGAAAGAATCAAATAAAACATGGAAAATCATGCCACACTTATTAGGCTACGTACATGATAACAATTATGAGACTGACATGAGAAATGCTAGTTTACTGTAAGATAATGTATGTCAGTTTGACATAGGCTACTTTACAAATTCGGGTGCAAAAACACAATTTGACTGAAACTCAGTGTTTAAGGCAGATACAAACCTCATTCAGAACAGCAGTCTGTTGTGAAGGATCATTCAGTGTGCATTTTTCATTGCAGGACAATTTGAGTCTGACAATCTGATTTCGAATTAATTTTGCATCTTGAGAAAAAAAAAAGAGTTAAAGTCAATCTCAACATAGAAGATACCTGAATAAATTAGTTGGTTCAAGATATTTAGTTTGAATAACTTGATTTTTTAAGCTGTTTAAACTCACCTCCATGGCAGACAAAAGGCTGCCGTAGATCACAGCTGTGTTGAGCCCATTTCCCAGAATTATTTTTTGTCATGCCAACACAGTCACCAGATCCTGAGCTCTGGGATGGTTGACCTTTTGCCCAGTGTCTGAAGAGGCGGCTTGATTTATCAGACCATTCCCAAGAGTCCTGGAACAGACCAATCCAGATGTAATATCCAGATAAAAGAATTTGTTTTATCTGGTTGTTTTCCACAGAGTTGTGGATGGTAGGCAGGTCTCTGTAATTCTGTCTGCAGTAGCTCTGAGCATCACTCCAGATTTTTGCACTCTGTACCATGATGTATCCAGAATTTTCTACTAAGAGATGCAAAAAACAGAAAACAAAACAAAAACATTCACACTCAGCTTTTTCAGTCAAAATTCACACATTTTTAAAGAACTTGGAACTTACCATAGCACACAAAATATCGCTTATAGTCACATAACGTATCATGCCAAACACCAGAATATGTAACTACACAGTCTCCATCCCAATCTGGCTGTCCTGAAGCCCAGTTAAAGTACTGAGTTTTGCTTTCTCCAGCAGACCAACCCCAGCGTTTCTGTGTCCCCCTCTTCAGTCCAATCCACACTGATCCACTGTATCCAGCATCCGCTAGATTCACCAGCCTGTTCACATCATCCATGCTGTCTACAGTAGCCAGATCAGTGAATCTCTCTCTGCAGTAACTCTGAGCCTCTGACCACGACATTACTGTATTTACATAGTGGTACTGACGAGAAACAGCAGAACTGCTCCAGAAGAGCCCTGTTCAAAAATCAACATGTTAAACTATATGCGAACACAACATTATAAATACATATTACAAATGAGCACACCAACCTGACAGCAGAAGCAGCACAAGCAGACTCCCGTCCATTAATCTCACACAGATCCTCTCTACTGTATAGTACACCTGTACTGCTGCTCTAAAAGAAAAAAAACAGCTGATTCTGTTTCTAACTGTAGAAACTGACAATTAACCTGTTAGCATTCCACTGTACCATCTGCGGTAGGCTACACTTCGCATTTAGTTCAACTTTACAGGAATTCTAAGGGGTTAAGCATACCACGATAAGGGCAGTGGTAAATGCATACAGAACACTTTACGGTCACTGTACATTTTAAGATGTGGATTACTAATTTTCTTAATTAAACATCAGACAGGGTGAACTTTCCAAGCTTAGAGCTGGTAACTGAAAGGCTGCTGGTTTGTTCTCCATAAACTGTGAGCTTAAAACCAAGTACACTTAAGCATATTGCAGCACTAATAGCATGTAAGGCAGGCTAAGCATGTAATTTTGTGACACCATTTTTAATGCACTAAAAAATAAATAAGTTATTTTGTTGGATTTAGGGATCAGAATCAAATGTGAAAGATACATTTGAATGTTTAAATGTTTAATCAGACAGCTTCTGATAACATAATTACAATTCAAATGTTTGAACCATATGTAAAATAGTTTTAGCTTTACTTTCAATTTTGTATTGTATATTTTATTGTTTTCTTGTCAAAAATATTTTTCAGATTTGTGTGAAATCTTTTTTTTTAGTCCCGTGAAAACATTATAGGCTACTACAAGAAAACTTTTTTTTTGGACACAATCTTCATGATAAATTATAAGTTTAGCGACTCAAAATAAAGGTGCTGTTTCTAACGAATAAATAATTTTGTATCTACAATTTCTTTTTTGTTGTTTCAGATTACACAGGAAGCTAATCATTTTGCATAAAAGAGTAACTTATTTTCAAATAAAGCAGCAACTTTTGCATAGCTACTCTAAATGTAAACAGAAAAGGACTGCTCCATTCAAGGCTGATTCTTCAAATACTTCTGGGCAAATGCAAAAACATACAATATACTGTATACACATCACTGTAGTAGTCATTTCAACTGATCCATGTCTATCCATGACCTAAATATGGGAATTGTCATGAATCAGGCCTCTGTGGCTCCCTCCAGTCACCACTAGAGGGAGCTGTCCTTGGAAATCAGAACTCTATCACAAACTCCATTGCCTATAACCTCTTTCCTGGCTGATCAGCTGCACAGGTATCGGCCAAATCCCCTCATTACCCACACACTATAAAAGTCATTCTCATGTTCAGTTCATTGTTCAGTTACAATCTTGTATTGCCCTGGCTACATTTCTGAGCGTTTATTCCCGTATTTGGGTTTCCTGTTATTGACTCTGTTTGTTTAATCTCCTGTGATTGTTTCCCCGCCTGCCTTTTGACCCCTCACCTGTTTATCGGACTATCATTGTGTTGCTCGCCACCTGCCTCGAACTATTGCTTGGACACTGACCACTCTTTAGCCCTGCCTCCGGTATTCCTGTTTGTTGTCGATTGGCCTTACCTGTTGTACCACGAGTTTGGTTATTAATAAAGTTGCATATGGATCTCCACTCAACTGACTCCCTGTTACAGGAATAATATGCACAGAATGTTAAAATTCAATTCAAATTTATTCTTAGAATAAAATCATCATGCAGTACATATTAAATGTGAGTAATCACTAAGTTACATTACAAAAATACTTCAATTTAAACATAAAACATTAAATGATAAAGTTAGTAAATGAAAAATCTTGTGATAATGCAACTATTTGTATTTAAAGTTAAGCAAGATTCATTAATGTAATTACTGATCTAGACCATTCATGATTTTAAAACAATATATTAAATACTACTACCACCAGTACTACTACTGCTGCTGCGGCGGCTGTTTTCATCCTAGCAATATAGTTTAGACATTTACTTAATATTCTTTAGGTCTTTTTTAAAGATTACTTTAACCCCTAAACTGTCACCTGTCCCCTCAGTGGGACGCCTAAATTTACTTCAGCATTTTACAAATAAATCCTAATCTAATCATGACAAACTATATATCGTTGGAAAGGTCTAAGACTCCTAAATAGATATTTTACCACTTTCCTGAGTTACAAATTATGTAGCAAAAGTAGATTCATTTATGACAGGAGTGCACCTCAAAAATCTACATAGCAGAAATTATTTATCAGCTGAAAACAAAACCTCAAAAATCATGCTTTGAAAACCATTTCAAAATCAGACATTGTATTACCATGCAAAATGTACATCAAAACCATATAACAAAACGTTCATGAATTACAAAAAATTAAGGTTGAATAGTGCATTTTCACGTCTATGTTCAAAAATGGGAATGACAGTTAAGGGGTTAAATAAGTACGTTGATTATTACTGGCATTATTAGAATTAGCCATAAAGTTGTTCTCCTCATGAAACACCTCTTCACCTTCCTTCTTTATCCAGCTTATTTTGCTCTCACTTTCCAGCCCCATGCTCTTCAGCTTTTCACTTATCTGGAAGAAAAAAAAAACAAAGAAAAAACATCACACTTATAGTCTACATGTTATCTATAGCCCTAAATAACATCAACAGCAACAATACTGTCATGAAATGCATTTTAAGATATTATTTTTAAAAATGTTTCCACCAGAATTCGCCAAAGAATCTGAAGATACAAACCTCATTCAGAATGGTTGTCTGTACTGAAGGATCATTCATTGTGCATTTACCATTACAGGACAATTTCAGTCTCACGATCTGTTTTCTGATCAACTCATCTAGAGAAATCAACACAGAAGATACATAAATACATGCAAACATATCACAGTAGTTTATATCATTTGTTTCTGTGAAGTGATTAAAGTCTCTCTGCAGTAACTCTGAGGCTCTGACCATGACATTTGTGCATTTATATAGTGGTATGGATGAGAAAGACCAGCACTGTTCCAGATGTTAAACCATCTATATGTGAACACATCATCATAAATAGATATTATAAATGATTACGCCAACCTGACAGCAGAAGCAGCACAAACAGACTCTCGTCCATGACTGGTCACGCAGATCCCTGTGCTGCGTTTTGCAGATTTGTTATTAAATGATTTGGTAATATGTTAATGCCTTCAGCTACCAATAAGAGTGTAGTACTCTCCACAACATATTTAAATGGTCTCCTCTCTTCTCTAAATTAAATTCTTTTTAACATTTAAACTTCATAATTAAGCATCAGAATGAGATGTCGAAATTCAGTCTGCACCATAACGTTATATTCTATGAAACAAAAGATTAAAGTGTTTACTATTTTAAATAGAGATCATTGCATGTAGAGTAAAATTATATGCACATTTTTGTGATGACAAGACATGAGTAATTTTGATATTCAAATAGCTCATTTGCTCATTTTCATTGACAACATTTTTGCACATCATTGCTCAAAACCAGTGGAGGCTGGTGGGAAATTTTCTAGGTAGGGCTGTGCCACATCCAACAATTCTAGCAAACATCCCAGTATAAACTAATGTTAAACAAAGTGTAAGAAACATTTTTTTTCCCATTTTAATTAATTACTAGAATTTAAGAGGCTTAAATGTTTGAAATAACAACGTTTTATTCAGGATTAAGTTTCAGAATGATTCTCACAGAACTTTATCTTCTGCAATCTTTTTTCAGTGTGAATTAAAAAACATTTTGATTATCATAACTCAGTATAGCGGTTTGGAAGGTCACATTTCGGACAATCAATAAAAGTAAGAAAAACATGAAAATGCCATGTTATTACCTTCAGGAGATATCTAATTCTGCACCCTATTTATTTTCAGCATTTATTTTATTATTGTTTCAGAAAGCGAAATTTTAATGAAAGCATGACTTATTTTAAAGACACAGAACAGCTTTTGCTTCCCAAGCCGGAGAGGAAGTAGAAAAGATTATTTCCAGACTGAATTTATAAAAAAAACCACTCTGTGTGCACTCTAATATTGGCGCCACTGAACGTGAACAATGCTACTGATTATTGCTGTGGAAAATGATCATTTGTTGTCATGATTTGTGCTCTACTAATCAGTCAGACCAAAAAAAAAAACAAAAAAACAAAAAAACAAAAAACAAAAACAAACACATTAGGAGTACTATAGACTGCCAAAAGTTATAACAAATCAAGGAGAAGAATATCCAGTCAAGTAGGTGAAATGTCAGGCAAATATCTTAACTAATACTGCTCGCAAAATATTGTGCCCTTTCCTGCTTACTAAGTCCAACTATATTTGAGTTAACAGCTTCCACACTTTTTTTCCATGGTTTAGACATCATAAATTAGCAGAACAACAAATTCAGTAGTACATTAACTGTACAAAACATGCTGTTGTTTACAGATTGTGGTGGTCATTATGCAAATGATCTGTCTGCGTCTGTGTTCTTTAATGTCCACATTGTCGGTAAATCACATGCACAATTTTCCCCTCCCAGCAGCACTTTTACACGATTGCACTGTAATGCTAATTTTCCCTTTTTAGTAAATCTGGCCCTATAAATTGTTTAAAGAGGTGCACAGATTACTGTCTCTCCTGATGAAACACTCTTTCTCCAGCTAATTTTACTTTCATCTTTCAGCCCCATGCTCTTCAGCTTTTCACTTATCTGGAAGACCGGCAAAAAAGATCAAATAAAATACAGAAAATCATACCACCCTTATAATGATATGAGCAATGGCGGCTCACTGTAAGTTAATTTATTTCAAGTCATTTTTGTTTTCTTAAAAACATACTAGTAATTCGGGTGCCAAAACAATTCAACACAAACACAGCAGATACAAACCTCATTCAGAACATCTGTCTGTAGTGAAGGATCATTCAGTGTGCATTTTCCATTACAGGACAATTTGAGTCTGACAATCTGATTCCTAAGTAATTTTTCATCTAGAGAAACACCAAGTAACCATCAACATAGAAGATACCTGAATAAACGAAAACTTATCATAGTTGGTTCAGGACTGCTTAAACTCACCTCCATGGCAGATAAAAGGCTGCTGTAGATCACAGCTTTCATGAACCCATTTTCCAGAATCAGTTGATGACATGCCAACACAATCACCAGATCCTGAACTCTGGGATGGTTGACCTGTTGCCCAGTGTCTGAAGAAGAGGCTTGATTTATCAGACCATTCCCAAGAGTCCCGGAACAAACCGATCCAGACGTACCATGCATCGGACATAATTATCTGCTTAGTTATCTGATTGTTTTCCTCAGAGTTGTGGATGGTAGGCAGGTCTGTGTAATGCTGTCTGCAGTAGCTCTGAGCATCAGTCCAAGTTTTTGAGCTCTGTACTATGATGTATTCAGTATTTTCTATTGAGAGATGCAAAAAAAAAAAAAAAAAAAAATTGAATCAGTTCTCAGCTCTTTCCCACTTAAATTACTTATTCACAAATGTAAAACAACAGAGAACTCACCATTGTCGCATGCAAAATCTAGCAAATGGTCACAACGCACATTATGCCAAGCCCCTGAATTATAAGTTACACAATCTTCATCCCCATTTGGCTGTGATGGGCCCCAGTTATAGTACTGAGAAGTTGTGTCTTCTCCATTAGACCAAGCCCAGCGTTTCTGTGCTCCCCTCTTCAGTCCAATCCACACTGATCCACTGTATCTAGCATCCGCTATATTAACCAGCCTGTTCACATCATCCTCGCTCTCTACAGTAGCCAGATCAGTGAATCTCTCTCTGCAGTAACTCTGAGCCTCTGGCCACGACATTCTCTCATTTATATAATGGTACTGACGAGAACCAGCAGAACTGCTCCATAAGAGCCCTGTTAAAATCAACATGTTAAACCATCTATATGTGAACACATCATCATAAATACAGATTACAAATAAATACACCAACCTGACAGCAGCAGCAGCACAAACAGACTCCCGTCCATTATGCTCACACAGATCCTCTCTGCTGTACAGTGTATATGCGATTCTGTTTCTAACTAGAAAGTAGAAGATGATTAAACAAATCACCAGTAAGGGCAGTGGTGAATGCATACAGAACAGTGCACGTGCACTGTACATTTTAAGATGTGGATTAAAAATTTTCTTAAGTAAACATCAGACAGGGTGAACTGTCCAAGTTTAGAGATGGTAACTGGAAGGCTGCTGGTTTGTTCTCTCTAAACTGCAGATGGGAAAAGGAAAACGTTTTAAAATAAAATTGTAATAACATTTATTATGAGAATAATATCAATAATCACCCTCCTCAGGAGCTGTTTGAGACAAGACAAGCATTTGAGGTTAAAGTATTAAATTGTCAATTTGTTTCGAAAATAATCAATCAAAACATGCTGTTGTTTACAGATTGTGGTGGTCATTATGCAAATGATCTGTCTGCGTCTGTGTTCTTTAATGTCCACATTGTCGGTAAATCACATGCACAATTTTCCCCTCCCAGCAGCACTTTTACACGATTGCACTGTAATGCTAATTTTTCCTTTTTAGTAAATCTGGCCCTATAAATTGTTTAAAGAGGTGCACAGATTACGGTCTCTCCTGCTGAAACACTCTTTCTCCAGCTAATTTTACTTTCACCTTCCAGCCCCATGCTCTTCAGCTTTTCACTTATCTGGAAGACTGACAAAAAAGATCAAATAAAATACAGAAAATCATACCACCCTCAATTTGTTTAGAAAATAATCAATCGTTTTGCTAGGTAAGACCCTTCTTCCTCGGCTGGGATCGTTTAGAGCCCCTTGAAGCTGCATTTAAACTGCATTTTGGAAGTTCAAACTCAGGGCACCATAGAAGTCCATTATATTGAGAGAAATCCTGAAATGTTTTCCTCAAAAAACATACATTTCTTTATGACTGAAGAAAGAAAGACATGAACATCTTGGATGACAAAGGGGTGAGTACATTATCTGTACATTTTTGTTCTGAAAGTGAACTAATCCTTTTTCCTTTCTAAGTTTGGTGAAGGATGGCCACTGGTAGGAAGCATTTTAGCTGTGTCTATGATCAATCTGCGTTAGAATGACTGTAAAATATATCATTTGGTATGGAAAGCCAAATTTTAAGTTTTGATATTTGGGATATGGTCGTTGTGCTACTTTATGGGCTACTTTAACCCCCCTCAAGCCCATCCTTATAAAGCCCCCCACCCCCCCATCCCCGAAAAAGACAGAAAACTTTTTGCGGCTTAAAATGGTAGTGAGGCATAATGGCCCATAATTTGCATTGTTGTGCCATTACATCTAAACTATCAATTATTTCCATTTGATTCACATACTTTCTTATGTTGGTTGATGTGTAATGATCCTCTACATGCTAAACTCCTATGTAAATGTGATACAATTTATCAGTATGGATATTGTTCTTAAACAGTGGCATCTTCTCACATCTTGGGTAAATACTTCATCTGCTTTGTTTTCAACATTTATTTTTTATTGTTTTCAAATACACAGACAAAGTCATTTCCATGTAATAGTAGCTTGTTTAGAAAGAAACAGACATCTTTTGCATGAGAGCTAGACTAAATGTAAACAGAAAAAGGCTACTCCCACGCTAAAGAATTCATTTCAGTTTTACAATGCAAATTGATTTGTCCTCAAATTCTTCTGAGCTAAAGTTTGGTATATATTATTATATATATATATAATATATTATTACGAAAAAATATTTAACTAGAGCATTGAAATGGTGTATGTATAGTTAAAGAAAATCTGTTAGAATTTACAATATTTATGTCGGCGCCGATAGCCTCGTGGGCAGTGCTCCGACATATAGTGCTGTTGCGCTACGGGCGTCCCGAGTTCGAATCCCGGCTCGAGGACCTTTCCCGACCCTACCCCCTTCTCTCTCTCCCACTTCACTTCCTGTCAATAATGATCTGTCCTATCGCCAGAAAGGCCAAAAATAAATCTTTAAAAAAAAAAAAAAGAATTTACAATATTTATTTATAGGTAAAGTTGTGCTAGATAAATTAGAACTTTTTTTTCAGAATTTTCACAATTGATTCCAACAAATAAATATATTACCATTCATAATGTTTTAATAATCTATTACCTTCTAGTTCCTCTAAATAATATAGTAAAATTGTAGCTAATATTCCTTAAATCTGTTTTCTTAAGAGAGATTACTGCCTGCTACATTTATTATTTGCACTGGTTGTTTGTTTCCTTTCCTGAAGAAACACTTCTCCACTTTTCTGCTTTATCCATGTTGTTTTACTTTCACCTTCCAGCCCCATGCTCTTCAGCTTTTCACTTATCTAGAAGAACATTAAGAAAAATCATGTCACACTGCTGACTAATTGTATTCTTTTAATGATGATGAGTGATATTTATGTATTTAGCTTTACCTAATTCATACTTTTGAATTCTGGTGCAAGAATACAAACCTTATTCAGAATGGCCGTCTGTAATGAAGGATCATTCAGTGTGCACTTTCCGCTACAGGTCACTTTCAGTCTGATGATCTGTTTTCTAATGAACCTATCAGCTAGGGAAATACAAAGTGGTTGTTTGTAATATTTGTTTCAAAACCTGTTGTTTGAAGGATTTGATTCTGTATACTGGCTAAACTTGCCTCCATAGCAGATAAAAGGCTGCTGTAGATCACAGCTGTAGTGAGCCCATTTCCCAGAATCATCTCTTGTCATGCCAACACAGTCACCAGATCCTGCACTCTGTGATGGTTGACCTGGTGCCCAGTGTCTGAAGAAGAGGATCCATTTATCTGACCATTCCCAAGAGTCCTGGAACAGACCAATCCAGATGTAATATCCAGATAAAAGAATTTGTTTTATCTGGTTGTTTTCCACAGAGTTGTGGATGGTCGGCAGGTCCATGTAATGCTGTCTGCAGTAGCTCTGAGCATCACTCCAGTTTTTAGCGCTCCGTACCATGATGTATCCTGTATTTGCTATATTGAGAGATGCACAGAAACAATCAGCAAATACAGTACTCAGTTTTTTTTTTAAACCCAATTAAGATTCACATTTACAAACTGAAAAGAAAATGGAACTTACCATAACACGCAAAATATCGCCCATAGCTACAATGCATATCATGCCAAGCGCCAGAATAAGTAGCTACACAATCTCCATCCTTGTTTGGCTGTCCTGAAGCCCAGTTATAGTACTCAGAAGTTGTGTTTTCTCCATTAGACCAAGCCCAGCGTTTCTCTGTCGCTCTCTTCAGTCCAATCCACACTGATCCATTGTATCCAACATCCACTATATTAACCAGCCTGTTCACATCATCCATGCTGTCTACAGTAGCCAGATCAGTGAATCTCTCTCTGCAGTAACTCTGTGCCTCTGACCACGGCATTGTCACATTCATATAATGGTACTGACGAGAAAGACCAGAACTGCTCCAGAAGAGGCCTGTTAAAATCAACATGTTAAACCATCTACATGTGAACACCATCATAAAAACAGATTACAAATGAACACACCAACCTGACAGCAGAAGCAGCACAAACAGACTCCCGTCCATGATGCTCACACAGATCCTTTTTGATGTTCATCAGCACTGTCTGCACCTGTATTCTAATGTGTAGGAAAATAAGTGGGACTGAAACCTATACAGAGCTAAAGCCATCATCAAGCTTTGAGCTAGTAACTACAAAGTTTCTGGCTTGATTTCCACATAGGGATGTAGGAATTCATATAAGTGAAAGAGAATCTAAACATTCAGAATTTGGCATTATTGCTATTCAAATTCTAAACCTAATGTAAAGGTTAGATTTTTATATCTCTTTTTAAATATTCATTTTCACACAGTGTCACTTCTTTTCTACCTCAGATTGAGACACAGGAACTACTTCTGCTGTCACAGAAGTACATCTGCATATAAATGCTAGATTTACACTCAAAAATGACTGACAAAAAATAAAAATAAATAAATAATTGTATGAGAATATCATCTTTAATTTTACCTATTAGAAATGATTTGCAGATATCTTATGCTCCTCTCTGCATACAGATCATTAAAAAAAGGTGATTTCACACACAAAAAAGTGTGAAAACAAAACAAAACAAAAAACTAATTTGAAAACTAAATATAGTCTTTTTTTTAAATTGCTATTTGTGCTAATTACGGAATCTCCCATCATCACCCCCATTTAATTGTACACATCTGAATAAAAAAGCAAAACATAAGAGATATTTATTTCACCACATAAAATAAAACTGGAAACATAGGCTAACACTTCTGTAAACCTAACAGACAGCATGTGTTTGTGCAAATATCCCTGTACACTGTCCTACTATGTGCAATCATTCAGCAAAAGATAAAACCTTCCCCATCCGAACAGATACAATTTTTCACGTTATTAAACAGGCTGCCAAAATGCTTTCATAGATCTGCTATATCAAATTCAAGATTCAGATGTGACTACACCTGTCATTTAACACCCATTAACATCAAATTATGGCTAGATATGATATTATAATTTCTTCCCTGGAAGAAATTAGTGATTTCACAATTTTACAACTGCATCTCATTTTGTAATTGGTTGAACTCCCCGCTGTCTCCAGTCTGTTTTACATAAACACGCCTCTAATCGATCTAAGTGGCGGTTCTTGGCCAGAACACAATAAGCTGTGATTTGACCAGACCATCAGCCATTTAGTCACATTTAGACACATTCATAGCAACTCGCCTACTTGTTTATTAGATGCAGATTGTCTAACTCTGTAATCATGTTTAAACTTGCCTTAAGACATATTTGTTTGATAAGGCCTTTGCTGCTCTGAGAGGACCATTGGCTTAAATTAGATGCATTAATATTAGTTTATTTTATTGTAGATTTTTTTTTGCTCGCTATATTTTATTATCTCACTCTTTGTATTTTGTCTTTTATAAGCTGCTTTATTTATACATTTTGATTTATTTGATTTTGATATTTTGACACTGAATAATATGACCTTCAGTACATCTAAAATAATTTCATGCTCCATGCTAGTATTGGGCAGAATCTGAACAAACACTTTCCCTTATATATTCACTGACATCTTGTTTCACAAACCACCCAAACACACCTTGCAGCTGGTGACTTACCAATAATTCTATATCTACATTACTCAGGAAGTAAATCACAAAAAAAAAAAAAAAACAGAAACAACTGTGCTACTTCTATAATGATTAAATCAACACAAAATCAGCCTACAGCATTTAATTCTGCAGCATTATACTTTTACTTTCGGTGAATGTAACATGTTTTTGATTCAGACTGTAGACTGCTCATTGTATGTGAAAATCTTTGGAAGATACTAAACATAATGCTGCCATCTACCATGTACTCTATACCAATCAAGGCCGATCCTTTAGTTCTGGTTTTACAATGCAAGTTTGATTTATACTTCTGGATATAATCAAACTGCATACTATTTAAAACTCAAGTATACTTTTAATAATTTTACACAAACACACACACACACACACACACACACACACACACACACACACAAAAAACTTATTTACCTTTAAAGGCTTTTACCTGCATGCAAACAATAAAAATGACATGCTGATTTTTGTGATGATAATACATGAGTGGCTAATATTCAAATAGCGTACATCTAATAGATTAATGAATGCATATTAATGCATATTACTTTTTTAAATATCTAATGCATAAACAATGGTCATTGATCTGTGATTTTGATACTTAAGTACACAAAATCCTAAAATATCATTAGCAATATTCTCTACATACCATATTATATTCTCTGAAAGTAAAAGAGTGAACATTAGCATTAAATGCTTTTGCCCACAGGCATGACAAACACAAAATCATATGCTGATTTCTGTGATGGCAAGGTATGAGATACAAGGTATTTTGATGTTCAAATAATTAATTTTCATTGAGGGCGGTTTTGTGTGTCGTCACTGGTCAGAACATCTCGGTTTAACCATCTGATCTTTGACATATTTTGACACTTTGTTTAACAAATTTGTTTGTTCAACCAAGTACTCTTTAGTGCAGCAAAAAAAATAATTCATGCTTTGTGGTAGTCAAATACAATGCACCTTCTGGTCTGGGCACATAGCCTATATTGTTTGAATTTAACTTTTTCACTCACCAGCGAATTTGGCTACTAAATATTGAAGTAAACAGCCATTTACAACTTCTACAATTTTCATTTAAACCAATACCTTGAGGTTGTTGTGTCGTGGCACATTCAGTGTAGACAGCTGTCTATAATACTCCAAATGTTTCTCCAAGTCCGACCGATTAGTACAGCCTGAAATGTGACAATCATCATCACACGATCCTTTTCAGAAGCAATCAGCAAAATATGCGAGTTTCGCTCGGTTCAGTGGCATTGTTTACGCTCAGTGCCGCCAAATTCAAGTTGATGACGTGTTGTGAAAACACTATCATGTGACCATGCTTTATGTTGAAATATTGCTTTTTAATGAATAAAGGACATACATTTCTGTTAATTATTGTATTATATTGTACCTTGTTTAATGAAAATAAAATATGTAATGGCTTCATAACATTTTCAATAAATAGACTTGGAATGACTTAACTGTTGTGTATGCTGATGATATAAAGCTTTTTAATGAATAAAGCTAATTTAAAACTTTTATTTTAATAAATAAAAAGGTATTTTTTCTATGCCTTCCAGATTTCAACGTAAACGCGTCCTTTGTAAAGCCTTTGACGCGGTGCACTTCACAGTCCATTTACGGTCAAATGGAACGCAGCTCAGGTCGAGCTTTTAGACGGCGCCTTTAAAACAGTGTACTTTGTGACCATCTGGTGGTCAAAGGATGAATAGCACCTAATAAATTAAACATCTCCAATGCTAATGATTTCATAAGACAAATATCCAAACTACAGGTTTACATAGCAAATTTTATTTTCAACAAATAGCATATTAAAAACACTATATTAAATAGGCCTTACTCATCAATTTCAAAAGAAAAACAAATACTATCATTATACTATCACCATTAATTATGTTTAAATAATGAATAATACTAGTACAGCTACTTAAATTCCTTAAAACAATATACTTTTATTAATAATTTACTTTTATATTATCTGAGACTGTTTAAAGTTAACTTCAAAGAGGTAAATAAACAATCACTGTTTAGTACATGCATTATTTGAACTCAGTCTAGGTTTTCTCTCCTGATGAAACACCTCTCCACCTTCCCCCTTTTTCCAGCTTAATTTGTCACTTTCCAGTCCCAAGCTCTTCAGCTTTTTACTTATCTAGAAGACCAGCAAAAAACAAACAAACAAACAAATAAACAAATAAAACCTAATAACAGCAACAATGTGAAATGACAGAAAACACACAAAGCTATAGGGTGATGTGGATGGTTGCCAGGCCATTCATTCAGAGCTTGATAATGAAACTGAACTATGTTTAAGGCAGATCCAAACCTCATTCAGAATGTTTGTCTGTAGTGAAGGATCATTCAGTGTGCATTTTCCATTACAGGACAATTTCACTCTGACAATCTGTTTTTTAATCAACTTGTCATCTAGAGAAATACAGAGTAAGAGAAAGATTTGATTCACAATATGCAAATCAGCTACTGCCCTTTTTTGAGAATAAAAAAGCACATCAAGGAACAAAATGAATACCTGTGACTTCTGATGATATAAAGGTCTTATGACCTGAAATGAACAGTCTGTGCAAGAAACTGAACATTATTTACTATATTATTACTTGTAATCCAGAGCTTCGGGCAAATGAGGAAATTTGATTCTTTTCTGCAAACGGATTCTTTTGGATAATTCATTTAAATTAACTGTTCACTTCACTAGTTACTTTACCTAATCGAACAATAATGCAACGTATACTTACACGTATGCTTTATATTATTAAAGCACCCAATAATGATGTGAAATGTTGATGTTGTACATGTCTAAAGAATATAAAGTGAATAAACTGGTCTTCATCAGTTCATCTTTTTACATAAACAATGAGAAACCATAAAAACGTAAAGCATTCAAGCATTCGAATCATAATAAGTAAATTAACAGCAAAAAAATATTTCTGGGTGAACTGTTGGGTGAAAGATATCCTCAACACAGAAAAGCAATGATACAAAAAAACATATCACAGTTGTTGTTCGTAATGTCTGTTTCAAGAGTGACCTACAAATCTATTGTTTAAAGGGGGGAAACTCACTTCCAGAGCAGATAAAAGGCTGTCGTATCTCACAGATGTAAGGAGCCCATTTCCCAGAATCGGTTGTTGACATGCCAGCACAGTTACCAGATCCAGAAATCAAAGTTGGTTGACCTGCTGCCCAGTATCTGAAGTAGTGGTTCCATTGGTTAGACCAGAAGAGTCCAGAAACAGACCAATCCAGAGCGATGATTCATTAGGCATCAGATTCTGCTGCTCTGGGCTGCTGATACTCGCCAGATCAGTGTGGTGTTGTCTGCAGTAACTCTGAGCATCTCTCCATGTCATAGCAGTCTCAGTAACAATAAAACCAGTGCTGTCTGTTCAGAAACACAGGCTAAGGACCAGCCCTCAGTCAAGGATCAGAAAAAAAAAATAAATAAAAAAATAAATAAACTAAGAAGACTTACCATTGAAACACACAAATGGGAGAATGGTGCTGCAGCTCTCATCATACCAGCTTCCATTAAAACTCCTCACACACTCCCCATCACCATTAGGTTCTCCTGGATGCCACATACTGTCCTGGGAGATTGCGCTGTCTCCTATAGACCAGATCCAGCGTTTCACTCCCACAGCACGGAGACCTATCCATGCTGAACCACTGAATCCAGGATCCACTGTATTTACCAGCCTTCTTACATCATTCATGGTAATAACAGTGGCCATTTCAGTGAATCTCGCTCTACAGTATCTCAGAGCATCGACCCATGTCATATTTTAGTTCACAAACTCATACGATGGTATAGAAGGCCTGGGCCCTTTATGAGGAAAATGAAAAAAGGAAAAAAACAAACAAACAAAAAAGGAAAATAATGTTAAACTGCTTTAAATGACTTTTTATCCCACATCAACCTACACTCCATACAGTACACCATAATGACAAAGCAAAAAAATATGTTTTTAACATCTATGCAAATTTATAAAAACAAACAAACAAACAAACAAAAATGCTCAGGAGCATTCTTGTTGTTTGTAGATGTTACTACACTTCGTGATGTTAAAAATCTGTGGCAAATTCAATTGAATGGGTATGATTTGGTAAGGCACACGCGTCTTAATAAAAGGTCAGCTGAAAATGCATATCAGAGCAAAAACCAAAGCCCTGAAGTCAAAAAACTGCCTGTAGAGTTCAGAAACAGGATTGCATCAAGCCACGCATCTGGGGAAGAGAAAAAAATCTGGACCAGGACCCTGGGATTGTGTATTTTTTATGTTTTAAATAATTAATCAAATTACATCTAAAATGTAATTATTAACATTTCATCCACCTTATTTTAATTTTTAAATAAACACTTTTATGTAAGCTTTTTTTTTTCTCTTCTATTCATCAATGCTGATTCTGAATGAAAACGCAGTGTTTGTTATAGTAACACATTCAACTTTAGCAGATTTCATCTGACTGACAGACTTATGGTTATAGTTATTTTTAGCAAATATTAATTTAAACGTAAATTCAGTTCAAAAGCATTAAGTTGAAGAGGGTAAACTTTATCTCTCGACTGAATCTGCACACGCATTTAAGAAGGCGTTATTGCTCCGTAGTCCGTCCAAGAAATAAATGCGCATCTTTGAATTAGAGCTGTAATAGTCGTCAACCGCTCAGGTAATGTCAGTACAATCCATTTCAGGGGCTGCCAAAATGAAATTTTAAAACAAGTCAGAGCTATAGAAATGCATCTTAATATTAACAAATAAATGTCCATATTATGCGTAGGCTACTTTCTCTCCGACCCCCCCTACCCCCGTTTTGATGTCCATTAGGGGGGATCAAGCCTTCTTTAGGGGGGGTCAAAGAGATGGAAATAAGAGAAATCTACAGAAGGACAAACATCACTGCTACACTCTTTGGGCTTTATGGTGTGGCAAGACTCATTCCTCTTCTCAGATTGTGAGAGTTTTGCTTAACAAAACAGAAAGAAAAAAAAAAAAAAAAAGAATCACAAACTAAACGTTTGTTTTAGGAAAAAAAACCTTATTTGGAAGAATGATAAAAAAAGGATTGGATTAAAAGACCAGAGACCAGAGACTTTAAAAAAGAAGAAGCTAAAATTACCATGAATGTGTTGGTGGAAAATAAGCAGATATTTGAATCATCTATTAATAAACTAGTGTTGGCTACATGAGTCTGTGTCACAAAAATGAAGTTGACCAGACTCACCATCTCCTAATTGGACGAACCTTTAGAGAGAAATCTTAGAAATTATCAAAGAACTATCTATTTTTTTTTCTTTTCTTTCTTTTTTTTTTTTAAATTCATAATACCCTAATGAGCCACAAACTAAGCATTCGTTTGAAGTAGTAACCTTTTATTTATTTAAACGCGGGTATAGGTCAGTCTTATTCGTTCTATTTATAAAAGTTTTGTTTAATATAAGAGATTATATGTGTGGGTGTGGGTTTTCTTTTTATTAAGAGTATTGATTCAACCTTACGCATTAATTTTGTTCCAAGAATAACATAAAACACTAAAATAAGCGCTAGATGCGAAAATGCGAGATTGAGGTATGCGAGACTGCTGTAAAGACGCTCTGCAATGGTTGTAGAAATGGTCATTAATATGAATATACGAATGAATACAATTAATTGTATTTATTTTTTGTTACAAAATTTCATTTACTTATTTTTAACACCGCACTGCAGCACCCTCAGCACCCCTACTTCCCGCGGTAATGGCTCAATGCACCAAAATATAGACATAGCCTATGAAAACCTAGTCCAGAGCATTCAGAGCCTGGGCAGAAGGTTTACCTTCCAACAGGACAATGTTGGAAAACCCTAAGCACACAGTAAGAGTGGTTTATAGACAACCCTGTGAATGTATTTGAGTGGCTAAGCCACAGCTGCATGGGCTTGAAATCTGAAAATGTGCATCTGCCCCCATCCAACCTGATAGAGCTTGAGTTGAGAGGTGAAGAGAAGAATGGCAGACAACTGCTGATGTGCAAAGCTTGTCGCATCATAACCAAAAAAACTTCAGGCTGTAAAGGTGCTTCAACTAAGTAATGTACTTACTTTTTTTTTTCTACGTAACGTTGTGACAATCCTGCTTTTGCTTTGTCATTATGTTGTATGGATTGTAGATTGATTTGGGAAAAAAGTAATTTAAATCAGTTTAACATAAGGCAGCATCATAAAACAAACAAACAAACAAAAAAAACACTCTCATGGCAATTTGTAACTATTTCTCTTTTTGTATTAATGCTTTCATTCAGTGTGCCTTGAATGCTTTTCATGTTTTTGTGTAACAAAATGGTACACATTCATTCATACGAAATCGCCAACTTAGAAAATAGTTTAATGCTATCTCATGAGATCGGGTTGTTTAAAAAGAAAATCACAGAACAAGATGTTTTGTCTAACATGATCTAGTTTGTTAGATACTCACCTCCATGGCAGATAAAAGGCTGCTGTAGTTCACAGCTGTATTGAGCCCATCTGCCAGAATTGTTTTTTGACATGCCAACACAGTCACCAGATCCTGAACTCTCAGATAGTTGAACTGCTGCCCAGTGTCTGAAGAAGAGGATCCATTTATCGGACCATTCCCATGAGTCCAGGAACAGACCAATCCAGATGTACCATCCAGGTAAAATAATCTTATTCACCTGGTCATTTTCCACAGAGTTGTGAATAGTTGGTAGGTCTGCGTAATACTGTCTGCAGTAGCTCTGAGCATCTATCCAGGTTTTAGCAGATTTTATTAGATATGTAGTATTTCCTATTGAGAGATGCAAAGAAAAAAATCAGTTTGAAGCTCCTTTTTTCCAGCTCAAAATGTGCATTCATCATTTTACAAGAACTCACCAGTGTAGCAAAGAAAATATCGCAAATGGTTGCATGGCATGTCATACCATAACCCGGAATAAGTTGATACACAATATGCACCCTCATTTGGCTCTCCTAAAGCCCAGTTATAGTACTCAGAAGTTGTGTTTTCTCCATTAGACCAACCCCAACGTTTCTGGGTCCCCCTTTTCAGTCCAATCCACATCGATCCATTGTATCCAGCATCTGCTATATTTATCAGCCTGTTCACATCACCCTTGCTGTCTACAGTAGCCAGATCAGTGTATCTTGATCTGCAGTAACTCTGAGCCTCTGGCCATGACATTCTCGCATTTATATAATAGTATGGACGAGAAAGAGCAGAACTGCTCCAAAAGAGCCCTGTTAAAATCAACATGTTAAACCATCTATATGTAAACACATCACCATAATAGAGATTACAAATGACTACACCAACCTGACAGCAGAAGCAGCAAAAACAGACTCCCATCCATGATGGTCACACAGATCCTCTCTGCTGGATTCCAAGGGATTATTAAACACGTTTTCTGTGTCATAGGTCTGCAGGAAGCAAATACATAAGGTACACATCCTTAGACAGCATGACACACTCACAGTCTGCGAGTTTCTCTGTCCAGTGAGATCTAATGTGCTAAAATACAAAGGATTATTGGCAGATACTTCTATTCAAAGTGACTTAGATGTTATTTAAGCTACATTATACAGTGTATTTGACCAATTTATGCATTCCCTGAGAATCAAACCCATGACTTTGGTCTTTTTAGTTGCATGATCTACTGTGTAAGCTACAGGAATAACTGTACTGTGAATACCATTGGTTCTTGTTATATTGGAAAGTATTTACAAGAAAATACAATTTCAATGTTTTTTTTTTATTTTATTTGGCTTGAGGTCTAACACACACACACACACACACACACACACACACACACACACACGTTGTGTTTCCATGTTTTATGGGGACATTCCATAGGCATAATGGTTTTTATACGTCACAAACTTCATTTTCTATCGCCCTACACCTAAACCTAGCCTTCACAACAGACTGTGACTCAGGAGACTCATTCTGTATGATTTATAAGCCTGTTTCCTCATTGGGACCTCACAAATGTCAAAATTTGGTCCCCATAACGTGATAAGGTGCACACACACACACACACACCCACACACACACCCGCACACGCACACGCACACACACACACACACACACACACACACACACACACGCACACACAAAATATATGCTGATTTGTTGTGATGACAAGATGACAGTAATTTTCATATTCAAACAGCTCATTTTCATTTGTTGTCTCATCTCATCACTATACAAACCATCTTGGGAAAAAAAGACCATCTTGAAGATATATTGACATTACAGTCAAACACAAAATACTAATATATACAAAATACCAGTTCTAACAATCATTTCATTCTCCATACCAGTGAATTCCCATTATTGTTATTATTACTATTATTTACTTACTTGTTTAGAAGGGACCAATAAGTGTTTGTTTCAAATGTCTGCAACATATAGAAAAATCATTTTAGATATTGTGTATGAATGTACTCTGGAAATCATAACCCCAACACCTACACTCTTAAAAATAAAGGTGCTTTAAAAGGTTCTTCAAGCGGTGCCATAGAAGAACCATTTTGGTTCCACAAAGAACCATTCAGTCAAAGGTTCTTTAAAGAACCATCTCTTTCTTACCTTTTTATAATCTGTGGAACCTTCTTTCACCACAAAGAACCTTTTGTGGAACAGAAAGGTTCTTCAGATGTTTAAGATTGTTTATGATGCCATTTAGACAAAAAAAAAAAAAAAAGAAAAAGTTCTTATATGGCATCGTGAAGAACTTTTATTTTTAGGAGTGTATTTCAATTAAACAATTTAGTTTAAAAGAATGTGACACTGAAGAAGTAAAGGCTGCTGGAAATTCAATTTTGCATTGCAAGAATAAAATGCATTTGAAAATGCAGTAAAATACGAAACAGTTATTTAAATGTACAGTATTAGTGTTTTTATTGTATTTTTATTGTATAACTGCAGACGTGGTGAGAATAAGAGACTTCTTTCAAAAACAAATCATAATTATTCCAAACTTTTGACTGGTAGTAAATTATGTCGATTCAGATCCTACTCAATCTGCCATTTAACAGATGAAATTGTCACACATGAAATTGTAATTTCTTACCTCAGTTTTTTGTAAATCCTTTACATTTTTACCTAGAGACTTACAACTGCTTCTCCCACCTCAGGAGGGTCATATACATTTAGAAAAGTGACGTCACAACACTCCGGTTATTTCAGGTAACCCTGCCCCTAAATGCCAGCACAAACACTCTTTGGTAACTTTACATGTTCTTTACATGTTATAGTTCTAGCGGAACAAACGACAATGTGGACCAGACCTACAGCCATTTAGTCCAGCAAATCCCCTATCATTTAGTCGTTTCAATACATATACTTTTTAATTTGCAGTTTCTGAATTTGCTCATTCAACTTAACATTTTAAGTTTTCACAGTCACAGCTAGTTTGTAAGATGACTGAACTAGAGTATTTGCCCACAATTTAAAAAAGGTGTTGAATCATTTCAATGTCACATTCGTAACATCACTTAACTAGTGAAGACAGATGCAGACAGAATACATTCGTCAGACATCTTGGTGAGGTTCTCCACAAAGTTTGGACATTTTCTCAGTCAACAAATTTGGTAAGTAAATATTTGTATTTATTGGTTTCATATGTGTAAAATGACGTATGTTGTCTAAAGCATTGCATTTTCTAGTTATATGTATGCCAGTGTCAATTTTGCTGCACTCTGAAGCCTCAAAACACACATTATTCCACAGCATTTTTTACATAAATATTGTATTAAATATTCTTCTAAGAGGTACTGAGCTAATTATCAGTTAATATGTTGACAGCAAATTTCTTGTTCAATTTAAATGTGAACGAAAGCATTGTCTCTATGATTAAATAAATGCAAGAAAAAAAATGTTTTATCATCTTTATTTAAATTTTTTAAGGCAGTGGGGTACCTATTTTTTTCCAGTTGAAGAAATAATAGTCATGTCAACTTGAGGAAATGTATTGAAAAAAGCAAAACAAAACAAACAAACAAACTAACCCTACTCTAGGTAAACAGATTTTTAAGTTGTCCAAACAAATTGTTTTTTACAGTTTGGTTCCAACTTTCACACATTAAAACAAGCCATATTTATTCCACAGATTTCTTCAAATCAGCCTGGAACAAAAATGTAACCATTACAGAAACATTTGACACTTGACACAGAGTTTGACCCTCATAAAAACACCAACACACTTCAGTTAACATTTAAACTTTCTTGTTCACCTAAAGAACATTGCTCCAATACGTAAAGAGCACAAACTTTTGCTAACATGCATCATATATGCTAATTTTGTGTCAAAACGGGAGTAATTTTAATATTCAAATAGCTCATTTTCATTTTTGGACAGCGTATCACACTGGTGGTTGTATTTGGCAAAAAGCTAACTTTACAGAGTTTACATAGCAAATTTTATTTTGAACATACAGCATACTATATTGAATAAGTCATCACTTTCTAAAGAAAAACACCTTTTAAATGTTGACACCTGAAAATAGGAATAATATGCACATGATTTCTATAAATCAAAAATCTTTACAATTAATTATGAGAATAATATCATCATACTCATACTACGTTAAACTTGCGTTACCCCCAAAACTGCATACTATCACAATTGATGATGTTCAAATGGATAATACTACAGCTAAATCAATCTACTTTCCCTTATAATCTACTAAGATACTCTTTTGATCTATTTTAAAGTTTAAAATAAAAGATTACCGCCTATTACATGTATTATTTGAACTCGTTCTAGGTTTTCTCTCCTGATGAAACACCTCTCCACCTTCCTCCTTCCTCCAGATTAATTTTTTGTCACTTCCCAGCCCCATGCTCTTCAGCTTCTTACTTATCTGGAAGGCCAGCAAGAAAGAATCAAATTAAACCCAACTGCAATGTGAAATGAGTGAAAACACTTACTCATTCAGAATTTGACAATGAAACTGAACTTTTTTTCAGGCAGATACAAACCTCATTCAGAATAGTCGTCTGCAGTGCAGGTTCATTCAGTGTGCATTTTCCATTACAGGACAATTTCACTCTGATGATCTGTTTTTTAATTAACTTGTCATCTAGAGAAATCAGAGTCACAAATTCAAAGTCACCTTAATACACACACACACACACATACACACACACACACACACAAAAGAAGTTTTTAGATGTGTCCTACTTTACAAATTTAGTGTTTGAATTGGTGGAAACGCACCTCCATAGCACATAAAAGGCTGCTTTACATCACAGATGTATTTAGCCCATTTTCCAGAATCAGTTGTTGACATGCCAACACAGTTACCAGATCCAGAAATCATGGATGGCTGATCTGCTGCCCAGTATCTAAAGTACTGGTTCCATTGGTTAGACCAGGCCCAAGAGTCCAGAAACAGACCAATCCAGAGCGATGATTCTTTAGGCATCAGATTCATCTGCTCTGGGCTGCTGATACTCACCAAATCAGTGTGGTGTTGTCTGCAGTAACTCTGAGCATCTCTCCATGTCATAGCAGTCTCAGTAATAATAAAACCAGTGCTGTCTGTTCAGAAACACAAGATAAGGGCCAGTCCTCAGTCAAGGAACAGCTAAAGTTAAAAAAAAAATGAATTCAAACTTAGAGGACTTACCATTGAAACACACAAATGGGAGAACAGTGCTGCAGCTCTCATCATACCAGCTTCCATTAAAACTCCTCACACACTCCCCATCACCATTAGGTTCTCCTGGATGCCACATACCGTCCTGGGAGATTGCGCTGTCTCCTATAGACCAGATCCAGCGTTTCACTCCGACAGGGAGAAGACCTATCCATGCTGAACCACTGTATCCCGGATCCACTGAATTTACCAGCCTTTTCACATCATTCATGTTCATAACAGCAGCCATTTCAGTGAATCTCATTCTGCAGTATTTCAGAGCATCCAGCCAAGTCATGCTTTGGTTCATGAAGTAGTACACTGGTACTAAAGGCCTGGGATCTTTAGAAGGGAAAAGACAGGATTGTAAACATCCTTGTGAGTTTCAAAAATAAAAAAAAACACATCATTAACATTTTTGTGAGCAATTTATAAGCTGAAAGCCAATTAAATTATAGAGGAAAATATGTAAAGGTAACAGACTGAATATACAGAATGTAGAATCATCACTTTTTGGCAAACTGGTGGCAACTTTGTATTCATTCTTTCACAATGTGCCTTCCTGATTTTCATATGTTTCATGCAAAATTGCCAACTTCAATAGCTTTGATGATTATAAAGGGTGCATTCTTTGCTTGCTTTCTCTAGGCTATTTCAATTTTGACATGTTGTGCTGGTAAACAGTCACTGTTTAATACAGTAATGCACAAACTAATTGAAAGAACAGAACAAGGAGAAATTATAATCATTCTGTTTAATATGATCTACTTTGTTAGATGCTCACTTCCATGGCAGATAAAAGGACTCCGTAGATCACAGCTGTATTGAGCCCATCTGCCAGAATTGGTTCTTGACATGCCAACACAGTTAGCGGATCCTGAAGTTTGGGTTGGTAGACCTGCTGCCCAGTGTCTGAAGAAGAGGATCCATTTATCAGACCATTCCCAGGAGTCCAAGAACAGACCAATCCAGATCAATCCAGGAGAAAGTATCTTAGATATGTAGCCATTTTCCACAGAGTTGTGGATGGTGGGCAGGTCTGTGTAATGCTGCCTGCAGTGGCTCTGCGCATCAGTCCAGTTTTTAGTAGTTTTTATTAGGTATGTTGTATTTCCTATTGAAAGAGAGAGAGAGAAAAAAGTATAAAGCTCTTCTTTCCTAGCTAAACTGCACATTCATCATTTTACAACAACTCACCTATATAGCATGTAAAATATAGTAATTGGCTACAACCCACATCATGCCAAGCCCCAGAAGTAGTAGCCAGACAATCTTCATTCCCATTTGGTTGTCCTGAATCCCAGTTATAGTACTGAGAAGTTGTGTTTTCTCCATTAGACCAACCCCAGCGTTTCTGTGTCCCCCTCTTCAGTCCAATCCACACTGATCCATTGTATCCAGCATCCACTATATTTATTAACCTGTTTACATCACCCATGCTGTCTACAGTAGCCAGATCAGTGTATTTCGATCTGCAGTAACTTTGAGCCTCTGGCCACGACATCCTTGCATTTATATAGTAGTATGGACGATAAATACCAGAACTGCTCCAGAAGAGCCCTGTTAAAATCAAAATGTTAAACCATCTATATGTGAACACATCATCATAAATACAGATTATAAATGAACACACCAACCTGGGAGCAGATACAGCACAAACAGACTCCTGTCCATGATGTCCACGTCTAATCAGAGATAATTACATCCATTTTCTGTGTCACATCTCTTCAAGTTAACACAATGTATTGGGACTTCACATAATTTGTCAACAAATACACCCCAAATATGGTAAACCTACCAAACCATTCAGTTTGTGAATTACTCTTCCTTTTAAAAATTTTAGCATCCTCCGGAGGTTGCATTTGAAGGCTGCATATGTCATTTAAATGAGGTCTTATTTAAAAAAAAGTAGCCATAATAAATTTGACATTTATTCCTTGTGAGGTGTAAAATATCATCAAATATTATTTCCTTTTTACTTTGCAATTTAACAGTTACAGGAAACTTCCCAGGTGATGTATACAGCCATCAAATGCGACTTCCAGAGGATGCAGCCTTCCAAATGAGACGCAGCTACAGCCTGGAAGTTTCTAGTCTAGTTTGATCTAATCGGCTGAAACACAGGATTATAGGCAGATACTTTTATTCAAAGTGACATTCATGTTATTGAAGCTACAGCATCCAGTACACTTGACCAGTTCATGTGTTCCCTGGGAAACAAACCCATGACTCTGATGTTGACGACATGAGATGAAATGGATTTTTGTGGTGTCTGCCTTTTAGAGTACATTTGACGAGAAAATACTATTTCATTCTTTCTATTTCAAAATTGTTTTCAAAATGTTTATGTCAATGTGCTATTTTCTGTTTCTGCATAAGTAATTGTGAAATTACCACAGATTCCTACATATTAGCCAGTAATTAAAAGTAAATCACCATAAAAACCCCGGAATCAGAGACTGACCCACCTGAATAACCAAAATTATACTTCTAACATTTAAACTTCAGAATGAGCATCAGAATAAGATGGGGAGGTTCAGTCTGCACCAGTGTAATGCACATGCTGACTTTTCCAATAACAAGATGTGAATAATTTTCATATTCAAAGAGCTCATTTTCTTTTCTGCATGTCTGATCTTATCACTGAACAAAGCATCTTGGGCAAAAAGATAATCTTGAAGATATCTTGACACTACAGTTTAACACAAAATACTAACATACAACATAAGAAGTCAATAATAATAAAGTCAATTCTTTGGCACAATCAACAGCATGCCATTATTCTTATTCTTATTATTTACATTATTTATTTAGAGGAGACCAAAAAGTGTTGCAAACACACCACCCCCACACTCATGACTGCTTAATTTAGCTTTGCATCACAGAAATAAATCACATTTTAAAATAGGATATATTAAAATAGAAAACATTTTTTATGATATTTTATGTATTACTATTTTATTTTGTAGAATAAATGCAGATTTGAGTGAGACTTCTTTCAAAAAACAAAAAACCTTAATTGTTCCAAACTTTTAAATCAATTAAAGAAGACATCATTCTGATTCAGATGCTACCAGATCTGACACTTAAAACGCATTAAGATAATGTTGAATTAAATTGTGGTCAGACATGTAACTAATTTCTTACCTTAGTTTTTTTCTCTGCAAATCCTTATTATTTATTTTTATTTTTTACACTGAGACTTTCAACTGCTACTGCCACTTCAGCAGGGCAATATATATATATATATACAGAAACGTGACGTCACAACACCCTCTGGTTCTTTAAGGTAACCCTGTCCTAAATAGCAAGTAAAACAAACTTTGTTTACTCACTTTGCATGTTTGTGTGGGTTCTTGGTTAAGGCAGAACAAACTGCAATGTGGACTTTAGCAGTTTAAAGCAAATCCCCTGCCCCTCGTCTATGCATTTATTAGATGCTTCCAGTTTTCACACATTAAATCAAGACATATTTATTTAACAGATTCCGTCAAATCAGTCTGGAACAGAAAGCAAACCATTACAGAAACATGTGACACAGAGTTTGACCCACCTAAGCACACCAACACACTGTTAACATTTAAACGTAGCCAACCTGTTTATCTAAAGAACATTGCTGCACTGTATAAAGAGAAAAAGTTTAAGAATAAGATATTAATTTATTACTCTGCAGTAACTCTGAGCCTCTAGCTATGACATTTCCACATTTACATAGTGGTAATTACGAGAATAACCAGCACTGCTCCAGAAGAGCCCTGTTAAAATCAACATGTTGATGTAGGCCTATATCGGTCGATATATGTGAACACATCTTCGTAAATACAAATTACAAATGAACACACCAACCTGCCAGCAGAAGCAGCACAGACTCCGGTGCGACTGACAATACTTCCACCTGCCGGCCGGAACAGGTACTGTAGAAGAAAAGCGGGCACTTCTTGTCTGTCTGTACAGTTTTTGTAAATCCTCTTGGGTGTCTGAGTTCTTCTTCTTCTTCTTCGCCTATGCTTGCTTCATTAATAAAGTACATTCTTTTTTTATTTACGCCAAAAGAATGGAAAAAAGAAATGTGCCAGGATGTCCGACTGCATTATCTCATCTAATTAAATAATTAGATAGTCCCCACAGAAATCCATGTTAAAAAAATATCTGTGTATGAAATAACCTACTAAAATTATTCGTTAAAATAATGTGTGCTCCAATCAGTTTTGTTGACAAAATCCCGCAAACGTCGCCCCAATCGGGAGCTGTGTGCTCTCATCTGTTTTTAATGCAGCTGACCTAGCGTCGCTTCACGTGATCTAGCATCTGCAAAATAAGCGGCTAACATTGCTAACATGTTAACAATAACATTTATTGTTTCAGAATGCCCCAGACATACAAAGAAAGAGTAATTTTCATGACTTGAAAGGAAAGCTAAAAATTAAAGTTGAACTTCAGTTTTACAAAGCAAATGTTATTTTTAACATTATTTTTAGCCTACTGGGTATTAAAGTTACTATAATAAATCAGTCATTAATTAAAAAAAAAAAAAAAAACTAATTTCAAATTTTGACACATTGGCATCACATGAAAATGGGAATATGCACACGAATATGCACATTATGAGAATAATGTCATTATACTTTAACAATGATTTTACAGAAAATATTTCCTTTCAAAATTATAATATTAAATGGTAAATTTAGAAAAGGAAAGATCATTAGAAAAAAAATGACAATCACTTCCAATAAATATATGATATACTATCACAACTGGTGCTGTTAACATAATGGATAATACTACTACAACTACTACTGAACTAATAGCTCATGTACTTTTACTAATAATCTACTTATACATATTTGAATCCATTTTAAAGTTAAAATAGATTATTTTAAAGGGGTAAAAAAAAGATTACTGCTTTTTACATGCAATATTTGAACTCGCTCTAGGTTTTATCTCCTCATGAAACACCTCTCCACCTTCCTCCTTTCTCCAGCTTAATTTTTTGTCATTTCCCAGCCCCATGCTCTTCAGCTTCTTGCTTATCTGGAAGACCAGCAGGAAAGAATCAAATAAAACCTAACAACAGCAACAATATGAAATGTATAAAACTGACAAAGCTATCCACAAGTTTCCTACCCCCCCATGAGGCCTTGTGTCAATCGTGGGAGCGTCTTCCGGTTCAAAGAAAACAAGCTGGACTGACACTCATTCATTCAACAGTTGACAGTACTGATGGGCAAATGAAGACTCATGAAGCACCGAACATTTTTTCTGACTGTTTTGGCAAAAGATTTAAAGCTTTGAGTGTTTAAGTGTTTTAACAGGGTGTGTGTTTGTTGAATTTCTGTCTCTGATCAGTTAATTTACCTATTAAACCGTGCCATTAAATGCCAGTACGATTTTCAATATGATGTAGAAGAATATGTACACATATATGAATTGTGTATGGCAAATATTTAATTTTCCTGAAATAATTTTATTTTCATATTACATAGTGACTGGGTATTTAAAAATGTAATGAAATAAATCTGAAAAAGATCTGTGGGTTCGAACTTTCTGACATGCAAAATGAATCACACACAGGACTGGACAGAAAGTGAGGCTTTGTTTGTCACTGGTTTTGTGTTTTCTACGTTAACAACTCAAGCCTCAAATCAAGGCTTCATCTGGCACCCTTAACATCAATGCCTTGGTTCAAATGTTACTTAACTACTTGACAGTCGTTCAAGATTTAGCGATCCAAACTTGCTAACGATGTGTGAACAACTCTGAACAGCACATGTTGTCACTGAGCACCGCAATGACATCTCTCACAAGTAAACAAAGATCTGAAAAACACCTAGCCTCTTCGATAATTAGCACACAAAATACCATTTGTATACTATTTCTGTCACCGGAAGTTGTACCCACATTTTTTTTAAAGAAAAAAGGAAACTTGTGGATAGAATGTTGTGGCTGGTTGTCAGGGCAAAGTTTCTCATTTAGAATTTTACAGTGAAATTGAATTGTGTTTGAGGCAGATACAAACCTCATTCAGAATGGTTGTCTGTAGTGCAGGATCATTCAGTGTGCATTTTCCATTACAGGACAAGTTCACTCTGAGTATCTGTTTTGTATATAATCTGTCATCTACAGAAATATAGAGTTAAAGTTACCCACAACACATGCACACACAAAAGTTTGAATGGAGAAAACTTACCTCCAGAGCAGATAAACGGCTGCTTTACATCACAGATGTATTGAGCCCATTTCCCAGAATCGGTTGTTGACATGCCAACACAGTTACCAGATCCTGAAATCATGGATGGCTGATCCGTTGCCCAGTTTCTAAAGAAGTGGTTCCATTGGTTAGACCAGGCCCAAGAGTCCAGAAACAGACCAATCCAGAGCGATGATTCTTTAGGGATCAGATTCATCTGCTCTGGGCTGCTGATACTCGCCAAATCAGTGTGGTGTTGTCTGCAGTAACTCTGAGCATCTCTCCATGTCATAGCAGTCTCCATAATGATAAAACCAGAGCTGTCTGTTCAGAAACACAAGATAAGGGACAGTCCTCAGTCAAGGATCAGCTAAAGTTAAAAAAAAATGAATTCAAACGTAGTGGACTTACCATTGAAACACACAAATGGGAGAACGGTGCTGCAGCTCTCATCATACCAGCTTCCATTAAAACTCTTCACACATTCCCCATCACCATTAGGTTCATCTGGATCCCACATACCGTCCTGGGAGATTGCGCCGTCCCCAATTGACCAGACCCAGCGTTTCACTCCCGGAGAAAAAAGACCTATCCATGCTGAACCACTGAATCCAGGATCCACTGAATTTACCAACCTTCTCGCATCACTCATATTCATAACAACGGCCATTTCAGTGAATCTCTTTCTGCAGTATTTCAAAGCATCTAGCCAAGTCATGCTTTGGTCCAGAAACTGGTAAACTGGTACTAAAGGCCTGGGATCTTTAGAAGGGAAATAACAGGATTGTAAATATCATTGAGTTTTTAAATTTAAAATAAAAACAAAAACATATAGCCCAACCAAATTATAGAGGAAAATATGTAATGGTAACACCCTGAATATAGAGTGAAAATATGAGACCCCGTCTGTGAAAGTCTGGCTAAAGTGGGACAATCTAATTCTGAGATAGCTGTCATAGCCATAAAAATTACGGAAATATGTAGAACATAGGTAGAACTGATACTCATTCTGTTTAATATGATCTACTTTGTTAGATGCTCACTTCCATGGCAGATAAAAGGACTCCGTAGATCACAGCTGTATTGAGCCCATCTGCCAGAATTGGTTCTTGACATGCCAACACAGTCACCAGATCCTGAACTCTGGGTTGGTAAACCTGCTGCCCAGTGTCTGAAGAAGAGGATCCATTTATTAGACCATTCCCATGAGTCCAGGAACAAACCAGTCCAAATGCACGATTCAGGAGAAAGCAGAGTTATCTGGTCATTTTCTTCAGAGTTGTGAATAGTGGCCAGGTCTGTGTAATACTGTCTGCAGTATATTTGAGCATCACTCCAGTTTTTATAAGTTTGTATTAGGTATGTATTGTTTCCTATTAAGAGAAAAAAAAAAATCAGTTTGCAGGTCTTCTTTCACAGCTGAACTGCATATTCATCATTTTACAACAACTCACCTCTATAGCATGGAAAATATTGTAAATGGCTGCACTGCAAATCTTTCCAAGCCCCGGAACAAGTAGCTACACAATCTCCATCCTCATCTGGCTCTACTAAATCCCAGTTATAGTACTCAGAAGTTGTGTTTTCTCCATTAGACCAACCCCAGCGTTTTTCTGTCCCCCTCTTCAGTCCAATCCACACTGGTCCACTGTATCCAGCATCCACTATGCTTATTAGCCCGTTTACTTGTCCCATGTTGTCTACAGTAGCCAGATCAGTGTACTTTGATCTGCAGTAACTCTGAGCCTCTGGCCATGACATTCTTGTATTTATATAGTAGTACTGACGAGAAATAACAGATCTGCTCCAGAAGAGCCCTGTTCAAATCAACATGTTAAACCATTTATATACAAACACATCATTATAAATACAGATTATAAATGACAACACCAACCTGACAGCAGAAGCAGCACAAACAGATTTCCATCCATGACTGCTCACACAGGTCCTCTCCCTGCTGGATTCTAATAAAAGGTGATCAAGGTGAATAGCATCACTACTCTTCAAGAAACTCTACAAAATAGCCTGCTATAGAACTGTCAGGGCCCTCAGAGAGAGCCTAATTCATTGAAAAAACTATATTGACTTTTTTTTTAATTAATGTTTTAAAATATAGTATTTTTAATACAAAACGTAATTAATACTAATTTAAAGGAATTCATAATTTTACAAACATCATCTAAATAAAATAAATACAATTTCTGTGAATAAAAAAAAAAAAAAAACTAAAAAATTTGCCTATTCTGAGAATGGGCTAGTGAACACCGCTCATTTTCTCCATATTTGTTATTCACGGCAAGATGTAAGTCTCAAATAAAGTAGGCTAAGGACATTTACTACAGGCCGTCGTGCCAATAAAATTATTTATTATAAACACTGCTTGTTTGTCATAATTTGTTTTGCTGTGAGCGCTGGCATGTAGGCGTATTGTCTTAAACATTTCACATTTGTTGGTTTTGTGTGGAGGAAGGGAAAATCTGTGCGTTTTGCCCTTTGAAGTGCAGATATTGAGTGATGATGCATTTGTAGTGAGGATTTGCATTTGACTTAAATTTTACTAGTTTTTATAGTTTTATTTTGGAAATATCAGTAACTCTGGCTGTGCTGTTTTGTTGCGGTTGCACACCAGACGAGAAGCGCCACATCGCCCTCAGCTCAAGATGGCAGTCCAAAACATGTATTCCCCAAACAGTCGAGCAAGTGATTGAGGACTGAAAAACACTAAACGGGATGAGAAATATGCCACAAAAAGACAAACGTTTTGCTGAAAATAGACAAAATCTTCCAACCTAGGATGAAATCATTATGTAGGGTATAGACTGAGTGCAGTTGGTACACTTTTTGCTTTTTCCTTTACCACAAAACTAGGGACTGAAAAGAAGTGATTTTTCATATGACATTTCCTTTACTTCTCTACTAAAATATTAATATTTATTTACATCCCTAAGTAGGTCATATTTGCCCATGTGGGGTACAGTTGAAACAGTACCCGAGTACAGCTGAGACACCCATCCGTAATGCTGTAAAGCTGCCTAACCAATTCAGTGCAAAATGTGAAATACCTTTAAAAATGAAAATTCAAAATTTTTCATTTGCATTTAGTATTTTATTTGATTATTTGTTAAGTTAAAAGTAGTTCATTTGTAAAACATTGTATTGTAATGACAAACAGAGATACAATGTTTTACAATGTTTACTCATAACATCAATAATAAAACAGATCAGATGCAAACAATAACCTAATAATCATAATAACAATGAACATAACAAATAAAAATAATAACAATAGCCTAACAAACCATATAAACCATATTGTGACTATTAACTTACATCTTGCATTGTGCAACTAAACTGCATGTGCTGCAATAGGATTCTAGGGTGGGTACAATATTGGTACATTGTGTCTCAGCTGTACCTCGCTGACCACCTCCAACATTTCTCTAGATTTTATGATGACCTTGCATGACACGGAGTCATGTAATATGTCAGTTTTTAGCGCACAGATTAAGGTTTAAGAAAATGTAAGTTAACTTTAACAGTCATGTAAGGATGAGAAGCTATTCAATGTGGAAGAGATGTGGTGAAGTGAAAAACGTAGCCATACCTCGAAAAAAAACTTTTGCCGATATCTTTAGACTGAAGATACGCACATACAGAGGGCACTAATATGCATGTGTGAAGCAAATTTCAGACTTGTTGCGCATATAAGTTATTTAATGTGTTTCAACTGTACCTCTGTACCAACTGTAACGGGTCTACCCTACATTACCAATATTTTGGGACAAATTTTTAAAATACTATTAATATTTTTTTTAAATAATATTTTTGAACAGTAGCCTAGTTGCAGTTGTGATCCGAAGCTAAATTGCCTATGTGGTCCGATCTACGTGCCCCCGGTCCGCGATTGCCCTCTTAACGGCTAAATTGTCGTATTTACCAGTTTTTTGAAAATGTGCGCGTTAAATTTGGACGTGGTCGCAATTGTGCGAATACATGTTCTGCGCTTCTCAAAAGCGTCTGCTTCATACAGGTCGGAGGATTTGGTTTTCGAGCTAAAGAAAAAGACCGCCTCTGAAACCAGAGAAGGTGAACATGTTGGTATTCTACACGATCTATGTATGAGTTACGAAAATAAAAAGTTGCTTTACTATTATTATTATTTTTATTGTTGGTTCTTATTTGGTTGTGACGTTCTTCATTTGTCATTATGGATAATAAATGTCAATTTAAATGGAACTTGCTTGCCTTTTTATGTACAGATCTGTGTGAAACAATCTGTAAATAAAGGATTCTCAAATTCTTTAAATAAAACTGAAAGATTACTGTAGTACATTTTACAAGAAAATACCATTTCATTCCTTTCTATTTCAAAATTTCATGTGTATGCCAATGTGGTGTACTTGCTGTTTCTTTGTAAGTAATTGTGAAATTGCCACAGATTCCTTCATATTAGCCAGGAGCTAAAAGTGAACCAATGTGGAAACCTCTGATTCAGAGTCTAACACCACAAATTATACTTCAATTGACATTTAAACCTCAGAATTGCCATCAGAATGAGATAAGAGGAGGTCTAGACTGTAATTTGGCTTTATAAATAATAAATTCCATGCCAGTCAATTCCTTGGCAGGAGCATTATTATTATTATCAACCCTACTAATATTTCTGTCTAAACATTTATTTCACAACTGTAAACATTAGAGATAACTGAGCAGCATGTTTGAATGACTTCTGAGGGATTATGTGACACTAAAAACTTGAGTGACGACTTCTTAATTTAGGTTTACATCACAGGAATAAATCACCTTTTAAAATATATTAAAATAGAAAACAGTTATTTTAAATTGTAATACTATTTCACAGCATTACATTTTTTATGCATTTTGTATTGAATAAATGCAGCCTTGGTGAGCACTGAAGACATATTTTGAAAAACATAAAACAATCTTAATGAATAAAATACATTTAGATGCTACCAGGTCTGTAACTTAAACTCCATTAACATGATCTTGACTTAAATTATGATCAGACATGAAACCTGTAATTTCTTACCTCAGTTTTATCCTTTGTGAATCCTTAATATTTTTACACAGAGACCTTCAACTGCTACTGTGACAAGAGGGTCATATACCTCTAGAAAAGTGACATCACAACACTCTCCGGTTATTCCAGGTAACCCTGCCCCTAAGTGTCAAGTAAAACAAAACCTCTTTGGTCGCTTTGCATGTTTGTCAGTTCTTGGCTGCAGCTGAATAAACTGCAATGTGGACCAGACCTTTAGCCATTTAGTCCAGCAAATCCCCTGCCGCTTACATGTTTGTTTATTAGATGCCTCCAGCTTTCACACATTAAAACACGATGTATTTATCAGCCTGGAACAAAAAGTGAATCACTACAAAATGTGTTACAGAGTCTTTCCCTCCTAAACACACCAACACACTTCTGTTAACATTTGTGACCCTGGACCACAAAACCAGTCATAAGTGTAAATTTTTCAAAATTGAGATGTATATATCATCTGAAAGTTGAATAAATAAGCTTTCCATTGATGTATGGTTTGTTATGATAGAACAATATTTGGCCGAGACACAACTATTTGAAAATCTGGAATCTGAGGATGCAAAAAAAATAAAAAATAAAATAAATAAATAAATAAATAAAATAAATAATAATAATAATAATAATAATAATAATAAAAATAAATAAATAAATAAATATTGAGAAAATCACATTTAAAGTTGTATAAAAAAAGTTCTTAGCAATGCATATTACTTGACAAAAATTAAGTTTTGATATATTTACAGTAGGACATTTACAAAATATCTGGAACATGATCTTTACTTGATATCCTTATGATTTTTGGCATAAAAGAATCAATAATCAATAATACAGTGTATTTTTGACTATTGCTAGAAATATACCCCAACGTCTTAAGACTGGTTTTGTGGTCCAGGGTCACATTTGAACTTTTCTGTTTAACTAACATTGCTGCATTACGTAAAGAGCAAATGCTTTTGCTAACATGCTGATGTAACAGAATAAGATCATATGCTAATTTTGTGACATGATGAGTTATTTTCATATTCAAATAGCTCATTTTCATTGCTTGACCATCACACTGGTCGAAACTGGCAAAAAGCAGATTTCGAAGCTAATTTTGAATTCTTGGCACTGAATCATACGCTTGGAAGATGTTTTTTTGTAATTGTTGTAATCATAATGTGAACTAATATTGTGATTTGTCAAAAGTAAGTTAACCAATAAAGATGTTGTAAAGCAAGTGGATTATACTGTTAGAAGACTTAAAGAAATGCAAACCTTGTTGCTTTTGAAGAATAAACAAGGACAAAAGATTTCATGTTTACAGTTGTACTGTATACTTCTGTGAGAGGAAAAGTACTGAGATGTGCATCAAAACTTGTGGACTAAATTTAAACCAATCACGTCTCCCACTACAAATGAAAATGGTTCAAAGTGCTTCTGGGACAATGTTCTGAGGAGAAGTAAGACAAAAGTTGAACTTTTTGGTAAAAATCCCCTGTGCTTTTAGCCACTGCACATTAACTTCAAAATCTTATTTCAACTGTGAAACATGGTGGACAGACCATCACGGTCTGTTGCTACTTTGATGCCTCAGGGCACCATGCAAATGTTGAAGGGACAACAAATTCAAAAGTGTATTGAGACATCTTACAGAAGAATGTCAGGGCTTCATGCCTTTAACTTTAGAGAAGTTGAGTGATGCAACAAAACAAGGAACATAAGCACACAAGTTAATCAGTAAAGAATGGCATTAATCCATTTATGCTATGTATTAACTTACAACTTACAAACTTACTTACAAATGTAAAAGAAAATAGCACTGTATTTTTGCAAATCAAATTCTGACGTAATGGAGTATCTTATAGAAAAACATGCACTGTATTATTGCAACTGAATTTCCTATAAAAATATTGTCATTGATATAATCAAATTTTACATATTAAGTAAGTAAAAAAAATTGCCTATTACTTTTAAATTATTATGTTTTATTTAATGTAAAATCTTGCTAACATTATAAGTGCGCCTTAGAGAACAGTACAAAATAAAAAAGCTCATGGCACCTCTAAAAAAAACCCCACAGTATTACAGGAAAATGTATTTAAATGAACTATAGAAAATTCATTAAATGAAAGCGAAATATAATCTTGTAAGAATGCAAATATTTCCAGTTAAAGCTAGGTTAGATTAATTAATGTTGCTGATATTGCATTGCACTATTACTATTTTTCAGTTCCTCAAAACAATATAGTAACATTACTTATTTTATTATTATTTTTTTTTTTGTTTACGTTGCAAAAATACATTACAGATGCCTAATTACATTTATTTTTCAAATCCACCATATGGTTGTTCTCCTGATGAAACACCTCTCCATCTTCCCCCTTTCTCCAGTTTATTGTGCTGTCACTTTCCAACCTCATGTCCTTTAGCTTTTCACTTATCAGCAAGAAAGAACCAAATAAAACCTGACAAATCATGTCACCTTTAGCTTGACCTTCACCTTTATCCCTGCAATACCAGCAATAATAATGATGATATGAGAGGTGCTTGTTGGGAATTCAGTACATTCTTCCTCAGCTGTTTCATCAAGTGTATTCATAGCAAATATTGTGAATTTGACATCAAACACTGTTTAAGGCCGATACAAACCTCATTCAGAATAGCCGTCTGTAGTGAAGGATCATTCAATGTGCATTCTCCATTACAGGTCACTTTCAGTCTCACAATCTGTTTTCTCTTGTCATCTAGAGAAATATGTGAAGTCATCAGCTCAGCTTAGAAGATACATCAGTGAAAGAAAACATTTTTCAGTTATTTGTAATGTCTGTAATAAGAGTGATCTACAAACCATTTGAATAATTTTAATGTGTTAACTGGGGAAACTCACCTCTATAGCAGATAAAGTGCTGCCGTAGATCACAGCTCTGTTGAGACCATTTCCCAGAATCGGTTGCTGAGATGCCAACACAGGCACCAGTCATCATGGATGGCTGATCTGCTGCCCAGTGTCTGAATCTCAGATCCCACTGATCAGACCATTCCCAAGAGTCCACAAACAGACCAAACCAGGTGTGCCATGCAGATGAAATGTTCATAGTTACCTGGTCATTTTCTTGCGAGTTGTGGATGGTGGGCAGGTCTGTGTAATACTGTCTGCAGTAGTTCTGAGCGTCACTCCAAGTTTTTGCACTCTGTAGATACAAGAGATACACCAAGATATATCCAGAATTTCCTATTGAGAGATGCAAAGAAGATCTTAGTTCTCAGCTCTTTCTCAGGTAAATAGTAAAATATATAAAAGAACATTGGGGGGGCGCAAGATGGCGGATACGGAGTAGCAGCGCTTTCCACTAGCTCCTGCACCACTCAGTAAATTATTTGGTCATTTCTCATATATTTCGGACGCAATTTCATGGCTTTGGTTATGTGACTGTGGTAGTATGTCTTTAGAATCCTTTTGGCCACAATCTTTTTCGAATATGCCTCGTACAGCGAAGAAAACAGAGAAAAAGGATTCTTCCTCAACTGCGTCGGTGGATTCACCGGAACGAGAGGAGGGCGAAACTGGCGGTGATTTTGAATTGAACCCGGCCATGGCGAAGGCGTTTCAACACATGACGGAGACGATTTCAAAAACAATAGATGCCAAACTCGACCCCTTGGCTGAGTTAGTACACATTCAGTCTGAACAACTAGAGAATTGTAAGACGCGGCTAGATGAGGCCGAACGAAGAATCGCCTCGTCGGAGGATCTTACTGAACGTTTGCAGGCCCGGGTTTTAAAGCTTGAGAGTCAAGTTACATCACTCACGGAGCACGTAGATGATTTGGAGAATAGAGGACGGCGCAAAAATATTCGTATTATCGGCTTACCAGAAGGAGCGGAGGGCTCCGACACGGTGTCGTTTCTCCAGAAATGGATCCCGGAGTTTCTACACTTGCAGACGAAGGGAGGCTACGTCAAGATTGAAAGGGCCCACCGCACTTTAGCTCCCCGACCCGGCGTCAAAGAGAGGCCCAGACCGCTGGTTGTACGCATGCATAACTTCGGAGACAAACAGAGGATTCTGGATGCAAGTAGGAAGTCGTCAGTGAATGGAAGCCTGCTGTTCGGCAACGCTAAGATATCTTTCTATCAAGACTTCTCCGCTGCAGTGCTCCGGAAGCGCAGGGAATTCGATTCGGTTAAACATCGCCTGCAGGAGATCGGTGCCCGGTATGCAATGTTATATCCAGCTAAACTACGTGTTACTATTGGGAATGCCACCAGGATTCTCGATACACCTGCAGCGGTCTCAGATTTTATTAGTGAGAAGGATCGACACGTCCGACCTGCCGCAAGTGTCGATTCACCAACGAGCAACTCTTTGACGGGTGACTGAATCTTGAATCTGTATTCCCGATCTACGTCGTGAGATGCTTTGCTTTTGAGGAAATGACTGCGAACTCTCTTCTTTTTCCTTTTACGTGCGTTCGTGTGTATTTTTGCATACTTGCTGTGTGGTGCGGATGATGTGGGTTCGCCTGTTTACTTCTTGGGTGAGTTGGTTTTGAAAGTAGTTTGATTTGGGACATTTTGAATGGAAGAGATGTTTCTTGGGGATTTGAGTTCCCTCTCAGAGAAGGGAAAATGCCTCCTTTTCTTCTTCTTTTTTATGTTTTGTTTTGTTTACGGTGGTAATTATTGTTATTATTATTTTAGGATATTGATAATTTTGGTTCTTGTGTTCTACTGCCTGTTCTACTGCCCTGAAATGCCTGTATATTTTTTGTTTTCTGTTGTAATTTTGTGCTTCTATTTTCTGTGTGACATTTTCATGCAAATGACTGTGATTACGAAGAGCTTTAGTTTATTTTATTTTTTATGTACTTATTATATTAACATTTATTAAGTTTAGATGGTTAATAGCAATTTAAGAGTTTCTACGTGGAATGTAAGGGGTTTGCATGGTAAACTTAAAATAAGGAAGGTTTTTGATTTCTTAAGTAAGGAACGTGTTGATTTGGCCCTATTGCAGGAGACTCATTTGAATGACAAGGAACACTCTAGTCTTAGACATAAGTGGATTGGTCACATCTATTTCTCTTCCTTCACAACTAGTAGTAGAGGGGTAGCTATCCTTGTTAATAGAAATGTACATTTTAAAATTTTACAGACTATTAAGGATAAGCGAGGTTGTTATGTTATTGTTAAAGGTTTATTGTATGGAGAAGAGATTACACTTTTAAATATATATTCCCCTCCAAACTTTGCTTCTGACCTCCTCACAAAGGCTTTTTCAGATTTACTTGATATTGCATCAGGCAAAGTGATCATTGGGGGGGATTTCAATTGTTTGTTAAATCCTATACTAGACAGACTCCCTTCAAAAAATAACTATTTCTCTCAACAATCGAAAACGTTGTCTGCCTTATGTGATGAGTTAGGGTATGTGGATGTCTGGCGCACTCTTAATCCCCTTCGAATAGAATTTACATTTTACTCTTTTCCTCATAAGTCCTATTCTAGGATCGATTATCTTTTTGTTCCCAGTGCAATTTTGCAAGATGTCTCCTGTTGTTTTATAAACAACACTGTTATCTCTGACCATGCTATAGTAATGTTAGACATGGCGGTAGGAGGCCTTACAAGATCCACTAAACGCTGGAGATTTAACACACTTTTGTTGAAAGATAGTAAGTTTCTTTCATATCTTAATTCTGAATTTAAGATTTTTTGGTCAATTAATTCAGAGACGGTTGATGACCCAGCCCTGTTATGGGAGACTTCTAAAGCTTACATTAGAGGATTAGTTATATCTTATTCCACTACAAAAAAACGGAAACAAATAGAGAAACAGAAGCGCTTAGAACTTGAACTTAAAATGGCTACAGAAGAGCATGTGAATGATCCCTCTGCCACAAACTTGGAGAAATTAAGTGCAATACGTGCCTCCTTGGATTCAGTAATATCACAACAGGCTAACACTAAAATATCTTTTTCAAAGCAAAGATTATTTGAACATGGCAACAAACCTAATAAGTATTTATCTTATCTATTGAAGGATAGATTTAGTCCACAATTCATCACTTCTATTAAGGATTCCACAGGAAATCGTTCATTTGATTCTGGTGTTATAAATTCTACATTTAAACAGTTTTATTCTGATTTATATCTTTCTGAATATTCTCACTTACAATACGCTATGGAAAATTTTTTTGATCAATTATCACTCCCTATTATATCTGATGAACAGAGGATGGCTTTAAATGCCCCTATTTTGAAAGAGGAAGCCTTATTGGCATTAAGTATGCTACAATCTAACAAATCCCCTGGTCCGGATGGTCTAGGGAGTGAAGTGTATAAAGAATTTGAGCACTTGTTAATAGATCCCCTGTTAGATATGTATAACCATTCTTTTATGATTAATATGTTACCTCAGTCACTTAGAGAGGCCAATATCACTCTTGTTTTAAAAAAGGGGAAAGATCCAGAGGAATGTGGGTCCTACAGGCCCATCTCTCTGTTGAATGTAGATTTAAAATTGCTCTCTAAAATCCTTGCTTTACGTCTGGAGAAAATACTTTCATCTATAATTGACGAAGATCAAACAGGCTTTATTAAGGGTAGAAGTTCTTGTGATAATATTAGACGGCTTCTTAATGTCATGGAACTCTCTCATAATTATAATGCTGACACCCTTATTTTATCTTTAGATGCGGAGAAGGCCTTCGACCGAGTGGAGTGGCCTTATTTATTTTACACTCTCCATAGATTCGGACTTGGCGATAACTTTATTCAGTGGGTCCGTTTACTTTATTCTGCACCTCTTGCAGCTGTCATTACTAATGGTCACAGGTCAGACAACTTCCCCCTGTTCCGGGGCACTAGACAGGGATGTCCCCTTTCCCCATTGCTTTTTGCTTTAGCTATAGAGCCATTGGCTCAGGCAATTAGGGGGAAGACAACTATATCTGGGGTGTCTAGGGGTACTAAAGAGCATAAAATATCCCTTTATGCAGATGATATTCTTCTTTTCCTTTCAAATCCTGAAGTTTCTGTGCCAAATTTAGTTGACCTTATTAATTCTTATGGGAAATTTTCAGGTTATAAGGTAAATTTTTCCAAGTCTGTGGGTTTGCATTTGGGACATACAAGCTCACATGTAATTAATATCTCTACTTTTCCATTTAAGGTCTCAGACACAGGCTTTACATATTTAGGTATTAATATTACCCCGACGATATGTCAACTGACTAAAGTTAATTTCATTCCATTGCTAGATAAAATTCATAGTGATTTAACCAGATGGTCAGACCTTCCTCTTTCCTGGCTTGGGAGGATCGCAGTAATTAAGATGAACATAGTGCCCAGGCTTCTCTATCCCTTACAGATGATACCTATTTTGTTGCCGAATAAAAGAATAAAGAAATTAAATGGGTGGCTTAGTTCATTTATATGGAATAAGCGGAAGCCAAGACTTTATTTTCAAAATTGCAGCTTTCTGCTTCTTCTGGGGGACTAGATCTGCCAGATGTTAGAAAATATCAATTGGCCTGTCAGCTCAGATTCATAGCTGAATGGATTAAAGATGACCCTAAATCTATTTGGTTAGATTTAGAGGCTTCTCAGTTACCTTGTCCTCTACAAAATTTGTTATTCGTTAGAAGTTTCAAGGTAATTAAGTCCTTGTGTGACAACAGAATAGTACGTAATACATGGAAGGCCTGGTCTGCTATACGTAAGATAGAGGGCAGAGCCGATTTATCATCTTCTTTAACCCCCATTGATAATAACCCAGAGTTTTTGCCTAGTCTTTCAGATTCTGGCTTTAAAAACTGGAACACTTATGGGATATACAGACTTAGGGACTTGTTCAGTGATGGATCTTTAATGTCTTTCGAAGACATTGTCATAAAATATAAGCTGCCCCGATCTAATTTCTTTCGGTTTCTTCAAATTAGAGATTATATTTTTAAAAGTACAACTCTTGTCGCTAACTCTTCTATATCAGTCATTGAGAAAACTCTGCTGAATCCACCATTGTGTAAGCAGATCTCTCACTTCTATAATGCTCTTTGTTCATATGAAGTGGTAAACACCCAGGACCTTAGATGTCTATGGGAGGAGGAGTTGCATTCAATTATCACAGAGGAGAAATGGGAAGAAGTTTGGAGGCAGGCAAATAAGATCTCCATTTGCAATAGGGCCAAAGCTATTCAGCTCAGGATTCTGCATAGATTGCATATTACGCCACTTCTCAGAAGCAAATTTGACTCAAGAAATTCTCCACTATGTATCAAATGTAAGGTAGAAGTGGGAGATTATATTCATTTATTATGGAACTGCTCTGTTGTAAGTGCCTATTGGTCAAAAGTTGTGGGTTGTATGAGCCGTATTTTTAAATCTGATATATTGCTGGACCCCTTGTCTTTGATTTTAGGTCTTCCAGTTGGACAACTGCAGAACAAATTCAATGTACGTTTATTTCAGATTTTAGCTTTTGCGGCCAGGAAAAATATATTGATGAGCTGGATCAGTGACAAGCCCCCATCTTTAAAAGGATGGCACAAGATCATTAGAGAAATGATTCCTTTGGAGTTTTTAACCTGTGTTAAAAAATGTGTCCACCGAAGCTTTTCCTAAAATATGGTTTCCATATCTAGACTTTATTGATGTCTCTTTAAGTAACATTTTGAGCATTGGTATGTCATAATGCATTATTATTTCTGTATACTTTTCATTTATTATGACTTATTATGATTATGATTATTATATTGTATTTTTATTATTTATTAATGTATTTCATTTATTTATTTTTTGTCATTCTGTTTTTTACCTTTTTTTTTTTTTTGTTTTTTTTGTTTTTTTTGTTTGTTTTTTTTTTTTTTTTCTCTGTTGTCACTTGCATTGTAAAGATGAGCAGGGTAGGTGGAGTTGTTTAAATGTTTGTTTTGAATGTTTAAAATGTTAATAAAAAGAAATATTAAAAAAAAAAAGAACATTGAACTCACCATAGCACAAAAAATATAGATCAGAGCCACATGGTGTAACATACCAATCCCCAGAGTAAAAAGTTGTACAATCTCCAATCCAATCTGGCTGTCACTGAAGCCCACTTATAGAGTTTTGTTTTCTCCATTAGACCAAACCCAGCGTTTTTGTGTCCCCCACTTCAGTCCAATCCACACTGATCCACTGTATCTAGCGTCCACTAGATTTATCAGCCTGTTCACATCATCCATGCTGTCTACAGTAGCCAGATCAGTGAATCTCTGCAGTAACTCTGAGCCTCTGACAACGACATTGCTGTATTTATATAGTGGTACGGACGAGAAAGAGCAGAACTGTTCCAGAAGAGCCCTGTTAAAATCAACATGTTAAACCATCTATATGTAAACACATCATCATAAATACAGATTACGAATGACCACACCAACCTGACAGCAGCACAAACAGACTCCATGATGCTCACACAGATCCTCTCTGTTGTATTCCAAGAGATGATCAAACACATAATTTATTTTCTGTATCACAGATTCATAAGTGGAGTGCGGTGGAGGACGTAAAACCTTACACTGCAAACATGCGGTGGCTACATACATTATGTGCTAGTAGCCTTGATTTTAGCCTCAAGTTCATTCAAGTTCAACTTAGGCAGTAGCTACTTAACAGTAGCAAGGCACTAGTAACGCTAACATAATAGGTTTGATAACCAGGAAATGTATGAACTGATAAAATGCATACTACTCTGGAAGCAGTGCAAGTTGTTTTGGATAATATGAATAAATGTTAATGGTATCAAAAAGCTCACCAATGAGTTAGTCTATTTAACCTTAATTTATGTGAATGACATCGCTAACTATATGGAATAGCAATGTTTAGTAATATCTTCCAAAGATTTTCACATACAGCAAGCAGTCTACAGTCTGTACCAAAAACATGTTAAATTCACCGAAAGCAAAATTCTAAAACTGCACAGACTAGTTTTGTGTTCATTTACATGCAAGACACAAGTACCTTTGATATACAAATAGGTAATTCTCAAGATGTCTTGCATATCACATAAACACAACAGGCTCATCTCAAAGGCATTTAGTAAAGCAATAAAAAAATACTTAAAAATACTTTTATACTTAAAATGCATAATCATCTTAAGTGTGGCTAAATATTTTGTTTCATGTTAGTCAATTACTGGCCACAGTCAAAACCTTTTAATTCACTGTAAATTACTATCACATAATGGCTGCAGTTGCTATGACTTTACTAGATACTGACATGCACACATTTATTTTCAATATAATTAAATGCCATCTTCCTAACAACATTCCACAAGCCTCACTTAATGCTTGAATGTAAATTAAATAAATGTGCAAAAATCTGGGCACATTTTATGGTTATTTATTGTTGGCATGTTGCTTTAGCAGGCAAAAAGGAAATATCAGTTTTAGATGACCAAACCTTATTGTGGTGCTTATTGTGAATAATGTAAATATTCAGTGAGCTTTTTGTATGAACAAGAAAACCCTAACAGATGATACGAGCCACACAGAGATCATGAAATCAGATCTGATCTCACCATCATTAGTCTTGATTACATAAAGAGACAGAATCAACTGAGATCATCTAAGAAGAGCTATGGCAGTTGCTCGAAACAACCTACCTTTAAACTACAGTGCTGGGAAAGTCTTTAGGCACGTATGAAAAACAAATGCGGTAAAGCAAGGAAGCAAGTAAATCAAATCAGTATTAGATGGAACCTCCATTTGCCTTCAAAGCAGCCTTTTCCTACACTAATGCACAAAGCAAGGAAACCTACTGATTCAGATTCTTCTAGATTTGTCATTTAACATCCACTAACATAAACACAATTCAAATTATGGAAAGATGTGAATTTCTTACCTGATGAACTCTTTCTTGTCCTCTAAATCCTTTTGTCACAGTGAGTTAATGGCTAGGACATGGAGCTGTGTGCGTCAGATGTTTAACCAAGTCTCACAAATCCCCTGGTCCTAGCACATTTGTTTATTAGCTAATTTGGCAAATGTGTTAATGCTGCCAGCTACCAAGTACTCTGCACCATTTAACACATTTTTCTACATACATTCATAGACCCCGCCCCACCCCCCACTTCCTCGCAAAGCAAAAATGTAGAATGTCTAAAATAAAATTATTTGTTGTTTTTTTTTTATAACAAGACACATTTGATATTCAAAGAGTTCATTTTCATTGAAGATTGTTTTGCATGTTGTCACTGGTCAGAAGATCTTACCCTAAATGGATCATGTGGAAGATATTTTGACACTGAATGAAAACACACACACACACACACACACACACACACACACACACACACGCAGCGCCCCTACTGGAAATATGGCTGTGACGGTCACAATGACAACCGCACCGCTGCAGTAGTCGACTGCCACCAGCAGTATAGCGCACGCATGCGACGTCACATAATCTATAACAAGCAAAAAATAAATAAATCAATTAATTAATTAAATGATAATGATAATTTAAAATATAGTGTTTCCGCTATATTCATTCTGCCGTCACCGTGGTGGTGCAGCAGCGAGCGAAAGTGCATTCAGCACTGCTGAAATGCCCACATAATATGCTAAAGCTTGCCGCAAAGCACCAGCAAAAGTAATTACCATGAATGGGTGAAATAATAAGGAGATATTTTAACTATTAATATTTTATTAGTTAATATTAGTTAATTAGCTATTACACTATTAAACTAGTGTTTTCTGAGTCAGTTGGTAAATTTGACACGGCATTTGGACGCGCCTTAATGCATCTTTATGGATTACATAAAAGTTACATAAAAGAGTTTTTGTTTTCAATTTGAATTATTTAATTTTCAAATTCATTTAAATTTTAAAGCTTTCTATATATCATGTCTGTGAAAGGCAAGTATTTGCAGTTCATTTTTGTAAAGAGTTCAACACCAAGACATCAGAAAATACATCCTTTTTTCTCTCCTTATTTTAAAAAGCACAACGTTTTGTTGATATTGTGAGTGCACACAAATAAAAGTAGACCCTTTACCGGGCTGGATGATATTACGCTTACCTTTATGAGTATATATTGGCGGCGTATATTTTAAGTTGTTTTCACATCGCGCTGGTGCCTTTATGTGCTGCACTAAAAAATAATGGGCTGCACTTCCACTCTTCGCACTAATGATTGGATATATCAGCAGGAGTTGAAGGTGGGCATTTAGGATAAATGCTTAAAATAACATTGTGATACGCTTGGAGAGTTTATTTTTCGGCAAGTCATGATGATTTGAGAAGGTGAAATTGATCAAACATAGCCATAGGCTATGATCAACTCACTGTCTTCTGGCCGCTTGAAAGTGAAAAAGTCATGACGTATTGTCAAGTATGGTGACCCATACTCGAAAATGGTGCTCTGCATTTAACCCATTAAAGTGCACACACACACAGCAGTGAGAAGTGAACAAACACACACATTGTGAATACACACCCGGAGCAGCCTTTGCTCCAGCACCCGGGGAGCAATTGGGGGTTCAGTGCCTTGCTCAAGGGTACCTCAGTCATTGAAGGTGGAAAGAGCGCTGTTTGTTCACAATGCCCACCTTCAACTCCTGCTTATCTGGAAATCGAACCAGCGACCTTCAGGTTACAAGCACAACTCTCTAACCATTAGGCCATGACTTCTCCCCAAATAACACTTGGTTGTTGTTTTAAAAACAAAAACATTTTAACAAACAAGAAATGTTCCAAACACATTTTTAAATTAACTTTATAAAGAAACTAAAATAAATATAACTACTTTGCTATTAAAAAGAAAACTGAGCTATTTTAATGGCCCTCATAGATGAAGATCCTTGTCTAAGAGGCCTTGTATAGGTTAAACAAACATTTGTTTTCGTTGTTGGGTGTTCTGTAGCAAACTGGATGGTGCAACCTTGAAGCCCGGGTCCCCGGGCCCCTGTGACTTTGAGCTGCACATCTATACTTCCTCACACAGCTAACATTAACCTATTCCAGTGTTACCAGATTTTGCTAAATTAACAAGCTTGTTTGACAAAATAATTTACCTGTCTTTGGTGTATTTTGCTCTGTCGAGCCTGTCAAACATATTTACTACTATAAACATTATAATATCAGGGTGGAAGGCCACATTTCAGACCACAACTGTCATTTCTCCTGTATATAAATGAATGCAGAACAACAAAACAGGCAGGGTCAAAATACCAGTAACAAAAAAAGTCTCTTACATATTTTCAGCTGTGTCTTTTGGTCAAGGTCAAACCATTTCTGAATTGCTGACCTTGAGAAAGCTAGTCATGTTTTTATCAGTTTATCAAGATTAAATTATTGTAATGCGCTTTATATTGGTGTCTCACAGTCGTCCCAAAGCAATATTATTTGCAACCACCATCAGCTTTTTCCTACACTTATGCACAAAGCAACACTGATAAAAATGATTTTGTGGTGAAGTAAATAACACAAAAAAAGGTAAAATCAAAAAATAACATACATAATTACATTACATACTACATTACATAATTTAGTTCAGGCAATAATAAAAAAAAAAATCAATAAATTCAACATTAATACTCAATTCAAGTTTGTCAATTCAAGCTTAAATTCTTAAAATCGCTTTTTTTAAAAAAATTTATTTGTTGTTTGTATAGAGACGCATAGACGCCCAACAGGCAGGTACACACATACAACTGCCATCTCTCTTTCTCCCTCTCTGTCTTTCTCTCAATCAATCAATAATTAATTTAAATAAATGATAGAATTAATTCAAATAAATGTGATCTTACAGCACTATTTTATCTCTGTGTCTGATTTGAATTGGGCAGAATGATAGAGCTGATGAGCTGTAACTAACGAAAATAACCATCATTTTTACCCATTCGGTCAAATACTGCGCTGCAAAAAGCAATACTAGTTGTAACCCATCTATAAATTTGCAAATGACCACGGAATAAGTGGGATAATCAATGGTTTGCCGTGCATTAAAGGATTTTAAATGGCAACTTGTAGCTCATTTATTACTGATTAAGCCAACAATGCTATAAAATCACCCAATATTGTATTGCTCCCTGCTCTCTTTAGTCCATTTCCCTTAAATATGCCTCTAAACAGTGTAAATGGAACAGAAAAAGCTGCAGTGTGGGCCAGACCTTTAGCCATTTAGTCTCACAAATTATATATATAGCTCAGCGATGTAGTGAAGGGTATAAGGAGGTATACGGTGTACACCCATATGAATAAATGCAAATATTTGCTAAAAACACCCAGTGAAGACAGTGATGATGCGGGCAGGACTTTCCAGTTTTTCAGCGGTTTCCTGTGAAATATGTTTGATGATTACGCCTGATGCGCTCGCGCCCGCTCTGTCTCCCACACCCCAGATGCGGGATGGGGTGGTGGAATGAAGTATACCCACTTCTCCAGGCACCACTACACCACTGTATAAGCTGTATGCTGCTCAGTAATGATTTATATGTGTCAGACTGCAAGAACAGAAACAATGTTTTTGTGTTAAAGGCCAAGTTTAAAACAGAGCTGAAATAGACTAATTTATGTGGATCCATGCTCTTGCTTTCTTCTCTGACAAAAACGGAAACTGTGTGTAGGCTACCTACAACTTTGATATTCAAAGAGCTCATTTTCATTGAAGATCGTTTTGCATGTTGTCACGGGACAGAAGTTCTTACTATAAATTGATCATGTGGAAGATATTTTGACAATGAATGAAAACACTGAGGTTGGCATTTGTATCCCAATGGATACAATACATACATATATACATATTTGGATTAGGGCACATCCCTAACATGTTCCATACTGAATTGTACAGCATCATATATTTTTTTTCAACACATCATATTTCATTGAATTGCATTGTGTTGAATCAAATCTAAATCTGATTGCACTGCATCATAGGAGTAAATCATATGGCATCGCATCAGTAGTTGCTTCATAACAATGCTAAATGAACAAGCTTGTTTGACAAAATAATTGACTTGTGTTTGTGTTTTTTTTTTGTGCCTGTCGGACATATTAACTAGTATGAACGTTATAATATCACGGTGGAAGGTCACATTTCAGACCACAACTCTCAATAATATTGATGTTTAAATAACGTTTACTTTAAAGTAATACATTAAAAAATTACAGTCTTTTACATTCAAGATTATATTGGCTGTACAGTTGTTCTCCTGATGAAACACCTCTCCACCTTCCCCCAGCTTATTTTGCTGTCAAAATAGTGATTTTAAAATAGGAAAAATACACTCTTAAAAATAAAGGTGCTTTAAAAGGTTCTTCAAGTGATGCCATAGAAGAACCATTTTTGGTTCTACAAAAAAACATTCAGTCAAAGGTTCTTTAAAGAACCATCTCTTACTTATTTATAATTTGAAGAACCTTCTTTTGCCACAAAGAACCTTTTGTGATACAGAAAGGTTCTTCAGATGTTAAATGTTCTTTATGCAACCATTTAGACAAAAAAGGTTCTTCTATGGCATTGTGAATCACCGTTATTTTTACGAGTGTATTATTGCAGCTGAATTTCTTTTAAATGCATTATGTCAATGATATCATCACATTTTACATATTAAATAAGGTCATGTACATAAACATGCATCTCGAAATCCTCTCTGCATATACTAGAACTAAAGTACTAGGCTAGATTAATTAATGTTGTTAATATTAAGTTGTACTACTACTACTATTTTCCAGTTCCTCAAAATAATATAGTAACATTACCTGATTTTTTTTAAAACTGCGTTTAAGTTATATTACAGATGCCTAATTACATTTATTATTTAAATATGACTGTTCTCCTGATGAAACACCTCTCCATCTTCCCCCTTTCTCCAGCTTATTGTGCTGTCACTTTCCAACCTCATGTCCTTTAGCTTTTCACTTATCTGGAAGACCAACAAGAAAGTATCAAATAAATAGATGGCATATCATCTTTAGCAGCCTTAAAACTAGCAATAATGAGGATGAAGCTGATGATGATTATACGAGTGGTGTTTGTTTGGTTTTAGGAAATGTAATACATTTTACAAGTGCATACTCTGCAAATAATGTGAATTTCACACTGTTTCAGGCAGACACAACCTCATTCAGAATGGCCGTCTGTAGAGAAGGATCATTCAACGTGCATTCTCCATTACAGGTCACTTTCAGTCTCACAATCTTTTTTCTCTTGTCATCTAGAGATAATACATAAAGTCATGCTTGACTTAGAAGATACATCAGTGAAGGAAACTAAAGCGTGGTTCATTTTAATTGCGTGCACTGTCTGTTGTAAGAGTGATCTACAAACCATTTGAATCCTTTAATTCTGTTAACTGGGGAAACTCACCTCCATAGCAGATAAAAGGCTGCTGTAGATCACAGTGCTGTTGAGACCATTTCCCAGAATCGGTTGCTGACATGCCAACACAGGCACCAGTATTCATGGATGGTTGACCTGCTGCCCAGTGTCTGAATCTCAGATCCCACTGATCAGACCATTCCCAGGGGTCCAGGAACAGACCAATCCAGATTTGCCATCCATTTAAAAGAATTTGTTTTATTTGGTTATTTTCCTCTGAGTTGTGGATGGTGGGCAGGTCTATGTAAAACTGTCTGCAGTAGCTCTGAGCTTCACTCCAACTTTTTACACTCTGTACCAAGATGTATCCGGAATTTCCTATTGAGAGACACAAAGAAAGTATTAGTTCTCAGCTCTTCTTTCTCAGGTAAATGGAACAATAATAGTCAGGTCCATAAATATTGGGACATCAACACAATTCTAACATTTTTGGCTCTATACACCACCACAATGGAATTCAAATGAAACGAACAAGATGTGCTTTAACTGCAGACTGTCAGCTTTAATTTGAGGGAACTGCTCATCAGTGAAGCAAGGTGCTGGTAGTGTCATGGCGTGGGCATATATGGCTGCTAATGGAACTGGTTCTCTTGTATTTATTGATGATGTGACTGCTGACAAAAGTGAAAGTTTGATTTATGATTATTATAATGATCATTACTTTTGGTCCCTTAACAAGTGGGACAAACTGTTGTAATTCCTACACTGTTCACCTGATTTGGATGTAAATACCCTCAAATTAAAGCTGACAGTCTGCAGTTAAAGCACATCTTGTTCGTTTCATTTGAAATCCATTGTGGTGGTGTATAGAGCCAAAAATGTTAGGATTGTGTCGATGTCCCAATATTTATGGACCTGACTGTACATTTAAAAGAACTGGGATCTCACCAAAACACACAAAATATCGACCATAGATACACTGCGTAGTATGCCAAACTCCAGAATAAGTAACTACACAATCTCCATCTCCATTAGGGTGTCCTGAAGCCCAGTTATAGTACTGAGTTGTGTTTTCTCCATTAGACCAAAGCCAGCGTTTTTGTGTCCCCCTCGTCAGTCCAATCCACACTGATCCACTGTATCTAGCTTCCACTGTATTTATCAGCCTGTTCACATCATCCATGCTGTCTACAGTAGCCAGATCAGTGAATCTCTCTCTGCAGTAACTCTGAGCATTTGACCATGTCATTGCTGTATTTATATAGTGGTACGGACGAGAAAGACCAGAACTGTTCCAGAAAAGCCCTGTTAAAATCAACATGTTAAACCATCTATGTGAACACATCATCATAAATACAGATTAAGAATGACCACACCAACCTGACAGCAGAAGCAACACAAACTGACTCCTGTCCATGATGCTGACACAGATCCTCTCTGTTGTATTCTATGTGATGTTCAAACACAGTTTTGTAAATTAAGTGTGGTAAAATGACATTAAAGATTACACTGCAAACATGAGGTGGCTACATACTGTGCAGTACAGGCTAGTAGCCTTGATTTTAGCCTTAAGTTTTTGTAACTTAGACAGTAGCTACTAGTAGTAATACTAGTAATGCCAAGTTAATGGTTTGATAACCAGGAAATGAATACTCAAAAAACAATATTAGTTGCTTTGGATAATATGAAATGTTAATGGTTTTTAAAAGCTCACCAGTGAGTTGTTTGACCTTTCACAACACTATAAAATTACAATACAGCTGTGATTAATTTTAAAAAAGTGACCAATGACGGTTAAAACTTTTCGCCTGACAATACTTCCACCTGCCGACTGGTACAGGTACTGCAGGGAAAAGCAAGGCACAACCTAAAGCTTTTAGGCTTTCTCATTTTGCCTAAATCCACTTTCTTTCTTTCTTTCTTTCTTTCTTTCTTTTTTTTACTTCAAAAGAACGTATGTGAAACTTATCTAATCTAATTAAAAATATACAAGGCAAAAATTTTTATCACTGAAAGACAATTAACTATGCCATACAAAATAATATCTTTATCATACATTAATAATAATATAACATTTTAGTTGAAAAAAAAAGAAAACTATTTCATTTTATTTTTCATAAAAAATAAACACATTTTGAAATTTGACTACACTGTAAAAAAACAACTTAAAAAAACAAGTGTTTGTGTTGCCTTAAAATTTTACGTTTAGTCAACATGAAATGTTAAGTTGTACTACATGAAAATAGATTAATTAATTAAATTGATTAATTAATTTAATTAAAAATTTTAAGGCAGCACAAACACTTTTTTAAGTTGAAACAGAATGAATAAAAGCCAGTTCTGTGAATTACATCATTAACCATATGGTATAGCAATGTTTAGTAATATCTTCCAAAGATTTTCACATACAGCGAGCAGTCTACAGTCTGAACCAAAAACATGTTAAATTCATCTGAAGTAAAAGTCTGCAGAATCAAAGGCTGGTTTTGTGTTGATTTACATGCAAGACATGAGTAACTCTGATATTCAAATACCTAATTTTCAAAATGTCTTTGCATATTGTATCAGGTAAACATCAGTAACAATAGACTCATCTCGAAGGTATTTAGATTCACTTCAGTAAAACATGCAAAAAAAAAAAAGAAAAAAAAAAAGGAGTTTAGCTAAACTATTAATGTAGCCAAATATTTGATGTTTCATGTTAGTCAATTACTGGGCACAATAAAAAACACTTTTATATTAATTCAATGTAAATTACTATTAACTAATGTTGCTATGACTCTACTAATAGAAAACATGTATGTTTTATTATTGTTGTTGTTTAAATTATTATGCCATCTTGCTAACAAGACCCACACAACTCTCACTTAACGCTAAACATTTTAATTTAAAATAGTAAACATGTAAAAATGGCAAACAAACATATTTTATTTTTACTTAATGAAATAAATATTTTAAATAAATATTTGAAACAACCTACCTTTAAACTACAGTGCTGTGAAAATCGTTAGACACATATGAAAAACAGATGCTGTCAAGCAAGGAAGCAAGTAAATCAAAGCAATATTATTTGCAACCACCACTTGCTTTTAAAACAGCTTTTTGCTAGGCTAGCAAGGAAACCAACTGATTCAGATTTTTCCAGATTTGTAATTTAACATCCACTAACATAACACAAATCAAATTATGGCTACGTGTCATATTTGAATTTCTTACCTGAAAAACTGTTTCTTGTCCTGTAAGTACTTTCCGCTTCAATTGTTACTTGAGGAGGGTGGTGGACACATAAAATAGTGATGTGCCTATTTCTTATTGGTTAAGCTAATGATATTATAAATCACTCCATATTTTAATACTCCCCACTCTCTCCGGTCCATTTCACATAAACACCTCTAAACAGTCTAAGTGGGTGGTTCATTGCCAAAACAAAATAAGCTGCGGTGTGGAGACCTTTAGCCATTTAGTCTCAGAAATCCCATGGCTATAGCATATTTGTTTATTAGATAATTTGCCAAATATGTTAATGCTGCCAGCTACCATGTACACTGCACCATTTAACACATTTTACTACATTAAAAATTCACAGATTTCCCCCCACATTCTCTCAACACATAAATGTAAAATGTCTAAAATAAAATTATCTGCTGATTTTTTTGATAACAAGACAAATTTGATATTCAAATAGCTCATTTTCATTGAAGATTGTTTTGCATGTTGTCACTGGTCAGAAGATCTTACTCTAAAAGGTATTCACTGACACATATCTTGTTTTCCAGAATCATCCAATGTGCATTATCTACCGTAGGTGTTGTGAACATGTATTGATTATTTTGTTACTTTGAGCTACTGCACATTTACACTTCCTTACACAGCTACTACCATTAAGCTACTCCAGTGTTGCCAGATCTGGCTAAATTAACAAGCTTGTTTGACAAAATAATTGACTTGTCTTGGGGTGTTGTGCTTTGTTGAGGCTGCCAGGCATATTTAGTAGGATGAACATTATAATATCAGGGTAAAAGGCCACATTTCAGACAACAACTCTCATTTCTCCCACATATCAATGAATGCCGAACAACAAATCAGTGATGGCTCTACTCAGGGGCAGATTTAGTGATGAGGGTGCCCCAGGCCCTACACATTTGCACACATTTACCTAGATCAACTTTGAGGTTCCTTTTTTGTTGTGATGCTTGCTGCTGCGCAATGGTTTCCCATAGGGGTATCCAGTCTTTCTGCATTTTTCATGTACGTTATAATGGATTTTTTTTTGTGTGTGTGTTGTAGACCACTAAATAGTAATTGATTTACAGTTGACAGGTTTCTCAAAACCAAAATAAATTGTAAAATGATAAACCTCACAACTGAGCCTGATGAGACAGAAGTATAAATCACTATATTAATTTAAAACAAGGTGGGTGGATTTGTGTATGGCCTCTGGTTCTACTTTGACTGGTTTTAAACACATATGAATGGTGTCATGATGCAGAGACAAAAACCATGAGCTTATCACAAGTGTAAAAAAAACAAACAAAACAAACAAAACAATGCAACATAATTTAGCTCAAATAATTATTGGCATATGCAAAACAAAACAAAACAAAACAAAACAAACAAACAAAGAACATTATATTTATGTAATTGTATAAATCATCACTCATCATTGTGGCAAATATAGTAGGGACAAGTCATAGATTTCAGAAACTATTTTATTTGTAGCAGATAAATGTGGAAGTGTGTGTGTGCCTATTGTGCCTTGCAAAATATACAAATTTTAAATGAAGGTCCTTTAGGTATCAGCTTCTTGGTCACCACTCAGACAGATGCGCTTCTCCAACAGTTGCACAGTTTGGTCAGGAGGCCAGCTCTAGGAATAGTCCTGGTTGTTCCAAACAACAACCTTGCTCTAATATGCATTTTCAGCTGTTAGACCTTTTATTGAGAGGTGTGTGCTCAAATCATACCCATTCAACTTAATTTGCCACAGGTTAACTCCACTCGAAGTGCTGTCAAATCTGGAAATGATATTGGGATGCCCCTGAGTTAAATGCCCCAGAAACTGTTACTACAACTGTTTGTTTAACACACACACACACACACACACACACACACACACACACACACACACACACACACACGTTGTGTTTCCATGCTTTATGGGGACATTCCATAGGCGTAATGGTTTTTATACTGTAAAAAACGTATTTTCTATCGCCCTGCACCTAGCCTACACCTAAACCTAGCCCTCACAGGAGACTGTGCATACTTTTATTTTCTCAAAAACACTCATTCTGTATGAATAAGCCTGTTTCCTCATGGGGACCTCACAAATGTCCCCATAAGGTCAAAATGTACTAGTTTTACTATCCTTGTGAGGACATTTGGTCCCCACAACATGATGAATACCAGGTGCACACACACACACACACACACACACACACACACACACACACACACACACGCACGCACGCACACACACATATTCAAGATTACAGTTGCTCCAGCTTATTTGGCTGTCAGGAGTAATCTTAAAATATGAAAATTGCACCCTATTGCAGCTGAACTTCCTTTACATTTATTATGTCATTATATCATTACATTTACATATTAAATAAAGTCATATACATATACCTGTAAATCCTCTCTGCATATACTAAAACCTAAGTAATATTTAAAACAGATCACAATTTAAACTACAGGAGAATTTAATTAAAGGAATTAAAGGAAATTTGTTGGAAAAAATATAATTTTGTAAGAATGCAGAAATGTTTTACCTAAAGTAAGGCTGGATTCATTAATGTTGTTAATATTATGTTGTACTACTACTATTTTCCAGTTCCAGTAACATTACATTACTATATATTTTTTATATTTTTAAAATTGTGTTTAATTTTGTCTAATGCATGTATCATTTACACGCATATTCATATAATTTACACCCTTATTCTTCTCCTGATGAAACACCTCTTCACCTTCCCCCTTTATCCAGCTTATTGTGCTGTTACTTTCCAACCTCATGTCCTTTAGCTTTTCACTTATCTGGAAGACCAGGAAGAAAGAAACAGATAAAACCTGAAAAATCATGTCACATATATAGACTTATATATAGATCTAATCTTTAGCCATAAATAACAGCAAAATCAGCAATAATAATGATGATGAGTTTAAGTAAATGTAATGCATCCATTTGACACTAAACAATGTTTAAGGCAGCTACAAACCTTGTTCAGAATGGCCGTCTGCACTGTAGGGTCATTCAACATGCATTCTCCATTACAGGTCACTTTCAGTCTCACAATCTGTTTTCTCTTGTCATCTAGAGATACACATGAAGTCATGCTCAGCTTAGAAGATACATCAATGAAGGACAATTAAAGGATATAGGTTTTAGTTATTTGTACTGTCTGCTGTAAGAATGATCTACAAATCATTTGAATTCATTTGAATCATTTAATTGTGTTAACTGGGGAAACTCACTTCCATGGCAGAAAAAAGGCTGCTGTAGATCACAGCTCTGTTGAGACCATTTCCCAGAATCAGTTGCTGACATGCCAATGCAGGAATCAGTAGTCATAGATGGTTGATCTGCTGCCCAGTATCTGAATCTTAGATCCCACTGATCAGACCATTCCCAAGAGTCCGCATACAGACCAAACCAGTGTTGCCATCCAGGTTCAATCAGTTGTTTTTTCTGCTCATCTTCCTGCAAGTTGTGGACAGGGGCCAGGTCTATGTGATTCTCTCTGCAGTAGCTCCGAGCATCACTCCAAATTTTTGGATTCAGTATCGGGACGTATCCAGAATTATCTATTGAGAGAGACAAAGATCAGCTCTCAGCTCATCTTTGTCAGGTAAATGGCAAAATAAAAGAACAGGGAACTTACCATAGCACACAAACCTTCGACCATAGCTACAATACACATTGTTCCAATTCAACACACCTTGCCAATAATACAAAGCCCCACAATCTCCATCATTATCTGGCTCTCCTGAAGCCCAGTTATAGTACTGAGTATTGTTTTCTCCATTAGACCAAAGCCAGCGTTTCTGTGTCCCCCTCTTCAGTCCAATCCACACTGATCCACTGTATCCAGCATCCACTAGATTCACCAGCCTGTTCACATCATCCATGCTGTCTACAGTAGCCAGATCAGTATACCTCCATCTGCAGTAACTCTGAGCATCTGACCACGACATTGCTCTATTTATATATTGGTATGGACGAGAAAGTCCAGAACTGTTCCAGCAGAGCCCTGTTAAAATCAACATGTTAAACCATCTATATGTGAACACATCATCATAAATACAGATTATAAATGACCACACCAACCTGACAGCAGAAGCAGCACAAACAGACTCCCATCCATGACTGATCGCACAGATCCTGTTGTATACTAAGAGATGATCAAACACATCATCCATTTTGTGTATCACAATTTTGTGAGCTGTAAATTACATTAAAGATTACACTGCAAACATAAGGTGGCTACAAACAGTATAGGCTAGTAGCATGGCACTAATAACACCAAGGTAATAGATTTAATAACCAGTACATGTGTGAACTGATAAAATGTATAGTAGGAGAGTGCAGGGCACAACGAACACGTTTTTGGATTTCTCAGTTTGTCTAAATCCACGTGGGGTATATATTTTTTTATCCACATTAACCCTTTGAGCAGTATGGTCCCACATGTGGGATCTTAATTTCTTTGCCCCTGGGAGTACGGTCCCACATATGGGATTTAGAACGTTCGGTGATGTCACACAACTGAAAAATTAAAACTGCACTTTGGCGCGTTGGCTGGAGCTGAGCCAGAGAGAGACCTGCTCTGCACTTGTCATATTATCACAATTATGCAGTGTTTTTAACCACCTAATGCTTATTTTATGTTTTAGACATGTAAATACAGATAAGCACTAGTAAAACAAAAAAAGGGGGAGGCGCCAATGGCACTGGTACTAACTTGGCAAATCATTAGCAATGATGGTACTAGTAGTATCCACAGTAGTACAGCCATAATGATAACGATCCTGTTTAACCAATCCTGCATTGAGAGAGGTTAGGACCGCCTACCTTATTAAAATACGGACACAGAAATACAGAAATAAATAAATGTAGGAATGCATAAATAAATGTAAAAATAAATAAATGTAGAAATTCATAATGTAGTATAACACAAATAGTACAAAATTAGCACAATTAAAAATGACACTTTTGACAAAATTATTTATTTATTCATTCATGCATATCTGCATTTATTTATTTCAGCATTTATTTTTTTATTCATTTGTTTATTCATTTATGTATGTATTTTTACATTTATTTATGCATTTATTTATTTATTTATTTATAGGCTACTTAAGTCATTTCATGTCCTCCATAGTAGTCTTTTTCCTTGGCTTAACTTAGTGGGGCGGCGCCCTAGCGCCCCCTATTCACCAGCCGCCATGTTTAGACGGTTAACAGATTGTAATGGTCTCATCTCGTGCGCTTTCTTTCCCATGCAGCCTTATATTTAACTATCCTGGCGAATGCAGTTGGCTATTGCAAAGCAATAGAGTGATTCAATCAGGCTTCAGCAGGGGCATAGTTTGCGTGGGGATAGGGGGAGGTAACCCCCCCAATATGAAGATAAATTGACGTCAAAAAGATTTGCAAGCGCAGTGTAAGATTTGTGAGAGTGTGTGTGACATTGCAAGCGTAAAATACATTTGCATGCGCAAAATCAGTTTTGTAAAAGTGTAAATCAAGTTGTAAGCTCATGAAAACAGGACTTGCATCATTGTAATAGGTTTCGTAAGTGCAAATCATGTGTTGAAAAACTGTAACTTCATATTCATTTGAAATAAATATGATCTGTATTCTTCGGACCTACGTTTTTTACGCGCGTACACTTTTGGCACTGTTTTTGCGCTGAAATGCGGCCAAAAGCTTTGCCCTTCGGCAAACGGCAATTTGCAAGCAAGAACAGCGGTGTTAACAACCACAAAACGGACTTGCTCTGAAGAATATGTTTCTGTGTGCAAAAAAAAGATGCTGCAAATGTGTTAACAACGTGTTGCGTACGCAGGGCTTAACTTTTCCCGAGATAAGCCGATATGCGCTGCACCGTCTTTCTTTCTCCAGCGCTTGCAGTTTTGGCACGTTTCTCTCACTGATTTTCAGATGATTGGGGAATCGAAGTCGGGAGGCGGGACTTATTTCTTCTAACCAATCAAACGATACGCTTGTTCACTCTTTGTTTTCTATCATCTGATTGGCTCAATTACGTCATTTCGGCTCAGCATCGTCCACGAGGCAGCAGAAATGGTACCTTAATGCACTACACAGACAAATATAACTAGACTTATATAGTTACTCGATCATTTAACCATAGATAAATGAAAAGTTGGGAGGTTGTATCAAAGCATAACTAAGTAGCTTAGTACATGTAAGATACAGAGATGTAGTTTAATTTGTCTTGGTACAAGGTTTTATTTTTTTAAATATTGCACCCAATTTGTCCCATGTCTCAAGAATTGAAGCTTACACCACTGAACTGATGCCTCATGTGGTAATTTAAACTTAATACAAAGTTAGCTCTCAGAATTATGCAGTGCTCTTTCCAACAATACCTTCTGATGGACAACAAAAAACAAAACTCTGTGCTGATGGACAAGATGTTCTGGTGGTACTGCAATTTTAGGCATTTTTTACCACTGATACAAAAATCCCACTATGTGTATGAAAATGTACTCCCTAGACTTTGTCTACTGTTTACCCTCTCCCCCATTTCCAGCCCTGATTTTACTAACTCAGTTTTGAAGATCACGCATCTCTATTAGATCCTGCTGCTAAAATGATAGAGTAGGCAGATTAACCATGGTTTTATTATAATAAAAATGTAGTAACCATGTTTTTTTTTTTTGGCTGATTGACTTCAATTGGTATAACCAAAGTTTTACTATAAAAACTAGGGATGCTCATTTCGGTTAATTTTCCTGACCGATAACCGCTGCTCGTCAACCGAACATTAACCGTTAAAACGCTGATAAAATTAGAATAATAAATTATTATAAAATAAAAATGTATGATGATACATAAAAATTACAAATTTCATTTTTTATTGTATTTTAACTCACAAGCAGCATACAGAGCAGCAGAGCAACAAAAAAATTCACATATCCTCAATGATCACACACCAACCGAGAATATCAGAATAAAATAATATAAATAAAAAATAGGCTTACACTTAATATTTGTAATAATTAAATAATTATTCTAATGAACAGGTTTGACTACTTTAGTAATATCCATGAGCAAAAATCTTAATGTTAAAGCATATAAGCCTATTCTATGGAATTGAGCGCTTCTAATTTTATAGCAACAGTTTGAACAGGACCTTTTTTATTCTAACATGCCAATGTCTCTGTGTATAAGGCAAGGTTCAAAATGAAATGACTGACTGAGTCAATGTGGAAGAGCTTGACTGGTCTGCATAAAGCCAACTCCTAACCCCATCTAAACACCTCTGGTGTGACTTTAAATGAAGACCTTGAGCCAAAAACTCATCACCAAACACCACTGACATGGGTACAGTCATTTTGGACACTTCCAAAACTTTTGCAACAGAGATGGAAATTTTAAATACATTAATTATGTTTCCATCTTTGATACCACAGTTTTGGTAAATTAAGATTTGTACTGTAAAGTAGTCAAACCTGTTCATTGGAAGGGGGTTACTACATGGTTACTACATTTTTGTTATAATAAAACCATGGTTAATCTGCCTACTCTATCATTTTAGTAGCAGGATCTAATAGAGATGCGCGATCTTCAAAACTGAGTTAGTAAAATCAGGGCTGGAAATGGGGGAGAGGGTAAACACTAGACAAAGTCTAGGGAGTACATTTTCATACACATAGTGGGATTTTTGTATCTGTGGTAAAAAATGCCTAAAATTGCAGTACCACCAGAACATCTTGTCCATCAGCACAGAGTTTTGTTTTTTGTTGTCCATCAGAAGGTATTGTTGGAAAGAGCACTGCATAATTCTGAGAGCTAACTTTGTATTACGTTTAAATTACCACATGAGACGTCAGTTCAGTGGTGTAAGCTAATCAGTATATATATATCAGTCATTCTTGAGACATGGGACAAAACGGTGCAATATTTAAAAAAATAAAACCTTGTACCAACACAAATTAAACTACATCTCTGTATCTTACATGAACTAAGCTACTTAGTTATGCTTTGATACAACCTCCCAACTTTTCATTTATCCATGGTTAAATGATCGAGTAACTATATAAGTCTAGTTATATTTGTCTGTGTAGTGCATTAAGGTACCATTTCTGCTGCCTCGTGGACGATACTGAGCCGAAATGACGCAATTGAGCCAATCAGATGATAGAAAACAAAGAGTGAACAAGCGTATCGTTTGATTGGTTAGAAGAAATAAGTCCCGCCTCCCGACTTCGATTCCCCAATCATCTGAAAATCAGTGAGAGAAACGTGCCAAAAGTGCAAGCGCTGGAGAAAGAAAGACGGTGCAGCGCATATCGGCTTATCTCGGGAAAAGTCCCGCGTACGCAACACGTTGTTAAGACATTTGCAACATCTTTTTTTACACACAGAGACATATTCTTAAGAGCAAATCCGTTTTGCGGTTGTTAACACCGCTGTTCTTGCTTGCAAATTGCCGTTTGCCGAAGGGCAAAGCTTTTGGCCGCATTTCAGCACAAAAACAGTGCCAAAAGTGTACGCGCGTAAAAAACGTAGGTCAGAAGAATACAGATCATATTTATTTCAAATGAATATGAAGTTACAGTTTTTCAACACATGATTTGCACTTACGAAACCTATATATTACAATGATGCAAGTCCTGTTTTCATGAGCTTACAACTTGATTTACACTTTTACAAAACTGATTTTGCGCATGCGAATTTATTTTATGCTTGCAATGTCACACACACTCTGACAAATCTTACACTGCGCTTGCACATCTTTTTGACGTCAATTTATCTTCATACCCCAATAACCAACACTAGCAAGTACAACCCCCCAATATTTATACCATATTCTATTAATTAATATTTTAAATTGCACCTTAATTTGGCGCTTTTATAAGCGCTGCCCTCACGTATAAACCGAACTGACCAATTACCAGCACAATATGACAGAAGCGCATTTCTTTTAATTGTGCACGAGCAGCGCGCGAATCACCATACTCTGCAAGCGTTCAAAAGCGCGCTCGAAAAGTGTGATAAGATTTGCGTGAGCAATTCCTATCGCGAAGATTATGGTAAAAGGTGCGATCTATCTGAATTCTGTTGAGAAACTGACACTTAACATTATCTTAAAAAGGCAAATAAACCAAAAAGACTGAAGAAAAGAGAAGAAAACAATATTCTACCAGCACTAACATAGGCCTATATCTTTTCTCATGACCACCTTTACTAGAATTCAGTTTTATTTTCAGTTTTATTGTAGGCTTATTTATTGTGGTAAATGTTGTCTAACTTGTTGTAAAATGCATAATAGTTAATCTGTTAAGATAATAGATTTTTCATATAGAAATATTAAAACTGGCGTATCTATTTTTTTCTAAATGTACAGGATGCTGTTTTTCATAACAAATGTATATAGATTAACAATAAAAATGTCATTAATGGCCTGGTAATGATAAATACAGTACATACTACAGATAAGAACTATATGGTACACTTTCATAAGAGCAAGTACAAGTACAGTCAAGCCATGTGTATAAAACCTTGCCTTTACATATTCCAAGAGCCCAGTGAACTGAAATAAACAATATCAATATAAGAAAATGTTAAGTTATGGACTTTACCATGGCATGCCATTGAATTAGAACATATTGTCAAACTATAGACTGTAAATGCCTAAATATTATAAAATACATTATATAATGAACAATCGAAACTGATAAATAAAAGATTAAAGATTAAAATAATAGCAGATTTGTCTCATTTTAATGAATACTTAAAACTGAGATATACTAAATTTACTTTTACTATGGTAAAACAAATATTCAGCGATATCTTCAAATAACCATAAATTTGGTTATGCCAGAATGCGTGGAAATATTTATACCACGTGTGTTACAACTAACCCCGCGTTAGTTTGTGCCCCGCGCTCCCCTACTCTGAAAGCAGTGTAAATTGCTTTGGATTATATAAAACAATGTTAAAAGCTCACCAGTTAGTTGGTCTATTTAACCTTCCACAATGCTATAAACTTACAAAGGCATATTGTGCATAATACAGCTGTGATTCATTACTTAAAAAAATGAGACAATCTGTCAACGAGTTATTATCTATGACTTATTATATAAATCAATGACTGTTACATCTATATATAGCTATATATCCAATACTTCCATCTGCCGGCCGGAACAGGTGCTGCAGGGGAAAGCAGGGCACAACCTCAGGCCTATTTGGCTTTCTCATTTTTGTGTAAGTCCACTCGGGGTTCAGAGTATTTATTTGTTTCACATTCATTTCACACATGTCTAGTACAAAAATGTGGCCTTGTTTGATTAATACAGTGTTTTATTTATTTATTTATTTAACCCCAGAGGAATGTAAGTGAAATGTGACAACGTGCCACACTGTTGTAACATCTAATTATAATTCTAACATAATATCTTATCTAATTACAATATAAAAGACAACTATTAACCTTGTCATATAAAATAATATCTTTGTCATACCATTATAATTATATAATTATAATTATTATAATAACTTTTAGTAGTAAGAATGAAAACTAATTATATATATGAAGAGTTCAGATGCAAAACCCTCTAAAAGCCATCTCGGTCAAAAATGAGATAATGATACTGAGTGAATGCTCTTGACACATATTATACATCCATCATATACGAAATGTGTCAGATGGATTTAGAGGCTTTTGCATCTGAACTCTTCATATATATATATATATATATATATATATATATATATATATATATATATATATAACATTTTGGAATTTGGCCATGCGCAGCTATAAAGGTCAAAACAATGTGGGCAATAATAAAAAATAAACTTTTATTAATTTGATGTAACTTACTATCAAATAATTTTGCTATGACTCCACTGATGTATTTTATTCTTTCTTAATTAAAATTTAAATATATATTTGAAACAACCTACCTTTAAAACTACAGTGCTGTGAAAATCTAAAAAAAACAAACAAACAAATAATTAAATAAAACTTAAAATAATTTGTTACCCGGCTCCTTAAAATTTTAAGTTCAGTCAACTCAAATAAGTTTATTCCAGTTGAAATGTTAAGTTGTACTAAGTGATAAATTAGATATTCAAGTTGACTAAACTAAAATTGTTTGTTTGAATCAACTCAAATATCTCAAATATCTAAGTTGTCACTTAGTAAAATGTAATATTTCAACTTGAATAAACTTTTTTCGAGTTGACTGAACTTAAAACTGTAAGGCAGCCAGGTAAAAAATTATTTTAAGTTGACTCAACAAATAGTTTTTTTTTTTAAAGTGTAGGCACATATGAAAAACAAATTCTGTCAAGCAAGGAAGCAAGTATATTAAAGCAATATTATGCAACCACCAACTGCCTTCAAAACAGCTTTTTCCTACACTTATGCACAAAAAAAGGAAACCTATGATTCAGATTCATCTAGATATGTCATTTAATATAAACACAAATCTTATAAAAATTAAAAATTATGGCTAGATGTGGTATTTTAATTTCTTACCTGAAAAACTGTTTTTTGTCCTGTAAGTATGTCCTTTATGTTTTTACACTGAGACTTTCAGCTTCGACTCTTAACTGAGTGAGGTGGACACATTAAATACTGATTTCACCCCTGTAGCTTATTTCTTATTGGTTAAGCTAATGATGTTATAAATCGTCCAGTATTTTAATACTCCCCACTCTTACCAGTTTATTTTACATAAACATGCCTCTAAACAGTCAAGTGGGCGGTCCATGGCCAGAACAGAAAATGCTGCAATGTGGACCAGATCTTTAGCCAAATAATCCCACAAATTGGCAGTGAAACTATAAAACCACTGATTCTGACATTTAAAACCCATTTTGAGGTCTAGAAGCATTTGGTGCAGTAAAAAATGCCCAATATGTGGGCAATATTGTCCCACATAAAACCTTAAAATATATATATGAAGAGTTCAGAAGCAAAAGCCTCTAAATCCATCTGACACCTTTCTTTAAAAAATGCATTTTTATCAGGCTCCGATGTATAGATTTCTGTGTAAGTACTGGTACTTTTGATTGGGTGGGAGGGTGGGATTTTTAGCGAGTTTGAAGTAAAAGTATTTGATGGATGTATAATATGTGTCGAGAGCACTCACTCAGTATCATTATCTCATTTTTGAACGAGATGGCTTTTAGCTGGTTTTGCATCTGAACTCTTCATATATTAACTGGTGGTCTTTAAAGTCATATATTGGTGAATGTGTTTAAATATTCTTGCTACACAAGATAAAAACATCCTCTATTAAATGAATCCTAACATCCTTTATTTAAATCACTTTGTCAGATTTAGGTCATTTTTGCAGATTGTGGAAAAATACTGAGTTTCTTCATTCAGAACAGCTCTATATATGGACAAAGCTCCTTATTCAAAGACGCTCCAGTAAATGACAAACAAATAAGAAGCTGGATTCAGCCTGATACCAAGTTCAAGGCAGGTCTATAAAGCCAAGTTTAAGGGTCCAGTATAATTATAATATGTCCGCTTTAACGCATCCTCTGTGACTGCAGAGAAAACTCATTGTGAAGTGGGCTGAATGGAGAATATGGCTCAATGCACTGAGCTTTAATTTTTAGCAGTTTGTGGAGCCGAATCAGCATTTCCCTGCAATATGCAAAGATGCATTAAATCTGACAAAGTGGTTTAATAAAGGATGTTTTGATCTTGTGAAGTAAGAATATTTTAACACATTTACTGTATCAGTATATATAACTTTAAATATATATATATTTAACTGTCTTTTACAGTTTTATGTGGGACATTAGATCTATATCTAGTCTTGCCTTATTGAAATCCAAAATTTGAGCACTTTTTACTGTGCCAATCGCGTAGACCTCAAAATGCATTTTAAATCAGAATCAGAAAAAAAACTTTAATGCCAAGTGTATTTGTACAGAGTGCAGACATTCAAATTAAGGTAACAGAATGCAATATATCACTAATAATGAAGAGAATAGACAATAAATATATAAAAATAAAATGGTAATATAAATAGAGATAAAACAGAATTATGAATGTGTAGATATTTTGAGAAGTTATCTACAAAATATAAACAAAATAGAAGCAATTGTCAATGTGCAAACAAATGAAAAGTTTTGAGAATTTATGTACAGATGTAGAGTGTTATGTATTGTTCAGTTGGAATATAGCCTGAGGGAAGAAGCTGTTCTTCCCGCTCAGTAATGATTTATCTGTGTCAGAATTCAAGAACAGAAACATTGTTTTTTATGTTGAAGGCCAAGTTTAAAATAGATCTTAATTATGCTAATTCATGCACATCCATGCTCTTGTTTTCTTCGCTGTAAGATGGCATAAGTGACTGGAACTGAAAAATGTAACGCGTGAGTTTCTCTAGTTTCTCCTGCACATGCAAAAGTCTTCATTTTTTTATTTTTTGCAAATGTCCCTTGCTCCGTACAACTTTGATATTCAAAGAGCTAATTTTCATTGAAGATTGGTTTGCATGTGGTCACTGGACAGAAGATCTTGTCCTAAAAGGATCATGTGGAAGATATTCTAACACTGAATGAAAACAAACAATTAGTTGTCATTTGTATCGCAATGCGTTGACAACAATACTTAAAAAAAGAAGAAATAATGATAATAATAATAAAATAAAATGCAGGTAAACAAAATGTGCATTGGTGAATCTTTTTTTTATTTTAATATAGTTTGTTTACACAGAAAACAGGAAACTTTGTCTATTAAGGACAATGGAGGCTATGTGCTTCAATATAGCTGTTTTCCCCAGATCTGTGCTTTGACACAATCTCTGTCTCAGAGTCTCTGACCTTTACAGGCAGTTATTTTAACCTTAGGTGTTGGTTTTTGCTCTGATATGCATTTTCAGCTGTTTATATAATACATATGAGCAATATCTCACGAGTAGACGGCTACAGGCTGAGTGCTGGAGGTAATCACAGCATCCGATATACAGCCCACATCTACGAGTGCGATATTGAGTTCGATGGCACAAATGGGTAAATACTTAACGCCGCTGTTGGGCGGAAACCTCGTATGTCCAAATTTTGGCAATTTCATATTTTTTCACCAAACGATGCTATTGGTCAGGCCCCATGTGGGTCTGTTATTTTTACAAATTATTAACTGATCTAAAGTGTTGAAAATAGCTTGCGAGCAAATAACTTAACTCCATTGAACACTTTCAACTGTCTGAGAAGAGCTCGTATCTCCACCTCTTCTTCACTCCGCGACAACTTCGCGGCATATGTCCCCTTCCATCATTTTGTCACAAAGCACCGGCAAAAATAATTAGCAATGAATGTGTCGGGGGAAACAGTAAGGAGATATTTGAATGATCCATTAATAAACTAGTGTATTCTAAGAGGATTCTAAGACACTGACTCGCATTCTCCTTTTTGGACACAACTTTAGATAGAAATTCATCTTTACAGATTACATAATAAAAGCATTTTTTCCGATTTGCTTTATTTGGTTATGTAATAATTTAAAGCTTTCTATTTATTTATTTATCATGTTTGTGAGGCATGTATTCGCTGAAAAAATGTAAATGATTGCGCTGGTGCCTAAATGTCCTGCAAAGCGGTTTCAACTTCCCCTCTCCAAAAACGATATGCACCTAATAGTGCACATTTAGCCTATCTAGGTTTAATGTTTAAACTGACATTGTTCTATAGCTACTTTAACTGTTTTAGATCTATAGATTTTATTTTCTACAAGTTGTGATGATTTGAAAATGCAAATTGATTGGACAATAGCTGTGTCTCATTTAGAAGGCTGCGCCCTCAGGAGGTCACATTCGAAGGCTTCATACACCATTGAGGCTGTCTCATTTCAGAAAAGCAAGTAGGACACTCCAAATGCGACCTTCGAATGCGACCTTCTTTCACAGGAATCATGAGGTGTATCCTTTGCTACTACAGATAACCCATAATTCTTTGTGTCGCTGTAAACAACTGTCATTAATTTTTGTGCAGCATCAGATTTTCATTTTTTCTCACACATTTTTGACTTCCCTTATAACAACATTTTTTGATTGCAAAGCCATGACACCATACAATCATGAATTCTTGATTGTTGGTGGTTTTCCCTGTGGGAAGAGAGAGAGAGAGAGAGAGCTTTGCACACTTACCTTGATGCGTCTGAGAAAATGAAAATATGCACATCAGCTCTCAGAACTACATGGAGTAAACAAAAACAAAATAAGTGTATTTATGCACCTGCTATAGCAGGGACGTGCAGAGAGTTTCTCGGGGGCAGGGGCTCAAATGTAAAAAAGGGCTGTAAAAATCTGATTTCTGACTTAATCATCTTCTCTCTCTTCCTCCTCAACATGCAACTCTGTCTGTTTTTTCTTTTTTTGTCTGTTGAATTTCATTTTAAATAGATACAAATTGATATTTTAATGAACGCATCAAATTCAATTTGTGTTATTAAGTATTAGCTTAGTTGTTGTTTTGTTAAGGCTTTATTTGGCCACTTAGGCCTACATATGTGTTATATAATATATTACTTTTAACTGAGAGTAAAGCAAAATTGAAGGTTACATGAATAGCCTACCTTTTGCAAACGCGCAGTCTCAGATTAGCTCACCTTTTTTATCCATGCTGACAGAGAAACTGTCCTTTTTGCTGCCTCCTTCTTCAATTTTTCTGAAATTTTCTGTGGTCTCTCTTTCTTTGGCATTTTGACTTTATTTCCTTTGGCCTTTATAACATAAAGCTTGCTTGCAAACTCGCGTCTGGAAATGCAACTAACAACTTGATCAAGCAGGTTACTAACTTACCAACACATGCCCTCTCGAAAAGAGATGATGGCCGATGATGTTCAAAAATCCGTCGGATGCAAGCAATGGAGCAACAGTAACGAGTCACGCGTGCACATGCTACATGGCAATATCAACCCTAATGCTTACGTCGCGTTGTTATGGCAACGGTTTGTCAGATTGTCTAACGGCGTTGAACAATAGAGGGATTATCCAAACTTCGTTTTGAGTTATATTCTTTACTATTTTATACACGTTCTCATATTATTTATGATTCAAATGCATTTTATCGGCCACAATATATTTGTTGATAAATATTGCGAGGGGGGCACTTTTAATTACTTTTGGAAAAAGGGCAGGGGCTCAAGCCCCCAAAGCCCTCCTGGTAAAGCTGGTAAAGCCTTGTCTCTTGTCAAAAGGCTCAACGCGACCGCAGACTTATGCGACGTCTGTGTCCGTACCATTCTTATCAATGACAGCGTAAGCTCGTATCTCCCTGCTCCCAAATCATAAACCTTGTATCTACAATAAAACATGATTTTGGGGAAATGTTGTGTTAATGTTGGTACACAACAGTAGTCTATATGATAGCAATATAAGGTATAATACCAACTTTAACGATACAATGTTTAATAACTCAAAAAAAATTTTTTTCATTTCCTGAAAAATGACGGTTTTGCAGATGCGAGGATTCCGCCCGACCAGTGGCGTAGCCAGGGGGACAATCACCATGGACATAATCACGGCCACCCCATTGGCCACCCCGCTCGTAATAAGACGAAAATAATTTTTCAAATATTGGTCTAGGAGAATATTGAACTTCAGGGCAGTTTTATCAATATCCTTGTGTAAACAGAAGTTAGGAAGCAGTAAGTTAATGTTAGAAGTTTAGAAGAACTATTGTCACGTTATCTATAGAGCTTTAGGAAATGTTTACGATGTAGGCTTGTAAGATTGTTGAAGTTTTGTTGTTTGCCCTTAAAATAAAATGCATTTCAGTACCTTACATGATTGACATGATTTTCTGGTCTTTAAATAACTTTTTTTTTTCAGCAATGGGAGATATGAAGTTTTGAACCTTGAAACCAGAATTCAAAAGATTTATTTGATCATAGTTTTGAAAAACATGAGGGTGAATTATGACTAAACATTTAATGTGAATTTAAATTAGAGCGAATTGCCCTAATGTGTAGCCAAAAAATTAAATCAATACCCAATACCATTTTAAAACACACCACAGCTTCATTAACTGGCATTTATGTTTTTATGGGGGAGCTACAAACAATAGACCTATCCCACATTAGGGCAATTCACCCCTAATAATTAAAATTAAAGTATTGTAGCAATTGCACATTATACATTATTGTGATTTAGGACTTTTAAAAAAGTATTTTATGGTGCCATGATTGTATAATGAAATTAAATGTGCCACCCCAGAATAACTGCTGCCCCCCTGCCTGGCCACCCCTATGAAAAATCCCTGGCCTCGCCACAGCGCCCGACAGCGACGATAAGATAAAACAATGGAATGTCTTTAAAAACCCTCTTTTGTGCAGAACTACTTCCTTCTACCACAGATTCAACTCTCAGTTTGACAGTTTAGCAGCTGAGCCCAAGCCTCCATTACTAATTCGAAAAGAGTATTATGATAATGAGATGGACTGAGTGAGATTACCCGCATCTGATACAGCAATCATTCTTCAGCTCATATTCACAATAAAACATTAGTTTGAATGTCCACTGAGGAAAGCGTTATTATTAAGCAAATTATTAATCTAAAGGGATGGTAAGGGGGGATGGTGGTTTTACAGAGGGGATGCTTTTTCTTCTTTTTTTCAACAAGGGGGATGCCATCCCCCCTGCCCATAACGTGATAAAATACCAGGTACGCGCACACACAAACACAGTCAAGATTACAGTTGCTCTCCTAATGAAACACCTTCCCCACCTTCCCTTTTCTCCAGCTTATTTGGCTGTCAGGAGTAATCTTAAAATATGAAAAATGCACCCTGTTGCAGTTGAATTTCCTTTACATTTATTATGGCAATTATATCATTACATTTTACATATTAAATAAAGTCATATACATATATCTATAAATCGTCTCTGCATATACTAGAATCTAAGTAATATTTAAAACAGATCACAGTAAATTTAAACTACAGGAACATTTAATTAAAGTAATTAAAGGAAATTTGTTGGAAAAATATAATTTTGAAAGAATGCAGAAATGTTTTACCTAAAGTAAGGCTGGATTCATTAATGTTGTTAATATAATGTTCTACAACTACTATTTTCCAGTTCCAGTAACATTACTTTATATATATTTTTTTAAAACTGTGTTTACTTTTGTCTAATGCATGTATCATTTACATGCATATTGACATCATTTACACCCTTATTCTTCTCCTGATGAAACACCTCTTCACCTTCCCCCTTTATCCAGCTTATTGTGCTGTTACTTTCCAACATCATGTCCTTTAGCTTTTCACTTATCTGGAAGACCAGCAAGAAAGAACCAAATAAAACCTGACAAATCATGTCACATATATAGACTTAAATAGATCTAATCTTTAGCCCTAAATAACAGCAAAACCAGCAATAATAATGATGATGAGTTTAAGAAAATGTAATACATCCTTGTGAATACTTAGCACATATTATTAATTTGACACTAAACACTGTTTAAGGCAGATACAAACCTCATTCAGAATGGCCGTCTGCACTGTAGGGTCATTCAATGTGCATTCTCCATTACAGGTCACTATCAATCTTACAATCTGTTTTCTCTTGTCATCTAGAGATACAAAAGTCATGCTCAGCTTAGAAGATACATCAATGAAGGACAACTAAAGAATATATGTTTTAGTTATTTGTACTGTCTGTTGTAAGAATGATCTACAAATCATTTGAATCATTTAATTGTGTTAACTGGGGAAACTCACCTCCATGGCAGAAAAAAGGCTGCTGTAGATCACAGCTCTGTTGAGACCATTTCCCAGAATCAGTTGCTGACATGCCAATGCAGGAATCAGTAGTCATGGATGGTTGATCTGCTGCCCAGTATCTGAATCTCAGATCCCACTGATCAGACCATTCCCAAGAGTCTGCATACAGACCAAACCAGTGTTCCCATCCAGGTTCAATAAGCTGTTTTTTCTGCTCATTTTCCTGGAAGTCGTGGACGAGGGCCAGGTCTGTGTGAAACTGTCTGCAGTAGCTCCGAGCATCACTCCAAGCTTTTGGATCCAGTATCAAGATGTATCCAGAATTGTCTATTGAGAGAGACAAAGAAAGTATCAGTTCTCAGCTCTTCTTTCTCAGGTAAATGGCAAAATAAAAGAACAGGGAACTCACCATAGCACACAAACCTTCGACCATAGCTACAATACACATCCACCCAATCCAACACACCTTGCCAATAATACAAAGCCCCACAATCTCCATCATTATCTGGCTGTCCTGGAGACCAGTTATAGTACTGAGTATTGTTTTCTCCATTAGACCAAAGCCAGTGTTTCTGTGTCCCCCTCTTCAGTCCAATCCACACTGATCCACTGTATCCAGCATCCACTAGATTCACCAGCCTGTTCACATCATCCATGCTGTCTACAGTAGCCAGATCAGTATACCTCCATCTGCAGTAACTCTGAGCCGCTGACCACGACATTGCTGTATTTATATAGTGGTACGGACGAGAAAGAGCAGAACTGTTCCAGAAGAGCCCTGTTAAATCAACATGTTAAACCATCTATATATGAACATATCATCATAAATACAGATTATAAATGACCACACCAACCTGACAGCAGAAGCACAAACAGACTTCCATCCATGACTGATCGCACAGATCCTGTTGTATTCTAAGAGATGATCAAACACATCATCCATTTTGTGTATCACAGTTTTGTAAGCTGTAAATTACATTAAAGATTACACTGCAAACCTAAGGTGGCTACATAATAGATTTAATAACCAGTAAATGTATGAACTGATAAAACGTATAGTAGGAAAACGCAGAATGCAAATGAACACACCTTTTGAATTTGTCAGTTTGTCTAAATCCATGTGAGGTTCTGAGTATATATATATTTTTTATCCACATTAATTTCACACTTTCCAGTACAAATATGTTGTTTTGTTTCATAATAAAGAAAGAAAGTGAAATGTGACAACATGCCCTGTAGATGGGGTACATGTGAGGAGCACGTTGTAAAGTCACCTTATGACAGTTTAACCCCATTTGGACCCTGGGTCCATTGAAATGGACATCACATGATTTTTTGTTTAAACCAATAAAATTTTTAAGTTTTTATAATATGAGAAATGCTTGGTCACTAATTGGTCCCTGATCAACCAATCACAATGAAGATATGATTCCTAATCTGATTGGGCTACAGGCATCACAAAAGAGAGACATGACTAACCAACTAGACATGAAGAGGAGGAAGCCCACATTTGACCTTTTATTTGCAGATTTAATGGTAGCCTTATCAACTTACACCCGTTAAAAAATTAAGACTATGAATTGACAATATTTAAAGTTATTTTGAAGATCTTTCAGATTTGCAGAGCACAGGTTTTTTTTTATTTTTTTATTTAATATCCAACGCAATGGACATCAGGTCTTAAACAATGTCAGCAGGAACAGTTGTATAACAGGTTGATAAATTTAGATAGGCCTATATATAAATATATAAATTTCTATTATACTATACCCCCCTCCCCATCCCTCAGTGAAAACAATTCAGGTCTGAAGGGGTTAAAATCTGATCAAAATCTGATCTAATAAAAAAATATATACATGACAAACTAAAAAAATGAAAACTGGTTGTCTCATTTTAATGAATACTTAAAACTGAGATGAACATTTTACTCCGGCCAGAATGTAACCTTTACTACGGTAAAACAAATATTCAGCGATATCTTCAATAGGCTTTTGAATTTTGGCGCACTTTTTTCTTTGTATAGTGTTGAAAGCATGGATAATACAAATAAATGTTAAAAGCTCACCAGTGAGTTGGCCTATTTAACCTTCCGCAATACTATAAAATTACAAGACATATTGTACATAATACAGCTGTGATTTATTATTTTAAAAAGTGAGGCAATCTGTCAACGAGTCTGACTGTCTGACGGACAATCTGACTGTTTTGACACATCTTTATGTATCCAATACTTCCATCTGCGGAACAGGTCCTGCAGGGAAAAGCACGGTAATACCTCATGCTATTTGGCTTTCTCATTTTGTTTAGCGTAAATCCATTCGGGGTTCGGAGTATTTATTTGTTTCACATTAATTTCACACGTGTGGTACAAAAATGTGGTCTTGTTTGATTAATACAGTGTTGTACGTATGTATGTATGTGTTTATTTAATTATTTATTTAGTTATTTATTTATACCCCATACAAATGTAAATGAAATGTGACAACATTCCACACTGTTGTAACATCTAATTATAATTTTTACATAACATTATAATATATCTAACAATCTAACATAACATGTATAATAATCTAATTACAATATAAAACACAACTTCATAACTTCATACAAAATAATACCTTTGTCATACAATAATAATAACTTTTTTTAGTAATGAAAACTTTTTATTAAAAAAGTAAACATTTTGGAATTTGACTATGCACAGCTATAAAGGCCAAAACAATGTGGGCAAAGAGATGAATAAACACATTCAGGCATTCACCAAAGCGAAGCTGAACACTTATTTATCTTAATAAACACTTAATATTTATTACTAATTTATCTAAATAATAATTTCTGAACATTCTCCCTGTTTTGTATAGTGTTGTGAACAGAATTAATAAAATGCAGTTGTGTGAAATCCATAGGGAATAGCAATGTTTAGTAACTTCCAAAGATTTTTTACATACCTTTTACATACCATAGGCTGATTTTGTTTTGACATGAGTACAAGGCAAATAGTACATTTGATATGCAAACAGATCATTCTAAAGATGTCTTTGCATATTGTCACATATTATCACATAAACACCAGTAACAACAGGCTCATCTTGAAGGTATTTTGACTCACTTCAGTAAAACGTACAATAAATAAATAAATAAATAAAAGACCACACACAAATGTTCATGTATCTTTATGTTTATGAATTAATCATCTTAAATGTAGCTAAATATTTCATGATAATCAATTACTGGCACAATCAAAAAAAAAAAAACCTTTTATATTAATTTTATGTAAATTATTATCAAATAATGTTTCCCCACTAATGTATTTATTCTTCCTTAATTAAAATGAAATATATATTTGAAACAACCAACCTTTAAAACTACAGTGCTGTGATTGTTACACTTTAAAAAACAAAAAAACACTATTTGTTACCCTGCTGCCTTAAAATTTAAAGTTTAGTCAACTCAAATAAGTTTATTCAAGTTGAAATGTTAAGTTGTACTAATTGAAAACTTAGATATTTACGTTGACTAAACTAAAAATAGTTTGTTAAATGTAATTTAACCGCTGTGGTTGTTACTTGGCTGCCTTAAAAATTTTAAGTTGAATCAACTCAAATATCTAAGTTGTCACTTAGTAAAATGTAACATTTCAACTTGAATAAACTTTTTTTTCGAGTTGACTCAACTTAAAACTGTAAAGCAGCCAGGTAAAAATTATTTTAAGTTGACTCAAATAGTTTTTTACAGTGATAGGCACACACACACACACACACACACACACACACACATATATATATATATATATATATATAAATTCTGTCAAGCAAGGAAGCAAGTATATCAAAGCAATATTATTTGCAACCACCAATTGCCTTCAAAACAGCTTTTTCTTGTGCACAAAGCAAGGAAACCTATGATTCATCTAGTCATCTAGATATGTAATTTAATATAAACACAAATCAAATTATGGCTAGATGTGGTATTTTAATTTCTTACCTGAAAAACTGTTGTCCTGTAAGTTTGGAATGTTTTTACACTGAGACTTTCAGCTTCGACTCTGACCTGAGGAGGGTAGTGGACACATTAAAGAGTGATTTCACCCCTGTATCTTATTTCTTATTGGTTAAGCTAATGATGTTATAAATCACATAGCATTTTTAGACTCCCCACTCTCACCAGTTTATTTTAAACACGCCTCTACACAGTCAAGTGGGCGGTTCATGGCCAGAACAGAAAATGCTGTAGTGTGGACCAGATATTTAGCCAAATAATCCCACAAATTGGTACAAATAAAACTCTTTGCTGAGTTTTATTTAAAACCCATTTTGAGGTCTAGAAGCATTTGGTGCAGTAAAAAGTGCTCAAATGTTAAAGTTCGATAGGGCAGTATTGTCCCACATAAAACTTTAAAGATATAAATATATATTAACTGGTGGCCTTTAAAGTCGTATACAGTGGGTACGGAAAATATTCAGACCCCCTTAAATTTTCACTCTTTATTATATTGCATATTTGGATTCATTTTTTTTTCCTCATTAATGTACACACAGCACCCCATATTGACAGAAAAACACAGAATTGTTGACATTTTTGCAGATTTATTAAAAAAGAAAACTGAAATAACACACGGTCCTAAGTATTCAGACCCTTTGCTGTGACACTCATATATTTAACTCAGGTGCTGTCCATTTCTTCTAATCATCCTTGAGATGGTTCTACACCTTCATTTGAGTCCAGCTGTGTTTGATTATACTGATTGGACTTGATTAGCAAAGCCACACACCTGTCTAAGACCTTACAGCTCACAGTGCATGTCAGAGCAAATGAGAATCATGAGGTCAAAGGAACTGCCTGAAGAGCTCAGAGACAGAATTGTGGCAAGGCACAGATCTGGCCAAGGTTACAAAAAAATTTCTGCTGCACTTAAGGTTCCTAAGAGCACAGTGGCCTCCATAATCCTTAAATGGAAGATGTTTGGTACGACCAGAACCCTTCCTAGAGCTGGCCGTCCGGCCAAACTGAGCTACTTGGGGAGAAGAGCCTTGGTGAGAGAGGTAAAGAAGAACCCAAAGATCACTGTGGCTGAGCTCCAGAGATGCAGTCGGGAGATGGGGAGAAAGTTGTAGAAAGTCAACCATAACTGCAGCCCTCCACCAGTCGGGGCTTTATGGCAGAGTGGCCGAACAGAAGCCTCTCCTCAGTGCAAGACACATGAAAGCCCGCATGAAGGACTCCAAGATGGTGAGAAATAAGATTCTCTGGTCTGATGAGACCAAGATAGAACTTTTTGGCCTTAATTCTAAGCAGTATGTGTGGAGAAAACCAGGCACTGCTCATCACCTGTCCAATACAGTCCCAACAGTGAAGCATGATGGTGGCAGCATCATGCTGTGGGGGTGTTTTTCAGCTGCAGGGATAGGACGACTGGTTGCAATCGAGGGAAAGATGAATGCGGCCAAGTACAGGGATATCCTGGATGAAAACCTTCTCCAGAGTGCTCAGGACCTCAAACTGGGCCGAAGGTTCACCTTCAAACAAGACAATGACCCTAAGCACACAGCTAAAATAACGAAGGAGTGGTTTCACAACAACTCCGTGACTGTTCTTGAATGGCCCAGCCAGAGCCCTGACTTAAACCCAATTGAGCATCTCTGGAGAGACATGAAAATGGCTGTCCACCAACATTTACCATCCAACCTGACAGAACTGGAGAGGATCTGCAAGGAGAAATGGCAGAGGATCCCCAAATCCAGGTGCCTGTATTAGATCAAAAGGGTGCTTCTACTAAATACTGAGCAAAGGGTCTGAATACTTAGAACCATGTGATATTTCAGTTTTTCTTTTTTAATAAATCTGCAAAAATGTCAACAATTCTGTGCTTTTCTGTCAGTACGGGGTGCTGTGTGTACATTAATGAGGAAAAAAAATGAACTTAAATGATTTTAGCAAATGGCTGCAATATAAGAAAACTCATTGTGAAGTGGGCTGAATGGAGAATATGGCTCTGTGCATTGAGCTTTAATTTTAGCAGTTTGTGGAGTATGATGCTGAATCAGCATTTCCCTGCAATATGCAAAGATGCATTAAATCTGACAAAGTGGTTTAATAAAGGATGTTTTGATTTTGTGAAGTAAGAATATTTTAACACATTTCAGTATATATAACTTTAAATATATATTTAACTGTCTTTTACAGTTTTATGTTGGACATTAGATAGTCTATATTGCCTTACTTGAAATCCAGAATGTGAGCACTTTTTACTGTGCCAATCGCTTAGACCTCAAAATGCATTTTAAATCAGAATCAGAAAAGTCACTCACAAGGAATTTGTACAGAATTCCTGACATACAATTTAAGGTAACAGAATGCAATATAGCTCTAATAATGAAGAGAATAGACAATAATAATAAAAAATAGCTATATGGTAATAGAAATACAGATGATAATATAGAATTTTTAATGTGTAGATGTTTTGAGAAGTTATCAATAAAATATAAAGGAAATAGACGCAATTGTCCATGTGCAAACAGATGAAAAGTTTTGAGAATTTATGTGCAGATGTACAGTATTATCTATTGTTCAGCTGGAATATAGCCTGAGAGAAGAAGCTGTTCTTCTTGCTCAGTGATGATTTATCTGTGTCAGAATTCAAGAACAGAAACAATGTTTTTTATGTTGAAGGCCAAGTTTAAAATAGATCGAAATTATGCTAATTCATGCACATCCATGCTCTTGTTTTCTTCGCTGTAAGATGGCAGAAGTGACTGGAACTGGAAAATGTAACACGTGAGCTTGCAAAAAGTTTCTCCTGCACATGCAAAAGTCTTTTTTTTTTTTTATTTATTTTTGCAAATGTCCCTTGCTCTGTACAACTTTGATATTCAAAGAGCTAATTTTCATTGAACATTGGTTTGCATGTGGTCACTGGACAGAAGATCTTGTCCTAAAGGGATCATGTGGAAGATATTCTAACACTGAATGAAAACAATCAGTTAGTTGTCATTTGTATCGCAATGCGTTACAAATGACTTAAAAAAAAAGAAAAGAAATAATGATGATAATAATAAAATTAAAATGTGCAGGTAAACAAAATGTGCATTGGTGAATCTTTTTTTTAAATCTGCGATTATTTTAATATAGTTTCAGATTACACAGAAAACAGGAAACTTCGCCCATTAAGGACAAGGGAGGCTATGTGCTTCAATACAGCTGTTTTTTCCCCAGATCTGTCCTTTGACACAATCCTGTCTCTGACCTCTAAAGGCAGTTATTTTAACCTTAGCTGTTGGTTTTTGCTCTGATATGCATTTTCAGCTGTTTATATAATACATATGAGCAATATCTCACGAGTAGACGGCTACAGGCTGAGTGCTGTAGGTAATCACAGCATCCGATATACAGCCATATACCACATCTATGAGTGTGATATTGAGTTTATGCAACAGTTCGACAGCACAAATGTTCTCTTTTGTGCAGAAATATTTCCTTCCGCCACAGATGCAACTCTCAGTTTGACAGTTTAGCAGCTGAGCCCAAGCCTCCATTACTAATTCGAAAAGAATATTATGAGAATGAGATGGACTGAGTGAGATTACCTGCATCTGATACAGCATTCATTCTTCAGCTCATATTCACAATAATATATTAGTTTGAATGTCCACTGAGGAAAGCTCACATTAATATCCTTTCATCTGTTATGGGTCATTTCTAATGACAGCGCTGCTCAGTGCATTTGTGAAAGTGAAAATAACTTTTTCAGCATAAAAGTCTTTACTGCTAATTCGTAAAAACCTCTCCTCTTGTCACCATCTAAAAATCACCATTATGAACACACACACTGTTTCTTAATACTAAACACTATTATTAAATACTACTATTATTTATATAAAATTGTATTTATTGAAACAACCACATCCATCATAAAATCTAATACATAGGCAATTTAGTCAAAAGTACACAGGCAGCGCTCTAATATACAGCTGTGAATTTACATAAACATGATGAGATTTTGACTAAACTATTTGCTCTGGCACAAATAATAGATTAATGAGAACGACCGCTGACGCCCTAGAGCGCATATGTCCGAAAACATTGATGCAAATTTTCAAATAGACATTATATTTATTAACGAACTGGATATTTAAACTATAAATAAGTACATTCTCACCTGAGAATCTCTTAAAAATACTCTCCCTGACACAAAAACTGGATTTAAAATTATAGTGGATTTGGGCGTCTGGCATGACACTCATTGTGTTTCATCCATCCATTCTCCAATAGTCCTCTGGCTTGTCCACATGATCTTTAGCAAGCAGTTTTCTTTTTGGAGAACAGTGGCTTTCTTCTTGCAACTCTGCCATGTGATCTTTGTTGGTCGACCACTTCTCAGGAAAGTAACAGTGGTCTTGAATTTCCTCCATTTGTATACAATCTAGGTCCTCAGTAATCCCCTTTGTTCTTGACATGCTTCACTTCCACAAACATGATCAGACTTTGATAGATCCCTGTTCTTTCAATAAAACAGATCACATACTGCCATTTGATAGTCATTGCACTGACTGAAAACACATCTGCACAGATGGAGTAATCTTAAAATAGGAAAATATGCACTCTAATATTGCAGCTGAATTTCCTATAAATTTATTAGGTCAATGATATCATGGCATTTTACATATTAAATAATGTCATATTCATACACATGTCTGCATACTAGAACCTAATACTGTTTAAATCACAGTGAATCTGAACTACAGTATTAAAAGGAAAAGGATGCAGATAAAGGCTAGATTCATTAATGTTGGTAATATTATGTTGTATTAGTACTCTTTTCCTAGTTCCTCAAAACAATATAGTAATATTACGTGATGTGTTTCAGTAAAAAAATAAAAAATACATAACAGATGTAAATACATTCCTTAAGCTTTTTACTTATCTGGAATACCAGCAATAAAGAATAAAATAAATAAAAAAATAAATAAAAATCTTTTCACATGTATGTCATTTTTATCCCTAAATAACAACAAAACCAGCAATAATAATGATGATGATAAGAGTAGTGCTTTTTAGGTTTAAGGAAATTTAATACATTCTTCAAGTGCATACTTGGCAAATATTGTGAATTTGACACTAAACACTGTTTAAGGAAGATACAAACCTCATTCAGAATGGCCGTCTGTAGTGAAGGATCATTTAATGTGAACTTTTCACTACAGGTCACTTTCAATCTGTTTTCACTTGTCATCTAGAGAATTACATGAACTCAACTTAGAAGATCAATGAATGAAAACATGTTTCAGTTGTTTGTAATGTTTATTGTAGGAGTGATCAACAAATCATTTGAATAATTTAATTCTGTTAACTGGGGAAACTCACCTCCATAGCAGAAAGGCTGCTGTAGATCACAGCTCTGTTGAGACCATTTCCCAGAATCGGTTGCTGACATGCCAACACAGACACCAGTACTCATGGATAGTTGACCTGCTGCCCAGTGTCTAAATCTTAGATTCCACTGATCAGACCATTCCCAAGAGTCCACAAACATACCAATCCAGGTGCAATATTCAGATAAAAGAATTTGTTGTGGATGGTGGGCAGGTCTGTGTAAAACTGTCTGCAGTAGCTCTGAGCATCACTCCAAGTTTTTGCACACTCTGTACCATGATGTATCCAGAATTTCCCATTGAGACAAGCAAAGAAAGTATCAGTTCTCAGCACTTCTATGCCAATTAAATAGAATAATAATACATTTAAAAGAATGGGGAATTCACCATAGCAAACAAAATATTGACTATAGTCACATGGTGTATCATGCCAAGCCCTGTTAACAGTATCTACACATTCTCCATTCCCATTTGGCTGCCCTTCCAGTTATAGTACTGAGAATGATGATTGTCAAGCTTTGGGGTGTTGATCCACCTATGTTTTGATTATCATGGATAGTCTTTTCTTCCCCAGTTTTATTTATTTATGTTTTTTTATTTTTTTGTTGTTTATGAAACTTACCCACATTCAAGTGTTTTTTTAAAAAAAGAATGCATGAAGCTAGAATAAAATGTTTTTGTTTATAACAAGAGTATTTGATGTTTTGTACGTTCAGATATTCATATAACAAAATATATACAAATTAATACCTAAATAGGTAAAGTTCACCTAAAGAAAACTTACAAGTAAACTAGTCGTGTACTCAAAGTTTGCTACTGTTATACTTAAAGTATACTTTTATATACTAGAAAGTGACGCTGATATTTGTATACTTACTACATAAAGTATATTTAAAATATATACTTGAAATTTACTTAAAATATAGTATACTAAATAAAATAAACTTGAAGTATACTTCTTTTTGGTAAGGGTCTGGCCCGACATTGCTGTAGTTATATAGTGGTATGGCCCAGGGCCTGTATTCTTAAAGCTTCTAAGAATCCTCTCAGAAAGCTTCTAATTTATCTTAAAAAATTCAACGTAGGAGTCTTAGGGTATTTATATATTGTGCCAATATTCATCAGACAAACCCAGCGTTGTGCAAACAAACACAATCTGCTTTGCAAAGAAGCTCGACTTTCAAACAAACGCAAAGTGATTTGAAAATACAAAACTCTATTTGAGAGAAAATGCAGAGGTATGAACAGATATATGTATAGTGTGTTACAACTGAGAGACTCAATTGGCTTTTTGGCTTGATTTTCTCACAAATGCAATTGAGCAACTTCCTTTTTCAAAACAGCAGATGGCGCTGTCGGTCTTCCGAGTCCCGAAACACCCGTTTACCTTTTCAGGGAATACCAACATGAGTGGAGTTTTTGTCTTACTTTATATAATTAACCATTTATATGTTATTTGTATGTTGTTAACATGATTGATTATTTCAAAGATCAAAAGCTGATCCCTACAAAAACTGATCCATACTTCGTACCTCTTATCTCTCTCTTGGATCGCGGGATATTGATACAATTGTTCAACATTCAAAACAACGCAGTCACAAAATATTGTAATACTAAAATGCAAATGTATTATGGAGAGCGACAATATTGTGTACCAAAAATGAAAGCTTAGCCAATTTAATTTAGTATCAGATATGGTAATATCCCCCAAGAGATAATTAATTATTAATAAAAAAGGGAAAACAAATAACATTATTAAGCACAATATCAAAAACTTTTTAAATATTGTAACACTGCAACCATATATATATATATATTTGTTTTTGTTTTTAGTTAAGCAAAATGAGGAATATTTAAATAAAACAATGTTTAACCATCATAAATAATAAAACCATTGTTACTTTCATAGGGGATATTAATGTTTAGATTATATTTTGGTACATGAATTTAGCTGAATAACAATAAATCTCACCTGAACTTAAACTAGTTTGTTTATAGCAGCCTATTTGTATAATTAGATTAGCCTATACTTCTTTCAGTAGCTTGTCTAAGTGTTTCATAGTTTCATACTTGTGTAAACTTTTACTGCAGAGGTAGCTTACAACATTTCTCTCCATTACAGGTTATGTCTCAACATATATAGCAAAATAACAATAAATCCCACTTGACCAAATGTAAAATTAAACTTCAAAACACTTTCATTTTTGGTACACAGTTGTCTTTATCCACAATGCATTTGCATTTTAGTATTACAAAATATTGTGACTGCGTTGTTTTGAACGTTGATCAATTGTATCAACATATCGTCGCTGTCGGGCGGAATCCTCGCATCTCCAAAACCGTCATTTTTCAGGAAATGAAAAAAACTGCATATTTTTTGAGTTATCAAATATTTTATCGTTAAAGTTGGTATTATACCATATATTGCTATCATACACTGTTGTGTACCAACATTAAGACAACATTTCCCCAAAATCATGTTTAATCGGAGATACAAGGTTTATGACTTGGGAGCAGGGAGATACGAGATTACGCTGTCATTGATAAGAATGGTACAGACACAGACTTCGCTGCTGCCAGCAGTTCATCAAAGTATGCGGTCGCGTTGAGCCTTTTGACAAGAGAAAAGGCTTCAGTAGTTAACCAAAGCTAACGCCTGTGGTTACATACATTTTCCTAAACTCTATTTTAAACGTTAGAGCTATGAGTGATGCAATACCAAAATAAAACGATGAGATGACTGGGCTGTCTAATAGGCGGAAATTAATCTGCACGCAAAGTCTGCGGTCGCATTGGGCCTTTTGACAAGAGAAAAGGCTTCAATAGTTAACCAAAGCTAACGAATGTGGTTACATACATCTTCCTAAACTCTATTTTAAAGGTTTAAGAGCTATGATGCAATACAAAAAACTGAGTCCGTCTTTTTCCCCCTTAATTCTTCCAGAACAGTTTATAGGCTACTACTGTTTCAGCTATTAAAATAGTTACGTTTTGTATGTAATGCCAAAGTGGTTATATTTCGTTTCGCTTTCTTATTAAGTTAATTTAGAAAAACTTTTGGAGCATTTTTTTGTTCGTTAAATATCACAATTTGCCTTTTAAATCATCACGACTTGCATAAAATAAAATCTATAGATCTAAAACAGTTAAAGTAGCTATAGAACAATGTTAGTTTAAACATTAAACCTAGATAAATGTGCACTATTAGGTGAATATCGTTTTTGAAGAGGAGAAGCTGAAATCGCTTTGCAGGACATGAGGAGCCAGCGCGATCACATTTTTTCAGCGAATAGGCTACATGCCTCACAAACATGATGAATAAATAAATAAATAAATAAATAAATAAATAAATATATATAAAGCTTTAAATTATTACTTAACGAAATAAAACAAATCAGAAAAAAAAAACACTTTCATTATGTAATACGGAAAGATGCTTTCCTTCAAAAGTTGCGTCCAAAGAAGAGATTGAGAGTCAGGGTCTTTGCGACATTATCTCAGAATACACTAGTTTATTAATGGATCATTCAAATATCTCCTTACCGTTTCCCCTGACACATTCAATGCTAATTATTTTTGCCGGTGCTTTGTGACAAGAAGATGGAAGGGGACATAGGCCTATGCCCCGACGCTCCAAGAGTGAAGAAAAGGTGGAGATACGAGCTCTTTTCTCGACAGTTGAAGTGTTCAAATGAGTTAAGAGATTTGCTCTCAAGCTATTTTCAACACTTTAGATTGGTTAATAATTTGTAAAAATGACAGATCCACGTGGGCACTGACCAATAGCATCGATTTGTGAAAAAATATGAAATTTACAAAATTTGGACATACAAGGTTTCCGCCCGACAGCGACGATATGTATATATTCTAAATCCCATGATCCAATAGAGAGATAAGAGGTACGGTGAATTTATTAGTTTTAGTAGGGAAAGACTGTCTATATAAATGTTTAGCCATGTCACTACTGATTTTTGAACTAATCAATCATGTTAACAACTTTACAGCACTTATTGTGAATTTCACTATCATTGTAGTATAGGGTTGCTTTGTGAAAACATCTAAATAGTTAATTACAGATATAGTAAGACAGAAACCTGTTCTCCACTCATGTTGGTATTGCCTGAAAAGGTAAACAGACGTTTCGGGTCTCGAGAGACTAACGAAAATTGACCGACAGCACCATCTGCTGTTTTTGGAAAAGGAATTTGCTCGATTGCATTTGTGAGAAAATCTGCATGCAGCATTTGTGAGAAAATCAAGCCAAATTTCCTCATAAAAAACAGCTGAGTCTCACAGTTGTAAAACACAATATATTTGCACATACCTCTGCATTTTCTCTCAAATAGAGTTTTGTATTTGCAAATCACTTTGCGTTTATTTGAAAGTCGAGTTTTTCTTTGCAAAGCAGATTGTGTTTGTTTGCAAAACCCTGGATTTGTTTGTTGAATATTGGCACAATATTCACTTCTTAGGATTAAAAGTGATTCATGACCAATCTAAGAGCAACTCTGAGTGAGGAAAACACAAAAACTTTTATCTTATTGAGGAGGCGGGGCTGACCCTGGTGCTAGCTATGACACAGCCTTTTGAGGACTGTGATTGGTTGGTTGTCCAAGCAGGAAATAAAAGAGCACTGTAGGGTTTTTATCAGGCTCCGACGTATACGTTTCTATACTTGTGATTAGGTTGAGGGTGGGATTTTAGCGAGTTTGAGGTAAAAGTATTTGATGGATGTATAATATGTGTTGAGAGCATTCGTTCAGTATCATTTTTGACCGAGATGGCTGTTAGCTGGTTTTGCATCTGAACTTTACATTAGATGCAAATTAACAAGGTAATTGTTTGTGTGATCACTTTGCTTGTTTGTGACATACCCAAATCACTGACATCACTGCTGCATAGTTGCATTTTTCCAGTTGCCAAATGTTAATGTAGTTAATTTGGTGATTACTTCCATTTCTGGCACTATGACATTTCTGTGCTATGTCAGAGATGTTAGCATGTCTCTAATAAGACCGGTCACAAACACGATCTAATGTGTAGCAGCATCTATTTAACTCACTGTAATGCATTGTGTACAACATATTTCTTCTCCCTCTTCATATTTCATCCATTTTCTCCACTGCTAAAGAAACTCTTAAGCCTCTTAAAAGTCCTCATCCATACTCCTAACAATTTTGGACTTTAAGACCTCTTTTAACGGTTAAGATGCTTTCTGAATTACTTTTTTTCTTGGTAACACTTTATTTTGATAGTCCACTTTAGATATTCTACTAACAGTAATTAACTTAATGTCAACTAGCAGTTAGTAGAGTATTACTAGACTGTCTGCTTAATATCTTCTTACACTTTCTTTGTCAACTTATTCAACTAACCCTAAACCTACCCTAAACTAACCCTAAATTCTACTCTGAGAGTTAGTGGACATGTAGTTGCAAATAATGAGATTTAGTTGACATGTAGTTGACAAGTAGTTGACATGTAGCTACAAAGTTACTTACACTTAGTAGAATGTCTAAAGTGGACTATCAAAATAAAGTGTAACCTTTTTCTTTACTAGGATCTTTTCTTTAATTAAGAGGAAACACCCACATTTCTAAAACTTTTCTTTGAATTTTGTCACTATAGGAGCAACTTTTTGCACTAAGAATTTTCATGAATACAGGCCCAGAACTGTTCCGGAAGAGCCTAAAATCAACATGTTAAACCATCTATATGTGAACACATCATCATAAATACAGTGTAACGTCACACCAGCAGAGGGAGCCCTTACCATTGAACTGACTGTTACTGCTCCCTCTGCTGCTTCTATGGTTACTTCCTGTTTGGCAGCCATATAAGCTGGCCATGCCAAACAGGGAGTGCGAAGTATTGTTTTGCCATAGCGGACTCTACCAAGCGTTATTCCTGTTTTCATTGCCTTGTTTTTCTGCCATTGTCTGTTGCCATAGTTTCTTGCCATAGTTTTTGCCTGGTTTTCATTGTCAAGTTTTCTTTGCTACTTTGGACTGCTCTTTTGGATATTTACCCTTGCCTGTGTTTTTGGACTACTCTTTTGCCTTGCCTTTGATATTGTTGTTAGTTGGATTTCGACCTTGCCTGCCTCGACCACGATCTGTACCAATAAAGCTTGCAATTGGATCTCAAACGCTGTCATCGAGTCCTGCTGCTTACATACAGATTGCAATTGACCACACTAACCTTGACAGCAGCAGCAGCACAAACAGATTCCCATTCATGATGCTCTCACAGATCCTCTGTTGTATTCTAAGAGATGATCAAACACATCATCCATTTTGTGCATCACAGTTTTGTAAGTAGAGTGATTACACCGCAAATATGTGGTGGTTAGTAGTCTTGATTTTAGCCTTAAGGTCCTGTAGCTTAGGCAGTAGCTACTTAACAGCAGTGCCAAGGTAAAAGAAAGCAATAAGTTGCTTTGGATAGCTTAATATAAATAAATGTTAATGATATCAAAAAGCATTGACAACACTGTTGTCAACATTGCCCCACTGTTGTAACACTTTATCTAATGGGCAAACGGATGAATAAATGCATTCAGACATTGAGCAAAACAGAACCGAACACACAATCTTAGCAAGAATAATATAAATGTATTGAAATAATAATTTCTGAACATTTAGACTCTCTTTTTGCTTTTTCTCATAGTAAGCAAAATTAATAAAAGTCACTTGTGTCAATTACATTGCTAACAGTATGGAACAGCAATGTTTAGTAATATCTTACAAGCATTTTCACAGACAGCGAACAGTCAGTGCCAAAAACATGTTAAATTCACCAAAAGCAAAAGTTAAATGCTGCACAGGCTGCTTTTGTGTTGATTTACATGCAAGACCTGAGTAACTTTGATATTCAAATAAGTCATTCTCAAGATGTCTTTGCATATTGTATCACATAAACAACAGTAACAGAAGGCTCATCTCAAAGATATTTTGACTCACTTTAGTAAAAAAAAAGAAGAAAAAAACGCACCTAAATATTTTATGTTTCATGTTAGTCAATTAGTGGACACAATCAAAAACACTTTTATATTAACTTCCCCTATAAATTACTTTGAAATAATGTAAATAATATCAAAATAATTTCATATTGTTCCATACAATTATTATACCATCTTCGTAACAACGTTGTATATTGTAATTATTCAGATTTCTGAATAAACTCACCATCAGTAGTCTTAGATTACATTAAGAGACAGAAGCAACTGAGATCATCTAAGAAGAACTGTGGCAGTTCTTAAAGATTCTTGAAAAAAACCTACCTTTAAACTACAGTGCTATGAAAATGTTTAGGTGCACATAAAAAACAAATGCTGTAATGTATGCAACCACCATTTGACTTTAAATCAGCTTTTTCCTACACTTGTGCACATGAAAACAAATCAAATTATGGCTAGATGTAATAATTTCATTTCGTACCTGAAAACCTTTTTCTTTGAACAACCTTCAAACAGGCTGTTATTAAGCCTCTCATTAAAAAACCACAACTTGACCCTAATCAATTGATTAATTACAGACCGATCTCAAATCTCCCTTTTCTATCAAAAATACTAGAGAAGGTAGTATTCTCACAATTATGTTCCTTTTTAGAGAAAAATAATATCTGTGAGGATTTCCAGTCAGGATTTCGACCTTATCACAGTACTGAAACTGCTCTCACTAGAGTAACAAATGACCTGCTCTTATCATCCGACTGTGGTTGTATCTCTCTTTTAGTGCTACTGGATCTTAGTGCTGCGTTTGATACTACTGACCACAACATTCTTTTGAATGACTCGAAAATTATGTTGGCATTAGCGGTAATGCATTAGAACGGTTTAAATCGTACTTATCTGACCGCTATCATTTTGTAGCAATAAATGAAGAGGTATCGTATCGATCGCAAGTTCAGTATGGAGTACCTCAAGGCTCAGCACTAGGACCATTACTTTTTATGCTTTATATGTTACCCTTAGGAGATATCATCAGGAAACATGGTGTTAGCTTTCACTGTTACGCTGATGATACTCAGCTCTATATTTCTTCAAGGCCTGGCGAAACATACAAAGTTGAAAAACTAATGGAATGCATAGTTGATATTAAAAACTGTATGACAAGTAATTTCTTATTGCTAAATTCTGAAAAAAAAAAAAAACAGAGGTGTTAATTATTGGGCCAAAAACCTCAGTAAGTAATAACTTAAAACACAGCATAATACTTGATGTGGCTGCTCTGTAAATTCATCATCATCAGTTAGGAACCTAGTGTTAGGAACCTAGGAACCTAGTGTTCCTAACTGTGCACTAGGTTATTGTCAGGTTTTGGGACTCTTTTGTTGTGTTTTTGATTTGGTTTAGTCCTGTTTGTCTTTGGTTCCTTCCACTTCCTGTTTGCCCTTATTTGGTTTTGTTCCTGTCTCCACCCCTAATTAAGTGAAAGTGAAAGTGACGTGAAAGTGACGTGACATGTGGCCAAGTATGGTGACCCATACTCGGAATTTGTGCTCTGCATTTAACCCATCCAAGTGCACACACACTAGTGAACACACACACACCGTGAACATACACCCGGAGCAGTGGGCAGCCATATTGCTATCGCTGCAGCGAGCAGTTTGGGGGTTCGGTGCCTTGCTCAAGGGTCTCACCTCAGTCGAGGTATTGAGGGTGGAGAGAGCGCGGATTAATCACTCACCCCACCGACAATCCCTGCCGGACCTGGGACTCGAACCTGCAACCTTTCAGTCACAAGTCCGACTCCCTAACCATTAGGCCACGGCTGCCCCCATCACGGCTGATAATTAAGTCATTATCAGTTAAGTGCCTTCACCTGTCTGTCTTGTTAACCACCCTATTTAAGTTAGATTCTGTTCATTGTTTGGTTGTCCGTTCTCGTCGTTGTGTGCGTGTCTCCTTGCCTGTCTCCTTTGTGGATTATTTGTGGATTTTATTATTAAAAGACTTGTTTTGTATCTGAGCTCGACCTCGTACTCCTCGTTTGTCCTCCTTGCACGACACCTGACAGTTATTTGATAGCAATCTTTCCTTCGAACGCCACATTTCTAGCATTTGTAAAACAGCATTTTTCCATCTTAAAAACATAGCAAAATTACGACCTATGCTCTCAAAGTCAAATGCAGAAATATTAATTCATGCCTTCATGACCTCCAGGATAGATTAATGTAATGCTTTATTGGGTGGTTGTTCTGCACGCTTAATAAACAAACTCCAGCTGGTCCAAAATGCAGCAGATAGAGTTCTTACTAGAACCAAAAAGTATGAGCATATTAGCCCGGTTCTGTCAACACTGCACTGGCTTCCTATTAAACATCGTATTGATTTTAAAATCTTGCTAATTACTTATAAAGCCCTCAATGGTTTAGCTCCTCAGTACTTGAGGGAGCTCTTATCAAATTATAGTCCCTCACGCCCGCTGCGTTCTCAAAACTCTGGCAATCTGATAATACCCAGAATATCAAAATCAACTGCGGGTGGCAAATCATTTTCTTACTTAGCACCAAAACTATGGAACAATCTACCTAATTCTGTTCGGGAGGCAGACACACTCAGTCAGTTTAAATCTAGACTAAAGACCCATCTCTTTAACCTGGCATACACATAACACATTTAAATCTTTCTAATATTCAAATCCGTTAAAGGATTGTTAGGCTGCATTAATTAGGTCAACCGGAACCGGGAACACTTCCCATAACACCTGATGCAAGAAAAATGGAATCTATGCTAATATTGTCTGTCTCCTGCTTATTCCGAGGTCAGATCCAGTATGAATCCTGAACAGTTGGCCACTGCAGTTTCCATTGATCCAGTTTGTATCCAGATGGTGGGTCAGTACATATAGACCTCCTCTACAGGTCTGTATGGGAGTATAAACTACTTGTTTATTGGTCAGAGGAGAACTGACCCCCCGACTGAGCCTGGTTTCTCCCAAGGTTTTTTTTTCTCCATCAGTGTCACAGATAGAGTTTTGGTTCCTTGCCACTGTCACCTATGGCTTGCTCAGTTGGGGACAACAACTAAATTGGAGTCAAACAATTTATTAATTTGGAACTATTGATTAATTTCCTCAAACTAAAATTGTTTAAAGTTTCTTTTGAATTATTGATATATTACTTTCCCATTTGATACTGTAAAGTTGCTTTGACACAATTTGTATTGTAAAAAGCGTTATATAAATAAAGCTGACTTGACTTGTTCTGTAAATCCTTTATGACTTTTGACTGAGGCTTAAAGCTTCAACTAGGTTGGTGGACACATAAAAGAGTGATTTCACCCTGTAGCTCATTTCTTACTGGTTAAGCTAACAATGTTTAAAAAAAAATCACCCCATATTTTAATACTCCCCACTCTTTCCAGTCCATTTCACATGAACACACCTCTAAACAGTCTAAAAGGGTGGTTCATGGCCAGACAGAATAAGCTGCAGTGTGGACCAGACCTTTAGCCATTTAGTCTCACAAATCCCCTGGCCACAGCACATTTGTTGTTAGCTACCAAGCACTTTGGCACCACTTAACACATTTTACTACACTAAAATTCCATAGATTCCCCCACCACCCCCCCCACCCCAAATTACACAAATTTCAGTTTCAGAACTGATTCAGGCTGTACCATAACATGTTATATTCTCTCAAAGCAAAAATGTAAAATTTCTAAAATAAAATTATCTGCGGATTTATTGATGCTATTGAGAGCTCATTTTCAGTGAAGATTTTTCTCCATGTTGTCACTCCATGTGTTTTTTGTTTGTTTGTTTGTTTTACTGACACATATCTTTTTTCCAACATACAAATGTGCATTATTCTATTGCAGATGCTGTGAACATGTATGAATTGTTTTTGTGACTTTGATCTACTGCACTTCTACACTTTCTTACACATCTACTAACATTAACCTATTCCAGTGTTGCCAGATCTGGCTAAATTATCCAACTTGAGAGTGTTAACAAACACTATAATAAAATGTGCATTTTTGGTGTTGGAAGTATTGGAAGTGTCCGTGTTGGCAACAATACCACTTAAAAAAAAAAGAAAGAAAGAAAGAAAGAAAGAAAGAAAGAAAGAAAAAACTCACATCATGGCAGATAAAAGGATGCAGATAGATTAAATACAAAAAACATTTCACTTCTATAGTGTTTTAGGTTGTGATTATTATTAATTTACACAATTAGGGATTGTGTTTCAGAACAACTTGTAGTAAATATAATTTTATTTGATATATTTTATATATCTCAAATGTTTGAAATACATAGTGCATAACAAAACGCAGTGAGTTAACAGCAGACATTAAAGCAAAATGTACAACTGTACCATCCCTGGTCTCCTCTGAAATTGCTTGAATATTTCACTTCTTGTAATGTCACATTTGTCCAAGTTTCAACATTTTCAATGATTTCAATAGAAGATCGTTGTGTTCTTAGCATTTTATGAATAATATGCACAATGTGATTCCAATGAAATGTCCATCAAATTTATTATGAAAAAGAAATGATCATACTTTACATTTCAAATAATTACAGTTTCACATATCTTAAAGTCCTCTTTGCATACTCACTAAAAACTTATACCCCATTTTACCTGTAGTGTTGATTTTACTACAATGATTATTAATTAATGTTAATGTTACGAAATATTTACATTTAAAAACTTGAGTATTAATAATACATTTTAAAAAAGGAAAAGTTTAATCTCATAAGAAAAAACAGCTACTTTTAGTTAAACTAAGGCTAGATTCATTACTGTAGATATTTATATTAAACTTTCAGAATATACCAATATCAAGGCATTAATGTTTGCCTACAAAACCACCACTGGCTCTGCACCCCTTTACCTAAATTGATTACTTCAGTTCAGACTTATGTGCCCTCTAGAAGTTTATATTCTGCAAGTGAACTGTGCATTATTGTGCCATCCCAAAGAGGCACAAAATCAATTCCACAGACTTTCACATTAAATGTACCCGCCTGGTGGAATTACCTGCCCAACTCACTCCAAACAGAATCGTCAAGAATTGGCTAAAAACACATCTTTTACATCTTTATTTGACCCTCTAACTCTAGAACCCTCTTTTCTAATTCTATTCTGTTAAAAAAAATGCCCTTTTAGACTTATACTGTATAACACTAGCCTCTCTACATAATAAAGAAGGCCTTCTAACACTAGCTTGCTTCTTTTTTATTCTGTCTATTTTCTTTTTATTTATTATATAATAAAAAATGCTATGTGTACTGCATTAGGCTAATTTAATAGGTAATTGCTCTTTTGTTGATTTTGATTGCTTCCATTGTCCTCTTTTGTAAGTCACTTTGGATAAAAGCATCTGCTAAATGTCTAAATGTAAATATATTTTCAAAATCAATTTTAATAAATATATTATACAATGACTATTTATCCATTATTGGTGTTTAGATACTACTACTACTACTTTCCATTTTCTCTAAACAATAAAATTTAGGTTTTTACTTTATTCTTTGAATCTGTTTTAAAAGTTAACTTTAAAGATTACATTGACGATTACTGGCTATTACAATGATTATTTGAATTTGCTTTAGGTTTGCTCTCCAGATGAAACACCTCTTCACCTTCCCCCTGTATCCAGCTCATTTTGTCACTTTCCACCCCCATGCTCTTCAGCTTTTCACTAATCTGGAAGACCAACAAGAAAGAATGAAAAAACACATCCTACTTATAAGCTACATACAGTATAAATAAATAGAGATACACACCTTATTTAAAAAAGCAGTCTGTAGTGAAGGATCATTCAGTGTGCATTTTCCATCACAGGACAACTTCAACCGTACAATCTGCTTTCTAATTAATTTGTCATCTAGAGAAATACAGCGTTAAAGAAAATAAATACAGGGTTAAGAAAACATAGAAGATACATAAATAAAAACATATATCACAGTTGTTTTTAATCACTGTTTCGAGAGTGACCTACAAAACTCACCTCCATAGCAGATAAAAGGCTGCTGTTGATCACAGCTGTATTGAACCCATTTCCCAGAATTGTTTATTGACATGCCAACACAGTCACCGGATCCTGAAATCAGTGATGGTTGATCTGCTTTCCAGTGTCTAAAACTTAGATTCGTCTGATCAGACCACTGCCAAGAGTCTAGAAACAGACCAATCCAGAGCGATGATTCATTACTGAGTAGATTCAACTGCTCTGGGCTGCTGATACTCGCCAAATCAGTGTGGTGCTGTCTGCAGTAACTCTGAGCATCTCTCCATGTCATAGCAGTCTCCGTGATAATAAAACCAGTGCTGTCTGTTCAGAAAAGAATACAGCAATATGTTCTCCAAGTATAACATTTAGGGAGCACATGAAGAATTGTATTTACAGCAACATTTCAAAGTAAAAAAAAAAAAAAAAAAAAAAAAACTTTTTAATTAATTTTACATAAAGTATATTAAGGCTTGAACACCTGATTCAACCACTTGAACGTGGAACTAACTTTTAACTTCTGATTTAAGGCTTGCTGCTCTAAATTTAAAAGCTTTCTAGGCCTTAATTAAGGGAAAATCGATTTAAGGCTTTTAATGACTTTTTTAAGACCCGCGGACACCCTGTATCAAAGATTAAGGTTAAAAAAGCAAACTCAAACTTAGAGGACTCACCATTGAAACACACAAATGGGAGAACGGTGCTGCAGCTCTCATCATACCAGCTGCCATTAAAACTCCTCACACACTGCCCATCACCATTTGGTTCTCCTGGACTCCACATGCTGTAGTTGGAGATTGTGCCTTCTCCCAAAGACCAGACCCAGCGATGCTCTGTCTCAGCATGGAGACCTATCCATACTGAACCACTGTATCCAGAATTCACTGTTTTTATCAGCCTATTCACATCATTTATGCTGTCAGCAGTGGCCAGATCAGTGAATCTCGCTCTGCAGTAACTCTGAGCATCTAGCCAGGTCATGCTTTCATTCATATACTGGTAGGTGCGGTAAGGAGACTTGGACCCTTTAACAAATTGAAAAGGCAGTAAGAATCATAAATACTTTTACAGAACATGAAGAAACAACATCTCATCTCATTTGTTTAAAAAAAGGCCCTCACATCCATGGCAGATAAAAGGACGCTGTAGATAACAGCTTTCATGAATCCATTTCCCAGAATTAGCTGTTGACATGCCAACACATTCATCAGATCCTAAACTCTGGGATGGTTGACCGACTGCCCAGTGTCTGAAGAAGTTGCTCCATTTGTCAGACCATTCCCAAGAGTCCTGGAACAGACCAATCCAGACCCATGATGTCGATGGAACAATCCTCATGATCTGATTCTGATCCTCAGAGTTGCGGATGGTGGCCAGATCTGTGTGATATAGTCTGCAGTAGCTCTGAGCATCTGTCCAGTTCTTCCTCAATTCTACATTGATGTATCCAGTGTTTTCTATCAAAATAGGCAATATAAGAATAAGGTCGCAACTCTATCTCAGCTACACTTAATACTTGTTACTGAATATAGTAACAACCTCATAACTCACCATGGGAGCACGCAAAGAAAAATGCAGTTGAGCATTGATAAGTATGCCAGACTCCATAAGCAAGAAAGGCACAATCTTTTTGACTGTTTGGTTCTCCTCCATTCCAGGCATTGTACTGTGCAACTGTACTTTCTCCGTGAGACCAACCCCAGCGTTTCTGTGTCACTCTCTTCAGTCCAATCCACACTGATCCACTGTATCCAGCATCCACTATATTTATCAGCCTGTTTGCATCATCCATGGTCTCCACAAAAGCCAGGTCAGTGTGCTTTGCTCTGCAGTAACTCTGAGCCTCTGGCCATGACATTCTTACATTAATATAGGTGTACTTTTTATAAACACCAGAAGTGATCCTCAAAACCCCTGCAGAAATAATTTGTATAAAATATGTGTTCACATGTAAAAACATTACAAATGACCCCACCAACCTGACAGCAGAAGCACCACATACAGAGTCCCGTCCATGATGTTCACGCAGATCCTTTCTGCCAAACATACATTTTCTGTCAGAAAATTAGAGCGAACACACATGAAACTCAGTCTATATTCACAGTCTCCGCCTCAAACCTCAAAATTGCAATCAAGACCAAAACCACCAAAACATGATATACTGTCTAAAAGCAAATATCAAAAATGATAATGTTGCACTAAACACTTTTTGTCCACAGGTCAAACGCAATAGAATCATATACTGATTTTTGTGATGACAAGAGATGAGTAATTTTCATATTCAAATAAACATGGTCACTGAAGATGTTTTTACATTTATTTATTTATTTTTATTTTTTATCACATTACTGGTCACTTTACTCAATGCACCAAAAGGCTCAAATAGACCAACACACATAAATAAACTGTAAAACTTTAGATATATGAAAATTTGTATTATGTAAATCTCCATATCTTTATAGATATGTATATCAAAATTCGTATGAATTAAATTTTAAATGTGGTTCCACGAAATTTACTTACATTTTGTAACACCGATGTGAACGCTCAATAGTCCGGATAGAGAACCCGTGGGCTGATAATAATACACGAGAGATAAAAAGTGTCGTATTTTCCGGAGTTTAATAAACTACCTTAAGAGCCGTCACCCTCCGCATACATGGTGGAGGGGTGGGGAAAATGTACATCAGCATCCAACTCAAGTCACAACAAAAACAAAGTTAAACAAAACAAAGATAAACAGAGGTCAGTATTTATTCTCTTCCGCTTTTCATATCGTCTATATGCGCAGCTGTTAATCTGCCACAAAATTACCATAAAAGCCCTAGTGGCCGCTACAGTTTGCATATAGATAAGGAAAAACGCATAATGCTGACGTTATGTACAGCATTCAAACGTATAATACTGTTTGTAGCAGCCCTTGGCTTCTTTAATATGAGGCAGAGAGTCTCTGACGGGTGCAATCGGTTTATTTTCCTTGAACCAGCATAAACACCGTGAAAACTAGAAGTAAACACACCAATAGCTAGTTAAATAAACCTTTGCCGTTCATAATATCAAATTTAGATCCTTAAAAATTTACAGAGCAGCATGCATTTGTACATGCAATGCAGAATAAATGACCTTTAAAGCCATGTAAATAACACCACTTAAACAATGAAAATGCTCAGTTGACAAATGAAATTTTCCTGATACAAGACACAGCAAACAAGTGTCCAGAATCAGACAATAGGCATTTACAACATTTACAGGAATTTCAGTCCTTTTAACATGGAACTAAAGTACACACCTCACTCCGCTCACCAAGGGGTGCAAATTTTATACTTCTTCCTGGGTTATCTGCAAACTTGCTGGACACTGTGCTAAACAGTACACAAATGTGTGAACAAAAGAAAAAGCAGCTTAACAAAGTAAGTTACAGTGCAAAGCACCAAGATTACATGACCCTTTTGTTTAAAACTTACGTATGTCACTAGGATGATCATCAATCACTCAGTTTCTGAGACTGATGAAATCAGGAGAGAGAGAGAGAGAGAGAGAGAGCCTGATGAACAGCTATATAAGTTCCTGGCATCACAGACTGAAAAACCAGTCATATGAATGAACTGAATGGGGGGTATGAATTACTTTAGCGACCTCTAGTGGCCACTTACACTGTTAGATCGCTGTCCCCATGCCTAGACAATTAAGATCCAGCCCCAGACACCAGATCCCGTCAGAAAATATCAGTTTGTCCGGTAACAGAACAACTCGTCAGCAGAGTAGTCTTATACCCAAACCCTTTTAACAGGAGGTCTTGTCTGGTACCCCAAATACCCAAAACACTATTAACAGTCTTCTGTCAGCAAAGATGTGGACTAAGGAAAAAACAGGGAAAATGTGAAGAGCAGAAGCAGGAGACGAAGTAATGATGGTAAAACGAAGCAGAGTTTATTGAATAGTCTTAGTTGCGTATGTCTCAATGCTCAGACTTCGTCTGAAGAACACAAATCCAACAAAGTATTGTTATACAAAACTGCTTCACAACAACATCCCATAAACCTTGCGTTTCATAAACAGTCCTTCATCTCTTATTCATAAAGAAAACAGCCCTTGAAACCACACCGTCATAAGACTAAACAACTATGGAAAAATATATGTAAAAACAACAATAATATAACATAATATAAATGACTAATCAATCAATGAATCAATGTAATGGATATATAAATGACTATTATAAATAATTAAATGATAAATGATTATAAATGAATAAAGGAATGAAGAATATAAAAAAGAAAGTAAAACACAACACAAATGTATGGTTGCTCTTACAAATTTATCAATAAATTATAATATTACATTTTGTTCTGTGTGAGTTCTGCTGCAAACTCACTGTTACGTATGTCTACGTAGTTTGCGTAAGGTCTGTGTGTGGTAGTCTGTTGTGTGTGTTTCAGATCCCATTGGTGCACCCGTCTGTCACTGATTGGACAGCGACGCCCCGGTTTACGCTGTCCAATCAACTCACGTCACCTGGTTTAAAGCACCGTACTGTCCCGCGCACTTGAGCTTATGCTCACCGTTAATATTTTGCCAAATTGTTACGCCATTCGCTTGTTGTTCTTGTGACTTTGTGATTTTTGTATAACTTAATAGTTCCTCTGTATTGTGTGTATCTACGTCAAGTCCTTCGTTAATAGAGTGTTTGTACAGTGTACAGTTTTGTCGTACTGTTCCGTCTCTGTTATTCCCCAGGGTGGGAAGGCGTGAGCAGGTAAGCAGGTCGCGCGACATACATTGTGCAACACGTAGGGATTTTTCGATGTATTAGATACACTAGTTTAGGAGAGGTTGCCACCCGCTGTAAGTTTTGTTTATGTCATCGATAGGATAGTGTAGTTTAGTTAGGGCGTTATTACGCCGAAGATCTTTCTTTTCTACATTTTTCTTTTGGTAGTTAGCTTAGAGTTTCAAAACTAGCTAGCTGTGTTTTGTTTTGTTTATTTCTTTTATTTGGCATCTCTCGTGCTCCACCGTCCCCCCCTTCGTTTTGTTTTGTCAAATTGTTTTGTGTACTTGTTACTGTAAATACTGTAAATATTGTAAATACCTTATTCACTTCGCTTCACTTAGCACAATAAATACACAGTTTGATTTGGGAAAGATCTTGGTCTGTTTTTGCCTTCCAGCACACTCGCACAAGCACACACACGTATATTTTAAGTGTTATTTTCCCTCTCACCCTTAGACAACACAACATCTTAAGGGACGTAACACTCACCAAGGATTACATAATGTTAAACAAGACCACACTTTAAAATGCAAAAATATCTTTTAATGTTATATTGTTACAAATTAAAAGAAAAGAAAAGAAAAGAAAATAAAAGAAAATATACTGAATAAAATAAACTTTAAGTATATTTCTTTTTGGTAAGGGTCTGGCCATGACATTGCTGTATTAATGTATGGACCAGAGCCCATATTCTTAAAGCTTCTATTTCAGCTTAAAATATTCTACATAGGAGTCTTAGCTTAAAAGTGATTCAGGACCAATCTAAGAGCAACTCTGAGCGAGGAAAGGACAAAAACTTTTACTTCTATTAGCATTTCAGTTTCAGAACTGATTCAGTCTGTACCATAACATGTTATATTCTCTCAAAGCAAAAATGTACAATGTCTAAAATAAAATTATCTGCTGATTTATTGATGCTATTAAGAGCTCATTTTCATTGAAATTATTTCTCCATGTTGTCACTCCATGTGTTTATTTATTTATTTATTTTATATATATATATATATATATATATATATATATATATTTTACTGACACATATATTTTTTCCAACATACAAATGTGCATTATTCTAGTGCAGATGCTGTGAACATGTATGAATTGTTTTTGTGACTTTGATCTATTGCACTTCTACACTTTCTTACACATCTACTAACATTAATCTATTCCAGTGTTGCCAGATCTGGCTAAATTATCAAACTTGAGAGTGTTAACAAACACTATAATAAAATGTGCATTTTTGGTGTTTGAAGTGTTGGAAGTGTCCATGTTGGCAACAATACCACTTTAAAAAAAAAAGTGCAGCAACACCATTAGGAGTTATTTCTAATGGGTGAATTTTTTTTATCTGCAGTTATTTTAATATTGTTTCAGATTAGACAGGAAACAAATATTTCCATTATGGGTTATTTGTTAAAGATGAAAAAACTGGACAATTAGTCTAAATGTAAATAGAAAAGGGCTACTGCTGTACTTAATTCACAGAATGATTAATTCAAGACTGAATGTTTAACCCTTTACAATGCAAACTTAATTTAAAACAGAGACGAAAAATACGAAAATCTGAAACAAAATTAAAACTGATTTCTTTTAGTGTTGCCACCCACCCATCATTGTGTTTCAGAGCAACTTGTAGCAAATAAATATGGTGAATCATTTTATTTGATATATTTTATATACCTCAAATGTTTGAAATACATAGTGCATAACAATACAAAACAGTGAGTTAACAGCAGACGTTAAAGCAAGTACTACTGTACCATCCCCGGTCTCCCCTGAATTTGCTTAAATATGTAACTTCTTGTAATGTAACATTTGTCCAAGTTTCAACATTTTCAACCATTTGAATAGAAGATCACTGTGTTCTTATTATTTTACCAATATGCACAATATGATTCCAATTAAATTTCCATCAAATTTATTTTGAAAAACAAATTATCATACTTCTATCATATCATATTTCTATATTTCATATTTCAAATAATTGCTTACACAGTTTCACATATCTCAAAGTCCTCTGTGCATACTCACTAAAAAGTTATACCTCATTCTACTTGTAGTGTTGATTTTACTACAATTATTATTATTTAATGTTAATGTTACGAAATATTTACATTTAAAAAATGTGAGTATTAATAATACATTTAAAAAGGGAAAAGTTTAATCTCGTAAGAAAAACAGCTATTTTTAGTTAAACTAAGGCTCATTACTGTAGATACTTATATTAAACTTTTAGAATATACCAATAGCTGCTAGCAGAAAATTCAAGGCATTAATGTTTGCCTACAAAACCACCACTGGCTCTGCACCCCTTTACCTAAATTCATTACTTCAGACTTATGTGCCCTAGAAGTTTGCGTCCTGCAAGTGAATGGTGCATTATTGTGCCATCCCAAAGAGGCACAAAATCACGTTCACAGACTTTTACATTAAATGTACCCTCCGGGTGGAATGACCTGCTCAACTCACTCCAAACAGAATAATCAAGAATCAGCTAAAAACACATCTTTTCCATCTTTATTCGACCCTCTAACTCTAGAACCCTCTTTTCTAATTCTATTCTTTAAAAAAATGCCCTTTTAGACTTATACTCCATAACACTAGCTTTTCTCTATGCAAAAAAAAAAACAAAACAAAACAAAAAAAAGCAAAAAAGAAGGCCTCTAACACTAGCTTGCTTCTTTTTTATTCTGTCTACTTTCTTTTTATTTATTATATAATAATAAAAATGCTATGTGTACTGCGTTAGGCTAAATGAGACATGTCATAGCACTTGCATGTTATAGCTCTTTTGTTGATTTTGATTGCTTCCAATGTCCTCTTTTTAAGTCACTTTGGATAAAAGCATCTGCTAAATGTCTAAATGTAAATATATTTTCACAATCAATTTTAATAAATATATTATACAATGACTATTTATCCATTATTGGCATTTTGGATAGTACTACTACTACTGGTTTACATTTTCTCTAAACAATAAAATTTAGGTTTTTACTTTATATTCTTTGAATCTGTTTTAAAAGTTAACTTTAAAGATTACACTGATGATTAATGGCTATTACAATGATTATTTGATATTGCTTTAGGTTTGCTCTCCAGATGAAACACCTCTTCACCTTCCCCCTGTATCCAGCTCATTTTGTCACTTTCCACCCCCATGCTCTTCAGCTTTTCACTAATCTGGAAGACCAACAAGAAAGAATGAAGAAAGAATAATAATAATAATAAAAACAACAACACGTCCTTCTTATAAGCTACATACAGTATAGATAAATAGAGATACACACCTTATTTAAAAAAGCAGTCTGTAGTGAAGGATCATTCAGTGTGCATTTTCCATCACAGGACAACTTCAACCGTACAATCTGCTTTCTAATTAATTTGTCATCTAGAGAAATACAGCGTTAAAGAAAAGAAATACAGCATTAAGAAAACATAGAAGATACATAAATAAAAACATATATCACAGTTGTTTTTAATCACTGTTTCAAGAGTGACCTACAAAACTCACCTCCATAGCAGATAAAAGGCTGCCGTTGATCACAGCTGTATTGAGCCCATTTCCCAGAATTGTTTATTGACATGCCAACACAGTCACCGGATCCTGAAATCAGTGATGGTTGATCTGCTTTCCAGTGTCTAAAACTTAGATTTGTCTGACCAGACCACTGCCAAGAGTCTAGAAACAGACCAATCCAGAGCGATGATTCATTACTGAGTAGATTCTGCTGCTCTGGGCTGCTGATACTCGCCAAATCAGTGTGGTGCTGTCTGCAGTAACTCTGAGCATCTCTCCATGTCATAGCAGTCTCCGTGATAATAAAACCAGTGCTGTCTGTTCAGAAACACAAGATAAGGACCAGCCCTTATCTTATCAGTTGTATTTACAGCAACATTCAAAGTAAAAAAAAAAAAAAAAACTGACCTAACGTACTTTTTAATTAATTTGACATAAAGTATTGTAAGGCTTTATTCGACCACTTGAATGTGAAACTAACTTTTACCTTCTGATTTAAGGCTTGCTGCTCTGATTGAAAAGCTTTTCAAGGCCTTAATCCAGGGAAAAGCAATTTAAGGCGTTTAAAGACTTTAAGACCCAAGGACACCCTGTATCAAAGATTAAGTTTAAAAAAAGCAAACACAAACTTAGAGGACTCACCATTGAAACACACAAATGGGAGAACGGTGCTGCAGCTCTCATCATACCAGCTGCCATTAAAACTCCTTACACACTGCCCATCACCATTTGGTTCTCCTGCACTCCACATGCTGTAGTTGGAGATTGTGCCTTCTCCCAAAGACCAGACCCAGCGATGCTCTGTCTCAGCATGGAGACCTATCCATACTGAATCACTGTATCCAGAATTCACTGTTTTTATCAGCCTATTCACATCATTTATGCTGTCAGCAGTGGCCAGATCAGTGAATCTCGCTCTGCAGTAAGTAGCCAGGTCATGCTTTCATTCATATACTGGTAGGTGCGGAAAGGAGACTTGGGCCCTTTAACGAATTGAAAAGGCAGTAAGAAGTATAAATATTTTTACAGAACACGAAGAAACAACATCTCATTAGTTTAAAATAAGCCCTCACATCCATGGCAGATGAAAGGACACTGTAGATAACAGCTTTCATGAATCCATTTCCCAGAATTAGCTGTTGACATGCCAACACATTCATCAGATCCTAAACTCTGGGATGGTTGACCGACTGCCCAGTGTCTGAAGAAGTTGCTCCATTTGTCAGACCATTCCCAACAGTCCTGGAACAGACCAATCCAGACCCATGATGTCAGAGGAACAATACTCATGATCTGATTCTGATCCTCAGAGTTGCGGATGGTGGCCAGATCTGTGTGATACTTTCTGCAGAAGCTCTGAGCATCTGTCCAGTTCTTCCACAATTCTACATTGATGTATCCAGTACTTTCTATGAAAAGAGGTGATATAAGATTAAGGTCACAACTCTTTATCTCAGCTAAACTTAGCACTTGTTACTAAATATTGTAAGAAACTCATAACTCACCATTGTAGCACACAAAGTACAATGCTCTTGAGCGCTTATGAGTATGCCAAACTCCATTAGAAAGATAGGCACAATTATTTTGACTGTTTGGTTCTCCTCCATTCCAGGCATTGTACTGTGCAAGTGTATTTTCTCCGTAAGACCAGCCCCAGCGTTTCTGTGTCACTCTCTTCAGTCCAATCCACACTGATCCACTGTATCCAGCATCCACTATATTTATCAGCCTGTTTGCATCATCCATGGTCTCCACAAAAGCCAGGTCAGTGTGCTTTGCTCTGCAGTAACCCTGAGCCTCTGGCCATGACATTCTTGTATTAATATAGGTGTACTTTCTATAAACACCAGAAGTAATCCTCAAAACCCCTGCAGAAATAATTTATATATGTATAAAATATGTGTTCACATGTACTTGTAAAAACATTACGAATGACCCAACCAACCTGACAGCAGAAGCACCACAAACAGAGTCCCGTCCATGATGTTCACGCAGATCCTTTCTGCCAGATTCTAAAAAGAGATGATCAAACATACATTTTCTGTCAGAAATTAGAGTGAACACACATGAAACTCAGTATCCGTGTATTCACAGTATATTCACTGTCTCCGCCTCAAACCTCAAAATTGCAATCGAGACCAAAACCACCGAAACATGATATACTGTCTAAAAGCAAATGTCAAAAATAATAATGTTGCACTGAACACGTTTTGCCCACAGGTCAAACGCAATAGAATCATATACTGATCTTGATGACAAGAGACGAGTAATTTTCATATTCAAATACTGTAGCTCATTGTCACTGAAGATGTTTTTCCATTTTTTTTTAACACATTACTGGTCACATTACTCAACGCACCAAAAGGCTCTTCCTAAAGATTTCTTGACAGTTACTTAAATAAGCCAACACACATAAATAAACTCTAAAACTTTGGATATATGAAAATTTGTATTATGTAAATATTACAAGTATGTCTATATCAAAATTTGTATTTTATTTTAAATTTGGTTCCACGGAACATAAATTTACCTACATTTGCATATAGACAAGGAAAAACGCATTATGCTGACGTTATGTTCAACATCAAAAAGTATAATACTGTTAGATCGCTGTCCCCATGCCTAGACAATTAAGATCCAGCCCCAGACACTAGATTCCATCAGAAAATATCAGTTTGTCCAGTAACAGAACAACTCAGCAACAGAGTAGTCTAATACCCAAACCCTGTTAACAGGAGGTCTTGTCTGGTTCCCAAAATACCCAAAACACTATTAACAGACTTCTGTCAGCAAAGATGTTGACTGAGGAAAAACCAGTGAAAGTGAAGAGCAGAAGCAGGAGATGAAGTAATGATGGTGAAAAGGAGCAGAGTTTATTGAATAGTCTTAGTTGCGTATGTCTCAATTCTCAGACTTCGTCTGAAGAACACAAATCCAACAAGTATTGTTATCAAACTGCTTCACAACAACATCCCATAAACCTTGGGTTTCATACACAGTCCCTCATATCTCTTATTTATGAAGACAAACAGCCCTTGAAACCACAGTCATAAGACTAAACAACAATGGAAAAATATATATGAAAAAAACAACAATAATATAACACAATATAAATGACTAATCAATTAATGAATCAATGTAATGGATATATAAATGACTATAATGACTATTATAAATGATTAAATGATAAATTATTTTAAATGAATAAAGGAATGTAGAATATAAAAAAGAAAGTAAAACACAACACAAATGTATGGTTGCTCTCGTGAAGCAAAACACACACAATTAGCATTTGAGGATCATCAGTTCCCTTATCAGTCGGTCTCTCCGAGTCACGTCGGAGACCGACGGATTGGGATCTCGCTTAGAGAGACCGACCTACTTCGTGTGTATTGAACACGCCAATGCAATTGGCATGCGCTGATTGTGCCCAGCTGCAGCTGATCACAGCGTGAGTATATAGAGGCGGCTGGCACAGCGCATAGTCAGCTTTTCGCTTCGGAGCCGACTTCACTACGGAGTGTGTTAGAAGCAACATCTTTTCGTTCTTTTCTGTTGGTGGCACGGCGTTTCAGCGGCGTTGGTCCCCGTGTCGAGTGGGTGAGCACACATTAGGCTGCACTACTCTCCTTCTGTGTGCTGCGGCCATCTCCCCTGGGCGCTTCAGCACAAAAGAGCAAATTCTAAAAGAGTGCTACACGGGCCGTCTTTTTAAAGACGAAGGCATTTGTAGATACGAGAATGCCTTTCCACCCGTGCGTTTCTGGATGCGGCCGTTTCCTGGCGCCGGGCGATGGTCACGATCGCTGTCTCACGTGTCTGGGCATTGCGCACGCTGAGGCGGCTTTCGTGGATGAGTCATGTTCTCTGTGCGGGAGGATGACCATCTCGGAGCTGCGGACCAGACTCCGTTTCCTGCAAAGGGGCGGGGTGCCAGTTCCTTTGCCGCGATCCAATGTTCCTCCCGGTAAACGCCGGGGAGACGTTGCGTCGGGCAAGGGGCTGACTGGTCTAACGGTGACGGTGGAGAATTCCCCGGCGGGAGATCCGTCGGGGGTTCCCCCCCCCACCGGCGCTCCGGTACCATCAGAGCGCTCAGAGGGGCAAGCTGGGCCTTCACGGGTACCGCTCGTTTCCTTTGGGGCTCCTCCCGACGAACAGATGTCGACCGCGGCATCGGATGGGGAGTCAGTAGTCTCCGGGGAGGATGTATCTGGTTCAGGCCGGTCGTCCAGACGATCGTCCGTTCCAGATACGGACCCTGAGATGATGGCTATGCTTTCCCGGGCGGCCGGGAAGGTTGGGATCGAGTGGAAACCTCCATCAGATCCCGAGCCTTCTCGCCTGGACGATTGGTATCTTGGGGTGGCTCGCGCCGGTTCTCGGGGCCCCACGCCAGTGCCTTTCTTCCCGGAGGTGCATGATGAGCTTACTGGGACCTGGAAGGCACCTTTTACTGCCCGAAACAGTTCCGGAGGTTCATCCTCCATCACCACCCTTGACGGCGGTTCAGCGCGGGGGTATACGGGCGTCCCGCCGGTGGAGCGTGCAGTAGCGATGCAATTGTGTCCTGGTGCCGCTTCCACCTGGCGGGGCGATCCGTTGCTCCCCTCCCGGGCCTGTAGGCACTCGTCGGCATTGATCGGCAGTGCCTATGCGGCTTGTGGAGAAGCTGGTTCCGCCGTACACGCTATGGCGTTGTTACAGGTCCATCAGGCCAAGGCTCTGAGGGATCTGTGCGAGGGTGGTCGCGACCCAGAAGTTCTGAAAGAACTTCGTATCGCCACGGACCTCGCGCTACGTGCGACGAAGGTGACCGCGCGATCTCTGGGTCGTGCCATGTCCACTATGGTGGTCCAGGAACGCCATCTCTGGCTGTGTCTGGCTGACATGAAGGATACCGACAAAGTTCGGTTCCTGAATGCTCCCATCTCCCAGACCGGCCTTTTCGGCGACGCGGTGGAGAACTTTGCCCAGCAGTTCTCTGCCGCCCAGAAGCAGTCTGAGGCGATAAAACACATCCTGCCCCGGCGCGCAGCTGCTGCCTCCACCCGGCCGCCGGCCGCAGCGCCTCAGTCTGCTCGTCGCCGAGGGCGGCCCCCTGCTTCCGCCTCCGCTCCACCGCAGCCGCCGCAGCAGCCTTCACAACGGCGCCGTGGAGCCGGTCGCAGGGCAGCCCCCCAGCCCGTCCAGGCCCCCACCAGGACCAGTGGGAAGCGAAAGAGCAAGCGACCCTGAGACGGGCGACCCAGAGATGGAGGAGACAGCTCTTCGGGAGATGGTGGACGCACCACTCCCTCCCCCGGAGGAGGGCCGGGTGGAGAATCTTTTGTTTCATTTTTCCCCGCCACTGGCCTCACGGTCAGTGGCACTCAAAATCTCGACAAAAGAGCAGTTTCCTCTATCTCTGGGTCACCAGAGCGGTTGGGGTGCGATGCGTGGGCCAATCCCCGACATCGCTCACCCTCCTCTCCCGCCAGCTGCCAGCTGCGGATGGTTAGAGAGTGTACACAAGAACAACGGCACTACTCCCGTCCCGGCGGCCAGAACGCAGGTACGTGTCTCACACACACATCACACAGACACACAGACCCCGCTTCGGACCGGCATAGAGACGCCCGAGCGGGGTCCCTGCGTTCCATCTCGCTGCCCCACCGCGGGTACGCCGGTGGTTCCGTTGGTGCCTCTCGTACGGTATCTGGAAGCATGGTCAGGTCTTCCCAGTCCGTCACGATGGCTTCTGCGGACCATCAGGCTCGGCTATGCGATTCAGTTCGCCCGGCGCCCTCCCAAGTTCAGCGGCATCCGCTTCACCTCGGTGAGGGCTGCGGATGCTCCTGTTCTGCGGGCAGAGATCGCTACCTTGCTGGCGAAGGATGCGATAGAGCCGGTCCCTCCAGCCGATATGAGGACGGGGTTTTACAGCCCCTACTTCATAGTACCCAAGAAAGGAGGTGGGTTACGACCAATCTTGGATCTGCGCGTCTTGAACCGAGCACTTCACAGGCTCCCGTTCAAGATGCTAACGCAGAAACGCATCTTCAGATGTGTCCGTCCTCAAGATTGGTTTGCAGCGATAGACCTGAAGGATGCGTACTTTCATGTTTCGATTCTTCCGCGCCACAGACCATTTCTGCGGTTCGCGTTCGAAGGACGAGCATATCAGTACAAAGTCCTTCCCTTCGGGCTGTCCCTGTCTCCCCGTGCCTTCACGAAAGTCACGGAGGCGGCCCTAGTTCCCCTCAGAGAGCAGGGCGTTCGCATCCTCAACTATCTCGACGACTGGCTCATACTCGCGCAGTCGCGGGATCAGTTGTGCGAACACAGGGACATGGTGCTAGCACACCTCAGCCAGTTGGGACTTCGGGTCAACTGGGAAAAGAGCAAACTCTTGCCAATGCAGAGGATCTCTTTTCTCGGGATGGAACTGGACTCGGTCGAACAAACAGCACGCCTCACGCAGGAACGTGCTCAGTCAATGTTGAACTGCTTGAATACGTTCAAGAGCAGGGCAGCGGTCCCACTGAAACAGTTTCAGAGGCTCCTGGGGCATATGGCAGCGGCAGCAGCGGTAACTCCGCTAGGGCTGCTCCATATGAGACCGCTTCAACATTGGCTCCACGACCGAGTCCCGAGGAGGGCGTGGCAGCGCGGCGCTCACCGGGTCAAAGTAACACCGGCCTGTCGCCAAACCTTCTCCCCGTGGTCAGACCTTGCATTTCTTCGGGCTGGAGTGCCCCTAGAACAGGTCTCCAGGCATGCTGTGGTACACACAGATGCCTCCACCACCGGTTGGGGGGCCACGTACGACGGGCAGCATGTGTCAGGGGTCTGGACGGGCCCTCAACTTCACTGGCACATCAACTGCCTAGAGTTGCTTGCAGTACGCCTTGCCTTGCTGCGTCTCAAAGGGCGTTTGCGGGGCAAGCACGTGCTAGTCCGCACGGACAACACTGCGACCGTTGCGTACATCAACCGACAAGGTGGTCTGCGCTCCCGTCGCATGTCGCAACTCTCCCGTCTCCTCCTCCTCTGGAGTCAGAAGCATCTGAGGTCGCTTCGTGCTGTTCACATTCCAGGCTTGCTCAACCGCACAGCCGACGAGCTGTCGCGGGCTGCGCTCCCTGGGGAATGGCGACTCCACCCCCAGTCGGTCCAGCTGATTTAGAGACATTTCGGGGAGGCTCAGGTAGACCTGTTTGCTTCACCCGAGACGTCCCATTGCCAGTTGTTCTACTCCCTGACCGAAGGAACTCTCGGTTCGGACGCGCTGGCACTCAGCTGGCCGCGGGACCTACGCAAATATGCGTTCCCCCCAGTGAGCCTAATCCCACAGATACTGTGCAAGATCAGGGAGGACGAGGAGCAGGTCCTGCTAGTAGCACCATACTGGCCCAATCGGACCTGGTTCCCAGAACTCACGCTCCTCGCGACAGCCCCTCCCTGGCCTATTCCTCTGAGGAGGGATCTACTGACTCAGAGACGGGGCACCCTATGGCACCCGCGCCCAGACCTCTGGAAATTGCATGTCTGGTCCCTGGACGGGACGCGGAGGTTCTAGGTGATCTACCCCAAGGAGTGGTAGACACAATCACTTCAGCGAGAGCTGCATCCACGAGACATGCTTACGCCTTGAAGTGGAACCTGTTCGTCGATTGGTGTTCCTCTCACGAAGAGGACCCCCGGAGATGCCCGATCAGAGTTGTGCTGTCCTTTTTGCAGCTAGGGTTGGAGCGAAGGCTGTCTCCCTCCACCCTCAAAGTTTACGTTGCTGCTATCGCTGCACACCACGACCCAATAGATGGTAAGTCGGTGGGGAAGCACGACCTGGTCACCAGGTTCCTTAGGGGGGCAAGAAGGTTAAATCCTCCCAGACCCCCGTCCATACCCTCTTGGGACCTGTCCCTGGTGCTCACAGCGCTACAACAGGCCCCATTTGAGCCCTTGCAAGCAGTCGAGCTGAAGTTTCTTTCAATGAAAGCCCTGCTCCTGCTGGCATTGGCCTCCATCAAGAGGGTAGGGGACCTGCAAGCATTTTCGGTCGACGAATCGTGCCTGGAGTTCGGGCCGGCAGATTCCCGGGTAATCCTGAGGCCCCGGCCTGGCTATGTGCCCAAGGTTCCCACCACTCCCTTCAGAGACCAGGTGGTGAACCTGCAAGCGCTGCCCCCGGAGGAGGCAGACCCAGCCCTAGCTTTGCTTTGTCCCGTCCGAGCCTTAAGATGCTACGTTGACCGGACACAAAGCTTCAGGACCTCAGACCAGCTCTTTGTCTGTCACGGGGGACGGCAGAAGGGGAATGCCGTCTCCAAGCAGAGGATGGCCCACTGGATAGTGGATGCCATCACCCTGGCTTACCAAGCTCAGGGTGTGCCCTGCCCCCTCAGGGTACGAGCTCACTCAACTAGAAGTGTTGCATCATCCTGGGCGTTGGCACGAGGCGCCTCGCTAGCAGACATTTGTAGAGCCGCGGGCTGGGCGACCCCTAACACGTTCGCTAGATTCTATAGCCTTCGTGTAGAGCCAGTATCCTCCTGTGTTCTCACCTCAAACGGGTAGAAGCACTGAGTGGCCCTGGCTCAGGTCGGCTTGTAAACTGCTCCAGAGTGTCCAAAGTAGACCCTGTCGAGCTCCTCCGTCCCCTCGGTGCTAACGTAGCGGAACGTTCGGTGCCAGGCCCTCTCTCGATGAATCCTAGAGAACCGGGTTGGGCTAAGGGCCGTATGAAAGACCTAATTGGATCTCATATGTGTATATTCCACGTTATAAGACTTAGAGCCCGTGTTCCCCGGCGAGTAATCGCGTTTAGAGGATGTAACATCGCCTCAATATTCCATATGTTCCAGAAAATGAGTCATATGTGTATTGCCTTTAAACCTTCGGGAGATTAGGCTCCGCATCTCCAGTTCCAGCTTCACTGCAGAAGAGTAGTGTTAAGACATATAGTGACTGGTTTCTTGTTGCGAGCCCCCGCCTAAGCCACAAAGGGGGCGTAGAGGCTTGCTCAGGACACTGGGGGAGGCCAGTAGACATGGCGTTTTCCATAGGGATCCCAATCCGTCGGTCTCCGACGTGACTCGGAGAGACCGACTGATAAGGGAACGTCTCGGTTACGTATGTAACCCTCGTTCCCTGAAGGAGGGAACGGAGACGTCACGTCCCGTCGCCATGGCTGCTGTCCCGCCGCTGTACTGCCGAGCCGACTCGGCTCCTCAGCGAAAACCTGACTATGCGCTGTGCCAGCCGCCTCTATATACTCACGCTGTGATCAGCTGCAGCTGGGCACAATCAGCGCATGCCAATTGCATTGGCGTGTTCAATACACACGAAGTAGGTCGGTCTCTCTAAGCGAGATCCCAATCCGTCGGTCTCCGACGTGACGTCTCCGTTCCCTCCTTCAGGGAACGAGGGTTACATACGTAACCGAGACGATACTTCAATACTGACACAATGACAATACCTAAAATGTAAATGATTTACTTATGAACTTTACAGACTTACAAATGAATCCTTATGAATATTGCAATTGCAGCATTAACATTTTTATTATATTGTATTCAGTTATCACATCAATGATAATAATTTTTCAACTGCATTTATTAAAATAAATGTGCTAATTTTATCAATAAATTATAATATTATTTTTTTTTCTGTGTGAGTTCTGCTGCAAACTCACCAAGGATTACATAATTTTAAACAAGACCACACTTTAAAATGCAAAAAATATATTTTAATGATATATTGTTACGAAATAAAATAAAATAAAATAAAATAAAATAAAATAAAATAAAATATACTGAATAAAATAAACTTGAAGTATATTTCTTTTTGGTAAGGGTCTGGCCACGACATTGCTGTATTTATGTATGGACCAGAGCCCATATTCTTAAAGCTTCTAATTCAGCTTAAAAAATTCTTCGTAGGAGTCTTAGCTTAAAAGTGATTCAGGACCAATCTAAGAGCAACTCTGAGCGAGGAAAAGACAAAAACTTTTATCTTATTGAGGTGGCGGGGCTGATCCCGTTGCTAGCTATGACACAGCCTTTTGAGGACTGTGATTGGTTGGTTGTCTAAGCAGGAAATAAAAGAGCACTTTTAAGTGTAGGATCTATTAAAAGCCTTCACTTTGAAATTATAGCCCTATTTTTTCCTGTTTTGTCTCTGTGTTGAGAGCATTCATTCAGTATCATTTTTGACCTAGATGGCTGTTAGCTGGTTTTGCATCTGAACTCTTCATATATATATATATATATATATATATATATATATGCTTGTGTGTGTGCGGGATGCGGGAAAATAAAATGATTCGCGGGACTCCCGCAAAATAGAAATATCTAAACATTAAATATCTAAAAACAAACAAATTGTTCTTCATCTATTGCAGAAAAACGGCAAGAACAACTCATATAACATAAAAATGATTATCAAGCGCAAGAATAGGCAGTTTCGATTTAGTTACTGTTTCAGGTATTAAAATAGGCTAATTAAGTTTTGCATGCAATGCCAAAGTGATTATATTTCGTTTTGTTTTCTTATTAAGTTAATAAGAAAAATGTTTGGAGCATTTATTTTGTTTGTTAAATATAAGTTTTTGTTTTTTTAAAGTAAGGAACAGCGGCCAGCGGAAGACGTTCATAGTCTGTTTGATCAATTTACCTTCTCAGATCAACAAATAAAATCTATAGATATAAAACAGCTCAAGTAGCTATAAAACAATGTTAGTTTAAATGTTAAACAGATAAATGTGTGCTATTAGGCGCATATCCAATATTTTTTGCGGAGAGGGGAGGCTGAAGCCGCTTTGCAGGACATGGAGGTGCCAGCGCAATCATTCGCATTTTTTTCCAGCAGAAACAATTTCAATTATCCGTCATTTTTGCTTACAAAGGTAAGAGTAATACATCATTTGGAAATGTTAAGGGTCTGCTTTTATTTGTGTGCACCCACAATTTCAACACAATGCTTATAGAATAAAGAAATAAATAAAGTTTAAAAATAAAGTTCTGTCACCTTGTAGGCTACTTTAAAAGCAGCGCTTCACAAAAAATAACCAAAACTCAGTGCATACATGCCTCACAAACCTGATAAATATTTAAATAAAAAGCTTTAAATTATTACTTAACGAAATAAAACAAATCGAGAAAAAAAATAATTCATTTTGTAATCCGTAAAGATGCATTTCTCTCTGGTGCAGCCAAACAGGAGATTGCGAGTTAGGGTCTTTGCGACACTCTTAACATACACTAGTTTATTAATGAATCACTCAAGTATCTCCTTACTGTTTCCCCCCACACATTCATTGTAATTACTTTAGTTGGTGCTTTGTGATAAGATGGTGTTGTGGTGCGCCTTTCAGCTGTGCGGTCTAGCTGCCTTGCTTATACGCTGTTCTTATCGTTATGTATGTTTATGTAGGTCACATTCATGCGGGAGCGGGACCGAAAAATCCGTCCTGCGCAGGTTTACTATCCAAGCTACTAACAATATAGTTTATAATTGGCAAAGTGAAAGTTCAAGACAATGCAAGAAAGGACGACAGCCAAAATTACAAATGATCTAAGTCTGTTAAAAGTATGGTGGAGGTAAAGTGATTATCTGGCAATATCTGTGAATAGCTTGGGTATATTCATATTAGACACAACAGGACTATGTAACTCCAGTGACATTTTATTCATTTTGAATTCAAGTGGCTCACAGCACAAAACTGTCATGCACAAAGTGAGCATCCGACCACTGTACTGTCGCGTGCCATTTTTATCCATTTGCCGCTTTTCCACTGGCTAGTGAGCGCTAGGGCTTACAGCAAACCAGACGGGTCCAATAGCCGCGAACCTTGAGCTCAGAGGTTAAAATCATGCCGCATTACAAAATACAACGTTCCACCAGCGAAAGGGAGATGAATGACACCACACGCGTCTGTTCACGAACAGGAAATAGAACTTACTTGTGGGATTTTTGATTTGTTAATGTCTCCTAGGCGAAAAGTTTGTTGTAACGCAAGCGTTACTGAACATGTACCGAGTAATATATTACTGAAAATTGAATAGTAATGCCTTACACTACAGCGTTACAGCAAAAAGTAATACGTTACTGTAATACATTACTTTTGTAACGCATTACTCCCAACACTGTATATATATATATATATATATATATATATATATATATATATGTGAAACAAAATTAACAAGGTAATTGTTTGTGTGATCACTTTGCTTGTTTGTGACATACCCAAATCACTGACATCACTGCTACATAGTTGCATTTTTCCATGTTAATTTGGTGATTACTTCCATTTCTGGCACTATGACATTTCCATGCTATGTCTCTAATAAGACTGGTCACAAACACGATCTAACGTGTAGCAGCATCTATTTAACTCACTGTCATACACTGTGTTCAACATATTTCTTCTCCCTCTTCATATTTCATCCATTTTCTCCAATGCTAAAGAAACTCTTAAGCCTCTCACAAGTCCTCATCCATACTTGTAACAATTTTGAACCTTAAGACCTCTTTTAAGGGTTAAGATGCTTTCTGAATTACTTTTTTTTTTCTTTACTAGGATCTTTTCTTTAATTTTAAGAAGAATTTTCTTAGAATTTTGTCACTATAGGAGCAACTTTTTGCACTAAGAATTTTCATGAAGACAGGCCCAGAACTGTTCCGGAAGAGCCTAAAATCAACATGTTAAACCATCTATATGTGAACACATCATCATAAATTCAGATGCAATTGACAACACCAACCTGACAGCAGCAGCAGCACAAACAGACTCCTGTTCATGATGCTCTCACAGATCCTCTGTTGTTTTCTAAGAGATGATCAAACACATCATCCATTTTGTGCATCACAGTTTTTTAAGTAGAGTGATTACACAGCAAATATGTGGTGGTTACATGTAGGCCAGTAGTCTTGATTTTGGCCTTAAGGTTCTGTAGCTTAGGCAGTAGCTACTTAGTAGTGCCAAGGTAAAAGAAAGCAATGCAAGTTGCTTTGAAAAGCTGAATATAAATAAATGTTAATGATATAAATAAGCACACCCTTGAGTTATTTACCTTCCCACAATACTATAAACTAAAAGAGGCATATTGCACATAATACATATGAGATATATTAAAAATAAAAGTGAGAACTAGGCTCTTTTTTTTTTATTACCTAAATCAATGACGGTCAAAACTTTCCGTCTGACGACACTTCCACCTGTCGGCGGGAACAGGTACTGCAGGGGAAAGTGAGGCATATTCACAAAAAGCAAGCGTTAAATGCTGCACAGACTGCTTTTGTGTTGATTTACATGCAAGACATGAGTAACATTGATATTCAGATAAGTCATTCTCAAGATGTCTTTGCATATTTTATCACATAAACACTAGTAACAATAGGCTCATCTCAAAGATATTTTGACTCACTTTAGTAAAAAAAAAAAAAAAATCACTACACAAAAATGTTTATTATAATAAAAGTTCACAATGTTGCTGTAGATGAAATATAATGCAGATAACATTAAATAAATATTTTTTCATCAGGTTAGACATTGCTTATTTATCACTCAAACCCAGTGTTGGGGGTAACTTATTACAAGTAAAGCGTTATTATGATACAGTAAGAAGCAGCTGCATTTTGCTGTTTAAGTGCTGGTTTAATAGAAGTTTTAATCTTGTTGCGTCGTGTGTAGTTAGGACACATAAGATTACATTAAGAGACAGAAGCAACTGAGATCATCTAAGAAGAACTGTGGCAGTTCTTAAAGATTCTTGAAACAACCTACCTTTAAACTACAGTGCTATGAAAATGTTTAGGTGCATTTGAAAAACAAATGCTGTAATGTATGCAACCACCATTTGCCTTTAAAACAGCTTTTTACACTTATGCACATGAACACAAATCAAATTATGGCTAGATGTGATAATTTCATTTTGTACCTGAAAACCTTTTTCTTGTTCTGTAAATCCTTTATGACTTTTGACTGAAGCTTTAAGCTTCAACTTGAGGAGGGTGAGTGATTTCACCCTGTAGTTCATTTCTCATTGGTTAAGCTAACTATGTTAAAAAAACACCCATGTTTTAATACTCCCCACTCTTTCCAGCCCATTTCACATGAACACACCTCTAAACAGTCTAAAAGGGCGGTTCATGGCCAGAACAGAATAAGTTGCAGTGTGGACCAGACCTTTAGCCATTTAGTCTCACAAATCCCCTGGCCCTAGCACATTTGTTTATTAGCTACCAAGCACTTTGGCACCATTTAACACATTTTACTGCACTAAAACTCCATAGATTCCCCCCCCCCCACTCCAAATTAAACTTCTATTAGCATTTCAGTTTCAGAACTGAATCACTGTACCATAACATGTTATATTCTCTCAAAGCAAAAATGTAAAATGTCTAAAATAAAATTATCTGCTGATTTATTGATGCTATTGAGAGCTCATTTTCATTGAAGATTTTTCTTGACACATCTTTTTTCCAACATACAAATGTGCATTATTCTATTGCAGATGCTGTGAACATGTATGAATTGTTTTTGTGACTTTGATATACTGCACATCTACACTTTCTTACACATTTACTAACATTAATCTATTCCAGTGTTGCCAGATCTGGCTAAATTATCCAACTTGAGAGTGTTAACAAACACTATAATAAAATGTGCATTTTTGGTATTGGAAGTATTGGAAGTGTCCATGTTGGCAACAATACCACTTGAAAGAAAGAAAGAAAGAAAGAAAGAAGTAAAAAAAAATAAAAGTGCAGCATTAGGAGTTTTTTCTAATGGGTGAATTATTTTTATCTGCAGTTATTTTAATATTGTTTCAGATTAGACCGGAAAAAGTACTTCCATTATAGAGTTATTTGTTAAAGATGAAAAAACTTTTGGACAATTAGTCTAAATGTAAATAGAAAAGGGCTACTTCTTAATTCACAGAATTATTCACTCAATACTTAATCTTTAACCCTTACAACGCAAAATCATTAAAAAAAAAATAAAAAATACTTTTTTTCACATCAATCTACACTCCATAAACAATAATGATTTAAAAAAAAAAAGTGAAAACTTGGCAACTTGTTAAACTGTAACAATACAACAATTGATGTTAAATAATGGATAATACTACTACTTCCAATCAGACTTAATTTAATGTGTTTTAGTTTTACTTGAAATAAATACCTCATTAAGAACGGCGGAAGGTTCATTCAATGTGCATTTTCCATTACAGGACAATTTCACAGTTGTTTTCTAATCAACTTGTCATCAAACTTTACAGACTGCTCACCTCTTGCATTGTCAATACAATATCTTGACCAAAAATTGATGGAAATAAATATTGTGGAATTATATCCATCAAGAGGTTGGTCAATAATTTTTTGGTCAAGATCTTGTATTGACAATGCAGAAGGTGAGCACTGTTTAAAGTCTCCTCTAGCACATCCAAAGACTTTCACTGAGGTAAAGGTCAGGACTCTCTGAACCACTCTTTCACAGTTTAAACCCTGATGAATCTGGGCATTGTCATCTTTGAATATGTCCATGATAGGTCTTCCTTCCATACAATATTTTAGGGTTAAAAGAACCGTTGCCAATAACATGCTAGTATTTGCCTAATAAAATCCAAACAACAACTTTTTTTTGGGCCGGGCAGTGTATATCATATATAAGAATCACAAATACTTCTGTGGTGAGGTAATATAATCATGATTAAATATTTTAAATATAAAATCATGCTGAATTGCACTACTTAAAAAAGTATTGCATATACAGTGAATACTTTAGTCTGAACTTCAATCAGTGAATATTACCTGTTGAACAATAACAATGGCAAAAATGTATTTTGGAAATTAATTTTGGAAGGGGAAAAAAAACCTCACATCCATGGCAAATAAAGGGACGCAGAGAGAATAAATACGAAAATCTGATTAACAAAATTTAAACTGATTTCTTTTAGTGTTGCCACCCACCCACATTTTCACTTCTATAGTGGTTTAGGTTGTGGTTATTATTAATTGTGTTTCAGAACAACTTATAGCAAATAAATATGGTGAATAATTTTATTTGATATATTTTATATACCTCAAATGTTTGAAATACATAGTGCATAACAATACAAAACAGTGAGTTAACAGCAGATGTTAAAGCATAAACTACTACTGTACCATGCCTGGTCTACCCTGAATTTGCTTAAATATTTCACTTCTTGTAACGTTGCATTTGTCCAAATTTCAACATTTTCAACGATTTCAATAGAAGATCATTGTGTTCTTATTATTTTACCAATATGCACAATATGATTCCAATTAAATTTCCATCAAATTTATTATGTAAATTATCATACTTTACATTTCAAATAATTGCTTACACAGTTTCACATATCTCAATGTCCTCTGTGCATACTCACTAAAAAATTATACCTCATTTTACTTGTAGTGTTGATTTTACTACAATTATTATTATTATTTAATGTTAATGTTACGTAATATTCACTTTTAAAAAACGTGAGTATTAATAATACATTTAAAAAGGGAAAAGTTTAATCTCATAAGAAAAACAACTATTTTTAGTTAAACTAAGGCTAGATTCATTATTGTAGATACTTATATTAAACTTTCAGAATATACCAATAGCTGCTAGCAGAAAATTCAAGGCATTAATGTTTGCCTACAAAACCACCACTGGCTCTGCACCCCTTTACCTAAATTCATTACTTCAGACTTATGTGCCCTAGAAGTTTGCGTCCTGCAAGTGAACGGTGCATTATTGTGCCATCCCAAGGAGGCACAACATCACTGTCACAGACTTTCACATTAAATGTACCCTCCTGGTGCAATCACCTGCCCAACTCACTTCAAACAGAATCGTCAAGAATCGGCTAAAAACACATCTTTTCCATCTTTATTCGACCCTCTAACTCTAGAACCCTCTTTTCTAATTCTATTCTTTAAAAAATAATGCTTCTTTTAGACGTATACTCCGTTCATTTACTTACTGCTTGTTTTCTTAAAAAAAAAAAAAGACTAACACTAGCTTCTCTCTATACAATTAACAAAAAAAAAAAGCAAAAGAAAGCCTCTAACACTAGCTTGGTTCTTTTTTATTCCATCTATTTTATTTTTATTTATTATATAATTTAAAAAAAAATGCTATGTGTACTGCGTTAGGCTAAATGAGACTTGAATATTTGCTCTTTTGTTGATTTTGATTGCTTCCATTGTACTCCTTTGTTAGTCGCTTTGGAGAAAAGCATCTGCTAAATGTCTAAATGTAAATATATTTTCACAATCAATTTTAACAAATATATTATACAATGACTATTTATCCATTATTGGCGTTTAGATACTACTACTACTACTTTCCATTTTCTCTTAACAATAAAATTCAGGTTTTTACTTTACCTTATATTCTTTGAATCTGTTTTAAAAGTTAACTTTAAAGATTACATTGACGATTATTGGCTATCACAATGATTATTTGAGTTTGCTGTAGGTTTGCTCTCCAGATGAAACACCTCTTCACCTTCCCCCTGTATCCAGCTCATTTTGTCACTTTCCACCCCCATGCTCTTCAGCTTTTCACTAATCTGGAAGACCAACAAGAAAGAATGAAAAAAGAATGAGAAAAAAACACATCCTACTTATAAGCTACATACAGTATAAATATAGAGATACACACCTTATTTAAAAAAGCAGTCTGTAGTGAAGGATCATTCAGTGTGCATATTCCATCACAGGACAACTTCAACCGTACAATCTGCTTTCTAATTAATTTGTCATCTAGAGAAATACAGCGTTAAAGAAAACATAGAAAATACATCAATTAATAAAAACATATATCACAGTTGTTTTTAATCACTGTTTCGAGAGTGACCTACAAAACTCACCTCCATAGCAGATAAAAGGCTGCTGTTGATCACAGCTGTATTGAGCCCATTTCCCAGAATTGTTTATTGACATGCCAACACAGTCACCGGATCCTGAAATCAGTGATGGTTGATCTGCTTTCCAGTGTCTAAAACTTAGATTTGTCTGATCAGACCACTGCCAAGAGTCTAGAAACAGACCAATCCAGAGCGATGATTCATTACTGAGTAGATTCTGTTGCTCTGCGCTGCTGATACTCGCCAAATCAGCATGGTGCTGTCTGCAGTAACTCTGAGCATCTCTCCATGTCATAGCAGTCTCCGTAATAATAAAACCAGTGCTGTCTGTTCAGAAACACAAGATAAGGACCAGCCCTTATCTTATCAGTTGTATTTACAGAAATATTCAAAGTAAAAAAAAAAAAAAAAAAACTGACCTAACATACTTTTTAATTAATTTGACAAAGTATTTTAAGGCTTGAACACCTTATTCAACCACTTGAATGTGAAACTAAATGAAAAAGACGTGTGTGTGTGTGTGTGATCTATATATATATATATATATATATATATATATATATATATATATATGCCAAATACAACCCATAAGTCATTTCAGTCTGTGTTTTTGCAGCAGGAGACTCACGTGTGGAAGAAATCGTTGCAGCGGGAGAGTCATGTGTAGACGAAGCTGACACACCAACGCAATCTCACGGGAATATTTTACGAGGTGGCTAATTCGTACGACCTCACTCGTACGATTTTGTACGATTTGCCTAGACCCCAGTGATGGGTAGGTTTAGGGGCGGGGTTAGGTGAAGGGCATTCGTACAAATTCATACGAATTGGGAACTCATAAAATACGTACGATTTAGCCAAAAACATATGAATTTGTATGAGTGAGGTCGTACGAATTTGTACGATTAAGCCACCTCATAAAATATGTACGATTTGCTGTGAGATCAGCCTGGACAGACTTGTTGTATTTTTTGCAGTTGTGTCTTGAGAACAGTATTGTCATATATATGAAATATATTCGAAGTCTGGGTGACATCTTCTTGCTGTTTGTGTCTGATGCTGGCTAAATGTGTGATTCGACTGCTTTTATTCCCATCGTACTCAACTGGAAAGTCTTTCGACATGTTAAACAAAAAGCTTGAAAAACATTCCCTGATACGGACTTCAACCAACCTGCAAACATTTTGTCTTTGCATTTAGGCTGAAATAAACATTTCCCCATTTCTCCAAGGTATTCTTCGGCCTTCCAATCCAACTAAGGTTACATATCTAAAAAGCACACTTTATAAGAACAGGTTCATCTGTGCATGTTTGTTAAATTCTTTGTTAAATTCTTCTTCATGTGACTGACAGACGAAGCAGCACATACTGCCACCTATTCACCTAATGAATACTGAACGGCCTAAGCCATGTAGCACAGAAATTACGCTCTCGCTTCACTTTAAAATCAAAACACATGAGAAAATACCATGTTCATATGAATTTAAGACATGCTGCTTTGATTTAAGACCTTTTCAAGTCCTTAATTCAGAGAAAAGCGATTTAAGGCCTTTTAAGACTTTAACACCCTGTATCAAAGATCAAAGAAAGTTGAAAAAGCAAACTCAAACTTACTCACCATTGAAACACACAAATGGGAGAATGGTGCTGCAGCTCTCATCATACCAGCTGCCATTAAAACTCCTCACACACTGCCCATCACCATTTGGTTCTCCTGGACTCCACATGCTGTAGTTGGAGATTGTGCCTTCTCCCAAAGACCAGACCCAGCGATGCTCTGTCTCAGCATGGAGACCTATCCATACTGAACCACTGTATCCAGAATTCACTGTTTTTATCAGCCTATTCACATCATTTATGCTGTCAGCAGTGGCCAGATCAGTGAATCTCGCTCTGCAGTAACTCTGAGCATCTAGCCAGGTCATGCTTTCATTCATATACTGGTAGGTGCGGTAAGGAGACTTGGACCCTTTAACAAATTGAAAAGGCAGTAAGAATCATAAATACTTTTACAGAACATGAAGAAACAACATCTCATCTCATTTGTTTAAAAAAAGGCCCTCACATCCATGGCAGATAAAAGGACGCTGTAGATAACAGCTTTCATGAATCCATTTCCCAGAATTAGCTGTTGACATGCCAACACATTCATCAGATCCTAAACTCTGGGATGGTTGACCGACTGCCCAGTGTCTGAAGAAGTTGCTCCATTTGTCAGACCATTCCCAAGAGTCCTGGAACAGACCAATCCAGACCCATGATGTCGATGGAACAATCCTCATGATCTGATTCTGATCCTCAGAGTTGCGGATGGTGGCCAGATCTGTGTGATATAGTCTGCAGTAGCTCTGAGCATCTGTCCAGTTCTTCCTCAATTCTACATTGATGTATCCAGTGTTTTCTATCAAAATAGGCAATATAAGAATAAGGTCGCAACTCTATCTCAGCTACACTTAATACTTGTTACTGAATATAGTAACAACCTCATAACTCACCATGGGAGCACGCAAAGAAAAATGCAGTTGAGCATTGATAAGTATGCCAGACTCCATAAGCAAGAAAGGCACAATCTTTTTGACTGTTTGGTTCTCCTCCATTCCAGGCATTGTACTGTGCAACTGTACTTTCTCCGTGAGACCAACCCCAGCGTTTCTGTGTCACTCTCTTCAGTCCAATCCACACTGATCCACTGTATCCAGCATCCACTATATTTATCAGCCTGTTTGCATCATCCATGGTCTCCACAAAAGCCAGGTCAGTGTGCTTTGCTCTGCAGTAATTCTGAGCCTCTGGCCATGACATTCTTGCATTAATATAGGTGTACTTTCTATAAACACCAGAAGTGATCCTCAAAACCCCTGCAGAAATAATTAATATATATATTCAATATGTGTGCACATGTACTTGTAAAACATTACAAAAGATCCCCCCGATGGATGTCAAAACTAGATGTGGGGTGGGGGGGGGGGGGGGGGGTGGCTGGGGGTTGAAGTCTATTACAAGACTATTACAGCTACTATTACTATTACAGTCATTCAAAGACACATTTATTGCTTGAATGGGCTATGGAGCAAGAATGCCTTCTTAAATGCATGTGCAGGTTCGGTTGAGAGATAAAATTTACCCTTTTCAGCGTAATGCTGCTGAACTGAATTTACGAAGCTTCAGATGAAAGCTGCTAAAGTTAAATGTGTTACTGTAACAAACACTGCGTGTTTTCATTCAGAATCAATTAACTGAAAGAAAAAAAAAAGTTACATAAAAGTTTTTATTTAAAAATGAAGATAAAGGTGCAAATAATTACATTTTAGATGTAATTTGATTAATTATTTAAAACCTAAAAAGTACCCCCCCTTTGGGGTCATATTTTGATGCTCAAGGTACCCCTTTAGTGTCATTTTTTGATGCACAGGATCCTCCATTGTTTTCAGTTGTTTGTCTTAATAAAATAATATACATTTTATATAAATGTATGCTTTATTTGGAGCACCTAATCCCACCCCTGCCCTAAACCTACCCTGCCTCTTCGGTGCTTTCCCAGCGCAGAGCGCGCACTCTCACTCTCTGTCTCTACCTTCATCTGCTGTGTTCAGTGAGTGACAGAGGACTGGGAACAGTACTTTCAGATAAAAACAAAAGATATTCTGTTGCTTCTAATTCCAACTCTATTTTACAGGCAAGTATATCTGAAATCACAGCACAGCCATTGTCTTAATCAGTGCCGGCCCATCCAACAGGCAATACAGGTGGTTGCCTAGGGCCTCGCCTTAAGCGGCCGCGAAGTTGTCAATTTAATTTTTAGGCACGTTTGAATTGAAGTGGCGCTGCGCAGAAATGATCCATGTTTTAAATAAAAGTAACGCAATAGCTATAGAGGGCAGACAGCTCTGCATGCTTTCAAATCACTCTTGCGGTACTAATGTCATACACCGCATCTTCAAGCCACACGTACAGTTGAAGACAAAATTATTAGCCCCTTATAAAATATTTAATTATTTTTCAGATAACTCCTAAGTGTTGTTTAACAGAAAGACGATTTTGTGCCCCACAGACTTTCTATTGGATTCAAGTCCGGGCTTTGAGATCGTGATGTTATTAATCAATAGTGTATCCCTTTTGCTTGATAACAGCCTTTAGTAGTTTGCTGTAGTTCTCAAGTTTCAAGCATGTCTTCTGAGGAATGACAGCAGATTCTTCCTTAGCAAATCTCTCAAGCTCCTCCAGAATTGTTGGTCTTCTGGCACAAACTCTGGACTTTAGTGTGCCCCACAGACTTTCTATTGGATTCAAGTCCGGGCTTTGAGATCGTGACTTCCTGTTTGTTACTGCCGTATGCTTTGAGTTTGGGCTCCGTCAAGTCAATTTTATATTGTTTAATTTACAAACGAAAATCTAATTTTCACACCATAATTTACGTTTCTTATAACGTGTGAATATACCCCTTGTTGTGTTTTAAAACTAAAACAACCGGAGTACCTTGTTAACACTAGTTTTGTTTTGAATTCCCGAGTCCACTAGCTTATAGTCTGCTAGCATCACCAGCGTGGTTGCCGCTACTCTTGCTAGCGTTGTTTACACACACACTACCATAGTTTACTAACTGTTACTTGCTTTAATGGCAAATTTGTGTCTACCTTTGAATACAGGTGATGACATGTTCGAGCTGCACTCGGTGCAGGTGGAGCTGGAGGCTTTGGAGAAGCAGATCCGCTAGCTCCTGGAGAGGCAGGCCGAGCTGAGGGCACCTCTGGAATCCTCTCGGGTAAGTATACAGTGCGATACTAACACTTCTACCACTTCCACTCCTTTGCTTCTCTGTGCAGGCCCTGTGCACCCAGGACGCAGTCTGTCCTTCACTCCGGCGCCGGGACACCATGGACCCTGGGTGCAGCAGCAGCGGAAGATGCGAGCCAGGCCCCGGGCAAGGACCTCTCCCCCTCCGCCGCCCCCGGTCTTCGAGATCTCCACCCGGAACCACTTCGCTCCCCTCTGCGAGACGGAACGCGCCGCTGTGATCGTCGGAGATTCCATCGTCAGGTACGTTCGTGCTACTTTAGCTAAAGGTAATGTGCAAACCCATTGTTTTCCTGGTGCTCGTGTTCTCGATGTTTCTGCGCAGATACCCGCAATCCTGCACGCGGAGGTGAACGACATCAGGCTGTGGCAGACGGAGGTCTTGAAGCGGGACTTCAGCAGCCTGATCGAGACGGTTCGCAGCACGGAATTTCTGATTTCCTTTCTGACCTGTTGGTTAATTTTGATAAAGCGCTAATTGTCGGAGACTTTAACATTCACATCGATAATACAAATGATGCCTTGCGTTTACTGACCTATTAAATTCTTTTGGAGTCAAACAAAATGTCACCGGGCCCACACACAGTTTCAATCATATGCTAGATTTAATTATATCGCATGGAATTGATCTGATATAGATATCGTACCTCAAAGCGATGATGTTACTGACCATTTCCTTGTATCATGCATGCTGCATATGACTGATATTAATGTGCTATTGTTTGGGCAGAACCATTGTTCCAGCCACCAAACATATTCACAAATAACTGCTCTGTGCACCCAGCAATACACAGGATCTAGATAAATTGACTAGCAACATGGACACTATCTTCTCTAATACGTTAGAAACTGTTGCCCCCATCAAATTGAAAAAAGTTAGAGAAAAACGTACAGCGCCATGGTACAACGGTACTACCCATTCTCTCAAGAAATAAACTCGTAATCTTGAGCGCAAATGGAGAAAAACTAATTTGGAAGTTTTTAGAATTGCGTGGAAAAATAGTATGTCCAGCTATAGACAGGCTCTAAAAGCTGCCAGGGTCGAGCACATCTGCAAACTCATAGAAAATAGCCAAACCAATCCAAGGTTTTTATTTAGCACAGTGCCCAGATTAACAAATAATCAGATGCTGCCCGACCTAAATATTCCTATACAGTTTAATAGTAATGACTTTATGATTTTTTTCACTGATAAAATAGATAACATCAGAAATACAATAACCAATGTAGATTCTACAGCGTCTAATACATCAATTTCCAAAATAATATTAATAATATTGACCTTAGCAGTTTTTTATTTATTTATTTTTGAATTATTTTATTTAAGCAACTATAAGAAATCAGACTTTCTCTAGGAAAAAGAAAGGAAATAATGTGAAAACATCCTCTTGCTCTGTTAAACATGACTTGGGAAATATAAAAAAAATAAATAAAAATTCACAGGGGGACTAATAATTTTGTCTTCAACTGTACCAACTCTGACTACATAACAAGGGAGACGCACCAGCGTTCATATTTAGAACGCGTGCAAGGATTTGGCATAGGTTTGAATCTGTTTACAAACCTATTGTCTATTGAGAACATTTTAATGACATGTTTTTGCTCCAAATTCATTTCATAACATCAGTCGAGTTTTTGAAATAATAACTAAATAATAACTTTTTTGTGATGTGATTTCACAGAATGAGGCAAAATCATTATCTTATATAGTATTCTATAGAGTGATAAAGCATTGCATTGCATCTATAGTTTATTCATATAAAAATACCCGATAGCTTGAAGAACAGAGATAAACCATTTAGTCACAATCATACAGATATGTTTCTATCTGATTTTTATTCAGCTACACGAAAGAGTTTGTCTATAATAAGGATTTCCTGTATGAATCACACAATATTTCATGCACTTACTAATCTCACAACATCTAATTCTGGGTAAAAATAGGAATAATAATACTTCTCTTTGAGTTTTTCCCTCTCTGTCAGTGAATGCATTTGATTTTCTGACAAAAAAATAAGTTTTTTTTTTTTTTGGTCAAAAATGATGATCATAATTTATTTTACAATAAATTCTTATCTTTCTAAACCTTTACAGTTAGGCCTCTTGCATAATCAATCACAAATCAATGATAATCATTAACAATAATTGGTTTGTTTAATATTTTTATTTATAAACAATAATATACTATATTATATATACTACATATTAATAACAATATCAGAATTACTCATATTGATAAAAACTATATTTTTGCCAAATTGTGTAGCCCTGTGTCTCCTTGCCTGTCTCCTGCGTGGATTATTATTGTGGATTTTGTTTATTAAAGACTTGTTTTGCACCTGATCTCGACCTTGCACTCCTCGTTTGTCCTCCCTACATGACACCCCTGACAGAAGAACGTACCTAAAACCTTTTTTGTCGTGTTTTTGTCTTCATTTATTTTTTCGTTTTTTCAGTGTTTTCTTTTTGTTTTTTGTTGTTCCCCCTCCACGTTATGAATAATCTTGCTGTCCTCCTCCTCCTGAAGCAGGGGAATCGATCTCTTGAGGACCACACAAAGGACTTTATTTTGTTACCAAATTACACCAGCTACCCAGACGACTGCCTCAGCGTATTCTATCTCGCCGGACTTAGTTCTGACTTAGTTGTCTGGGGATGGTCCTCAAGAGAACTTTGCTGCCTTTATTGAGTGGGTACTGGTGTCATGTCAGTCGTCGATGACTGTGGATGACACCAGTCCCACTCATGACCCAGAGCCCAGCCAACCACCACCCTGCTGTGCGGAGCTGCCCGAGCCCACTGCGGACGGAGAGCCTGAGCCTGCCGCAGTCGTTGAGCCATCGTCATCAGGAGCGACCGAGCGGACGACTGCCCTGGAGCCAGAGCTGTCTAACCAGGTGCGAGAGCCAGCAACTGTGGAGATTGTGGGGGCTACGGAAATCCCCGCCCACGTTGCCACTGCTAGGGGTTAGCTACAACTGGACTGGGAATTATCTGACTTGGACTGTGGATTATCTATCTCCCTTCCATTACCCTCTGAACTATTCAACGAACAAGAAATCCCACCCACCCTCCCTCTCTCGCCACCTCTCAGTGACTGTCTTCCCTATTCAACGCCCACTCCACTGGATCTCGTCAGTCCCGCCGCTCACCCTCTGCTCACCATCTGTGGCGTGGGCTCGCCGCGGGTCTGCCCATCTCCAGCTCCATTGGCGTTGAGTCCGAGGATCCCTCATCTCCAGCCTCCGATCCTCGGACTCCGCCTCGGCCCTCCGACTCAGCGGCTACACCATGGCACCTAGACTCCTCCCTCCCTCCAGCTCCGCCTTGGTCCTCGATCGCTCCGGCTCCACTGTGGCTCTCCGGATCTCCGCCTCTGCCTCGGTCGCAGGTGCCATCTGTTCCGCCTTGGCCCTCCGGATCCTCGGTGTCACCCCGGATCTTCGGCTCTCCGCCTTGGGCTCCACCACCACCTGCTCCGCCGCCGTTGGTCGGCCCCCTGGAGTCTTCAGCCCTTCCTCCACCATGGCTCCTCCCTCCGTCGGCTCCACCGTGGGCCACCATCTTGGCTGTGGCCTGGGTCTCTCCTGGCTCCTCCTGCTTCAGATACCTCCTGTCGTCTCCCTGGCTCCTCCCTCCGGCTGATCCACCCTGGACCCTCCTATCGTCTCCCTGGCTCCTCCCTCCATCATCTCCTCCCTGGACTCCCTTTGTTCTCCTCCTCCTCCCGGAATGTCTGTCCCCCACCCAAGCCCCCCCCATGTTTGCGAGCTCGCGCCTTCTGGGAGGGGTGGGGGGGGGTTATGTCAGGTTTTGGGACTCTCTTGTTGTTTTTTGCTTTGGTTAGTACTGTTTGTCTTTTGTTCCTTCCACTTCCTTTTTGCCCTTATTGGGTTTTGTTCCTGTCCCTCCCCTAATTAAGTCATGAGACACAGACATCACCTGTCTGTGTCTCGTTAACCACCCTTAAGTTGGATTCTGTTCATTGTTTGGTTGTCCGTTCTTGTCGTTGTGTGCGTGTCTCCTTGCCTGTCTCCTACGTGGATTATTACTGTGGATTTTGTTTATTAAAGACTTGTTTTGCACCTGATCTCGACCTTGCACTCCTCGTTTGTCCTCCCTACATGACACCCCTGACAGATAGAGAGATTAAAGTGAAGTTGTGGTAGAAATGTAATTCAAACAATATCTTTCTAGAGCTTGAAAAAAAACTATATATACATAATATTTATTGCTGTAGTGCAATCATGCCTATGATCACAGACAGACTTGTCATATAAGGGAATACTGAGCCATATTTAGCATGTTACATTAAATAATTACAGACCCAGATCCAATTAACTTTTTTTTTCTTGTGTTCATCAATCAATCCTTAAAAACAAGCTAGCCTGCATTTCTTATTTTCTTATTTTATTTAGCTTTTGTGTATACATTTATATTTATTTACGTTTCATGTGTGTCTATTTACTCAATCTCACTTGCACCCAATTTTTTATTTGTTTAAATATTTTTGCATACGTTTCTTGAATGTGTTACAGTTAATACACATTCACACTTAAATATTGAAATATTGCCATTTTATGTGCTTTCTCTTCACTCGTCAAATTTCTAGGACAGTTTTTTCACTAATGGGGCCCATTTTCATTATCTTGCCTAGGGCCCCACAAACCTACAAGCCAGCACTGGTCTTAATCATATGTGTATTTGATTTCATGAATCTGGATTTTAGTGTGACTGCATTAAAATGCAGTATGTGAGCACAGAGAGGCATGACGATACGACAGATTGACGTCATGAATATGCTTATTTGCATAAGATGTCATCTAGGGACATTTGGCAACTTTTCAAGTGAGGTTTAGCCATTTTCCACTGAAAAAAGTTGGCAACACTGGCACGGACTGCGACAAACAGGATGAGCTTTTTGGCGGACGGAGACGACGATCGCATCTTTTCCTCTCACAAATCAATTGTTCTGCCACGGAACACTAAATAAATTGTGACTGTCATTGAATCTGACTGTTATATCGGATTTCTTGACAAATGGTTAGGTTTAGAGGCAAGGGTTGGGTTACATTCTCACAAATGTGTAAATAGTGTAATATAAATAAAACTGTTGTGACTGCTTGCATTGAAAAATCACAACCCATGTATGCAATAATGACAATATTTACCCAATGTATAATTTAATCATAACGATGCAATTCCCAGTGCCTTTTGCGTCAGCTTATTGATGCCATGAGTTTATTTATTTAAAGCAGCGGAGGACCATATACGTCGAAAAATGACGCCGAAGGGGTACCCTGTGAATCAAAATGCGGGGTCCTGACCAAGCCTCAATATCTCATGAGTTGGGAGTGAGAATGTGTTGCAACACCAACCTGACAGCAGAAGCACCACAAGCAGACTCCTGTCCATGATGTTCACACAGATCCTCTCTGTCAGATTGTAAAAAGAGATGATCAAACATATAGTTTCTGTCAGAAATTAGAGTGAACACACAATACATTGCAGATGCTGCAGAACACTACAGTCTGTATTCAAAGATGTCTACACTTTCCCTATAGTCTCCGCCTCAAACAGCACAACGTTCACTGTCATATTGCAAACAAGACATTGAAAACCACCAAAACATGATATATTATCTAAAAGCAAATGTTGAACTGAATGCTTTTTGGCCACAGGTCAAACACAATTGAATCATATGCTGATTTTTGTGATGACAAGAGATGAGTCATTTTCATATTCAAATACTGTAGCTCATTGGCACTGAAGATGTTTTTCCATTTTATATCACATTACTGGTCACATTACACCAAAAGTTTTCTTGACAGTTGTTAAATAGGCCTATACATTTCAGTAAATAAATAAACTGTCAAACTTTGGTATATAAAAATGTGTATATGTAAATCTCTATATCATGAAAATTTGTATGGATTTTATGTTACATGTTGTTCTACGAAACATAAATGTACTTACATTTGCATATAGACACTGAAACGTGTCACTCAATGCTGATGTTATTTACAGCATCTAAACGTATAATATTGACACAATGACAACACCTAAAACGTAAACTATTTATTTATGAACTACAGACTTACGAATGAATCCCTATGATTATACAGTTGTGGCATTAGCATTTTTATTATATTGTATTCAGTTATCCCATCAATGACAATAAGTTTTCAACTGCATTTATTAAATGAATTTTTTAGCAATATAGTATAATATTATATTCTGTTTTGTGTGAGTTCTGCTGGCAAACTCGCCTATAGGATTACATAATGTTAAACAAGACCACACTTTAAAATGTCAAATGACAATGATGTTTAAAATATCTTTTTAATTCTATATTGTTACAAAAATGGTCATTCCCCAGCATATTTTGGTCTAACTAATTTTATGTCTTTATATATTTGCTATGAAGCTATGTGGTTTGGGGGTGGGTTAAGGGGTCTAAAAATCTTGTAATTTATCAATAAAAAAAAATATCATAAGATATTTTAAATATTTGAAATCTTTTAGCTGTAAATACATTGTCATTTTACATTTTAGGCATTGTAAAAAGTCCAAATGTACTTTTCAGCATCAGTCAAAGCGTACAAATATTAACGTTTGGTATTTGTAAACATTACTAATACCCGAGTCTCATACTTTGAGACCAGGCCGTTCTATTATGTAATCCATATTCTGATTGTGTGTAGTTTTTTTTGTTCACTCCACATCTGGAACTACTCCCTTCCTTCAAATCCATACCAATCACAAACATTAACCTACTACATTGTTTCTAGATCTCACAAGAAAATCAAGCCATGGACATTTTATATTGTGTGAACAAATAAATTAGTAGTATTCAAATGACTGGTTATAATCAAATTTACACACACACACACACACACACACACACACACACACACACAAAACAAAACAAAACAAAAACAACAACACACACACCTCCCACAATCACCTCAATTTCAATTCCAAATTAGTTACAACTGTTGTTTCATTTTAAACATTTGAATTCAAAGTTATATAAATAAGATATATTTTAATTAACAAAAGCAAATATATGAAAACAAATATGTTAATACGCTAAAGGCTAACAACTTTATAAACATAACCGACAGTGTTAATATGGCACATGGAGTCTGTATACTGTTCTAGTTTTTTTAGCTTGTGTGGATGTTAGATAAATTAAACCTCATTTAACATTCATTAATATGATTACATATCAAATAATGTACTGATATAAAATTCCTTACCTTAATATTTTCTTCAAATCCTCTATATATTTACATAGAAACTTCTACTGTACATTATTTATAATTGGTTAAAATGATCGCGTTGTAATTCACCCAAGTAGAAACACTACATGCTCTATGCTGTTCAGCTAAAATGAACCCACCTTTAAATGCAAGTAAAAACAAAATTGCTCGGTGACTACTTGCCAATAAGTCTATGTGGGCGGTTCTTGGCCAAAACAGAATAAGATGCAATGTGGACCAGACCTTTAGCCATTTATTCTAACAATTAAAACATTTTTTGGAAGATAATGTTTTGGTGAATATGTTAATGCTTCATTTTAGCCTGTAACTAAAAGTGAACTATTATAAAAGCATTTGAGGTGATTGACATGAGATCTGCAAATGCATTAGCCCACAGACATGTCAAGCACATTAAAATTATATGCTGATTGCTGTGATGAAACGACAAGTAATTTTCATATTCAAATAGCCCATTTTCATTGAAGACACTTTTGGACATTGTATCACGTTGCTTTTTATTTATTTATTTTTTTTTTACATCAAGGTCAAACCATGTCTCAAATATTTGAGTCTTAAATATTTCTTATGCACTTTAGTGAGAAACACACTACCGTAATTGCAAAGAATACCAAACAACACTTGCCTTTATTGAGACAGTTGTGATAAAAATGTGAGCTATCACAAGCTGTGTTCACACTTATCTGGAATCATGGAAAATTAAATCCTAGCATCTTAACCTGCACTGTATAGCATTAGATGCTTTTTAAGCATTCTGCAGCAAAGGATCAAACCACATTTTAATATGATACATAATTTTCATATTCAAATAGCTAATTTCCACTTTTGCCCACTGTATCACATTACTACATAGTTGTTGGTCACTTGAATTTCTGTAGCCAAAAGAGTTGTACTGCTATGTATCACATTACATAAACATCCATCATGAGATCAGCAAAACTCTATATACAGCATTTACTCTGAATCACTACAAATTGAGTATCACTTTTCTAAAATATGCTCTCCCTCTCTCCATATGTATGTCCTGGAAGAAAAACTTGAGATTTTAGGCTTGAATCATTATTGCAGTGATTAATCATAGACTGTAAAAAACATGGATGTACGGCTGCCTGACACCTGTCACTCAAGTGGCCATGCCCTTAATTATGCAGAATTTTAATGCTTAATATAATTTAAACGGGTGAGTTAGAAAAAAATTCACCCCCTCAGAGTTGTCATGAAGGGCAAAACTAGCTGTAAAAATCAAAACCACTTTTTGCACCAGGTTGTAAACGTTTTTATCTGTTATAAAGTTGAGCATTTTAACACGAGAGTCTATGGGGATTTGCTCCCTTTTGCAGCCAGCCGATGAACTGCAGCTTCAGTCACTTCCGTATTGTTTCAAGAGCGAGAGCGGGAGGTTGCCGCTTGTGATTAATACATTTCTGACATATTAATATGCTTGGCAACAGTTCTATTAACTCTAATTATGCATGTTGGAAGACGTACCCAATGTCCATATTTTAGTAGGGCTGAAACGATTAGTCAACATTATCGACAACGTCGACAATAAAAGATTGTCAACAAATATTTTTGTTGTTGAGTAGTCGTTTGATCTCATATGACATAATGTAAGAGCCTGCAATAATGCGGTTTGACCAGTGTGGCGCTGTAGCGCAAGACTGTAATTGAGCCCTGCTGGATGCAATTCAAGAGAAGAAGACACACAGCAGAGCAAACGCTGTAGAATCTGAGCAGGGTTTGTATGAATATGTAAATATATATTTTTTATATAATTTTTAAAAAAGAGCCTTGCACTGCACAAAATGCGTTATGTCTGATCGGGGCCTTCAGTAATGTCCGCTCACATCATGTTTATTTATATAGTCCGTTATGCAATAGATTGCCTTAAACCAAACAGCTTTGATGTATCTAACATGAATAGCCTGTCGTTTTCAGGTAGAATTACAACTTGATTTCCTGTTATAAAACAGCTTTCCAGTGTGGAGCTAGCTAAAGAGATTTTTTTTTATTAGTGGGAATTTTTTTTTTTAATTAAAGTGATAGTTTGGTTTACAGAGATCAAAACTTGATCTAGTTCAGGACTGTTTTGGTTATCATAACCCTAAAAGGTATTTTTTTATCTCATTTTGAGTGCCAAATACATCTATTTGTATAATGAACTAGTATCATTTGTTAACATTAACTAATGTATTAAATAACATGAATGGACAATGAACAATACATTTATTACATTTATGTATTAATCTTTGTTAATGCTGGTTAATAAAAATAAAACTTTTATAAATGCATTAGTAAATGTTGAACTTAACATTAACTAAGAGTAATATATGCTGTAAAAGTTTTGTTCATTCTTAGTTCATATTAACTAATGTTAAGTAATGAGCCTTATTGTAAAGTATTACCAATTAATTGTATAATAATTGTAATTACATAATATGCTTTCTAAAGCTGAAGTGACCTTTATTTATGTTAGAATTTGTATAACATAATATTTGTACTAATTGCAAAAGCTGAATAATCAAAGTCTACAGATTAATCAGTGAAATAATTGACAATTAGTCGATTAATCGTTCTAATAATCGTTAAATTAATCCATTATCAAAATAATCGTTCGTTGCAGCCCTATATTCCAGGATGACAATTTCAAGATTCGGCAGGCTTGATTTGTGAAAGACTGGGTACCACAGAGTCCTGAACTTAACCCCACTCAAAAAAGAAAGAAGTTGCACACTCAAATATTTAGTTGGACTGCCTTTAGCTGTAATAACATTGTGTTTTTTTTATGACATTGTTTCACAATGTTATGCAACATCACAACAGTTATTTATATCACAGCCTTTCAAGGTGTACTTCATGTGATGTTGTGCGTGAATGCAGGTGGTCAATACATGAGCTCTAAAAAGCTTCATCTATGTCCAGTGTCTGCTTTTTCCCCATAAGTTATGACCGATGATAAATATTTTAAACGTTTTTGAGGCCAAAGCTGGGCTATCTCATACCCTTTCACTCACAAATGCTTGTCAACGTGAGTGACCATAGCTGTTGCAGTCTCTGCTTTTTTATTAACGTTGTTCCATCTCTTTAGATTTGTTTCCTGCAATGTCAGCCCTCACTAGGCCCACACATGGCCTGTATTATTAATCTACTACAACAATAAATCTGGTTCACTTTAAATACTTTTCAGCTACTATAACTTAAGTCTAAACAGTTAATATACATCTGAAATGGATACAGTCACCACATAACTAATGTCTGTATTGTCAAAAATGTACAGTAGTGAGCAGGATTTCAAATAAATGGATTACATACAAAATAGAAAACATTCAATTCAGGTCATTACAGCTATAGCCAAAAATGAAAAACAAAAGAAAGCAAACAAAGCAATGTAAGATTGTAGGATTTCGTCATGTGAAAGTTGATTTGTGCGAAAGTCTTATCTGTAGTGCATTTGCATTTCCAAACACTGTCCATAGCTGAAGTTGGTTGATAGCAAATTAATAATCCAACCTCTTGTAATGAAAACACACCACAGCTCTCAAACACCAGCCTCTTCCCAACCAGGAATAGTTGAAAATAGTCCAGACTATGGCCCTACGTCGAAAATATCTTTAAATCCATAATCAAACTGGACCCTGATGTGGTGACCTCACCAATAAAGAGTCCTTCTAAAATGCATACAAATTCTTAAACTCTTAGCATCAATCCAAACATATACCATACATACATGTAACATCTCTGCAAAAAAACATAACCAATGTACACTTTTAACTTTTAACTTTACTTTAGACTGGGCTTGAAATTACACATTTCCCAACCAGGACACTGAGACACCACAATGTGTTCAGCAGATGAGCCATGCTTGCTATTGCTAACTCCCTCTACCCACTAGAGGTCGCTTTCGAAGCACTGCTACATGAAGCTTCGAAACTTTTGTGTATCTATAGGGGATGCCGGTGTGACGTCACGGCCCTAGCGCCGCGGTGTCTTATGGGTAGTGATGGGATTTATGGCTCTTTGAGGGGATCCGGATCTTGGCGATCCGTTCCTGGCTCTTTTTAAATATTTAGTCAGTTTTAAGAAGCCAGCTTGGGGGCATCTCAGTTTATCCTGGAAATAATCACTGGGAGGAATGATGAGGTGAGATTTGTAGTCAAATAATTAAAACTCAGATATCACACACCAATATCTGAGTTTGAATTATTCTGAAATATTGATTATTACCTCATTTGTCATGTGTGGACTATATTCCATAGGGTTGCACAACATCCCTCTGCTTAGACAGTGACATCACTATTTTGTATTTACCTTTAGTACAAAGTGTGTGTATGTGTAAAGCTACGTTGACTTATGTTATTCATACAATACCTACTCACAAATAAACATCAAAAACAAAGCCGGCTGCAATGAATTTCTGTGCAAAACAGCTTTTACTACAAACACTTCCACACAAGAACATTTTGATAGAAAACAAAAAATATTGAAAGTTTTAAATATATACTGTAGATGAAATTAGAATAAATAAAATGGAAATGTCTACATACAGTCCACTATTACTACTATAACTACTGTAAACTTTGCAAATAGGAGATCAGCCCCTTCAAGTTTTAAATGAACACAAAATGCAATGTAAATAAATACAAAGCAGTTCCTTACTTTATGGCTTTTTCTGCCTCTCTTTCTTGTCCTTGGGCAAATTTGCATTAAGGAAGACAAGAGCTCTGCTCTCTACCCAATGACAGAGGCACGCAGGTTTTTTTTCCACTGGAGTACTCACGTGAAGGATGCGTGCACAACTATCATCATGCTGTTAGGCAGTAGCACCCCTGCGCTGGGTGCGCCCCTCCCCCTATACCTGTTCTGTCTCGCGGAGGAGCTAATTTGTGTGCATCTGTGTGAAACACGCATAGGAAAAAAAGAACGACAGAAAGAAGGGCTCCCCCCCCCCCAACTCGGCTCCCATCGTTCATGTTTATGAGCCGTTCAAAAGAATCGGTTCGTTCGCGAACGTCACAACTCTACTTATGGGAAAAATCGCCATTTTGTGAGGCCACTTGTTGATTGAGGAACGTCGAGGTTATTGTGATGGTAGTCATGGGAAGAACGTGTTGTGTTGTCTCTTGCAATGTTCGTTTACACGATCGACCGGGTAGAAAGTAGACAGACTTTCTTTTTATAGTTTTACAACCTGTAAAAAGAACGGAGTCATGTGTCTGAAATAACAAAGCGGAGACGGATGACCTGGATATCCGCCATAAGACGCACGGACATACACTTCGGAGACATCCATAGGTCATTGAAAGTGTGTTCCAGGCATTTTCATTAAGGAAAGTGTATAAACGTCAGTAGCAGATGATTGTGTTCTCGGTTTGTATATATGTGATGCGATCTGGGGAAACGTCATTTTTTTTTTTTTTTTTTTTGTCAAAATTAGGTTTTCAATAAATTATTATTCTATAACAACTTGTCTGTCATCTCTGAAAATATCTTGGCAAAATTCACTTGTTTAGTGCAGTAAAATTGCGATTTATTGCAGCAAGCAGAAATGATGGTGTCTTTCTCTGAGAGTCTATTCTATGTTAAGAACGTGCTGCAGAGGTGCTATCTCTAACACCACAAAACAGTTAACCTATCAAAATAATCCATGTAACATATTTAATAATGGTGTATCAATGCACATTTCTTACCAGCCCTGTGTAAACTACGACACGCAAAGTTGTATTTATTTATTTATATATACCTTGAGATGTCGGAGCGCAAGAGATCAACGCAGTTGGAAGAAGCTGCTCACTCAAAACAATCTAACTGGCCAAAAGTAATGACAATGAATGTGTCGGGGGAAACAGTAAGATTGCTCTTACCTTACCTTAAGATGTATTGCTCTTACCTTTGTGAGCAAAAATGACGGATAATTTTACATTTTTTCCATTGAAAAAAATGCAAATGATCGCGCTGGTGCCTCCATGTACCTCAAAGCAGCTTCAGCTTTTTGGATATGCGCCTAATAGCGCAAATAACGTTTAAACTAACATTGTTTCATATAGCTACTTGAACCAGGGACGTCGGCAGAAAATCTTCAATGGGAGAATCTTTCATAGGGGGACACAAGCTATAAAAATGATAGTAGCCTATATTTATATACAAATTTAAAAATAAACCACAATTTATAATGTCATTCGTTATAAACAACATATATGTCTAACCAAAACGTTTTTATAAAAAAAGACAAACTAAAATATAAAACAAATTATAATGGCATTCATTATAAACAATGTAAGTCTAACTAAAACGAATTTATTTAAGAAACAAACAAATTCTAAAATAAAACACAAATTATAATGGCATTCGTTATAAACAATGTAAGTCTAACCAAAACGAATTTATTTAAGAAACAAACAAATTCTAAAATAAAACACAAATTATAATGGCATTCGTTAACAACCTAGCCTATATAAATCTAACCAAAACGAATTTATTTAAGAAGCAGACAAATCATAAAATAAAACAAATTACAATGGCAAAGAAACCTACAAATTATAAAATAAAACATTATAAATGAAATTCGTTAAAAAAAAAAAAAAAAAAAAAAAAAAAAAACATACAAAAGTCTTACCAAAACGAATTTAAAGAGAAACCTAAACGCACCAACATCTCTCATTCGGCACGAAAACAAATAGGCCTATTTCCCAAAAGAGGCATCAGCGCGATCGCTTAGAAAACAACGGAAACAACTTAAAATACTATGTCATTTTTGGTCATATAGATATAATACATTATTCGTTACATTAACATTAACTGTAAAAGGTTCAGAGCGTGCAGATGAAACGCAATCATGTTAATTTATTTTCGGAGTCTGTGTTTGGGAACAGTTTTGGGAGTTAATTATAACGAAGCAATTTAGATTGACAAAACTAGGATTTCAGATGCGGTGCAAAAAGATCGGTTCATTGGTTAGTCCAGTTATGCTTTCCCATCACAAAGTCACATGTATTTTTAATGCACATTGGGTGTTTCCATTGTAGTTTGTGCCTGACTTGAACTGTTTTATATCTATAGATTTTATTTTAGACAAGTCGTGATGATTTGAGATTTGATCAAACAGACTAAGCAGTCTTCCGCTGGCTGCTGTTCGATCCTTTAAAAAACGAAAACTTATATTTAACGAACAAAAAAATGCTCCAAACGTCTTTCTAAATTAACTTAATAAAAAAGGGAAACGAAATATAATCACTTTGCCATTAGGCCTACATACAAAATGTAACTATTTTATTAGCTGAAACAGTAGCTATAAGCAGTTTTGGTAGAAGGCCTTAAAAAGTCGGTCACAGGTCGAGAATTCTGATAAGCTGATTCTGATTAGGCTAAGCAACTGACTGTGTGTTCCTGACTGACAGGTAACGTTACGCGCCTGGTCCGATAGCAGTCTGTTATAAACAGTGCGCGAACCGTTGTGCTGCACTGGCGGCCTACTATTTTTTAAAGAATAGTGTGTGAAACACTATACATTACAATAAGTAAGAGAGTAGTAGGTTTTAAGTGATAAGTACGCTTAAGTGTCACATGACAAACACTGATTAATTCAGCACAGCTTGTTAATATGCTAACAGTTCATTTTACAAAGGCTGGTTACTAAGGATTCATACTAGTAAACAATGCAGTGCCCAACTGAACTCATATCATAATAGATGAACTTTACAAATTGGACAGAACTGCAGTAACACTAGTTAATTAAAGTGAAATTGAATTCTGTTTGCATAATTAAAATATATATATATATATATTTTATTTATGTTATTTATATACTACATTACTGCGATATTATTATTATTATTTAATATATTTGAAGCAATCTGTACTGTAAAGCACTATAAAGATGATATGCGATGTCATTTGATTAAAGCACAATTTAGGGCAAAAAACGTATATATATATTTTTTTTTAGATAAACAGCGAAAGTTTGTAGTTTACATGTATGTGTATATACTAGTGTTGCATTTATAATCACTTTAGAGTGGTGGAACTATGACGTCACTTTGTAGGCAATTTTTTTGTTAGCATTTTAACATTTCCGTTCCATCGTCCCAAAGTCAGTCGTTTTTTGAATGGGATTTTGGTTAAATCCCGAAGGTCAGTGGATAACACAAACTCAAGATACTTTCACGTTTTATTTTACGACATAAAACAAACCAGTTACACCACACTCCTGATTTTTTGTAAACTGTTACGTTCCTTGAAAAAGGACGGTTGCTAAAAAGATGCCAAATGGGACTACAGGCGCTGTCAGAGACATTAAACGTCATCACGCCGAACAGTTGATCAATTTATAGCATTTTATCATTTTAGTATAATTTGTAGTACAGAATACTTGTAGAATAACCAATTACTAGTTCCTCATATTTTATATTGTTTTTCGACAATGCTTTTTTTTTTTTCCTTTTTGCTTTGCCCCGAAAAATGCAACCACAAGTTTTATATGGAAGACGCTCGGTTTATTACTGAACAAGCAGAGACTCTGGGTGTGTACCATAAGGTAAACTCATATTACGATTATTCCATGTAAACAGCACATTTACTGACTTTACGTGGTCGCGGTGAAGCTTTAATGAGTGCTTGAAGCCACGTTAAAATTACAGTGGGTACGGAAAGTATTCAGACTCCCTTAAATTTTTCACTCTTTGTTATATTGCAGCCATTTGCTAAAATCATTTAAGTTCATTTTTTTTCCTCATTAATGTACATACAGCACCCCATATTGACAGAAAAACACAGAATTGTTGACATTTTTACAGATTTATTAAAAAAGAAAAACTGAAATATCACATGGTCCTAAGTATTCAGACCCTTTGCTGTGACACTCATATATTTAACTCAGGTGCTGTCCATTTCTTCTGATCATCCTTGAGATGGTTCTACACCTTCTTTTGAGTCCAGCTGTGTTTGATTATACTGATTGGACTTGATTAGGAAAGCCACACACCTGTCTATATAAGACCTTACAGCTCACAGTCAATGTCAGAGCAAATGAGAATCATGAGGTCAAAGGAACTGCCTGAAGAGTTCAGAGACAGAATTGAGCAAAGGCACAGATCTGGCCAAGGTTACAAAAAAGTTTCTGCTGCACTTAAGGTTCCTAAGAGCATAGTGGCCTCCATAATCCTTAAATGGAAGATGTTTGGGACGACCAGAAACCTTCCTAGAGCTGGCCGTCCGGCCAAACTGAGCTATTGGGGGAGAAGAGCCTTGGTGAGAGAGGTAAAGAAGAACCCAAAGATCACTGTGGCTGAGCTCCAGAGATGCAGTCGGGAGATGGGGAGAAAGTTGTAGAAAGTAAACCATCACTGCAGCCCTCCACCAGTCGGGGCTTTATGGCAGAGTGGCCCGACAGAAGCCTCTCCTCAGTGCAAGACGCATGAAAGCCCGCATGAAGGGCTCCAAGATGGTGAGAAATAAGATTCTCTGGTCTGATGAGACCAAGATAGAACTTTTTGGCCTTAATTCTAAGCGGTATGTGTGGAGAAAACCAGGCATTGCTCATCACCTGTCCAATACAGTCCCAACAGTGAAGCATGGTGGTGGCAGCATCATGCTGTGGGGGTGTTTTTCAGCTGCAGGGATAGGACGACTGGTTGCAATCGAGGGAAAGATGAATGCAGCCAAGTACAGGGATATCCTGGACGAAAACCTTCTCCAGAGTGCTCAGGACCTCAGACTGGGCCGAAGGTTCACCTTCCAACAAGACAATGACCCTAAGCACACAGCTAAAATAACGAAGGAGTGGCTTCACAACAACTCCGTGACTGTCCTTGAATGGCCCAGCCAGAGCCCTGACTTAAACCCAGTTGAGCATCTCTGGAGAGACCTGAAAATGGCTGTCCACCAATGTTTACCATCCAACCTGACAGAACTGGAGAGGATCTGCAAGGAGGAATGGCAGAGGATCCACAAATCCGGGTGTGAAAAACTTGTTGCATCTTTCACAAAAAGACTCATGGCTGTATTAGATCAAAAGGGTGCTTCTACTAAATACTGAGCAAAGGGTCTGAATACTTAGGACCATGTGATATTTCAGTTTTTTATTTTTAATAAATCTGCAAAAATGTCAACAATTCTGTGTTTTTCTGTCAATATGGGGTGCTGTGTGTACATTAATGAGGAAAAAAATGAACTTAAATGATTTTAGCAAATGGCTGCAATATAACAAAGAGTGAAAAATTTAAGGGGGTCTGAATACTTTCCGTACCCACTGTAAATGTTTACAGCCACATGAAGCTGTCAGGAAACAGAAAGATATTTCAAAATGTACCGAAATACTTGGTTTCGTATGTCTTTTATGCTGTGTTCCAGGCAGGTTTTTGAGCTAGTAAGTCACAGCTTCAAACCACGACTCATGACTTTGTATCGTTCCAAGCTTATGCTCATTTACAAATCATTTCTATCGCCAAAGGTGCTTACTCATTGCTTATTTGAGGGAAACAGAGGGGGGAAATAGAGCATAAGACAAGAGAAGCTGTTATACCTTTTATTTTACGTTATTTGGAAATACATCCATAGGGGCTGCTATTGTTGGTTCGCAGGCTATGTGACGTCAGAACGTTGAACTGGAAGTACATCAATCTAGTATGAGTTCACGGGTGGGAAGCAACGGGTTTGACTGCCATTCCAGTGCGCTTTCATAGGTAGAAGGTTGGAAAAACACGGGTAACGGGTTGCCTGGAATGTGGCATTAGTTATGATTATTTCATTTATTCATTCCATACTGCTTATTATTAATGTTTCATTTAAGTTTAGTTTGGCTGTAGTTCCATTGTTACCACCTTTACGTGGTCGCAGTGAAACTTTAATGATGCATAGTGCTTGAAGCCACGTTAAAATTAAAGGTTTACGGCCACATGAATCTGTCAGAAAACAGAAAGAATGAGGATTTTCTATAAGCAAGGACAAAATAACATTTTGTGTAACCACCGCTGAAACGTGGTACTTTATTCACTAACATAAATGTAATTTTACCATAATCAAAAACTTGCTCACTCTGCTGCAATTTAATAATTTCATGCAATAGATTTTTATTAAATACCACATGGAGACTCGTTTTTCTAAAAATATTCATATCAGTTAAGGATTTATTTACTTTTAATGCACCTTATATCGAAATGTACAGAAATACATGGTTTTGTATGTGTTTTAGTTATGATTGTTTCATTTATTCACTAATTATGGTTTATTATCAATGTTTTATTTCATTCGGCTCTAGTTTTGTATTTATTCCAGTTTTATATGAAAAGGTTCATGTATTTATTCATAGAGTAAACCCTTTTCACTGAACATGTTTTTAAAAATAAGTTTTAAATAGTTGTCAGAAGCGTAGCGGTAGTGACGTTGAAGGTGAGCGACCGTGGTGTAGTTCGTTTATAGCATAAGTTTAGCTTTTTAGTTCTACTGTTTATATTTAGGCTCCAAAATTCACACAAGTTATATTATATTGTGAAAATTACCTAGATGTACAAAACGTGTAAATTTCATGAACTATGGTTGAACACAGAGCTTTTTTTTTTTTTTGCAATAATCCAAAAGCATAGAGAAAAATCACTATGCCTCCAGTTCACTCATTTGAAGATGAAACATCACATGGTGCAAATTGCATTCTGGGAAACATTACCCCAAATAATTTATTAATTTATAAGATGCCAGAAATATTAACAACTGCAATAATGATGCAATCCTAGACACATATTTATTTGCTCATTTAAATTTTTTGACCAGGCAGTATATGTACATGATGCAGTGATTTATTAAATAACAAAAAGTCACTTACAATAAGTGACACCACTTAAAAAAACAAACAAAAAAAAAAAATTGCGACTGTTTTACTTTCAGTCCTGTGAAACATGATTCATTCTTTCTGCCAAAAGAGTAAAGTTTTCTATTAGTGGTTTTGGGCATTTTAAGTTGCTGATGGTGCTGAATGGCTACAAGGATGTGAAAATCCTGTAAGTGACATATTCTGAGACTAAATATTCCTTTGAAATGGCTGAAAATATTTATGTGAACACTAGGTGGGGACATCATGTCTGCTTCTCAAGCAACATATGACACAAGTTTATAATTGCATTAGCCATTTCTGACCAGTACACTCTTAAGAATAAAGATTTTTTTTAGCATCTTTATATTACACAAAAGGCTCTTCACAGTGAAAAAGGGTTCTTTGGGTTTTGTTTGTTCGTCGCTCTAAGAAAACTGGTTATTTTAAGAACTCTTTAATGAATCTTCTTTGGGGAACCGAAAATTGTTCTTTTATGACAGTGGTTCCCAACCATGTACCTGGAGGCCCCCCAACACTGCATGTTTTCCATGACACCTTAATCAAACAAACCTGATTCAGATCATCAGCTCATTAGTAGAGACTCCACGACCTGAAATGGGTGTGTCAGACAAAGGGGAGATGCAAAATGTGCTGTGTTGCGGGGCCTCCAGGAACGTGGTTGGGATTCGGGAACCACTGTTCTACCAGTAAGACTCTGGAGACGGAAGAATGTTTAACAGTTTTATTTGAATTGTAATTGGACCAGCAGTGTAAATCACTGTCCTTGAAAGTCTTTGGCGTGGGCCCCCTCCGGTTCTGAATTGGAGAAGAGGTGGCAGATCCTGCCTGAAGATGAAGGCAGGGCGGAGCCATCCCACTGAAGGAGGGGCCAACCTGGTGGTGGTGGTGGTGGTGGGGTGGATGGATGGGAATCTCGACTACGTCACCGGTTGGGAGCGAAAGAGAATGTTTAGACGGTCTTAAATATAGTGTGCTGGGTTCTCATAGGCTGAAAAGATAATCATGATGTATGACGTGCCACGAGTCCCACTGGTAGAACATTCACTAAAGCTAACATTTCTACCAGACTCTGGAGACGGAAGAATGTTTAACAATTTTATTTGAATTGTAATCGGACCAGCAGTGTAAATCACTGTCCTTGAAAGTCTTTGGGTTAGGGGCCCCCTCCGGTTCTGAATTGGAGAAGAGGTGGCAGATCCTGCCTGAAGATGAAGGCAGGGCGGAGCCATCACCAAAGAGAATTGATGAGGTTTGTGGCTGGTTATGTGAGGTGATCCTGGAACACAGAACATGTCATTAAGAGTTAAGGTGCAATTCAGTCTCTTTGAGCAACCATGGGGCTAGACTAAGAAAAGAACAGACAGAGAATAGGGGGAGAAGGGAGGCCCGATGAGCTAAGAGGTGCGCGAGAGCCGTGCGGGTGGAGTGTTAACGAGAAACCCTTATATCAGAGTGGTGACTGAGCTGCGGCTGTCAGCCCCGCCAAGTGAGCCCCGGCAGGCCGAGCGGCGAATACAGGCCCCGGCGGGCCGAGCGGTGAATGCGAGCCCCGGCAGGCGGTGTGGCGACTGAAAAGAGGAAAGAGCCCCGGTGGGTGGGAGCGTTAGGGTGCTCGGACGTGATAGGCCGCAATCGTAGAGACAAAATCCATAAACGAAATACGACATAAGTATGCATATACAAAATGCATATACAAACGTAAACTACCACCACCACCACCAGTAGATGTACCTTGTTGCAAGAGCTGCGTGGGCTTCCTGTATACGACGATGGTCGGCTCTGATATATGCTTCGTATGCATTAGATGTCCATCTGCCCAGCAATTTTATAGACGAGGCTGGAATGCCCCGTTCAGCTGTGGTGGTCGCAGCGCCAATACGGAATGAGTGACCGGTATACAGATGGGGCGATAAACCACATGAAGAGAGGACTGCAGAGAGATGAATGAATAAGGTGGAAGATTCCGAAGTACGTGGACGAGCTTTGATATACTGAACCATAGCAGAATAAGGGAAAAGAGAAGAGTTAACTTTAGAAATAATGATAGAAGTGCCTTTACCTAAGACATCAGATTTTGAGTGCTTCAGAAAGACAGTAAAAACATTAGGGAAAATTTTTAAGTCAGAAATAGATAAGTCGTGGGCAGGGTTAAAATGTATCGAGTCCATGGTGAATTCTCCAGAATGCATAAAACCGAAAAAAGCTAGAGTGATAACAGCCTCAAGAAGCATATTAATATAATTACAAAATATGCCTTTGCGCAATGATGATAAAAGCTCCTGTAAAATATCTAACGTAATTGGAAGACGTTTATCGGGAACTTTTCCAGAAGATTTTTCTAATCCTTTAAGTAACAGTCTAATTGAAGGGGTTGCAAACAGACTTGGGTAATTGGGGTTGTGCAGTCGAGCATAAAATTGAATACCTGCTAAATTTTTCCGAATGGATGAAATTTTTAAATAACAAGATTCTAAACAGAAAACTAGGAACGTGCACACGGTGGAGATAAGAATTGGAAATATGGGCATTTTATACGCGAGACAAAATTTTGAGAATGATGACCAAGAGGATTCATATGCTTTATAAGTAGAAGGTACAACCCCTTTAGAAATGTAGGCTTTATCAGATTCTAATAAAGAATTGTAGCTTGGTCTTAGTTCAAGAGAATTTTGCCCAGAGACGGGCAAGGCATCGATTCCTGGTTGGCTGAAGGGGCGAGGCGTCTGAAAGCCTGAAAATGAAAGCGAGAAAGAGAGTCAGCGATACCATTACAAAAACCGGGAATATATTCGGCTCTGACTATAAAATTGTGTAAAACTGACTGCCATGTTAGTCTTCTGAGAATTGACATAATAGATGGACAATTTGATCTCCCTTTGTTCAAAATTGAAACGACTGCTTCGTTATCGCAATACATTATTATTTGTTTACGTGACCACGCAGAGCCCCATAGAACGCTGGCTACGGCGATCGGATAGATCTCGTAAAGGGCAGAAAATGCTGCACCTTGAGCAAATGAAATGAAATGAAATCGGCTGACCATTTTTCCGCGAACCACTGACCTTGAAAAAATCCCCCAAAACCAATAGAAGGGGCGGCGTCGGTAAAGAGCTTGAGATCAACTGAAGACTCAGGTTCATCATTATAGAAGAAAGAAATTCCATTCCAATTATTTAAAAGCAGGGCCCAAAATCTAAGATCTGACACGCACCCGTCGTCTAGATAGATTTTTTCATTTAAATTTTGAACCGAGTGAGCCAATGTCAACAGGCGAGAGATGAAAGAGCATCCTTGAGGAATAATCCTCATAGCGAAATTGAGGTGGCCTAACAGAGAAAGCATTTCGCGTTTGGAAACAGATCTTGAAAATAGAAAAGAATCCATGACTGACTTAATTCGATCCAGTTTTTCATGCGGAAGTGAAGCTTGCATTTTTAAGGTATCGAGTGTTATGCCGAGGAATTCGAGAGACGTAGCGGGCCCCATAGTTTTTTCGGTAGAGAGCGGGACGCCTAACTCGAGAAATGTACATTTGAGCGTGTCGAGCGCAGTGCTATACGCTGCTGGAAAATCAATTAGAAGGAAATCGTCAAGCAAATGGAGCATGAAAGGTAACTTGCGAATATTCAATAGTATCCAACACAAGGCTTCTGAAAGGCTATTGAATATTTGGGGGCTGCTTCTGCAGCTGAAAGTAAGTCTGACAGCGAAATAAAATTTAGACTGCCATTTTACGCCGAATAGCGGCCATTCGGAGGGATGAATTGCATGATTTTAAATGCATCCGTAATGTCAGCTTTAGCGAGCAGAGCCCCGTAACCCGCGAGCTTTATTAATTTGATGGCATTGTCAACTGAAGCATAGTACAGAGAAAATGGTTCTAACGGGATGCGTTCGTTAACGCTTGCAGTGCTGCTGGAGTGTGGGGAAGACATGTCAAAAATTAAGCATTTTTTTACCAGAATATTTGCGAGTAGCTAAACCTAATGAATTTACTCTAAACGGCAAAAAGGGGGGAGATCGGAAAGGTCCAATAAGGTAGCCTTTAATCGATTCTCTCTCAATAAGAGAAGAAACAACATCGGGTTCGGCGAGGGCCGACTGTAAATTTTTTGCCACATAAGAAGCAGACAGAGAAGAAAGGACCCAAACCCGAAACCCTTGGGAAAGCCCAGAAATTAAATGGTCTACAAATGCAGAGTCAGGGTGCGAAGAGAGGTAGCTCATGAGGGTTGCAATATTAATGAGAGTGGAAGGATGGCATTTCAGAATTTTTTCTGTGGAGGCGCTTTCCCTCGAGTCGGAGGTCGGAAACACCTTGGGCAAACGGATTTCGGGTGCGGGTCCTTACAAAAACTGCAAACATGAGAAAATCTACAAGAAGAGAAGGTACACACAGATTCATTAAAATTATTACACACAGGAATTCCGTTAAACATAATGATTGGTCTGCCCTTTACATCAATATTGCTGCTTCCGAATTCGGCACCATGAACAGCGGCCAGTTCTTTGCTTGAGTATGTTTTTGGACAAAAAGACGCCGAGTGACCGAAGGAGCTGCAAATGACACAAGTCAATGCTTTTTGACCCCTGAAATGACGGGCCAGTAGTTCGGTGTCCATAATGGACCAATCCAGTCTGGTGTTGAATAGAGTAATGAAGGAGGCGGATTTTGCTGAAAAAGCTTTATGATACTCGTAGAAGAGAGTACCCCAGTATCTTAAATTAAAGTCAGCCATGAGCGCCAGGTACAAATCTAATTCATCCCTGAGATTGGGAAAAGCTTGGCAAAGAATATCTCTGAAAATGCCGAAGGCAACAATGAATTCGCTAAATGATAGGTTGCATTGCAGTCTGGGATCTGAAGTCTTTAGGAATACTTCCACATCACCACAGTCAACCATTTGCCTGTCGTTAGCAGGAGTTGGAAGCAACAACGCGGCTAAGTTAATGTCCTTACCTTGGATAATATCAGACCTCATTTTCAGAGAGACAGAGACAGCTGCAGGAGGAACAAACTGCCTACCGAACACTTGAGCAGGAGTAGCTGTATTGAGATTGTAATTTGAAGGGGGAGAGAAGGCTTCTTGGCATGACTGCATCGTAGAAACAGCGGGGTCCGACGAGTCCAGCTGCGAAGCAAATGCTGTTGAAGGCCATGTAAATCCGTGAGGGAGAGGAGCTGTCAATGAAGAACCGGAGGACGCCAAAGGCATAGACGAACCAGGTAGGGAGGCGAACGCAGACTCGAAGGCTCCCAGTTTACATTCGAATGTTTTGACCGTATCGGAGAGTCCTTGCACAGCTTTGAGTAAAGTGGCATTAGATGGCTCGATATTGGTGCTGGTTAGAGGAGGAGAAGGCGCAGAAGCTTTAGATTTTTTGGATACTATGGGTGAGGACTTCGCGGTTGTCTTTCCTCACGATTTAGGAGGAGCTGAAGAAGCTGGAGTTAGAAGGTCTTCCGTAGGTACGCCGGAGGGGCAACCGAGAGTGTTGAGAGCCAAGAGAAGTAAATCCTTTTGTGGCATTTCGCGGTTGAAAGGTATGGTTACGGCGTCCAGTGCAGTGAAAATTTTCTCCGAGGGCCATGATGCCCATGGAGAGTCTTTAGAGTGCAGGCGAGAGTATCATACATACAGTATTTTACGATTTCCCCGATTTCTATGAATTCGTAATGACCTACACCTGACCCCACCCCTAAACCTACCTGTCACTGGGGTGTAGTCAAATCGTCCAAAATTGTATGAGTGAGGTTGTAAACAAAAGACACTATCATGAGAACCATGCTGAGATACGCAGAAACACATACATTTTTAAATACAGCACATACAGTACATTGAGACATGTTTGAAGAATTCAGTGTTGTGGCCTTACTGGTTTACATAGAAATGTATCCACTTTAGACATCTAGGTGTTGTAAACAGTCTTTTGCAGTGGCTTAGATGGAACACATTTTCATATCGTAATAGAATAAATGTTTTGTGTGCTCACAAATTTGGACATCTATTACTACAAACTACTATAAACCTTTCTCTCCCTACAGTATCCAGTGACATCCAACCAACATCAATAACTGTCCTGGAAGTAAATCTTGTTAAGCTGCAAACACAATAAAAAATACCATTTGATCATTTTGATTGTATAAAAGATGATTCCAATATTGTAGTCTGTAGTCTTGCAATACATAAAACATATAAAATATGTTGATTTAAAGATACATCTTGGGGAAATGGGAAAAATGTATCATTATGTTGTTTATCATTTAAACAACATAACATCTTGTTTTTATGACATAATCAAGTGGACTAATATGTACAGATAAATTATTTCTGTTAAAGTTTTTTTTTAATAACAAAACTGTATATACTAAGCATCACAAAAATGTTTGATTTGTTTTAGTTTTACATAACTATAATAATCCTGCTCCACGAATGTTCTAGGTACAGTATAAAATAGGGTTGACAGGGCATATAGCTAACATACATGTTAACATACAGTAGGTTGTACAAATTTTATTGACACAAAGATTCAATTTAAAGTGTCTGTGTATGCATTCATATGCCAAACAAAATAATTGTTTGCATGCAGAAAAGTTTTTCCATTATATTTATTTTTCTTACGTAGAGTGGACGTCAGCCAGCCAGGCAGATCGTAAAGAGGAAGTAAGATGAAAAATGTCCTAATAAGGGAAGGCTAACCAAGCCTAGTTTCTCAAAAGATCATATGTGGGAGCACAAGACCGACTAGAGAGCCTAAAAAAAGACCAAACTATTGAGGTAGCCAAATATAACTACAGAATGTTCTGTGCACCGACCATTTCTCAGAACCACCTTACGTGATCTAACAAAGACGTTTTTAAGCACCTGTCTCAGCAGCAGCTTCTGACAGTAAGTGCTTAGATGTCCTCATTGATGTAGGAAGATAGGCTTATGTGGGCTTCAGGCAATCGGTTAACTGATCTCTCACCCACATCTTTCTCTAAACATCTAAGGCAAAGATTAAGACCCCCCCCCCCCCCATGTACAAAAGTCATTTTTATTAATGTATGGAGAATAACTGTTTTTCCCTGTTGAATTTGCGCTAAACATATGCGGTTGGTTTTGCTTAAACTGCTAAGAGCTAGCGGTTACACATAAAGCATCTTCCTTTGCTCTGAAATCTATTCTCAGGTTGGTTTTGTGTGAACTCACACTGCAGAGTACCAGGAAGAAGTTCTGACTGACTGAGAACTGGAAAGTTTTTTTTTTTTCATGCTTATGTTTCCTCTCAGACTGAACTGAGTCAAAATGGTTTCATGTGTCATCTTATCGTTACCAAGCAACCTACCAGTTTCCTGTTTTGAAACTTTCGTTTTCTACATGCATACTGATGTCAGAATGCGCTGCAGAGTGTAAAAAAACATGTCAGAAAATGTATTTACTGAATTCATGTGTGAAGACAAATTGTCTACACTTAAGTGACCATTTATGTTCATTACTCAGTTGTTATTTATAAATAACATTTTACCACAAAATTAAAATCTAGGACCTCTGAAGTTGTGCAGGAACTTTTCTTCTTGTTTGTCATGCTGAACTTCCATTTTATTAGGAAGTCACCACAGCGGCAGTCATTTTGAGTACTATTTCTTTTTTTTACCTTACTAAATTGTGAGAATGGCGTTAAATCACCTACTCGTTTCACTTATTGTTCTACTTACCTTCAAAACAGGTAAACCACATGTTCATTATGTTGATTGTTTATTCATGTTTCTTGTGACGGTGTCACTGAGCATTTACCGGCGTATTATCAATAGAATAATATTTTGGTGATTAATTTGTAATAAATTACACTCTAGTTCTTGTTTTTGTCATTTTGAAAAGCAGCATTTTTAAACTAGTAAAGCAGTTGTGTAAAATCTTTAATTGTACTTTTTTTATAGCTTTTTTCTGTTTAACCCTTTAACTGTCACTCCATTAACTGTCATTGCCACACCATTTTTTAACATAGACGTGAAAATGCAGTATTCCAGCTTAATTTTTTATAATTCATGAACAAAAACATTTTTTTGATTTGGATATATATATTTTCCATGGCAATGCAATGTCTGATTTTAAAATGGTTTTCAAAGTTTTAAGTTTTCAACTATATAATTTCTTATGATTTCTAAAGCGTGATAGGGGAAAGGCACTGAAGAAAGTCATATATAATGTACTACTTTTCCTACAGAATTTGTAACACACACAAAAAAAATGGTAAAATACCTATTTAGTAGTCTTACAATATATAGTTTGTCATGATTAGATTAGATTATATTTATTTGTAAAATGATGAAGTAAACTTCATCCCCCCACTGAGGGGACGGGTCACAGATAAGGGTTAATAGGGGTTAAAGAACAAGCCCATGTCAGCTGTCATACTCGAAACATGAATGATACTGGAATGCTGTGTTTAACTTTTAAGATAAGCTTTTAACATTATCATGATCTACATGATATTTCATCATTTTATATCATCAGCTTAAATACTGTCATAAAATTGCTCATATTTGATGTACTGCCAAGCCCTAACAGACAAATTAGGGCTGTAAAATCTGATTAATCACACCCAGAATACAAGTATGTGTTTACATAACATATACATAAATATACACATACATATACAACATGCATTCCCCCTCAGTCATTCACTACGATGTTTCTCCCTGTACATACCGATATATAAGATGGCGGTGTGCATCCACTCATTCAGATTTCTACTTCAGAGCCTCGCCTGCTACAAGCAACATCTTCAACAAAGAAGAAATAGAACCTGCGTCTTTGCCTGCGTAGCCGGCCCAGCCAATATTGCAGTTACAGCAGTTACAGTATTGTCAGGATGTCTTTCCAACTGTACGTCTCTGGATGCGGTAGTTTTCTTACCTCCCTAGACAGATAAGATCGCTGCCTCATGTGCCTGGGCCGAGAACACGCTGAGGCAGCTTTTGTGGATGGTTTGTGTGTTCATTGCAAACACATGACAATGGCTGAGCTTAGGTCCCAACTCTCGTCCTCTACCTGGCCCAGTTCAGCGAGCCGTAAAGGCACCTCGGATGCCAAGAGGTCTGAGTCCTCTCGCAGCCCCATGAAGCTGCTGAAAGATGGTGCTTGCTCATCCCACGGCAAGCTTAGTGTCTCTTTTGGTGCTCCAGAGGAGGATAGGATGTCTTTCGCGGCATCAGAAGAGGAGCTTTTGGCAGCAGATGCCGACGATTCTGCTGGGCAGCACCCCACCGTGGCAGCTGCCCAGTCGCCTAGCTGATGGCACTGCTCCTCCACACGGCCAAGAGCATCGGGCTATCGAGGTGTCCAAGGTGCCTTCTCCCGAGCTCTTGAGGCTCGATGACTGGTTTCAGCGGGCGTGAGGGACTATAATGTGATAAGAGCTCACTCAAGTACTGAGGAGCTAAACCATTGAGGGCTTTATAAGTAATTAGCAAGATATTAAAATCAATACGATGTTTAATAGGAAGCCAGTGCAGTGTTGACAGAACCGGGCTAATATGCTCATATTTTTTGGTTCTAGTAAGAACTCAAGCTGCTGCATTTTGGACCAGCTGGAGTTTGTTTATTAAGCGTGCAGAACAACCACCCAATAAAGCATTACATTAATCTATCCTGGAGGTCATGAAGGCATGAATTAATATTTCTAAATCGGACTTAGAGAGCATAGATCGTAATTTCGCTATGTTTTTAAGCTGTTTTGCAAATGCTAGAAATGTGGTTTTCGAAGGAAAGATTGCTATCAAATAACACACCTAGGTTCCTAACTGATGATGATGAATTTACAGAGCAGCCATCAAGTATTAGGCTGTGTTTTAAGTTATTACTTGCTGAGGTTTTTGGCCTAATAATTACCTCTGTTTTTTCATAATTTAGCAGTAAGAAATTTCTTGTCATCCAGTTTTTAATATCAACTATGCATTCCATTAGTTTTTCAACTTTGTATGTTTCGCCAGGCCTTGAAGAAATATAGAGCTGAGTATCATCAGCGTAACAGTGAAAGCTAACATTGTGTTTTCTGATGATATCTCCTAAGGGTAACATGTAAAGCGTAAAAAGTGATGGTCCTAGTACTGAGCCTTGAGGTACTCCATACTGAACTTGCGATCGATATGATACCTCTTGATTTATTGCTACAAAATGATGGCGGTCAGAGAAGTACGGTTTAAACCATTTTAAAGCACTACCACTAATGCCAACATAATTTTCGAGTCTATTCCAAAGAATGTTGTGGTCAATAGTATCAAACGCAGCACTAAGATCCAGTAGCACTAAAAGAGAGATACAACCACAGTCGGATGATAAGAGCAGGTCATTTGTTACTTAGAGATGTTAAATGAAAGCAGTTTCAGTACTGTGAAAAGGGCGAAATCCTGACTGGAAATCCTCACAGATATTATTTCTCTCTAAAAAGGAACATAATTGTGAGGATACTACCTTCTCTAGTATTTTTGATAGAAAAGGGAGATTTGAGATCGGTCTGTAATTAATCAATTGATTAGGGTCAAGTTGTGTTTTTTTAATGAGAGGCTTAATAACAGCCTGTTTGAAGGTTTTGGGGACATATCCTAATGACAGTGATTAATTTATAATATTCAGAAGAGGATCTAGGATATCTGGAAGCACCTCTTTTAGTAGTTTAGATGGGATAGGGTCTAACATACATGTTGTTGGTTTAGACGATTTAACAAGTTTATAAAATTCTTCCTCTCCTATAGTAGAGAATGAATGGAATACTTCCTGAGAAGATTTATAGCACACTATTTGATCTGCTACTGTTCCTGACAGCTGCATGGTTACAATTTTATTTCTAATAGTATCGATCTTTGTTGTAAAGTAATTCATAAAGTCATTACTACTGTGCTGTTTGAAAAAATCTGTTGGTGCTTTATTTTTAGTTAATTTTGCCACTGTATTGAATAAATACCTAGGGTTATGTTTGTTTTCTTCTAAAAGAGATGAGAAGTAATCGGTTCTAGCAGTTTTTAATGCTTTTCTATAGGATACGGTAGACTCACGCCAGCCGGAACGAAAGACCTCTAGTTTTGTTTTCCTCCAGCTGCGCTCCATTTTCCATGCTGCTCTTTTGAGGTTGCGAGTGTGCTCGTTATGCCACGGTGTCGGACTGTTTTCCTTAATCTTCCTCAAGCGTAAAAGAGCAACCGCATCTAAAGTGCTAGAAAAGAGAGAGTCAATAGCTTCAGTTACATCATCAAGTTTATCTGAGCTATTGGATATACTAAGGAATTCAGATAAGTCAGGAAGATCACATATAAAGCTGTCTTTGGTGGATGAGGTGATAGTTCTACCGTACTTGTAGCAAGGAGTGTGATTTACAGTTTTAGCTATCTGGAGTATACATGAGACTAGATAATGATCCGAGATATCATCGCTTTGTTGCAGAATTTCAACGTCATTAACATCAATTCCGTGCGACAGTTTTAAATCTAGAGTACGATTTCGACAATGAGTAGGTCCTGACAAAAGTTGTCTAACTCCAATAGAGTTCAGAATGTCTATAAAGGCTGATCCCAATGCGTCTTTTTCATTATCAACATGGATGTTAAAATCACCCACTATTAAGACTTTATCTGCAGACATCACTAACTCTGATAGAAACTCAGAAAATTCTTTAATAAAGTCTGTATGGTGCCCTGGAGGCCTGTATACTGTAGCAAGTACAAACGTTGCAGGGGATTTATCCTTTGAACCCTTTTCTCTGGATAGTGTTGTATGAAACACCATCATTTCAAATGAGTTATACTTGAAGCCAGTTCTCTGAGAAACGCTAAAGTTATTGCTATAAATAGTAGAGACACCACCCCCTTTACCTTTTAGACGCGGCACATGTTTATAACAGTAATCTTGGGGGGTGGACTCATTTAAAATAACATAATCATTTGGTTTTAGCCAGGTTTCTGTCAAACAGAGCACATCTAGGTTGTGATCAATAATCAAGTCATGTACAAAAAGTGCTTTCGAAGAGAGGGACCTGATATTCAATAAGGCAAGCTTTATCATTTGTTCCTCTGTATTATGTGATTGTTTTATTTGTTGAACATCAATTAAATTGTTACTATTAGATTGGTTTGGATGTTTTTTGGATTTTCTAGTTCGGGGAACAGACACAGTCTCTATAGTATGGTATCTAGGTAAAAAGTTTCCTATGTGCTGAAAATTAGCTGATTTTGGTGATGTGAGGCAGCTAGCAGACGTTCGGTTTAACCAGTCTGTCTGTTTCCTGACCTGGGCCCCAGTTAGTCAAGTGCAAACTCTAAGACTATATGCCATATTTCTAGAGAGAAGAGCGGCACCTCCCCCGGAGGGAAAGAGACCGTCTCTTTTTAACAGGTCAGGTCTGCCCCAAAAACTTGTCCAATTGTCTATGAAACCTATGTTATTCTGCGGGCACCACTTAGACATCCAGCCATTGAGTGACGACAATCTGCTCTTTAACATTATTTTTGGTGTTTGGATCGGAACGGAAGAGCGGTGTTTTGACCCACAACTATGCCGCCTCACCGTCACCCAGTTGCCCTGCTGCTCGGGCGAAGTTACCGGAACCGAACAATGTACAGGAGGATCTAAGCTAGTCGCATCCAAAACCATATCTAAGGCCCTCAGATTCTTACTATTCTCAGTTAAAGTTTGGATGCGTGTCTCTAGTTCTGAAATCTTCTCTGTCAGCCTAACTATTTCCCTGAATTTATCACATGTGAATCCCTCACTGCTGACAGAGATAGATAAACTGCACATGTGACATGCAGTGCACACAACAATAGTAGGAGAAGATGTCATTACTCACCTGAATGTAAAACAATTCAAACTTAACTTACCACTGTTTATTGCTGACCTTGTGGAAAGCAGTGGAAAAATCCGAGAAACGGTTTAGGAAATGCTAACGCGTTGCACTCGCGGTTATATGATAAACGCGAACGACAAGCAAAAGCGAAAGCAAAAGGAAAAAGGACAGATTAACGCAAAACAGAGAGTGAGCCAAGCTAAGCGGCTAGTGGAATGCTAACGTGCTGCTGTATGTATAACGTATAACAGTGAAACGCCGCCATCATATACACCCGTATGTGCTAGGGAGTGGCTTTGCATGCAAATTCCACTTGCCAATGTTCATTGGCCTTTTCTCTTTAGTACGATCCCAATACATCACTCAACGTAACGCCTCCATTCCCTCCTTCAGGTTAAGAAACGTCTAGGTTACGAATGTAACCCCAGCTCCCTCCTACATTCGTAACCTAGACGTTTCTTAAATATATACATGTATGTGTTTGTGTACACTATATTTATATTTATATATATATATATATATATATATATATATAAATATGATAAATATGGTATATACTTCTTAAACGTACATGAGCTTGCACGAAACCAAGAGGCGGAAGTTATCACATGAACCAATCACATCCACTCATAGCCAACCATATTAAATTATAGTGCGACTGAGGCACTGCCTCCTGTGATTTTTCTCCATTCATTTCAATGAAACTTCAAAAATTTCACGCTAAGGGGTCTCTGTATAAAGGCAAAGGACTGAGGGGAGGCACGCCGCCGCAGTGACTTTACCTGTGGGTGTCGCTGTAGGACAGTCTTACTTTATAAAAGCGAGTGGCTTTTAGACTTTTTTGTCATTTTTAGTCATATTTGCCTTGTTTTATTTTTGTAACATCGATTATTTTCTCATGGAATTTTGAGGAGAGGAGACACTGCCTCCCCTGCCTCCTTGGAGGAAATGCCCCTGATACAAATATACACAGTACACACATGTGATTAATCGTGATTAAATCAATTTTACAGCCCTAAGACCTTGAAAAACATGCCAAAAGCGGTTTTTGCCATTCTAATAAAGGCACAAACTCTGTGTGGCCAGTATATTATATCTAATACAAGGTGCCTGCTGCTGTTGGAAAAGCTCTAGCAAGAATGGGCTCTACACTCTACTCAAAATTATGTTCAAATGTTAGAGTTATTTAACATAATAGATCCATTTTAAAGTGGCTGGAATACAACTTCATTTGCAGAACTTGGCTGCAGCATATTCTTCACCAAAGCAAAAATGAGGAACAAAATCATTAGGGAGGTTTTGTGTGTGTGTGTGTGTGTGTGTGTCGGCTGCCATTTCACACAAAGACTAAGTCAAGTGACTACATTTCCAAACATTACATTACATATTAAGTGTAATAATCCAAGGAGAGTTTTGTATGAATGAGGAGTTTGACAACAGACAGTGGTTAACACAGAAATTTGATCTCAACATCATTGATCTCCACTGGGATTACACAAAGAAGCTGTGACCAAGAGAAAAAAAACTGAGACAGATTAAATCCATAACACCTGTCGAGAAATCTACCTATAGCTACCTCAAAAACTGGGCACAAGTGCACCTACCACAGTTTTAAAGGCAAAGATGACTCTTCATGTAATTCCAGACAGACTTGATAATGAGATCAGATTTCTGTATAGACCATCTTTTTTCAAAGCCCTTGTGCAAACAAAAATCTCACTGAAATATTATATAGAAATTATAAAATTAAGGTTTGGAAAAGTATTCTCTGATGGCACATTAAAGCAATTTTTGGTTGAAAAATCAAAGTGACATTTTTAAGACTTTTTCAAAGTACTTTATATATTCTTCAAAGAAGAAAAAAGCAAAATACTATTTCGTGAGCATTAAGAAATATTTATGGTTGATAAACAGCTTTTCAGCATATTTTACATTGTTAAAATAGGTAAAGCTGCTGTCCTCACAGAAATGAATGTGTAACTAGTAATCAGCATTTTCTTTTCCTGACGATGTATATATCCTTGTCATGTATATATAGCCTACACTACAGCTGCAGCTAATGATTATTTTTGTTGTCGACTAATCTATCGATTATTTTTTCAATTAGTCAATTAATCTAGCAATTATTTTTCAATTAATCTATTTATTATTTTCTTATCAGTTGATAAATTCTTTAGTTAAACTATCAATACAAAATAACAGTAACTTCTGCCATTATTCTTTTAATATTTTAATCAAACTTTTTCTCATAATTAATACTATACAAAAAATAAATAAAAATAACAACAAAGAAAGAAAATAATAACAATAAATAAAGAAAAATAATACCAAGAGAGAAAAAGAAAAATAACAATAAATCATAAAAAAGAAGTAATTTTTGTTTTTATTTGGCATACTATTTAATGATGTTAAATGAGGAGTGCGTCAAATACTCCATCAAGTTAATCAACACTAGCAGGTTAAATACAGCTGACTTACTTCTACCTATTCGACAGTTTATCAGCATCCCTCCACCACCACATCTCCTGGGTTCGAGCTGTTCCCGAGCTCGAACCCAGCCCGCCAAATACGCATTACATTATTCCAGCTAATCATGTGTAAGCGTGAACTTGTGAATAGGCATTTTCATGAGAACGGGCTCGAATGAACAGTTGAAGTCACAGCCGCATACAGGAAACTAGAGTGGATCTTAAGTTGAAAACGAATCATTTCTCCTTCTCCCTCTCTGTGGGTGAATTAAACCCATTGTGATTATATAGTCAACTCAATGTCCCGTGCTGTTCCGTTCATTCAACGCAGCTTTGAATGCGGTTGTGAATCCTGACAATGGAAAGGCGTCAGTTTGTTAGTTCATAGTGAGAATTGGACCTTAAAATAAAGTGTGGCCAAAAATGTTAGAATATACAAGTGATCTCATATAATAGGCTGTTTAGTATTTGGGAACTTCCCACCTGATATCAACAAATTTTTAATGTGTGTATGTCTTTAAATGAGTTTGGGTCTGCCTGTCATGTGATCAGTCACATGACAGGAATCAGGAAGGGACCAGTATAAAGGAAGCAGCATGGCAAACAAATGGCAGCAGCTCACTTTTATTGGATTATCACTTTGGATTGTATATACACCGGTGGACATTTTTAACTTGGAACTTACGCATGCTGGATTTCTTAAAGACTGTTTTAATGGTATGGATTTGAGAAACTCCGTGCTTTTAACAGCCTAGGATTTCTAGTTTTATTGTGTCGTTTTAAGTTCCTTGTAATTTGTAAATACACTTTATTTATTGAATTCACTTTTTGTCATTGTCTCATCTTTTAAAAACACTTATTTTAACTCATACAGTTAAATCTGACCCATTTTAAATCCTTGTACGTCGACCGATAAGGCCGATTGTTACAAACTGAAGCAGCTGAAAAATGCTCATCCTGGTTTAAACATGTCAATGTATTACACAACGTTTTTGTTTTGAGGACAATGTACATGAGGTACATGAGGTATTCATAAATTATATTAAATTATTCAAATATCCACAAGAAACTGATTTATTACAAACTAAATTTCCCTTTCTCTCCCTGCAGTGTCCTTTGCTGAAATCCAGCCTAAGAATCTCTCTGTACATGCAGGGGACTCTTATGAGTTTGTTCAGAGAGAGAAGCTTCCAGACTTTTCACTGTTAATGTGGATTATAACACCTTTTTCCAAAAATTACTCAGAAACCATTGTGACATGTGACAATGAGACTAGAACGGTTGATGTTAGCAGTTCTTACAAGGACAGAGTAGTTCTTAATACTGCAACCTTCTCTCTAACATTGAAGAAAATGCTGAAGACGGACAGCGGACTCTACTGCACAACAACAATTGGACAAAAAACCATACCTGTTTGTCAGTACAATGTATCGGTTGTTGGTAAGTTTACAACTTACGACCTTAAAATCAACACTACTCAATGCAGATTCTGCGCTCAGGGGGAAGTGACATTAGTAGTGATGGCAACCCAGTTAAACTGAAGGATGCAATTCAGTTTGCTTTACATTAAATAATTCTATATATGTGACATCCATGTTTCATTTGACAATGTTATTCTCCTGTTGTGAATCACTCATAAGTCATCTCTCAGATTGTCAAAATGTCAAATCATATCTCCAGTTTTTAATTCTCTCTCTCTCTCTCTGCAGATAACCATGGATCAACAACTACCAATTTTCTCCCTTTGATATTACTTACCTCTACACTGAGCACAATAATGTTTTAAATTAAACTATGCATAAAGATTATTTATGCATAGTTAATTTAGGACTTATCATTAGCAATTATTGACAGCGAGGGGATATAAGCGAAGGATAATAAATAAAACAATAGAACAAATAATATCTGCCTACTTCTTATATCTTGTATCTTAGTTTTTTTTTTGCCAACATTAATAACTTTCAAGATTCCAAGAGCGTATGGAGGAGGAGACAATACAATGCAATGTTTATTTTTGCACCTAACTTTCTAGTCCCATCCTAAAAATAATGTCTTCTATATATATGCATCTCAATAAATTAGAATGTCGTGGAAAAGTTCATTTATTTCAGTAATTCAACTCAAATTGTGAAACTTGTGTATTAAATAAATTCAATGCACACAGACTAGTAGTTTAAGTCTTTGGTTCTTTTAATTGTGATGATTTTGGCTCACATTTAACAAAAACCCACCAATTCACAACAAATTAGAATACTTCATAAGACCAATAAAATAATAATAATAATAAACGTTTTAGTGAATTGTTGGCCTTCTGGAAAGTATGTTCATTTACTGTATATATACTCAATACTTGGTAGTGGCTCCTTTTGCTTTAATTACTGCCTCAATTCAGCGTGGTATGGAGGTGATCAGTCTTTGGCACTGCAGAGGTGGTATGGAAGCCCAGGTTTCTTTGACAGTTGCCTTCAGCTCATCTGCATTTTTGGTCTCTTGTTTCTTATTTTCCTCTTGACAATACTCCATAGATTCTCAGGTCTGGCGAGTTTGCTGGCCAGTCAAGCACACCAACACCATGGTCATTTAACCAACTTTTGGTGATTTTGGGTGTGAGTGTGGGCAGGTGACAAATCCTGCTGGAAAATGAAATCAGCATCTTTAAAAAGCTGGTCAGCAGAAGGAAGCATGAAGTGATCTAAAATTCCTTGGTAAATGGGTGCAGTGACTTTGGTTTTCAAAAAACCATTAAATTATTGTTCGTTGAAAGTATTAGTGCCATTAATCCGTCAACTCAAACAAAAGAAAACAGACCAATAACTAGCACTAACAACCCTTACGTGCCGAACGAGCACCTATAGCACGCCACTATTGAGTGTCCCACCAGAAACAAACCTTACATACTGTAGTCACGGGAAGAAAAGACGTTATGACGAAACGTAAATGAATCATACAAATTATTAGTGTTTGTTATTGGTCTATTTTCTACGTTTGAATTAACAGATCTGTCTACTTAATGGTACTAATACTTTCAACGAGCAATTTAATCATTTCAAATAAATGGGACTATAGTATGTAAGGTTTGTTTCAGGTGAGACGCTCATTAGTGGTGCACTCTAGGCGCTTGCTCGGCACGTAAGGTTTGTTGTTACGGTAATGCGATATTTTAATCTAGCAAATGTCGTCTACTTTTGTAAACTGAATTAAAGCCATATTTGCATCTGCATTTACAGCATTGTTTTGAGCTTCTGGGTGCGAAATATTTGACCTTCTGTGTCTTTAGAGGTAACATTATGTTTGGACTTTCTTTTGAGTCCATATATGTGAAATTAAATAAATAATAATATAACTAAAAATCATTGTTTGTTGTATTGGCTGTGTAAATGAATAAAGATGACACTTTTATAGCATGTTTAATGGTATGTAATTTGGTAATGTGTCATTGTGTCACTTCATCATTGCTAATTCATTAACTACCCACAAACTAACATCAACTAATGGCTTGTTAAAGTTGATTTTGACATGACTTTACTTGAGAGGGACCAACATAATTAACTCATTGTTAACTACCCACAAACTAACATTAACTAATGGCTTGTTAAAGTTGATTTTGACATTTTACTTGAGGGGGCCCAATCATAATGAATTCACTGTTAACGACTTACTAATCTCAGCTCATGATTTATCAAATACACATGTACTAACACAGTGAGTATTCAGCCTGGGTTAAGAGATGCTGTGTGGATTTTCAAGAAAATCCTGTACCTCAGAGAGCGGAGGTACAGGATCATTTGGATGCTCAAATTATGATAGCATTAAATTATTTAAATTAATTTCAAAGTATTTCTTATTCTTTCTTAAAGAGGCTGTTTGGTTTAGTTCACCCATAAATGTTAATTAATGCATTAACTATCAATGTACTAACATGTTGTTAAAGCTGCTGTTAATCATGCATGAATCTGTATGACTCCAGTCATAGTTAAGGATTACTCTTCATTAGTTCATAATTAGCTAACACCTTTAAAAATCATTAGTATATGATGAATTAAGTATTAATTTAGGCATTAGTACATGATTATTCATGTACCCTTATTGTAAAGTGTTACCAAAGAATTTTATGTGGATGATACACAGTGAATCTTCCACATAAAATTCTTCTAGAACAACATACTTCTGCCTCATCATTTGACCAAAATCTACATTGGATCGCAAACAGAAGTTATTACAAACACTCAATAGTGATTGATAGTGACATTCAAGTGTTGTATATTCATTTCACTTTTAGTGTAAATGGGCTTTTACTTTTGACAAAAGTTGAAGTTTCATATTAAAAACAAACAAGCCAGGCCTGATTAAAAAAAACAAAACAAAAACGAAACACAAAAGTAACACAACACATTACTTTACATAAAAAGTTTTTTTAAATAACGCAATATTGTAATGCATTACTTTCAAAAGTAACTTTCCCCATTCAAAACCTAATTCATTGCAGACAACTGAATTTAGTTTATGCAAAATAAATCTCTTTAGCTCAACACAATTCAGTTGGTTTAGGTCAAATTATTTTATTCTAATATGTTCAACTTTATTACATTTCTCTACATGAATTTTCTATATACAATAGAGTGTATAAAACATGGACATAATGTCCATGACATGAACCGAGGTTTTTGAAGAGCATATTTGATGTTGGCAGCACATCACTTCAGGATAATTGATACTGGTCAAAGAGTTATGCAGAACTTTTGCAGACTTAACTACTCACAAAATTTAGGGATATTTGACTTTTGTGTGAAATGTATGGAAAATGAAAAAAGTTCATGGTACAGTGATATTATATCATGAAAGAAGGGCATTTACGTAGAAGCATGCAATGGTAATTTCTTAATTTCAAACAATTTATTGAAACAAGCAGTGGTGGGCATACAAAAAAAAAAAAAAAAAAAAAAAAAAAAAAAATCACTGTCTCAAAAACTTGTCATGCATCTTTGAGTATCAATTACAGCTCTGTGATAAAGTAGATGTCCCGCTGGGTACACACACATACACATACATATATACACACACACACATACATACATACATACATATACAAACACACACACACACACACACACACACACACACACACACACACAGACCGCATAAACTTACCATTCTTTTCCGTTTTGGCTGTCGAGACGCGGGTGCACACGCAGACGACAGCGCATGGACAGTTCAGTCATTACTCTTCCCCATTTAATCCGGTCATGTCATACACGCACACACATACACTCGTCATCCGTTTGTTTGTTTGTCTGTTTCGTCGGCCTTGCGGGCTGAGACGCGGCGCCGGCAAACCTGAGCAAACCTGAGCAAACCTGCGGCCAATGCTTATGACGGCACTGAGCGCGCGGCGCCGGCGCGATCCACCCGAAGGTCGGCAAGTCCATTTTGTTTTGTTAATGGGGGTGTTTGTGCTTATATGTGTTGTTGTTTATTTTTAATGTTTGGTATGAATATATATTTTATTCATGAATATTATATTATGTGTTATTAAGTGTTTTATGGGTAAGAAACTTTAAAGAAGAAGTTTGATATCATACTTACCTGTTACTTACCAGAAAACTTACCTAGGTTTGGTACTCCCAAATTAGGGGAGGAGTCTGGCCTTATAAGAGAGGAGGCCAGACACAATGAAATCACTTGAAGGTTTTCTCCTATAAATATAGTAGTCCAACAGTATATAAATCAAACATATTATTCAAAACTACAGATATATACAGATGGATCGAAGGATCCTGAATCTGGAAGAACAGCAGCAGCGATATATATCCCTGAATTCAAAACAAAAATAGCCAAAAGGACGTCAGAACATATATCAGTGTTTAGTGCGGAGTTAGTAGCAATTATTTTAGCATTACAATGGATTGAAGAAATACAACCTATGAATACAGTAATATGTACAGACTCAATGTCTGCTCTAACAAGTCTGCAGAGTGGAAAATCTGCTGCGCGTCAAGACTTATTATATGAAGTATTGCAGTATATGTTCAGAATACAGCGACTAGGGATAATTGTATTTTTCGTATGGGTGCCAGCTCATGCTGGAGTAGAGGGAAATGAGGAAGTAGACTCCCTGGCAAAGATGGCCCTGAAACATCCATATAGTGAAATTAATACAACAATTAGCAAATCTGAACTTAAGAGAATAATATCAATTGAAGTAAGAAAGTTATGGCAAAATTCATGGGATTGTGGATTAAAGGGAAGGCATCTTCACCAGATACAGGAGTGTGTTGGAGATGAGAGAAGGAGGTGTGGTAGTAGGAAAAAAGATATTATTATGACAAGATTGAGAATTGGGCATTCAGCATTGAATTACAGTTTACATAAAATAGGGAAACATGAAACGGGTAGATGTGATAAATGTGGGAATCCAGAAACAGTGAAGCACATTCTTCTAGAATGTGATTCATACGAAAGAGAAAGAAATGAACTTATCCATAAATTAGGATTGATAGGATATGAAGAAGTGTCACTCAGCACACTATTAGGCAAAAGTCAAAGGCAATCCAGCATTAATGATGAATTATTCAATTACCTAAAAAAGACAAGAAATATGGAAAGAATATAGTTATGTATTGATGTTTGTAAAACTAGTTTTTGTATTTTTGTAGAATTTTTTTTATTTTTTTTTATATATATATTTTTTTATTATTCATTTATTTTCGTCTCCTTCCAAATCTATGCACACTTCACACTCCAGATCAGTAGGTGGCGGTGATGCACCTTTTCGTTGGTTTGCCTAAACCGCCAAAAAACACCAGAAGAAGAAGAAGAAGAAGAAGAAGAAGAAGAAGAAGAATGAAATCACTTGTTTACCAAGTTGAATGTGAGAGAGCGAGCAACCGTGGTGCCGTGAGCAAACGCTCTTCCAAAGCGTGTATGCTGAAGATACCCTTTGTGTATATATTTTTGTAAATTTCGTTTCATTTTTGTTTCTTTATTTTTCATTTTGTTGTTTCTTTGCCACTTTGCATTTTTTGGTATTTTGGTGACCCCACTGTATATACGTCTTCACGCCTCACTCTTTTGTACATAACTTGGTGCTGTAAATAAAAACACCTTGCACGGAAGTGCTATTGTGGGTAGAGCCATCATTTTTTACATCGTTTACGGACACATTTCATGACCCCAAGCGAGTTGGTGGATCTCGCTTTATCACAAGTTTGATGTAATGATGGGTCAGCAGACTGTTGATCCATTTGCAACACTTTATTAACAGGCTTGTAAACAGGCAGGCAAGGTGGGTAACAGCAAACAGGAATGACGTAGGCAAGGCTAGAGAATGGTGAATGTCTGTGCAAGTGGTCGGGGCTGTCAGCGCGGAGCAAAGGGTAATCCGTAGACAAGGCAAGGGGTCGGTAGACAGGTGGAGATCGATCACAAGAGGTAGGCAGTCCGAGTTGGCAACAGGTAACAATAAACACAGCGAGAAACTCTCAGAAATGACAGCCGTGCCAAATCAAGACTTCGCGATGAACAGTCTGCAAACACAGTCTATTTATAGTCTGATGATACTCAGATGAAATGGCCAATACCTGTGTAATGGCATCACCCAGGTACGGGGTTATGAGTAATGTGGTGAAAAGTCAGTTCAGTATTTGGGAGAGTGCTCCCGCTGGTGGTGATTAGAGGGAGCCACAGAGGCCAGATTCATGACAGAGCCCCCTCCTTGTGAGCGGCTGCTGACACAAGGAGGCATCTGACGCTGGGGTCTGCCCCGAGGTCTGGGGGCTGGTCTATCTGGGTGAGATCTGTGGAATTCTGAGGTAAGAGATGGGTCTAGGTTGTCATCCGCTGGGACCCAAGATCTCTCTTCAGGGCCATAGACCGCCCAGTCGACTATTGAAGACGTCCACCCCGGCGCAAGAGTCCAGGATCTTGTTGACTCAGTAATCTCCTCACCGTCCACGATGATGGAAGGAGGCTCCTGGGTACCGGCCTCGTCTAGGACCTCCACACTTCTTGACATGAAAGGTGGGTGAGATTTGGTACTGTACAGGTAAATCTAATCTGAATGAAACAGGAGTGATTTGTTTTGTGATTTGAAAAGGACCCACGTACCTGGGGCTGAGCTTTCTACAGGGGAGCTGGAGTCGGAGATCTCGAGTTGAAATCCAGACCCACTGTCCTGGAGTGTAGGGAGGATTGAGGCTTCGGTCGCGATTGGCCTGATCCCGGGTTCGTCGAACGACTCTCTGGAGATGCACGTGAGCCGAATTCCATGTCTCCTCGCTCCGCAGCATCCATGAGTCGACTGCAGGTAGGTATGAGGGTTTTCCCGACCAGGGAAAGAGTGGGGGTTGAAATCCAAGGATGCAATGGAAAGGAGTCAGGTTTGTGGAAGGCTTGTGGAGTGAGTTCTGGGCATATTCGGCCCACATGAGGAACTGACTTCAGTCGGACTGGTTGTCGTGGCAGTATGTGATAACCTGATGTGAGGCTGACATTGATACCCAGAAGTTGGTAGAAGGATGACCATAATCGGGAGGTGAACTGAGGCCCACGGTTGGAAAATGTCTTCTGGGAGACCGTAGAGGCGAAACATGGTGTTACATAAGGCCTCAGCAGTCTCCAAAGCGGTGGGTAGTTTGGGTAACGGAATGAGTCGGCAAGATTTGGAGAACCGGTGGATGATGGTGAGTATGGTAGTATGGCCTTGGGAAGGAGGTAAGTCAGTGAAAAATAGAGATGTGAAACCAGAGGCATTGTGGAACAGGAAGCGGATGGAGTAGGCCTGCAGGAGGTTGGTGAGGTACATTAGTGATGTTGCAGCTGGGGTGTTCTTTAATGTAGCGGATGGTATCGGCCTGTAGAGTGGACCACCAGAACCGGTTGGACAGCAGATGGATGGTGGTGGTTATGCCTGGGTGGCCTAAGCTGGGAGTAGTATGAACAAGGGCAAGGACCCGTGGTCGAAGGGCAAGTGGCACATAGGTGCAATTAGGGTGGACAGTCCGGAGGAGGCGAGTCGTTGTGGTGAGCCTCAGTGATTTCTGTCATGATGTCCCATTGTATAGGAGCGATGATGATAGAAGGTGGCAAGATACTCTCGTTCTGAGGAGATGAGCGGCTGGCTTCATTGAGTCGAGAAAGGCATTGGCCTTGGTGTTCTGGGAGCTGGGTCGGTAGGTTACCTTGGAGTTGAAGTGAGTGAAGAACAACGCCCAACGGGCCTGACGGTGATTGAGACGCTTGGCAGACTGTAAGTATTCCAGGTTGCGATGGTCTGTGAGCAAGGTGAATGGATATCTCACCCCCTCTAACCAATACCTGTGTAATGGCATCACCCAGGTACGGGGTTATGAGTAATGTGGTGAAAAGTCAGTTCAGTATTTGGGAGAGTGCTCCCGCTGGTGGTGATTAGAGGGAGCCACAGAGGCCAGATTCATGACAGAGCCCCCTCCCTGTGAGCGGCTGCTGACACAAGGAGGCATCTGACGCTGGGGTCTGCCCCGAGGTCTGGGGGCTGGTCTATCTGGGTGAGATCTGTGGAATTCTGAGGTAAGAGATGGGTCTAGGTTGTCATCCGCTGGGACCCAAGATCTCTCTTCAGGGCCATAGACCGCCCAGTCGACTATTGAAGACGTCCACCCCGGCGCAAGAGTCCAGGATCTTGTTGACTCAGTAATCTCCTCGCCGTCCACGATGATGGAAGGAGGCCCCTGGGTACCGGCCTCGTCTAGGACCTCCACACTTCTTGACATGAAAGGTGGGTGAGATTTGGTACTGTACAGGTAAATCTAATCTGAATGAAACAGGAGTGATTTGTTTTGTGATGTCCCATTGTATAGGAGCGATGATGATAGAAGGTGGCAAGATACTCTCGTTCTGAGGAGATGAGCGGCTGGCTTCATTGAGTCGAGAAAGGCATTGGCCTTGGTGTTCTGGGAGCTGGGTCGGTAGGTTACCTTGGAGTTGAAGTGAGTGAAGAACAACGCCCAACGGGCCTGACGGTGATTGAGACGCTTGGCAGACTGTAAGTATTCCAGGTTGCGATGGTCTGTGAGCAAGGTGAATGGATATCTCACCCCCTCTAACCAATACCTGTGTAATGGCATCACCCAGGTACGGGGTTATGAGTAATGTGGTGAAAAGTCAGTTCAGTATTTGGGAGAGTGCTCCCGCTGGTGGTGATTAGAGGGAGCCACAGAGGCCAGATTCATGACAGAGCCCCCTCCCTGTGAGCGGCTGCTGACACAAGGAGGCATCTGACGCTGGGGTCTGCCCCGAGGTCTGGGGGCTGGTCTATCTGGGTGAGATCTGTGGAATTCTGAGGTAAGAGATGGGTCTAGGTTGTCATCCGCTGGGACCCAAGATCTCTCTTCAGGGCCATAGACCGCCCAGTCGACTATTGAAGACGTCCACCCCGGCGCAAGAGTCCAGGATCTTGTTGACTCAGTAATCTCCTCGCCGTCCACGATGATGGAAGGAGGCCCCTGGGTACCGGCCTCGTCTAGGACCTCCACACTTCTTGACATGAAAGGTGGGTGAGATTTGGTACTGTACAGGTAAATCTAATCTGAATGAAACAGGAGTGATTTGTTTTGTGATGTCCCATTGTATAGGAGCGATGATGATAGAAGGTGGCAAGATACTCTCGTTCTGAGGAGATGAGCGGCTGGCTTCATTGAGTCGAGAAAGGCATTGGCCTTGGTGTTCTGGGAGCTGGGTCGGTAGGTTACCTTGGAGTTGAAGTGAGTGAAGAACAACGCCCAACGGGCCTGACGGTGATTGAGACGCTTGGCAGACTGTAAGTATTCCAGGTTGCGATGGTCTGTGAGCAAGGTGAATGGATATCTCACCCCCTCTAACCAATGCCGCCACTCCTCAAAAGTGGCCTTCATGGCCAGCAGTTCTCTGTGCCCGACATCATAATTCTGTTCAGTGGGACTGAGCTTGTGAGAATAGAAAGCGCAGGGGAACATTTTAGGCCGGTTGCCCTGGCATTGGGACAGCACGGCTCCTATGCCAGTGCTGGTAGCATCAATTTCCACAATGAATTCCCTATCGGGGCCAGGATGGCGGAGAATGGGAGCTGAAGTAAAGTGACGTTTGAGGTCTTGGAAGGCTTCCACGGCAGATGGGGTCCAGGACAGACAGTGGTTTCCTTTCTTAAACATGGAGGTGAGTGGCGCAGATACAGAGCTGAAATGACAAATGAACCTTCCGTAGAAATTGGCGAATCCGAGAAAGCGTTGTAGTTCCTTCAGGGTTGAAGGTTCAATTCAACACAGCGTTTACCTTCCTGTCCATCCATGGCTATCCCCTCCGTTCTGATGACATATCCCAGGAAGGAGACCTTAGATTGATGAAACTCACATTTTTCCCACTTGGTATAAAGCTGGTGTTGGTGCGTTGGCATAAAGCTGGTGATATGTCTTTGGAGGACGGCTCTTACATGTTTCACATGGTCCTCATAAGTGTCAGAATAAATGAGAATGTCATCGATGTAAACGATGACCCATCTGTTGAGCATGTCCCTGAATACTTTGTTTATGAAGGCTTGAAAACAAGAATGACTGTTGACCAGGCTGAATGGCATAACCAAATATTCATAGTGCCCAGAGGTTGTAGAGAAGGCTGTCTTCCACTCGTCACCTTCACAAATTCTGATAAGATTGTGAGCACTGCGAAGATCGAGTTTGCTAAAGAACCGGGCTGTACAGAGCTGTTCTAGGGCAGAGGGGACGAGAGGAAGCGGGTACCTGAACTTCAGGTCATTTCATTGAGCCCTCTGTAATCGATGCAGGGACGAAGGCCGCCATCTTTCTTCTTTACAAAGAAAAAGCCAGTGGATGCAGGGGACATGGATGGCTGAATGAAGCCCTTGGCCAGCTCCTCCTGGATATACTCCTTCATAGACTTTGACTCGGGTTGAGAGAGAGGAAATATATGACCCTTAGGTGGAAGAGAACCAGGTAGGAGATCAATAGTGCAGTCACCAGGCCAGTGTGGTGGTAATTGTGTGGCCATGGTCTAGCTGAATGCTAATTGCAGATCTTGGTATTCAGAAGGCAGTTCGTCCTACGAATGGGGTTCTGCTGGTGCTGCTTGTGAAGCTTTGATTACTTTGGAGGAGAGGCAGTGTTCGTGGCAGTACGGGGACCATTGAGTTATCTAGCGTTGGGCCCAGGAAATGGTAGGACTGTGCAGATCCAGCCATGGGAATCCAAGAATGATGGGTGTAAGAGGGGCATGAAAAATGAAGAAATGGATGGATTCCTCATGCAACGAGCCAATCAGATGGTATGATGCATTTGTCCTGAGCCGAGTGGCCTTCCGTCTAGGGCTGCCACTGCCACATGAGATGAATAGAAGATCAAGGGTAAGTTGTGAGTCTTGGCAAAATCTGCATCAATAAAGTTGCAACTCCAGAGTCAATGAGGACAGGGACTGGGATTTCAAAGCTAGTAAGAGATCCTCGAGGGGAACTCACTGAAGGGGTCTTTCGAGTGGGACGAGAGGGGCAAGAAGCTCTCATGTGGCCAGTCTGTCTGCAATAAAGACACAGATTGTCCTTGAGACGCCGTTCTCTCTCCACAAGGGTTGGTCGAGCATATCCGACCTGCATGGGCTCAGACTCTGATTCGTGAGATGCAGCTGAAAGGGCTGTAGATGTAGAGCAGGATGGTTTGTGAGAACGAATCAGGTTATCCAGGTGGATGGAGAGATCGATAAACTGATCCAGAGATTTAACCTCATCCTGGCATGCAAGTTCAGCCTGAAGATCCTGATTAAGTCCCCTCCTGTAATGCAGCTTGAGGGGTTCATTGGTCCAGCCAGTCTGAGCCACGAGAGTGCGGAAGGTGAGAGCGTAGACAGCCGCCGAGCTCTTCCCTTGTCTAAACACCATCAGCTGTTCCCCTGCCTCCCTGCCATCCGCCAAATGCTGGAACACATCCTTGACGCTGTAGGAATGCCGCAAAGGACGGGAAGATGGTCGTGACTCCACACCGTCATCGCCCAATCCAGCGCTTGACCAGAGAGAAGAGAACAAACAAATGCAATACGGCTATTATCAGTAGGGTAAAGAACGGGTTGTTGGTCAAACACTGTAGCAAAAAACCCTTACATTTAGCTGGAGTGTCGTTGAATTTCTCCGGGAAGACGAGGTGTGGGCTGGCGGTGGAGGAGGCGGGGAGAGCAGCCAGCAGCGGCTGGTTGGCTGGGGGTGAGCTTGAGGCAGCAGGAGCATGGAGGGCCTGTAAGGTCTTAACAAGTTTCTCCGTAAGCATGGTGAGCCGATTGAGTTGCTGTTGATGTACTGCCAACACAGAGGCTTGAGCTGAGAGCTCCGAGCTCAGATGATACATGGTTGCTGGATTGGTAGGTGGCGAAGTCTTCTGTAATGATGGTTCAGTAGACTGTTGATCCATTTGCAACACTTTATGAACAGGCTCGTAAACAGGCAGGCAAGGTGGGTAACAGCAAACAGGAATGATGTATGTAAGGCTAGAGAATGGTCAATGTCCGTGCAAGTGGTCGGGGCTGGCAGCGAGGAGCAAAGGGTAATCCGTAGACAAGGCAAGGGGTCGGTAGACAGGTGGAGATCGATCACAAGAGGTAGGCAGTGCAAGTTGGCAACAGGTAACAATAAACACAAGGAGAAATGCTCAGAAATAACAGCCGTGGCAAATCAAGACTTCACGAGGAACAGTTTGCAAACACAGTCTATTTATAGTCCGATGGTACTCAGATGAAATGGCCGACACCTGTGTAATGGCGCCGCTTAGGTACGGTGTTATGGGTAACGTAGTGAAAAGTCAGTTCAGTATTCGGGAGACTGCTCCCGCTGGTGGTGATTAGAGGGAGCCACAGAGGCCGGATTCATGACACTTGACAACGATGTCTCATGCTGTTCACAAAACGACAAATGTTATTGAGACACTAAAATTTTTTGTTGTAGTATACCCACCACTGTTGTTAGCTTTTTAATAAATTGTGTGAGACATGGGCATCGCTAGGTCATGTTAGCCCTATAAAAAATTGCAATCAGCTCTATAACTTTACACAAATTTGTGATTGCCTCAGCCCCCTTTAAATTTCATATGAAAATGGCAGCAGACTTCGGCTCGGATACTCCCCATCTTTCAGTGCATTCTTCAATCCGCAGATTGTGGTGGCACAGAACAAAAAACGGAAGATAAGGTGTGCATTTATTGATAGATTGATACAATATCTGCATCTGTGCAGCTCTTTCTCATAAATACAGTTTACAAAATATCATGGGGGAACAATCGGTTCCCCATCTACTGTAAAGTTTTCACTTGTCACACCACAGCTCCAACAAAAATGAAGCCCTTAACAAATATGAATCCATACTTTATAAAAAAAAAATAATGTTGCCATTTTCATTTGAAAATCTGTAGAAAATTAGCTCAAAAGGGAAAATATTTATGACTAATTATAACTAGTTATAATTAATCATCAGTATTTAGAACTCTTATGATTAACTGTAACAGAATCAATATTACAATTATTTGATCTGTTCGTCCCCTGAATAGACAGTATAATCATCTATCAATTCTAGGAAAGATTATTTTTCTGGCCAAGAAAGATTAACTTTCCTACTTTAGACAGTACTAGCAGTAACGTAGTAAAATCAAAATGTAGCATGTAGCAAAATAAAATCATACATTCAGGGACTCTGAATGGTGAGCTGGACACTGAGACAATCAATTGTGAATAAAAGGAATTTAATAAATGAAACAAATAAACATTTAAACATAAAAAGAGAAAGTGAGACCTGATGCGGTAGACAACAGAAGTTCTTGATTAATTATTTTAGGAGAGCAAGCCAGAGGTTTCCTCTAGTTCTTCCGAAGATAGGGAAATCCACAGCGGGTCTACAAAGTTACTTGAAGTTAAAACTAACGGAAAGTCAGACTCAAGGAGATGAGTCTTAGAGAGGGTCTCAAAATGGGTTACTGAGCACATTTTGACTTGCGCAATGGTCTTTCGATACTTTGCTTGACACACCCACTCATTGGTGGACTGACCAATACAAAGCTTGGATTTTTTGAGAAGGAGAACTTTCTTTGTCTCCATTTTATGGCCCATTTGCATGTTTTTTTGCTGGTCTGGAAGGTTGATGCAGATTTATCTAAAATATAGTACAAACAGTACACATTTTGGAATCACCTAGCCTACACCTTTGTTTAGGGAATAAAGAGCAGATAATTTCGATACCAAGAACAAAATGTGTAGAAGATATCAAGGCAGAGATACAGTCATACATTGGAATATATTTACAGGTTAACTAATACAAACACTTTTTATATAACTGTGTAAATACACTATTGAGTAGATACGTAAACACATGCATATAGCATATTGAGTTCATAACAGTTTAATTATGACCTAAATACAAAGAGTGAGTTTATGTGTGTGTATTATGTGTATTGCAGATTGCAGGGGTAGTTTGTGGGGTACCAGGCCTTTTGGTGCCTGGTACTCGGTGATCGTCTCCTTCTTTGGAATGCCTTTGAAGTCCCATGAGGGAGACCAGAGAGCGTATCTGTTTAGCATCTTCCTGATAATGGGGAGGGAATATGGCCATTTAACACCCATATAAACGCAGAATTGTCTGTAATTTATATGCAAATGTTAAAGGCTAAAAGGTTCTTTGAAACATACTGCCTAACTGTCCTTAGTGAACCTGTGCAGATGCTACAAATTTATTAAATTCCTTTTATTCACATTGTTCTTCCGGCTTTGCTACTGTTCGGACGCTCTTGCTTACTGCTCTGCGCTTTGCTTCTGTTTATGTACTTTACTCAGATTTTTACAAATATTATTGGTTTACATTCCGGAGATGGAAAACACAGCTGTCTACATTCAAATAGACAATAAAGAAAATGCCTCTTGTGCCTGTTGTGGAATCTATTTGCTGCACAAACTGCCACAGACTTCTACAAAGGATTGCGGTTCTTGAAACAAAGCTACTTGCTGGACTTCCAAAACAGGTGGAAAACTCAGCAGATCGTCATCACGGACCCCCTCAACAAACAGTCGGTGAGTCCCATGAATCTACTGAATCTCATCAGTCATTACCAAGTGTAGAGGAACGAACCAAAACTGATCAACACACTAATCGATGGCACAAACAGGGAGCGAGACCCAAAGGCACTCAAGACATCAGATCACGAGTATTTCATATTGCTGCCATAGCATCCTCTACCCCAGATACGGCTATGACAAGGCTTGAAAACACTGGTATTTTACCACCACCTATACACCTTGAGAACATATTTGAAGCATTAATGAATGTGGGTGAGGAATCCCCAAATGTGACTGAACGTGGATCGTATCAGTCAGCAGCTAACATTGCTACTAACAGACACTCAAGGTCGAGCAGACAGTGGCATTCAGCTCAGAGCGCAGCCGAGCCCAGGACTCTGATAGTGGGCGACTCCATTATCAGAGACATTAGAAGCAGGACTACAACTACCTGCTGTTTTCCTCAAGCAACCATCTCTGATGTGAACAAGGAGCTTCGAAACAGTCTAATGAAGCACAAGACTGCAAATCAAATCATCATCCATGTGGGAAAGAACGATATTCGGAAAGAGCAGTCAGAACTCCTAAAGAAGGATTTCAGTGAACTTCTTGAAACACTTCGAAGACTTGAAGTTAAGTCGTTCATCAGTGGACCACTCCCAGCAAGGGGAACTAACATGTTTTCACGGTTGCTTGGGCTGAATACATGGCTACAAAGAACCTGCAGTTTAAAAGGAGTCAACTTCATTGACAACTTCAATCTTTTCTGGGGCCATAGACAACTGTTTAAACTGGATGGCCTCCACCCAAACAAACTTGGTGCAAGAGTGCTAAAGGACAACTTCTATTTCTCCCTCAATCATCCTTCAGTACTTTGTGACCTGAATGGCACACACACACACCTGGACAAAATATGACTGATCAGAGGACTTCAATCAGTCATCATGTGGCTGACACATCCCAAAAGGACATTGATAACACCTCGCAGCCACAACAACCACTGCTCATGGACACCATGTCAGCGGAGCCCTGCCCACAGAGCTCTTTACAGACAGACTGTGACGTATCAGGACAGCTCCAAAACTCAGCACCCAAGGACGACTTTCTTGAAAACAGCCAGAGAAGCCAGGACAACATATCTCAGCCACTGGAAACATCAGAGCCACAGCCCCATTCACCTGACACATTATCCCTCTCTCCAGGATCTCCACTTCTAAGCTTCTCACAGCAAATAGAGGAACTTGTTTATGCTGGGACTAGACTCTCCCACTCTTTTGCTGCAAGCCCCCAGATATCAACAAAAAAAAACGGCGGGCCCCACAACCACCGAAGCCTGCAGGCCCAGCTCGCCCTCCTCCTCCTGTGAGAGCTCTTCGGCCGCTGCCACAACGCCAGGGCCCATCTGCTGTAGGTGAACCAAAAACAACTAATAACAGCTCTCAGTGATATGTGTCGGGTCCCCGCTACGATAGCAGCAACATTCACAAATGTTTACAGAACAAGCGGGAACCCAGTGTGCCTGTAGCTTTTCCTATCTCTGTTTTATCACGTGATAGAAAGTCTAAGGCCTTCTCTAGTCGTACGGCTGATTTATCTAATCTGCGGCCTATTTTGCATCAAACTAATATTACTGTGGGGACAAAAAGAAATGCCATCAAGTTAGCATTTTTAAACATTCGCTCACTAAAAAATAAATCATTTCTGACTAATGACTTAATAACCACAAACAGCCTAGATTTTATGTTTTTAAATGAAACATGGCTAGAAGACAGCTGCAGTGCAACAGTCCTCAATGAAACAGCCCCTCCTAACTTTACTTTCATGAGTGTCTGCAGAGCTGTTAGGAGAGGTGGAGGTGTAGCTGCTCTGTTTAAAGATGTCTATCAATGCAAGCAAGTGTCATTTGGTCAGTACTTGTCCTTTGAATATCTAGGGATTGTGCTGAAAGGTGCTCCACGCATTCTGTTTATCATTATTTACAGGCCTCCAAAATACTCTCCAGCCTTTGTTGAAGAATTCACAGAACTGTTATCAATGATTTCCTCAGAGTATGACAGTTTTGCTATTGCAGGGGATTTTAATATTCACCTAGATAATGCAGAAATCAATGGTACAAAAGAAATTATAACGGTTTTGAACACATTTGACCTGGTTCAACATGTTCATGGACCCACACACAATCGTGGTCAAACTCTTGATTTACTCATCAGTAAGGGTCTAAAGATTTCATCCATTGTTATTAAGGACGTAGCACTATCTGATCACTTCTGTATTTTCTTTGATATATTGATCTCTGCTACCACTGAATCTAGACCTGTCTCTGTCAGAAAGAGATGCATTAATGAGAACACTAGTTTGCTATTTATGAAGGCTATATCGTCAATGCCAAGCATTTCTGCAGACTCAGTTGATCTTCTCCTGGATTCCTTTAACTCAAAAGTTAAGAATGTCATTGATGACATTGCGCCAGAAAAAAGAAAGATGGCTGACAGAAAAAAAGCACCATGGAGAAAATCAACCGCAGTACAGAGTATGAAAAGGCAATGCAGAAAAGCTGAGCGGATGTGGCGGAAGACGAAACTTGAAATTCACTATAGCATCTATAAAGACAGCCTTTGTGCTTTCAATGTTGAACTAGGCAAAGCTAGACAAACATTCTTCTCAAACCTTATAAACAGCAACTTAAACAACACTCGCACTCTTTTTGCTACCGTTGAGAGACTGACAAACCCCCCAAGTCAGATTCCCAGTGAAATGCTCTCCGACAGCAAATGCAAAGAGTTTGCTTCCTTCTTTTCTGAGAAGATCAATACTATCAGAAAGACGATTAGCACATCCTCAAGTTATGCTGAGGTCAGACAAATTCACCCGCAATTTCAAAAAGTAGTTACCATGTCTGTTTTTGAAGCAATTGATAGCACAATTTTGGAAGAAATAGTACAGCACCTTAAACCTTCAACCTGCTACCTTGACACACTTCCCACATTTTTTTTCAAAAGTGTGTTCCACTGTTTAGAAGCAGATCTCTTAGAAGTGGTGAACACCTCACTTCTCTCTGGGACTTTTCCAAACTCCCTGAAAACTGCAGTTGTTAAGTCCCTTCTGAAAAAGAGCAATCTTGACAACAAAATATTGAGCAACTATAGACCAATATCAAATCTTCCTTTTATAGGCAAGATTATTGAAAAGGTAGTTTTTAATCAGCTGAACTACTACATAAAGTCAAATGGTTACCTAGACAATTTCCAGTCTGGTTTCCGACCGCATCACAGTACAGAGACAGCGCTCATAAAGATAATAAATGATGTTCGCTTAAATTCTGATTCTGGAAAAATATCAGTGCTGGTACTACTAGATCTTAGTGCTGCGTTTGACATGCGGAGTCCCACAAGGCTCAATTCTTGCGCCGCTCTTGTTTAGCCTGTATATGCTCCCTCTAAGTCAAATAATGAGAAAGAACCAAATTGCATATCACAGCTATGCAGATGATACCCAGATTTACCTAGCCTTATCGCCAAATGACTACAGCCCCATTGACTCCCTCTGCCAATGCATTGATGAAATTAACAGTTGGATGTGCCAGAACTTTCTTCAGTTAAACAAGGAGAAAACTGAAGTCATTGCATTTGGAAACAAATATGAAGTTCTTAAGGTGAATGCATACCTTGACGCTAGGGGTCAAATAACTAAAAATCAAGTAAAAAATCTTGGGGTGATTCTGGAGTCAGATCTTAGTTTCGGTAGTCATGTCAGAGCAGTAACTAAATCAGCATACTATCATCTCAAAAACATTGCAAGAATTAGATGTTTTGTTTCCAGTCAAGACTTAGAGAAACTTGTTCATGCCTTTATCACCAGCAGGGTGGACTACTGTAATGGTCTCCTCACTGGCCTTCCCAAGAAGACCATTAGACAGCTGCAGCTCATCCAGAATGCTGCTGCCAGGATTCTGACTAGAACCAGAAAATCAGAGCATATCACACCAGTCCTCAGGTCCTTACACTGGCTTCCAGTTACATTTAGGATTGATTTTAAAGTACTTTTACTCATTTATAAATCACTCAATGGCCTAGGACCTAAATACATTGCAGATATGCTCACTGAATACAAACCTATCAGGCCACTCAGATCACTAGGATCGAGTCAGTTAGAATTACCAAGGGTTCACACAAAACAAGGGGAATCCGCCTTTAGCTTTTATGCTGCCCACGGTTGGAATCGGCTTCCAGAAGAGATCAGATGTGCTAAAACACTAGCCACATTTAAATCCAGACTAAAAACTCATTTGTTCAGTTGTGCATTTAATGAATGAGCACTGTTCTACGTCCGAACTTATTGCACTGTATTTTATGTATAATCATTTTTTTTTCCTGTTTTAATTCATTTTAAATCATTTTTTTAATCATTTTAATTTTTATTGTTGTGATTATTACTTTTTATGATTATTTTAATTCATATTCTTATGATTTTATTATTTCCTTTTATGTAAAGCACTTTGAATTACCATTGTGTATGAAATGTGCTATACAAATAAACTTCCCTTACCTTGCCTACAAATGTAACTTTCAATATAATATTGAAGTGTATGTGGAAAAGAGGTATGCATAGCTACTTGAACTAAATAATGAGGGTTGTACTAGAAATTCAATTATTTTTATTATTATTAAACAGGCGGCAGGTGCGACGCAAGTAATTTTTGCTAGTTTCAGCCCAAGACACTTATAATTTTCACGCCCTGCACCACGTCTAAATAGCAAATGCATTTGTACCCATTTGTGTGCCTATGGGCGTGCTGGTCGGAAAACGAGGTGTGTTCAGGGTGCATTGTTGGCTCGTTGCTATTTTGACGCAATTGAAATAGACTGTATTTTTTTTGTTATTTAAAAACACTTTAATAATATACGCCTATAGGCATGTGCACAATGCGAATACAGTCTGCCTTTTAAACACAGTGATGCGTAGCAGCACACAAACATGCCAAATATTAAAAATGAAAGGATTCCAATGTAAAATAGTCATAATCAATAGTGGGTGCGGCCCACGAATGCCCCCCATTCAGACTTTGTTCTTGCAAATTCCGCCTTGTAAATAGCAAATCCGCCATGGTGCGAGCGCAACTGGCTCTTAGGGAATGAGAGTTGAGACTTATGCCCAAAACACACCCATGACCCATTAACAAAATAGATACAACCCTTTTAGACCATGCGCCAGACGCGCCAACCTTTTTTCCTGTCCTTAAACTAGCAAAAGTGGATTCGGACACGCCCTACGTGCACCTGCGCCGTGCATTTTAGACCATGAGCTTAGATTTTTTAAAATAGGGCCCTTAATCCCTTAAATTTACTCTCCTAGTGCCCCTTGCAAAACGATGAGGGAATGATGGGAATTACAGACCCACTGCCCTGTTAGATATGTCAGCAAAAATTATTTATATATAAAATATATTCATGTGTATTTTCTTTTCTGACTTCAACTGGCATTTTTTCACTCAATTTGAGCTTTCAAATACGAAATATTATTCATATAAATTTACAATAAATATTTCTGATTATTTAAAGGTTATCTTAATATTTTTGTAACAAATACAGTTAGATGAAGACAAGACCTTGGACCTGTATTTGAAGAAACTTACTTAAATATAAACAGCCATATATGCTCTCACAACAAGGGGCTAGTTCCTGTGGTAGACTGTGTGGTTGCAGAAAGCAACCAGCTCCTCCTCTTTCTTTTCACTGCTGGTCTTTGACTCGGTTTGTAGCAGTTCTGGTAGTTATTCAAGTAATGGTAACAAGACTGATTTTCAGCCATAGACTAGAGTTTTAAATCTGCTCAAATTAATAGAAAAGACAGCAAAAATATTTATATATTGTATGTCAAATATATATTCCAAGGTGAGTGACACTGCCTGGACAGTTTTAATAAGGTGATATAAAATAGTTTTCTCTAATATGTATGGTACAATCACAGCAGGACAGGCTGTTTATTGCAATGGCTTTTGGTCATCTGCTCATGATCTTCATTGCAGTGCTGATCTCCAACACAGGTATGAAAATCATTCTCTTCAAAGGAATAGTATGACTACTGCATAACCAGTAGAAAATATACAGAAATTAATGACTGTGTTACCAGTGTTATTGATATGTGTCTGCTAATCATTGCTGTAAATTGAAATGGGAGATTATTTATTTGACATGTAAATTTGATTTCACTTACTGATAATTCATGATTCTTTTTAAGAATTATACTTTTCCCTACTTTTATAGCAAACAGTTTAGATAAAAAAAACAACAACCTTGCTTTAAAAGGGCTTGTGGAAAAATAAGGGCAACAAAAAATAATATTTTTTATACCAATATAGTACACTTTTGTGCACTTTATTTGTTAAGTAATTGGACATTTGCCTTTATATTTTCAAATATCCTCTCTGTTTCTAGCATCCGTGTGCAAAGCTGAAAATGCCATCACTGTGCAGACAGGAAGTTCTGTTCAACTGGAAATACAGATTGACAAACTACCAGATTTTAATATATTGGTCTGGATTAATGATAATTCAGAAAATATTGTTTCATTCTTTAAGGCAACTGTAAAGACAAAAGTACACACTTACAATTACAGTGTGGATTTCAATCAGTCAACCTTCTCTCTAACACTGAAGAACATGCAAATGAGAGACAGTGGACTCTACACAGCAAAAATATTTGGAGTCAATAATATAGATGTTGCTAAACACAGAGTATCTGTTATAGGTAAGTCTGGGTTGCATGTTAACCCTCTAGGGTCTGAGGTGATTTTGGGGCCCTTCCGATGTTTTGACATGCTCTTTGACATTTGTGCTTAATTCAGCTACTTATAACATACTATTGGCCAGCATGTAATTTTTTTGTGTTCAGCACAAACTAAAAAAAACAAAAAAAAAACAAGATTTTGCGTGTGAAACAATATATTGATTTAAATTTTCAACGACATGGTTTTTTGATAGAAAGCCATAGAGGGAGCGGCTATAGCCATGAATATTTAGTGATTCACAATATAATCAAAATATACATAATGAAGGTCCAAGACAAAGTATTGTACACACTGATCTAAATACAGAGATGTGAACAGACCTTTGAACAGAATCATGTTCAGCATGTGAAAAAAGTAAGACATACCTGCTATTTAAGTGTTTGCTTTTTTTCATGGATTCAAGAAAAAAAAAACTGTACCAAAATCAGTAGCCATCTCTGAGCATGTCAATATCATGTCAGACTTGCGCATACTTTGTACTATCGTAAAAAAAAAAAAAAACCACTATATTTGAGCAACTAATTATTATTGTTTAGCACATTATAAACATCTATTTGTGAACAGAGTATTAATAATAAACATGATCTAGACATTCTTAGACTCGTAGCATTAATCATGTTGCAGTGTATACTCATATTACCAAAAACTAATATAGAGAATTAAGCATATATGCTAGAACTGTATAAAAAGGACTGATTAAATGGAATTCATTTGGAAAACATTTCAATGTTTTTGTAGAAAGTACAAATTTTTCCTTAATATGTTTCAGATCCAGTGGATTCTCCTGTTCTTAACTGGAATGTAACCATGATTGCCATTAACGCCTGTATTGTGAACGTCTCATGTAGTGGACATGATCGTACAATTAGCGGCAGCTACCATAGCAACAACTGCAGCCAGAAGGAAGTGACATCTTTTGGAATGCAGACTCTATCCCTGTATTGTAAAGAGGACATAGTTATTTGTAACTATAGCAACAAAGTCAGCTGGAAGAATGAAATAATACAGATTAAACAACTCTGTATCGTTACACCTTATCCAAGTAAATAACTGACCCACCAGCCGAATGTCAAAGTCTATAAATGCATTTTCTAATCTTGGATTTTAAATTTATTAGCCATTTATTCTCAGTTCCTCTGGAGTGTTCTAATGACTGTAGTTGTTAATGTAATTTCTTACAGATGACAGTCCTGCAGAAAACAACAGTTCCTTTCCTCTTCATTGGCTCATCATCATTGTTATTAGTGCTTCATTGTTGATTTTAGTTGCAACTGCTGTAATATACTGCTCTTATAAGATTCGTAACAAAGGTAAGTCTGTCTTAATGCAAACATGTTATTAAATTAACAAAATCAGATATTTGGAATTCAAAATGGTGTGATATGAGGCACCAGTTATAATTTTACTTGCGCTTACTTACACTACGAGTCAAACGTTTTTGAACAGTAAGATTTTTTTTTTTTTAAAGAAGTCTCTTCTGCTCATCAAGCCTGCATTTATTTGATCCAAAGTACAGAAAAAAAAGCCAAATTCTGAAATATTTGTACTGTTTAAAATTGCTGTTTTCATTTTGAATACATTGCAAAATGTAATTTATTCCTGTGATTTCAAAACTGAATTTTTAGCATCATTACTCCAATCACATGATCCTTATTATTATTATTATTATTATTATTGTTAATGATACGGTTTTCAGGTTTCATGATAAGATTTTCAGGTTTCTTTGATGAATAAAAAGTTCAAAGGAACAGCCTTAATCTTAAATAGAAATCTTTTGTAACATTATTAATGTCTTTATCCACATCTTTGCTAAATGAAAGTATTCTTTTCTATAATTTCATGTGACACTGAAGATTGGAGTAATTATGCTCAAAATGAAGCTTTGATAACAGGAATTAATTACATTTTCAAATAATTTCTAATAGAAAGCTGTTATTTAAAAGTAATATTTTACAATATTACTGCTTTTGCTGTATTTTGGATCAAATTAATGCAGGCGAGCAAAAGAGACTTCTTTAAAAAACATTAAAAATAGTAGTTTACATGAATAACTGAATACACAAAGGTGAAGTAGTCATACATACTACATGTGCAAACAAATACATATGAAAAGATCATACATGTTTGACTTTTACGTTTGTGGAAGGGTATGGAGTTTTACATAAACATTATATGGCACCTCATTGTGGAGAAACCAAAGTACTGTACAAAAAGTCATACCTACACTTTCTATGGTGACAGTAACTGTCAGGAGATTTTTTTTTTAATTAAATTTAATACTTTAATACTATTCTAAATCTCTTAGGTGCCCAGCAGAATGAGCATACAATCTATTCACAAGTTCAGGTAAGATTCAAAATAACACTTTGTTTATGGAATATTGCAGGGTTTATTATAAATGTTTATTATTTATACATGCACATTCCTTTTTTCAAATTTACATGCCCTCATATGTAATCAAAATAACTTCCACTCTCTATGCCTCGTCTATGTAATTTTACATCAGAGGAGCCCAGACTTTTCACTATAAAAGGCCAAAAATCAAACTTGATTGAAGAATGAGGGCCAAAAGTAAATTTTGCATTAAATCCATATATAGATAGATAGATAGATAGATAGATAGATAGATATTCAGTATCAATAGGGAAAGTTACTAATGCATTACAATATTGTGTTACTCCCTAAAAAACAAACAAATTACATTACTTAGTTACTTTTTTATGGAAAGTAATGCATTACATTGCTTTTGCGTTTTAAAACTGGACAGGGCATGCTTGTTTGTTTTTCATATTAAAAGTCCTTTCACACCAAAAAGAGAAATGAATAAGCCTAAGGCTGAAGGAAAAGTAAATTAAGTGTAAGTCTGTACAGTAGAACTGGAGGAGAAGAAAGTTCTATGCTCATTATCAATGAGAAAAATGAAGCACAAATGTTAGTTAAGCTAAAGTAAGTTTTGCTTATTGGTATGGATGAATTGGATCAACAAAGGCCAGCAGCAAAGACATTGGTTAATAAAATGGGATTAAACACATAAAGAAAACAAAAAGTAACTCAGCTATTTTCTTGTAAATGAAAAAGTAATGCATCACTTTACTAGTAATCTTAAAAAAAGTAATCTGATTACGTAACTTACGTTACTTGTAATGCGTTACCCCCAACACTGTTCAGTATATTCTCAAAATTTGATTCCAAAAATACCACAAAGTGTTGTAAAACATAAAGATGAATTAGAAATTAAGATTTCCAATGACATGCCTTGCTTTCCCTGTTAAAAAAAAAAACTAGCATATGCTGGTTAGGTAGGTTTTGAAGCATGGATGCTGGTTTGAGCTGGTTTATGCTGGTCATGCTGGTTTAAGATGGTCATGTGCTTGTCCTGACCAGCTTAACACCAGCACATTATCAGCTAAGGACCAGCATAAACCAGGACCCGGCATCCATGCCTCAAAACCTACATAACCAGCTGTTTTTTACAACAGGGTTGTGTACAGGGCCACTATCATTGAAAATGACCACAAACTATTGCTCTCAATTCCCTCGACTAGAGTAACATTGTAAGTCGTCTTATTAAAAATTTGAAATTAAAAGTGGGTGTCCAAACACTATTAACCATGTAGTGTCAATTTTAATGTGCATGTAAATATGAAGTGCTACAGAAGGATTTGTATGACTGTTGAGTGGATTGTTCTACAGCCAAATAGCAAAATACAAAGACCCCTGGAGATGTTGGAGAAATCAACAAATCCTGGAACTGTGTATGGATTTACAGAAGAGCACAGACACACTTACAATACCAACCAGACAATGTCAAGTTCTGAGGTAAAAAGAGACATTTATTGGGCAAAATTTTCAAAGTTAAACATAGTAACAGGTTAAATGTATTTGACTAATTTGACTTTCCTATTCTAATTTTCAGTTTTGTTCATTGCATTGTTAATATGGCTAAACAAATGTATACGTTTTTATTTTTTATATAAACACTTATGTTTGTTCCTTAAAAATGTCTCTGTGTTAAGTAAATCAGTTTATTTTTCACAGATTTACTATACATTATATACATTTCACAGATATCGGCAGAGATGCAAACAAACAATCGCCCCAGCACCACCTACAGTACAATTGGACAACACCAAAAACCATCATTTGCCACTGAAAGAGACCATACAATTTATTCAACAGTGTGTAAATCCTCAAATGGCAGACAACCTGTGCATTAATACTTTAGCTTAATATAAAATTTATCTGAGTAGGTACTACGTTTGTCAATATGTATATATCTTAAACATTTAGATACTGTACAATACTGAGGACATTCGCACATCATGTCCAAGCATACAAAGTCAGTGACAATGCATACAAATGAGTGATTAAAAAATTATACAAAAGCTGTCACTGGGGTGTGGTACCTTAAGTCTAATATGCAGACCTTAGGCATTAGTTTTTAATTGATTTGGTGCAATTTTCACAGAAGTGTAATTTCAAAACTCTTAGTACTAATCTCAGAAATGTTTAATCTGTGAATAATTTATACATTGGTACACTATAAATTTCTAGTTTTTATAGATAGAACTTGTTTGTAATTCGTAGTAGGTAGTAATATGCACCTTTTTAGATGTATGTAAGATACTACAATGGTGTACTTTCCAAAAGGGCACAGTTGAAGTGACAGCTTTGAGCATTTTTTTTTCTGAGTGTATCTACAGTAGTAGATTTTTTATTGTTTTTTATTTTATTGATGGAAGGGGTTGCTGTGTCAAACAGGACCTTGCTGAATGTTAAGTTCTGTACTTCATTTGTAGAGAAAATTTGTACATGTGTACAAATTTGTGTACATTTGTTCATTTGTACAAAATCTTGTATATAGATTTTAAATTTGTTGTTCATGCTTTCCACATTCCTTAAGTTTCCCTTTGGAATCTGGAATATCCATGAGTGTTGTGAATTTGAAGTGCTCCATTAAATGGTCTTCTTAACAGCTGTGTTCTGACTTTAGCCGCTTGTTTGCACTGAAACAGCTCATAATATTAATTTGATTAATGAAGCATAAATGAAGATGAAGTATCACACCTCTCTGTTTATTAGCTATTTCTCTGTAAAGTTAGAAAAAATGTTCTGGGTTAAATAGTTAGGCACTATTAACAGTGTTTTAGCTTATTGCAAAGGGGATAAAATTCAGTGATGAGCATACTTTGGGCTCTTTCTAACACAAAGTTATTGGATGACTACACAAGACTCAGAAACATATAGCACTAATAAAGCAACTGAAGTTGACCAAAGTGCTTTAAACATACACCAGAAATAAAAACAAATCCAACATAAGACACCACATACAGTGGGGAAAATAATTATTTGATCCCCTGCTGATTTTGTACATTTGCCCACTGATAAAGAAATGGTCAGTCTATAATTTTATTTTTAGTCAGAGACAGAATAATAACAAAAAATCCAGAAAAACGCATTTCAGAAAAGTTATACATTAATTAGCAATTTTAAGGGGTGGTCTAATGGATTTATTCGAAGGTTTGATTGTTTAAAGGAACACCACTTTTTTTGAAAATAGGCTCATTTTCCAACTCCCGCAGAGTTAAACAGATGAGTTTTACCGTTTTTTAATCCATCCTGCCGGTAGCACTTTTAGCATAGCTTAGCATAAATCACTGAATCTGATTAGACCATTAGCCTCTCGTTCAAAAATGACCAAATATTTTCTATATTTATCCTATTTAAAACTTGACTCCTTTGTAGTTACAGAGAATGTGTACTAAGACCGAGAGAAAATGAAAAGTTGCCTTTTCCAGGTTGATATGGATAGGAACTATACTCTTATTCTGGTGTAATAATCAGGGAACTTTGCTGCCTTACCATGGGTACAGCAGCACCTGAAAATAGTCCCCAGCTAGGTAACTTCCAACATGACCAGCACTAAGCCACTAAGGTAATAGTTAAATAACTGTTTATAAATAATCAATTTAGATTTTTTGAAATGCATTTTTATTATTATTATTATTATTATTATTTAATTCAGTCTCTCACTGTTAAAAAAACCCTACCATTAAAATTATAGACTGAAAATAACATTACTTGTAAAACATACAACAGTTTAAACTTAATTAAAAACTACACCATTCAGACAGTAGATGTCTTTTGTATTCTGTCTTACAATTTACAAACTGTGCCATGCAAATGATCTAGTGCTTTAGTGAACTGTCCTCATGAATCAAACTGCATCGTGGACAGTTTCTTTTCTTTTCTTTTCTTTTTTTTTTTTGCAAACTCGCTTGACTGATTAGATCAAAACAGCAATTAAATCGCATAACATTGATTCCAAACTAGCTAGAAAAAACAAGACTTAATATTAGCAGGAAATAAATAAAGAAATAAATATAGGACTAATGAAAACAAGCCCTGACTATTTACTTGTTTATTTTAAGATTCTTGTCAGTTCCCAGACATGTTCCTAAATGACAAAAATAGTGATATCAGCAAACCGATTCTTTCAGGGTTCAATGAGCCGGTTCAAAAAAAATGAGCCATCGGTTCCTTAAGACTTAAGTTATCACAAAATGTTATCTCTATGCATTTCTTCTCTGACAACTCAGTGTCATGTTATATTAGTGAAACAAATAAAGATATTTGTGTGAATGCATATTGCTGATTATTGCCCTTAATTCACTAAGTTATGACATCTGATGTCACAGTTTTATTCGCTGATCATTTTTGTCAGACATGACTGACTCTTGGATAAGTTTCCTAAAAGTTTAGCACCTACAGAACACATTAGACATTGATGCACAAACACAGATGTTCTGCATGTGTAAAGTATATAGAAAGTTCAGTATGCTTTAAAGAATTGAATTGAAGAAATACAATTTTCCTTTATCTTTTTTGACATGTAAGATGTCATTGTACTTTAAAAACATCCTGTAAATTTCAGAGCTTAAAACTTGTATTTGACTTGTGTTATCCACCACACCACACCACACTGCACTGAAGATCAGTGAACATCTGGTGAACGGCTTGGTTCATTCAATAAAGGACAGATTATGATTTTAATTTTTTGTTGAGTTGAATTGTTTATTTATTCAGACTTATCAGTCTTGAAAGTTTGTTAATAAAGGTGGTTATACTTAAGGGTCACATCTCTGTTCTTCCATTCACTAGCTATTGAACTTGTATTGCTGTGGGCATAAGAACCTAATCAAAATCAAATGTGACTTCTCAACCTTTTGGGTACTCTGAGGATGGTAAGATGGCTGTAGATGGAGACATTTCCTTTCAATACACTGAAGATTCCTTAAACCAATCAATTGAATATAGCAATTCTGTTTTAAGCAAAATGTAAAAGGGCAAATAAGAAAGAGTAATTTGCTGGATAAATGTTTTGTAAATACGAAGGGATTTTTACCAAAATTAAATCTTATCAGGATATTCCATTTTCTCATCCTTCATTCATTCTGGTCACTTTATTACTGAAGTAGTAAATTCACATACTAGGGAGGAAGTGTTTTTGCTGGATTCTAAACTGGCTCCATACTGCTCCATACATGTTTCTACCACAGACCAAGCAAAACTCTTTCATGAGAAATTTTACCATTTTCAAGCAACTTTGCAGTTTCTTCAGTTTCCTCTTTTTAGTTTATATATAAATATAATTTACTGCTGTATTTGATTTCAAGAATTTGTTTTTTTCTTTTAAGCAAACTTCAGTATCTATTAGAAAGTCAGTGCAACTCCTCTTTCATTTTAAGATTTTATTTTGAGACAATGGCAATAAATCACAGACTCAGTCTTCTTCTTTGCCTCCTAACCTTCAAAGCAGGTGAAACACATTTTTATTAAAATGTAATGTAATATTATATCATATATTTAACAACAAATGTAACAAAGCAGCATATGTTATTTACTTTTCTTATGCTGCCTTAAAACTAATATGAGTAACAAAAAAATGTGAGACAATCAGTTTGAAACAGGGTACATGGTATAAGCCTGAAGGTTAAACATTCCTCTCTATTGTTTATTTGTGTAAGTTTCAGATATGTGCATTATAGCTGTAATACATTTGTATTATGCTGTTCTCTCTCCTCAGGGTTCAGTGCTGAGATTTCAGTGGTGCTATATAATGGTGGATATATTATGTACACCCATTTCTGCAATATTTAAGTAAATATTAAACATCATCAAGAAAAAAAATAAGTATTCAGTGAACAGTTCTTAAAAGATGCATTTTTATTTTCTCAGAATAACAACTTATTAATCTAAAAACATTTTTTCCTAACTTGAAAAAAAGTTTAGCACAATGCACAGGTTGTGTGGAAGTTAAAGGTTCTTCCTTAGGTGTCAATATAGAAAGAGTAGCAGAAAGCATTTAGACACATTTATTGTCTCAGGATGTATATATTTTATGTGTTTTTGTGCTTTTTGTCACAAACTATACCGCTGTGGCTCCCTCTACTCGCCGCTAGAGGGAGCCTTCACATGTACTTTGGACATTTACACTCACAGTATCATGGACTACATTTCCCATAACCCCTTTTCATGAACTTCCTGTTTCCTCTCACCTCTCACCCCTGTCGGCCATCTTGCTTGTTACACTCTCACAGTATTTAAGGACCGGTTCACCTCAGTCACATTGCGAAGTCTTGATCAGTTTCCTGTCATTTCCGAGCATTCATTCCGTGTTTGTTTTCCCGTGTCGACCCCCTTGTTCCCTGACCCCTGTGATTGTTCTCCGCCCGCCTTTCGACCCTTGCTTGTTTCTGGATTATCCCTTTGATCACCGCCCGCCTCGACTATCTGCCTGGACTACCGTTTGCTCTCTTGGATTTCCCTCACTGTCCCCGATTGCCCCTGTTTGACCCCCGCCTGTCTGTTACCATTGTTTCTGAGAATAAAGTTTGCGTATGGATCCACACGCCCATGACTCCTTCATGACACTTTTGTTGTCTCCATTGATTTGCTTGTTCTTTCCTAATTTCACAAATAATTAAAAAGAAAGAGCAAAGTAACACACCAAATTAACCCTCTGGGGTCAACACACGCACCAGCATTTGTCAACTTCATGAAAATCTGAAGTAGAAAGAAAAAAAATAATCAGTATTTCCTTGTAAAATATTCTCCAATAATCTATTTACAATTATTTACAAAATAATTTTTACAGTGAGGGATTCAATTTACAAAATAATTTTTACAGTGAGGGATTCAACTTTTAAAAACACTTTCTTTATGAATTTCATTAGGCTAAGGTCCAGACACAAGAGGAATCGGGAGATAATCAACCCACTACAGTCTACTGTTGTCACATATCGTGCCGCTGCTGCTCCCTCTCCATTAGAGGGAGCCTTTACGGATACACACAGAACTGGTTCACGAATTTCCCATGACCCCATTCCCATGAACTTCCTGTGCCCTCTCACCTCTCACCCCTGTCGGCCATCTTGCTTTCACCCATGCACACCTGCTAATCATTACACCTCATCACTCACAGTATAAAAGCCATTCACTCACACAGCCATTTGCGAAGTCTTGTATTGCCCAGGCCTACATTTCCGAGCGTTATTTCCCGTGTTTCCTTTCCGTTGCTGACTCTGAGTGTTCCTGGTTCCTGATTGTTTCTCTGCCTGCCTTTTGACCCCTTGGATTGTTTATTGGATTATTCCGTTGCTCGCTGCCGGCCCCGACCCTTGCATGGACACTGACCTTCGCTTTCTGGATTACCTACATTGCTACTGTTGTTGTCGATTGACCCTGCCTGTTTTACCACGATTTATACCTATAATAAAGTTGCATTTGGATCCCCAATCTGCTGTCTCATCCGTTACAACTGTACAGGACAACACCAAAAAAACTCTGAATACCCCCTGAAAACAGACGAAATTGTTTATTCACCAGTGTACAACTAAACAAGACACCATCTGCCATTTGACCCAATGACACTTAAAATGAAAGTTGTCACATGAAGCTGTTACAAGACTGAATGTTGATGTCAAAATAGCACCTTTTGTTATGTCCCATATTTTGTATTCCTTGTGCTTTACTTTGTACTTTACACTTAATAAACAAACTCCAGCTGGTCCAAAATGCAGCAGCTAGAGTTCTTACTAGGAAAGTATGAGCATATTAGCCCAGTTCTGTCAACACTGCACTGGCTCCCTATTAAATATCGCATTGATTTTCAAATCTTGCTAGTTACTTATAAAGCCCTCAATGGTTTTCCTCAGTACTTGAGCGAGCTCTTATCACATTATAGTCCCTCACGTCCACTGTGTTCTCAATACGCAATCTGATAATACCCAGGATATCAAAATCAACTGCGGGCGGCAGATCTTTTTCTTACTTAGTGCCAAAATTCTGGAACAGTCTACCTAATTCTGTTTGGGAGGCAGACACTCTCTGTCAGTTTAAATCTAGACTAAAGACCCATCTCTTTAATCTGGTTTATAGCCCATTTAAACATTTCTAAAATTCAAATCCGATAAAGGATTGTTAGGCTGCATTAATTAGGTCAAACCGGAACCGGGAACACTTCTCATAACACCTGATGCACTCGCTGCATCATAAGAAGAATGGCATCTACGCTAAAATTAGTCTGTCTCCTGCTTATTCCAAGGTCAAATCCAGTCTGTATCCTGATCAGATAGTCACTGGAGTTCCCTGATTCAGTCCGTATCCACATTGTGGGTAAGCACATATAGACCACCTCTACAGGTGCACACCCCTTTACAGCTTGTATGTTTGTCAGAGGAGAACTGACCCCCCGACTTTTTTTTTTTTCCTTGCCACTGTCGCCTATTGCTTGCTCAGTTGGGGACAATTAAATTTGTTATTAATTTGGAATTATTGATTAATTTCCTTCAGCTAAAATTATTTATGGTTTCTTTTTGCATTAATAATATATTACCTTCCTATTTGATAATGTGAAGTTGCTTTGACACAATCTGTATTGTAAAAAGCGCTATATAAATAAATGTGACTTGACTTGACTTCGCATGCACTTAATATGCACTTTTAATTTGCATTTTGCCCTATTCTGTTCTTTTTTGTAGTCTCCATGATGTTACAGACTCTTATTATTCTCTGCAATATCTCTATATGGTTAAATAAAAGTATGCTGTTCTGTTAATGCAATGTGTAATGTAAAAACATTTAGGTTTGAATGAACATTAAAGTCACCTCTTACAGTCATGCTTTTTCATGAATTGGCATTTTCTTGCAACACTGCAACTGGCATTTACCACTCAGTTTGAATTTTCATTTAAATTACAATAAATATTTCTGATCATTTACAGGTCATCTTAATATTTTTGTAACAAGTATAGTTTGATGAAGACAAGACCTTGAACCTTTATTTAAAGAAACTTAACAGCCACACTTACTCTGACAACTAAAGACTTTTTCCTGTGGTAGACAATGTGGTTGTAGAAAGCAACTCCTCCTCTTTCTTTTCACAGCTGTTTTTTGACTTGGTAGCGGTTAAAGTTAAAAAAGAAAACAGTTTAAAAAAACAGCCTAAAGTTTAAATGTGCTCAAATTCATTAAAAAAGCAGTATATATATTTATATAGTTTATATTGTATGTCATTTATTCCAAAGTGAGTGATGCTGCCTGGGCAAAAAAGTGATATAAAATATTATAAAAGTTTATACAAGTTCTCTCTAATGTGTATGGTATAACCACAGCAGGACAGGCCATTTATTGCAATGGCTTTTGGTCATCTTGGCTTTTTGCAGCAGCCGTTCGCAAGTTCTCACTTAAATTGGAACATTAAGTCCACACTAGAGGCTTAGTAATTACTAGTTAGTTTGTAACTAAGTCTATAGATTATTTTGAATTAAAGTGTTTGGTTTCACTTTATTTTGATGGTCCCTTTAACACATTCTGTTGACCATAAGTAATGTTGCACCTACATGTCTACTAACTCTCATTAGAGTATTAGTAGACTGGTAAGGTTAGGGTTAGAGTAAATTGACATGTACTTGCAAAGTTACTTATAGTCAATAGAATGTCTGTTGGGAGACCATCACAATAAAGAGTTAGCAGATATTAATGAGACAGTCTACTAATACTCTAATGAGAGTTAGTTGACATGTATGTGCAAAGTTACTTAGTGTCAACAGAATGTTCAAAAGGGACTATCAAAAAAGTGTTACCAAGTGTTCAATTAATCAAGGTTTTGATTTTAGGTCAAATTGCCCAGCTCTAATCCGATGACTGCTTTAATAAAAATAGAAATGCCTATAGCCTCAGTATGAATTTAGGTATGCAAGTCACTTTCTAAATATGTCCTATAAAATCTCTTAGGTGCCCAGCAGAAGGATCATACAGTCTATACACAAGTACATGTAGGAATGTCATGTTGCATTTTATGCTTAAGAAATATGTACTTTGTACAAGTCTTTCAAACCTGTACAGAAGGATTTGTATGACTGTTCAACTGGACTGTGCTGCAGCTGAGGAATGAAGTACATATCTACATAGCTTTTGGACGGATGGGCAGATAAAAAGACGCATTTATTCACAGATATAGGAACAGGCGCAAACAGAAAAATCACCCCAGCATCACCTACAGTATAATAGGACAACACCCAAAACATCATACAATTTATTCAGTAGTGTATTATTCAACAGTCATGGCAGACGAATATAAATAGCAAAGGTTAAATATATGTAAAACGTGTTTGTCAATAGATATCTTAAAATCATTTTTAATATATCAAGCCACGCACGCCAGTTTAAGTCATTGATTAGTAACAAGTGATAATATGACTGATAACTGTTTTGTTGAAATTGCCTTATTACCATTAAACTGTTTGTTCTAATTTACTGTTCATTTTTGTTTGCACTAAAACAGCTCACAATATTAATTGTAAGTGTGGGTAAACAAAGGTGAGGCGTCATGCTCCTCTCTTATAGCCAAGAGGAACATTCATATTTAGCATTTTGACTCATTTTTGACTCAAAAGAGAAGATTTTAGTCAAATTTTGGTCTGCTTTTCACACCAAGCAGAAGCAAGACATACTGTCATCTACCAGATGGAGATATTACAGTATTTTTATATATATGTAAGAATATATGGCCTGTTTTCACCTGCATTTAAGATACGTTTTTGAGTCATCTGTCAAACAGGCAATCAAAACAGTTGGAAACATTGACTGCTGTAGTATTTTATACAAGTCAGTTGGGACTAGCAACTGTCTGGTTACCCACATTCTTGAAAATAACTTGCTGTAACATACTGTATTTTGCCATAATATATGTGTAGTTTCCAGTGTAATTTTTGTCTTTACCTAAATCATCTGTTTAAGAGGATATTCCTATTTCTTATCCTTCATCATTCTGATCAACTTTGGCTTTATTAGTGAAGTAGTAAATTCACACATAATGTGGAGAAAGAGTTTACGTGGAGTCTCAACTGGTTCCATACTGCTCATGTTTCTACCACAGACAAACGTAGCTAAAACTTGCAGTTTCCTTAGTTTCCTCAGTTTCCTCTTTTATGCATGTTGATGCCAGTAACAGAATTAGCTGGTTTCAGGAATTTGATTACTTCTTCTGAACAAACTTCAGTATCTATTAGGAAGTCAATGCAACAGTAGTCATTTTGAGTGCTCTATCCTCTTTTTTTGTTTTGTTTTTAATTTATGACAATGGCAATAAATCACAGACTCAGATTTCTTCTCTGTTTTCTAACCTTCAAAACAGGTAAAACACATTCATTAACTTATGTAACATTATATAATACGTATGTAAAAAAATAAATGAAATAATAATAATAATAATAATAATAATTGTAAGACAATCAGTTGGAAACAATTACAAAGGAGAAACTTCTCTTTTCTATTTTTTATTTGTGTAAGCAGAGACAAGTAATTCCAGATATGTGCAATATAGCTGTAGTAAACTTTTATTATGCTATTCTCTCTTAGAGAAATGTTTGTATGTGGTATTTTAATTATTTGGAAAATTCACTTGGCCTGTAGTACACATTTTTCTGAAATGGCTGTCTCTCTCTTCTCAGGGTTCAGTGCTGAGATTTCAGTGGTTGTACAAACAGGAAATTCTGTTCAGCTGGATATACAGACACAAGAACTACCACAGTTTGATGATTTATCCTGGAAAAATAATCAAACAAATAATATAGTTAAATATTTTAACACAACTAAAGAAGTAAAATTTTACTCTTCCTACAAGGACAGAGTGGATTTCAATTATAAAACCTTCTCTCTAACACTGAAGAACATGCAGAAGACAGACAGTGGACTCTACACAGCAATAGCAGCTGCAGAATCAGACAAAAATATTGTCACATACAAAGTATCTGTTATAGGTGAGTGTCCTTTTGTTTGCAGTGTTCAGGTCAAAAGACTCACTTATGCTCTGTATTTTATTCTTCAATGTCATAAAACATAAGTAGCTAAATAAAATATTTACGTTTTTAAAATAAAATCGATTTGTTATATCAATGTATTTTTTTTATTTTTATCAGTAATGATGTACAGTACATTCCATAAACAGCTATTGGAATATGATATCCTACAATAGTGTGAGAATGTATTATTTGAAAATTTAAACACACACACACACACACACACACACACACACACAAAATGTTTTTTAGATGCTGTGGAGGCTCCTGTCCTGACTGTGAACTCAAAGTGGATCAGTGGTAACTTCTGTACTGTGAACTTTACATGCAGAGCTCATAAGCTCAAAATTAACTCTAGCTATCAGAACAACAGCTGCTCTCCAGAGGAAGTGACATCACACGAAAACTACACTCTCATCCTGTACTGCCGTGAGAAATTCATCATCTGTAACCATACCAACCCTGTCAGCTGGAAAGACTACAAAATAAACATTACACAGCTCTGTGAAAAAGAAGGTATCTGGCCAAAATCAGAGACACTTAATCATTCAGAGTGTAAATCAACATTTATCTAATCAAATATCTCATTTTGGTTACTATATATTCCAGCTGCTGAACTGAACTGACAACTAATGATATGAATCTAATTTTCCAGAGAACTACTCAAACCAAAGTGAGTCATCTCCCCTGTGGTCAGTGGGTGTTTCAGTGGCAGCGTGCACTTTAATATGTCTTTTAGTCTTTCTGTACTGCAAGTATAAAAAAGGTATGTCAATGTTGCCTCATACACTCTGTGAAAAACTTATCTCTCTTCATCAATTTGATCAATTAAGAACTTTACTGCTTTCTTAAAGTAATTAAAACGAATGATGGTGTTTTTTCTTCTGTTTTAGTCAAGTGTAATACTGTAGAATGCTGTTCTCCCTATCCTCTGATCAGATCATCATTAAACAACATTCTCGTTTTTCCAGTTTAGAGCTTAATTTTTAGTTTCTATATTCACCTTAACACAACACAACTTGTTCAGGTTTAAATGTGAATGTTTTGCACATACCTAGCATGACTGAAGCATATTGATTCTTTGCTGGTGCCAAACAATAATTAAAAAATATAATTTATTATTATTAAGTCTTGATGTTAATATATTGCTGTACATTTTAAACCTCATAGGTGCCCAGGAGGAGGTAGCTGAAGGTAGTACAATCTATTCTCAAATTCAGGTAATCTTCAAATTACTATTCATCATTAAAATCGCAGACATCACTGATATGCTGTCATGCTGTCTAGTTCTTTTTTTAATCAAGTTAGACATCAAATATATTTTTGAAGTTTATATATTTGTGCTTTTGTTGCCTCTCTTGATTTCTTTGTTCTTTCTCAATTTCACAAACAATAAAAAATAAAGTAACACTGAATTAAACCTGAAAATCTGAAGTAGAAAAAAATGAAATAAGTGAAATTATTTTCTTGTAAAACATACTCCAATAATCTTTATTTACAACTCAGAAAATAATTTTTAGTGAGGGATTCGACTTTTAAAAAACACTTTCTCTATGCATTTCATTAGGCTGAAGCCCAAACACAAGAGGAAAGGAGAGATAATCAATCCACCACAGTCTACTGCACAGTAGGACAACACCAAAAACCTACAATCCCCCCTGAAACAGACCATGCAATATATTCAGGGGTGTGCAAACCAAACAACACACCATCCGCCATTTCACAAGATGACACTTAAAATGAAACTGCCTGTGTCACATGGGGAAGCTGTTTCAAGACTGATCTCAAAATGGCACCCTTTCTTATGTCCCATGTTTTGTATTCATTGTGTTGTACTTTACCGCTGTACACTAAAAGGTGCTATAAAAGGTTCTTCACAGTGATGCCATAGAAGAACCACTTCTGGTTCCACAAAGAACTATTCTTTTATACATTTTTATAATCTGAAGAACCTTTTTTCACCACAAAGAACCTTTTGTGAAACAGAAATGTTCTTCTGCTGTTAAAGGTTCTTTATGGAACCATTTGAAGAAAAAAAAGGTTCTTCTATGGCATCGTGAAGCACCTTTATTTTTAAGAGTGTACTTTATATGGACATTTAATTAGCATTTTGCCCTATTCTGTTCATATTTCCTGTTTTTTATGCCTTGCTTGTAGTTCCTTTGTAGTACTCTCCGTCATGTTACAGACTCTTAATATTCTCTGCGATATCTTTATATTGTTAAGTATTCTGTTCTGATATTTAGGCAGAGATGTTTGTCTAATTAAATTGTATTCTTTAGCATTGGTTTAATACATTGACAACCAAACTGTCTTAATGTTTTTGTATGAATTCTTACTTTTTTTTCTGTGAATTTTGCATTAGATTTTGTTATACAGAACATAAAAACACTGTCAAAAAAAAAAAAAAAAAAAAAAGTGAGCAATATTAATTCAAGTGAAAAACAGTTTGACAACTAAGTTGGCCACACAATGAAAATCAGTAGATGGGTATAATATTGATCTTAACTCTCATGTTATATTTAACAAGTATGCATTAGAATTTAAACAGGTATGAAGCTAATACAGTATGCAAATCTAGCACAAACATTAGTTATACTGTAAGTCAGGAATCTTTTCAGTGCATTTTAACTGAAAACCACTAGATGGTGACATGAAGATGAAGATGAGACCTGCATGCCACGCAGACAAAAATATATTTATCCACAAATTAAGAATTAATTCCCACAAAGTTTATTCCCTTTGTTTTATTAAACATATTCCTTCATTTTAGTTCAATTGTGGCCACAAATTAAAAATTTGTACCTACTACTAATTAATTTGTTCCCTTGCTTTTATAATGTTAATTTGTTCCCTTTTTATTAATTAATTGAAACAAGGGAACAAATAAGTTTAATATGGGCAACCATAAATTATGACTTAAATGTACAAACTAGAAGAGTTTTAACAACTTAAAAAAAAAAAAAAAAAAAAAAATGAGGGACCAGTCTTAAGTCAGGAACTGAAATCAGGAAGTCAGATTAGACTTCTGTAAGCAACCATGTTGTAGACAGCAGAGCAAACCAGTGATAAAAATAGCATTACAACTGCACTGTTGTGTCTGCCATTTCACAGCAGCTGTAAGATTGCCACCTAATGAAAGCCTCTTCATCAACTCTCAGTGCAGGGGGTCCAATTGTTATAAAGCAAAAATGTGTAGGTCTGAATGAACAATGAAGTTGTTAAAGTCGTGATTTATTTTTATTTATTTATTTATTTTATTTTATTTTCATTTTAACTAGCAGTAAGGCTAGGTGGAAAGGACACAGAGATTTCCATGTTTATGTGACTGAAGTCATATTACTGATTACACATAACTAACTTCATTGAAAGTCTTGCACAGAAGCATTGTTTTTGTTTGCTGTGATGGCATTTAGGCTGCTCCTGTCATTTGTTTTTCTTTCATACAACAAAGATACAAACTCCTAAAATTGTACTATGATGAGCCTTTGACTAATCATTCCTTCTAGTGACAATTACTAAAGTAAAGAGCAGATTTATACTCTCTAAAATTATTATTTTTTCATTCTTAATGTTTAATGTTTAATTGCATATCTTTTTAATGGCATATCAATCAAGTCTTTTGGAATTGTTTTGGTTTTACTTCAAAAATTCCCATTAACTAAACTGAAATTCAGCTAAACCTTTAGTCTGGTTACTCTCCATGAAAACAAAAGCAAGCAAACAGCTACTAAACATTTTTTTTTAAAACAAGGATTGTTTTCTCTCTCCTCAGCATTCAGTGCTGAGATCTCAGTGTTTGTACAGAAAGTAGCTTCTGTTCAATTGGATATACAGACACAAGAATACACATTATAAATCAGAAAATATGGTTAAATATTTTCATAAAACTAAACTAGTAAGACTTCACTATTACTACAAGGACAGGGTGGATTTTAATGATAAAACTTTATCTCGGACATTGAAAAACATGCAGAAGACAGACAGTGAACTCTAAAGAGCAATATCACCCGGAGAATCATACAAAAATATCATTACATACAGAGTATGTTATAGATGAGTGTGAAATGTACATAAGACACTTGTTAATTCATTTTTTCCCCATATATATAATGTTTTTTGTTCTTTAACCTAAAAACCAGCTGCATATATTTTAATGTCAACAAAATTGCTTCTGTTCATTTCAGGAAGTCTAAACAAAATAGTAAGAATAAATTATGTTTGGTCTTGGTTTACTCAAGTTTTGAATTGTCAAATTCCAGCATGTCTGAATATGTATGTGTGGTCTTAAAGGGATAGTTCACCTTAAAATAAAAAATCTGCCAATAATTACTCACCCTCGTGTTGTTTCAAACCCATAAGACCTTTGTCATCTTCGAAACACAAATTAATATGTTTTTGAAATCTTAGATTTCTCTGACTCTCCATAGACAGCAAGGTTCCTACCAAGGTCCAGAAAGGTACCAAGAACATAGATCAGTGGTTCCCAACTAAGACACTCCTGCATTTTGTTTCACTCTCTCTCATTTTTGTTTCTTTGTTTGAAGAGTGAGATTATTCTCTTTGTTTGATGAGCGAGATTATGTTGCTTTAAATAAATTATGCATCTTTATTGAAACCTATTTTTATAATTTTTTTCTTTATGTTGTGATTTTGAACCAGGTCATAACACATGGACTAATTTGTCAATGTTCTTGGTACCTTGCTAGACCGTGAACATGGTAGGACCCTTCCTGTCTATGGAGGATCCGAGAACTCTCGGATTTCATCAAAAATACCTTAATTTGTGTTTCGAAGATGAACAAGGGTCTTGCAGGTTTGGAACGACATGAGGGTGAGTAATTAATGATAGAATTTTTAATTTCTAGGTAAACTGTCCCTTTAAACGTTTTAATATGTGGTCGTTTCAGATGCAGTGGAAGCTCCTGTTCTAATTATAAACTCAAGCTGGTCCATTACATGTCATGGAAATAACATTATCATCAGCGCTCTATGATAGTAGCAGCTGTTCACAAGAGGAAGTGACATCATCTGATATCTACACTCTAGACTGAACTGCATTGGCGACTCGTCATGTGTAACTACAGCAACCCAGTGAGCTGGAGGATTAACAGTGCACAGTTTGTTAACCTTTTTTGTGTCAATCTAAGTACATACTGTCTGCTCAGGTTTGTAAACGCACTTGCAGGTGGTCTTATTCTAGGTCTTGGTATTATCTTTCATGTCTAGAAATACTACAATCTAGAAAAGCATCTCTGCATCTTTTAGTTTATTTTCCTTGCCTACTGACAGGGTTTGTTGATTCTATTTCTACAAAAAAAAAAAGTTGATTCTGAGAATCAAAGTGGCTTTTTCTTCTCCTGAACTTATTAATATTCAAACAAGGTTTTATTAAGGTGTGTAGTTAGAGCCAGCAGAGCAACATTAGAGCACCACCCTCAGGCTGAATTATGCAAGGACACTAGACCTCTGCCTCACCTAAATTTATGGTCAGGACCCGCAGAACTTTCAACTCCCCTCTGTGTGTTTATGGGGTTACAGTCTGACACTAAGTTGCCCTTTTTGTTCATTTGGCCCTTGATGTCTTAATTGCATTCATTGCATTGTTTAACAGAAAAACAAAACTAGTTGTATTTATTTAAAAGAAAGTTAGCACTATCACACTTTTTAAACAGAATGCATGAACTGATTAAAAAAAATATATATACAGTATCTTCAATGTAAATTAAGATGCTTTGGATAAAGTCATCTGCCAAATGCATTAATGTAAATATACATGTTCAAAGTAAAAAACTAAATGACACTTTGTGGTTGTGAAGCATTAGCGGAAGTAAAGGCAACACCCCAGCACCAAAAAAAAAAAAAAGTGAAGTTCTGAGAAAAGATCCAGTATCTTTTGTTTAAAGATGTCATCTGGTTTGACATTGTGTGCATTGGTGTCAGTATGCAGATCTTTACATACTGTATATGACAATAACATTCACTGATCATTGATTCTGATCAAAATTTGTAAACTCACACATACTGCTGAGTAGGAGTAGGAAGAGTCAACTGACTGAACACCGGAAAGTTTGGTTTGTTTGTTTTTAAAGCTCATGTTTCCACCAAGTTAAGCTAAATCTAATTCTTGTGACATCTCACTGTTTCCAAGCAACTGAGTTTCCTCTTTGAAGCCTTTTTTAACTTGTGGTTCTATATGCATCTTTATGTCAGTGTCAAAATCTACTGAGAGTAAAAAGTGCAATAGACAGGATGTGGTGCAAAGTTCAAGTGTAAAGCTGTTGTATGCAGACTTGTCTTTCTTTAAAAGTTGTGTAAAAATCTATTCATTTTTGAGTGGTTGATGTTGTACATGCTTACATTAGCAATGAGATAAAGAGTTGTTTATTGAAATGTGTTTCTACACTTTTTTTTAGGTTTTTTGCTCTTTTGTTTTATTACTATAAAAAAAAAAAAGTCTCAACAGGAACTTCTTTTTTTCTCATCAGTGTCACATTTAACTTCCGTTTCTACTGGGAAGTCAACGCAGCATTTTGAGTTCTGTTTCTTTTTAAGTTTTTATTTTTTATTTTTTTAAAGGAGAATGTCAGTGAATCAGCTACTCGTATTACTCTTTCTTCTGACCTTCAAAACAGGTAAAAAGTGTTTATTATTGTTATTGTGACAGTACATACTACCAAAAGCATGGTTCAGACGTCACTGAGCATTTACTGTAATATTCCCTATAGGATATTTTAAAATAATTTAGTCTATTCTCAGTTTTTGATGATTCTCAGTTGTCAAAAATGTACTGAAAGAAACATACTCATACACACCATTCTTTAAGTCATTTCATAATTGCTCATTGATTTTTAAGCTACTAAAACAGCTATGTAAATTCTTGATTTGTGCTTTTTATTTTTAGAAAGACTGCGCCAGTGCTAATATCTGATAGTATTTTTGATAGAGTACTGAGATCATACTGTTTTGATTTGAGCTTTTATTCTGCAAGCAGAATAATAAAAAAATATCATAAATCATAGGTGTGGTGAGTGTGGTGGTCATAATCAAACTTTTTGGCAGTTCTGATCACAAATTCAACATTGAAGTAATATAATATTAAAGCATATTTATAACAGGGTAAACATACAGCTCACTAAAATCTATACTGAGACGTTTTTATTGCACATTGCAATATCTAGACTAGTCCACATTCAGCTAAGTAACATCAAATAAAACATTTAATTCATGGTAATGAACACAGAAACTATCCTCTATGAAGCTTCTTGTTAAATAGAATAGAATAGAATAGAATAGAATAGAATAGAATAGAAAGTACTTTATTCATCCCTCAAGGGAAATTCATTGATCAAACTATTGATTAGTCCAGCAGCTCACTAACATCAAAAACACCACAAACATAAAAACATACAATACACAGCATAAAACTGGACATATTCAAATATTCAAATATGGTCAAATACAAAATAAATAAGTAAAAACCATTATTTAAAATTACTCAAAATTCAAGAACTGTTAAACAATCTAATAGCCATTGGGATGAAGGATCTTCTAAATCTCTCAGTCCTGCAGCGCAGGGATATAAATCGCCTGCTGTACCTGCTCCTCTGCTTAAGCAAGATATCATAGAGAGGATGTTTATCATTGTCCAGTACTGCTTTCAATTTTCTCACCATACACCTCTCCACTACAGTTTCCACACAGTCCAAACTCCTGCCGAGCACACAGCTGGCTTTTTTCACCAGTTTGTCCAATCGATCATTATTTCTGTCCGTCGTATTGCCTCCCCAACAGACAGCAGTGTAAAAGAGGACACTGGCAACCGCTGACTGATAGAACATAACCAGCATCTCATTGCAGACATCAAAAGACCTGAGCCTCCTAAGACAAAAAAGGTGCCTCTGCCCTTTCCTATACAGGGCGTCCGTATTCAGGGACCAGTCCAACTTATTATCCAGGTACACACCCAGATATTTGTAGGACTGCACCACCTCAATGTCCTCACCACTTAAGCAAACAGGCTGCAAGTAGGACCTGGATCTACGAAAGTCCAACACCATCTCCTTAGTCTTCATGGTGTTCAGAAGAAGACAGTTCCTATCACTCCAGTCACTGAAGGCCTTTACAAGATCCCTGTACTCCCCTTCCTGTCCATCCCTTATGCATGCCACAATTACTGTATCATCAGAATATCTCTGTATATGGCAATCATCTGAGTTGTATTTAAAGTCTGTTGTAAACAGGGTGAATAAGAATAGGGCCAGGACAGTCCCCTGTGGAACCCCAACACTGCTCACCACTGTATCAGAAACACAGTTCCTCAACCTGACAAATTGTGGCCGTCCCGTCAGGTAGTCAGTTATCCAAGTAATAAATGAAGGGTCCACCTCCATGCATTCCAATTTATCTCTCAGGATGGATGGCCTGATAGTGTCAAATGCACTTGAGAAATCGAAGAACATCATCCTCACATAACAGCCTGGTTCCTCCAAGTAGGAGTAGGCCCGATGCAACATGTACAGGATCGCATCTTCCACTCCCATACGTTCCTGATAAGCAAACTGAAGGGGGTGCTGTACAAATGCAGTCATTGATCTTAACGAACGTAGGAGTAACCGTAGTTTTCATAATGTGCAAAGTGAGTGCAACCGGTCTAAAATCATTATTTTCCTGTGGATGTGGTGATTTAGGTACAGGCACGAGACATGATGTCTTCCACAGGAGTGGCACCTTCCCTGACTGCAAACTTAGATTAAAAATCCTCTTTAGGGGTTCAGCTAATTGAGCTGCACATACCTTCAGTACTCTGGGACACACACCATCAGGGCCCGCTGCTTTTCCCGGATGCACTTTGCCAAGCTCTGACCTCACCTCCTCAACTGTAAAAGTCAGGGAAGAGCAGGAGGAGAGGGAGCCAGGAACGTAGGGAGTATAGAAGCAGTAGATCCAATCAAGGCTGGACTCACACCAGCCACTCCATCAAACCTGCTATAAAACAGGTTAAACTCATTGGCCTTGTCCCCATCACCCTCCATTGTCTGGTTGTGTTTCTTATAGCCAGTGATCTTCCCCGTACCTCTCCACACTTCTTTGATGTTATTTTGTTGTAGCTTTCTCTCCACTTTCATTTTATATTCCAATTTGGCCTGCCTTAAGCTCCTCTTCAGCTCATATTGAACACTTTTAATCTTCACTCTGTCACCCTCTCTGAAAGCTTGTTTCTTCTGATTAAGCAGAGTCTTAACGTTGCTAGTGATCCATGGTTTATTATTAGGAAAGCAGCGAACCGTCCTAACTGGCATGACAGTATCCCAACAGAAATTAATATAATCTGTAACATTGCCAACCATCCTATCAATGTCGCTGTCGCTGTTCCCATTATCTTCTTGTGGCTCCAGCAATACATCCCACTCAGTACTTTCAAAGCAACCCGAGAGACTCACTGGCCTCCCGCATCCACTTTCTCACAGTGCGGGTTGTAACCTGCACCCTCCTTACACAAGGTTCATATGTAGGTCGTAAAAATACCAGATTATGATCTGATCTCCCAAGTGGAGGAAGGGCAGTAGCACTATAAGCATTCTCCACATTTGCATACAGCAAATCCAGATCTTATTTTCCCTTGTGGGGCAGTCAACATACTGTAAAAAGATAGTCAAATGGGAGGCAAGGGTTACGTGATTAAAATCTCCCGATATTGCAATAAATGCGTCAGGGTGTCGAGTCTGAATTTGCGCAACAATTTCATGTATGACATCACATGCCGCCACGACCACTGCTCGTGGTGGAATGTAAACAACGATGATGATAATATGTGAAAACTCTCTCGGCACATAATAAGGCCTAAGACTGACTGCCAAGAGCTCAATGTCCTGATTGCAGATCCTCTCCTTCACCGCAATATGTCACGAGTTACACCATCTATTGTTTACAAATAAAATCAGTCCCCCACCTTTATTCTTCCTACTCGTCCTTGCATCCCTGTCCGCCCGCACTGTAGAAAAACCTGGTATATCCACACATGCATCAGGTGTATTGCTGTTTAGCCAAGTCTCCACAAAGCACATAAGGCTACACTCACGATACAGTCGTTGGTCCCTCGCAAGTGTTTCCAGCTCATCACATTTGTTAGACAGGGAATTAACATTCCCCATAATTATCGATGGCAGGAACGGCTTGTATCTCCACTTCCAGGCTTTCCATTTTTGCCTTAGCTTGAGCCTCGCTCTACAGCCGTGGAAAGCTTTCCGTAGCTCCGTCTGTATCATCAAGTTCAAGTTGAGATTTATTGTCATTCCGCTACATGTGTGGACATACAGTGGAACGAAATGTCGTGTCTCGCAGGACCACAGTGCTACATAAATAAACAAATATAAACATACAACACTAGACATAGGAACAATTTTTAAAGCTAACTTACTGAAAGTGGTAATCTAACTATACATATACTATAAATAATTGACTATATACAAATAACATAAGACAGACTACATAAGTACTTTACATAATAACTGTGCATGGTATTGTGCAAAAGAGGTTAGGAACCAAATAGTGCAATTTGACTTGTGGTGCAAGTAAACATTCAAGTCCTTATAACATGAATTGTTAATATGAAAGTGTCTGGTGCAGAGAAGAGTGTTTCTACAGGTGGTTTGTCCGGCCCACTCAGAATTGCACAGTGTTTGAGTTTTTCAACAGTTTACATTTGGATAAGAGGGGGGATGGGGTGGCTGGAATTGAGGGCTCTCACAGCCTGGGGGAAAAAAGCTGTTGAGTAGCCTAGCAGAGCGGGCTTTGATGCTCCTGTACCGTCTTCCTGATGGCAAGAGCTGGAAGAGACTGTGGGAGGGATGGGTGGGGTCCTTCATGATACTGGCGGCTTTACTGGAGCATCGTTCAAGGAAAATGTCCAGAATGGAGAGGAGAGGGGCACCGATGATCTTTGCAGCTGTGTTCACTGTCCGCTGGAGGGTCTTGCGGTCAGCAGCACTGCAGTTCCCGTACCAGACAGTAATGCAGCTGGTCAGTATGCTCTCAATGGCACCCCTGTAGAATGTGGTGAGGATGAGTGGAGGGAGACTTGCTCTTTTTAGTCGGCGCAGGAGGTGGAGTCGCTGTTGCGCTTTCTTGGAGACTGATGTGGTGTTGGTGGTCCAGGTGAGGTCTTCTGTTATGTGCACCCCCAGGAATTTAGTGCTGCTGACTCTCTCCACAGTCGAGCTGTCGATGGTCAGTGGGGGGTGGTCAACAGAATTCCTCCTGAAGTCCATCACAACCTCCTTTGTCTTACTCACATTGAGGGACAGGTTGTTTGCACAACACCATTCGACCAGTTGTGCCACTTCCTTTCTGTAGGATGTTTCATCATTGTTGCTGATGAGACCTACCACAGTTGTGTCATCAGTAAACTTGATGATGTGGTTGGAGCTGAACGTGGCAGTGCAGTCGTGGGTCAGCAGCGTGAAGAGCAGCGGGCTGAGCACACAGCCCTGCGGGGCACCTGTGTTCAGTGTGGTAGTGCTGGAGGTGTTGCTGCCGACACGGACTGACTGAGGTCTTCCAGTTAAAAAGTCCAGAATCCAATTGCAAATGGAGGTGTTAAGGCCCAGAACGTTTAGTGTGTTTAATACCACATCTTGAGCTTCTCAGCATCAAAAGATCATCCCTTGTATATCCCAGTCTTCCTGACAGTTCACTCATAATTAAGCACACCGAAAACACACAAAAAGAAACAAAAACGCGCATAACAACAGAGCTACTCGGACATGCCGCCGCACAGTAAGGAGAAAGCGCAAAACCGTATTTAAACCAATTTAAAGTCTGGTGAAGTTGATGCTAGTTGCCAAAGGTCAGAGCCAGCCTGAAGATTTGAGTCGACTGATACCATAGAAAATTGCGTAGTGTATGATGGTCATAGACTTTTTTAGCTTGACTTCTGTTGGAGGAGATCAACAAAGTTTGATAGTTTCAGCTGATTTTAGAACACACACTGTTTTCATTTGTCATGTTTCTCCTAGCAAAAATGCACACATTTCTGTGTGCATTTGTTATGATCAGAATTAATTTAAAGGTTCCTAGTGATCCTCAGTCATTTAGTGTATGCTGGTCAGTTTTCCTTAATTGTGACCATTTACAAAGTCGATAAGTATATGATGCATGGTGTTTTAAAAACCTGTTCAAATTTTAAATTTTAAGTCGTGTATTTTATTCCACAGCCTTTAGTCACTTTTTTCCTAAACATATGACAGATTTCGAATGGCTCCTTCTTTGAATGGATGACATGCCTCTTTCATATTTAGGCATAAACTATAGTTATGTCTAGATTTTTTAATCTTTAAGCTGTAAAAATGTTATTAATCATTTTACAAAGATTAACTTTGTAGTTATTCGTTAATATTTTGTCTGTTTATGAAGTATTTACATAGATGTTCAATGTGGAAGAGCTTAAAGAGAGCACACTGAGCTTAATTGGAGCAATTTTTTATAAATTTCATGTAATATTTGTTAAAATGACAAGACTTTGCAAAATAAATAATCTTGGTCATGTATTAAGTCCATACATATTTTCATATAAACAACTATTGTTAACAATATCTACACTGTAAAAAAATAAAACAAAAATCATTAAAAAAACCGTCTCTGTTACATATGGTAACCCTCGTTCCCTGAGGGAACGGAGGTGTTGTGTCAAATGTAACAACACTAGGGGTTGCTCTTGGGAGCCCAAACACCTCTAATATCTTGAGAAAAGGCCAATGAAATTGGGTGTGCACAATCTGCATCGCTGGCCACGCCCAGATACCCTGGTATAAATAGGCCAGTGCAGCTTCTGCTCACTCATTCTGTTCTGAGGAGTCAAGAAGCATCTCAACCCACTCAGAGGCAGTCCGGAGTTGTGGTGTCTTCGTTCCCTCCATCAGGGAGCAAGGGTTACCTACGTAACCGAGACGTTTACTTTCTATCGTTCACATTTGTTGAATGTAATGACACTAGGGATCCCAAGGAAAAACTGCAACAACTCACGGGCTAGTCACAAGTGTACAGAAATGCAATATTAACAGGTTTACGTGTAACATAGTGCATCACACCTTTTGACTTTCCAATGTCCAAGAACCTTCAGCCAGCCTTTCCTCACTTTTAGCTAAGAATCTTGGAAGAACATTGGGACAGTGTCAGGTCCCTTGAGTCTGTCTTGAGGGAAACACAGCATCTCTAGGAATATAGGTAGGGATAAACACATGGGGCCACATCTGGGAGCCACTACATGTGGAGCACCAACCTGGTACAGAAGTTCACAAGAGGTCACTTGCCCTGTACCAGAATAGAATGAATAGAATGAGGCATTTATATAGCGCTTTATTGTGTATTGCCGTACACCTAAAGCGCTTTACAATCAAAGTGGGGGATCTCTCCTCAACCACCACCAGTGTGCAGCATCCACTTGGATGATGCGACGGCAGCCACAGTTCAACGGCGCCAGTGTGCTCACCACACACCAGCTACAGGTGGAGAGGAGAGAGTGATAGAGCCAATTCAATGAATTCCTCCATCAAACTTAGCTACTTACAATGTGCTAAAGTGATGGAAAAAGGTAGCTCAGGGTTTACTTCAAGGAAATTTACTGAACTGAGGAGCGTAATAATGCTAGGAGGGGGGAGCGCTGCAGCAAGCCCTACACCATGCGAGCTTGCATTTGGGACTCTAGAAGATACTGGTTCCATTCGAATGTTGTAGAATCTGGTGAATGTGTTAGTTGTAGCCTAACCTGCAGCTCTGAAATTGTCTGTTAGCAAAGCCCCATTCGCTAAAGCTGTTGAGGCAGTGATACCCCTGGTCGAGTAGACTCTCACTCAGAGTGGGCAGAGTAAGCCTCCGGCCTGGTAAGCCATATGGATCGTGTCCACAATCCAGTGAAATCCTTTGTTTGGAGACAGCTTTCCATTTCTGCTGTCCCCCAAAACAGACAAAGAGCTGATCAGAACGCCAGAGGTCTTGAGTGCATTCCACGTAGATGTGCAGGGCACGGACTGGGCATAATGTGGATAGGTTGGGGTCTCCTTCTTGTCAAAGGATAGCTTGCATGGTGACTACCTGGTCTCTGAAAGGAGTGGTGGGTTCCTTGTGCACGTTTCCAGGCCGGGGTCTCAAGGTAACGTGAGAGTCTGCTTGAATGTCTCCCACTTTTTGACCGATGTGAGCACAGTCAGGAGGGCCGTCTTCAAAGAGAGAGCAATCAGGTAGACTGATTAAAGGCGCTCAAATGGATCTTGCTGTAGGGCCTGAAGGATCACAGACAGGTCCCAAGAGGGGACGAGGTGCAGCCTGGCAGCCTTGTCATATACATGTAATTTCATCTTGTTAAAAAAAAAAAAACTTGAATAAGCATCGTGGACTATAAGCAGGAAGAAATTGCTAAGTGTTTGAAATGACAGAAAATTCACAAGAAAAAAAAAAAAAATCTCTCCCGTCCTTTAGTGCCATGATGACATTTGTTATGCTTCTGTCATGGGCTTTTCACACTGCGCTTAACCCCGGGTTATCAAGGTTCTAAACACCGCTTTTAACCCCGGGTAAAGAAACGTTTCACACCTGTAATTTGAAAGCGGTGTTAGCACTGTTTTTTACCCGGGGTTATGAAAGTTTGTTCAGTGTGAAACGGAGCGGTGTTTGCTTGTTGCTGTTGGACGTATGGCAGCAGACACAGTGTAACGGAAACTTAAGTAGGAGGTGTTTACGTCGCATTTTGGAAATATTTCTGCTTTAAACCATGCAGGCGGGCCAATAGATATCACACAAGCAACGTGCAAACTTTGAGCAATAGTTATGCCGGTGAACGTAAAGTGAAAGTAAAAACACATTGCTTTAACAGCGCTCTCGGAGACGACGAAACACGAATCTACTTCTGCTACTTTTAACAATATCTTTGGCTATCGTCGTCACAATCTAGGACGCAACTCAGCACAGGGAGGTTAACGTGGGCCCAATCAGTGACAGAGACACTGCAAATAAGAACGTTAACCCGGGGTTTAGGAATGTACAGTGTGAAACGTCTGCTAATGAATACCCAGGATTAACAGATAACCCCAGGTATAGTATGAGCAGTGTGAAACGTGATTACAGATAACCCAGGATTCCATTTATCCGGGGTTTAGGATAACCCAGGGTTAACAATTTCAAGTGTGAAAAGCCTTTACTTTAGCTTTCTGATTGGATATTGTTTTGTTTCACATGATAATCCGCCCGTTTGTCCTTGAGATTCCCCCCACACATCAGTAATTCTGATTGTAAATATATCGACCAACCATCCTGCTTGTACAACGAGTGCCTACAACAATGGAGAATTCATTATTACTGGTTAAAATTCTTAACAGTGAAATACTAATATGTTGCCGTTGAAATCATAGCAACCAAAGCGTCTTAGCTGGAAAAACATCTTGGTTACGTATGGTAATCCTTGTTTCCCTGATGGAGGGAATAGAGATGTTGTGTCAAAATGTACGACACTATGGGATGCTCTTGGGAGCAAACACCTATGACAGTTTTGAGAAAAAGCCAATGAAATAGGGTGTGCAGATTTTGCATAGCTGGACACGCCATGGACATTTAGGTATAAATAGGGCAGCAAAGCATCTGCTCACTCGTTCTATTCTGAGGAGTCAAGTAGCATCTCAACTACACTACACGCTTTGGTTGCTATGATTTCGGCAGCAATGTATTACTAGTATCTCACTGTTAAGAATTTTACTAAATATAAAAAAAAGCAGTAACCAGTAATATTTATTTCCCCATTGTTGTACGCACTCATTGTACGAGCAGGATGGTTGGTCGATATTTGCCCCGCCCCTTCTCTTTTTACGGCTGGGACTGGGTATATAGTGATAGTGATGAGTGCTGTTTTTTACAGTTATCAACTCGGCTACAGAAAACTTTTTTTTTTTTTTTTTTTTAATCAGAAAGAGGTCAAGGGCAAATGAACTTGTAATTATTATAGCAGTGCATCAAAATTCAGTGTCACCAGTTTGCCAAAAAGAACACAAAACGTTTTACGCACCATTTACATGTGGTAGAGAGCAGGTGTACATTTCTTTCATACCAACTAACATTTTGAAAATATGAATATTTTAATTAATTCGAAAGTTTGCATCAGAACGGCTTTCCCAACGATTTACACAAAAATCCATTCTGCTCGTTTTTCATGAATGAGGCCCAATGCTTTATGCTGGCTGAGGTTCAAAAAACATTATGTTCCACATACTGTACATTATTGTTTCTCCTCTTTGTCTTGCCTTTCTGAAACGTGTTGATTTTTACAAAGCTCGTCGCTCAAAAAAGTGAGGTGTGCTCCAATTAGCCAGCTGTCTGGTGATTTGTGATTAGTTGAATACCTCAAGCATGTGACTGAAATTTAATGTCCATTGAGCACTACTCTACACTGCTCAAAACTTGCGTTTAAATAGTCAGTAGTAAATTCTTCAAGTATGACAACATTCTTACAGGCTGTGAGCCAGATGTGCCAGACTGTCCTTGCAAAGTTGGAAATGCCCCACTTTATAATGTTCAAAGTCAGCATTGTAGGCTACTCTCTCAGGGTCAGGAAACAGTCCTTTGTAAAATGGGCTGCATATACGTGAATATTTGAATGGTGCTGTTCTGGAACAGTGTTGTAAATATATTTTAATCACTGATTTCTAGTTGTGTATACATTTGGGTGGTGTTATGCAAATTTTTCCCCACATGATGTAGACATGTGGCGGCGTGTTTGAATGAGTTGTTTCAGGAAGGCGTGGCTGAGTCTTAACTTTTATAAAGAATATCTCTTTGGGTTTGAGACTTCTCATTGCAACTTTACAAATTTTAAATATGCACAAAAAGCTTGTAACAAGACAAAAGAAATTATGAAATTGCATCATATGACACCTTTAAAATCCAGTTCTGTCATGACAACTCTCGGAGGGATTGGCATGGTAATGTACATGACAATGTTAATGTATTTGGTCTTGGCGGAATAGATCTGCTACACTGCTGCTGCTGTGACAGAGCAAGTACCGAGACTTGCTACTGCCAATACATCCACAACATGCTGCTGTAAGCATATAAGAAACACTGCTGCTGCACATATAACATATATAATTAACCCCCATATAGCATATATGAATCACCTCATAGCAGATCTATAAATGTGGAGCTGGGGAAGGTTGAGGGTTTCTGAAGCATGCTGCAAGCTGCTACACCTGGCACTAGTTATGTATTTGAATGTTGAGCAGTGAGCTCATTGGCTACTGATACAGGAGAGAACCAATCGGCTGTGCCATGTGATCATGATGTCATGTTATCAGATTGAGTTAGACCATCGAACTGTATTATAGAGTTTCATGCCAGAACTCTGTATATATATTGAATTAATCAAAGATGTGCTGTTCTATACACTGTTAGACATTTCTGTAATTTCTACAGTTATTTACTATATATCACCTAGTATAATACTGCAAATTTGCTTTACAGTAAATAACTGTAGTACCATTTGCATTATGGGAATATTCTGTGACGTCAGAGCACACATACAGAGACTCACTGTATTTTTTAAAATAGCTGTATACTACTGCATTTGCTGTAACCGCCTCTTTGGTACATTCTACTGAGGTTGCTTTATTTTCCTCAATTCTTACATTTGGATTGACATTGTATAACGTTTGTTGCCAACCGCCATTAAATCCTAGAAGAAGAAGTAGAAGAAGAAGGATTGACATTTTCCGTAACTTGCAGCGTAACAGTTTGGGACTGACTACACTGGACGCGTAACATCGCTTGTAATGACTGGGAATTCATTTGCCATTCATTTCAGAAACCGCGTGAGCGCTTGGAGTACATATGTACGTCAGAAATATATCACTTTACTGTCCGTATCCACTGGAGATAGTATATGGGTTTTATATTGTATTTTGCCGAGCCGCACCACCACGCCTCGCCACGCGAGTCCGAGGAAGGCAGGGAAGAAGCGCGCCGGCGCATCGGATTTACCCGGGGATAAAACCGGAAGAGTGGAAGAGTTCCGGAGAACATAAGCGCTGTGTGTCGACGCACCTTACGAGAGAATAAAACCAGCAATCAAGGTAATAATATATTTACGTTTGTCTGTGTGTTTATGGCAGATTTTGCACATCAGTTTAAACTTTTACCCGTAACATTTACTTGTCACATGGCGATAACTTTACCATAGCAAACTGCGCGGTCGTTTCAAACGACTTTGTCAGCTTATTGAATTAAGTTACCGATTTAAATTTGTTTTTAACAAGCAAGGCTTGTCTTATATTAACATTGGGTTAGCTAATGTAAAGTTTTTGTTCAAATGTTAGTAGTTAATGTTGGCCAGTAACCTAATGAGAAAGTAAAATCGTATTTTAGTTAGGTTTACCCAAGTTTTATGGCTAGCTGCCTTTTTAGCTTTACAATTAGTTTGTAATATTTTTTAAATAAAATTTTAGATTTACTGCATTTTTTTGTATTTGTGTTTTAAAGGCAACTCCAGTGAAGCATTAAGAAAGACGAGCATGCCAGCCACCCTGAGACTGACAATTCATGGTAAGAGAACAACTATGGTTTTGAGAGGTTTCTGTATTCTATGGGGTTTGCCTTTTAAAAGTGTGCCATTTCTACTTCTTGTTTTTCAGAGAAGACATTTCTGTTAAAGTGGATGATGAGCAAAGCTGGTGGCCATGTTTTGGAACAGTACTTGGGTTTTGCAGATGGCTATTCTTTGACTGTCTTTTTTACCTAATGTGTTTCTGTTGCCTAAAGATTCTTTGCGAGGATAAATCAAGATGATACAACAAGATGCACTGTTCCAGCATTGGATGTACTACATTGGAAGTATTGGACTGTATTTTTAAGTGTTATACATTCAATGTTTTAAATAAAGAATTTGACATTTTGGAATTATTTTGTCTGTTTTAATTTAATACAGTATTATAGAGTAAAAATATAATGAATAAAATAAAAATGAATAAAATCTAATGGAATATATATTAAAATTAATTAATTACAGTAGTATACTGATAAATTTGATTGTTTTACAGTAAATCACTCTAAAACAGTACAGTTTGCAACTGTAAATCAAATGCAGTTTGTTACTGTAATTTTTAATTACAGTAACTTACTGGCAACAGTGTTGCCAGTAATTTACTGTAAAAAACCCTTGATATGTCTAACAGTGTACGTAAATTTTATGTGCTTTTTGAAAATTATCACATTTTGACAACTTCTTCAGATTCATTCTTGCAATATGGTTTAAAATAATCTGACAACCTTTATGCAGCAGATGCAGATGGTCAGCACTACAAAACAACTTTGCCACCAAACAACTTTGCCAAATTTTTATATATATATATATATATATTATGACAGCCATAAAGTTAGCATAAATTTTGTTTCTTTCACAAATGTCACTTCATAAATATGACAGCTGCATTATTACTATTAACAACAATAAATGTGGTACAACCACTTAGAAGCTGTGTGGTATAAGCTTTAAAGTGAAACTTTCCTCTCTACACAGTATTTTTAATTGCGACGACTTTATTTATTAATAATGCCCAGTCTTTGGGGGGGAACAGAACCCCCACCCCCACAAAAATTATTTTTCTCTCTTTTCAGGGTTCACTGCTGAGATCTATGTTTTTGTGAAGATGGGAGCTTCTGTTCAACTGGATATACAGACTCAACTACAAAAGATTGATTTCATATTGTGGGAAAAAGACAACTCAACCCAAATAGTTACATATATTAGTTTAATGAAAAAAGCTAATTTTGACAGTACTTACAAAAATAGAGTGTATTTCAATCCTGAAACTTTCTCTATGACACTGAATAACATGGAGAATACAGACAATGGACTCTACACAGCATTAGCAAATGAGAAGACATATGTTGCTGCATACAACGTATCTGTTTATGGTGAGTGTGATTTGCTGTTGCTTTTGTTGTTTGGTGTGTTCAGTTTATAATACTTGCTGTGTTCAACATTGTTCAACATTGTGTTCCATGAAATACTATACAGTACGAGTAGTGACAACATTTTTATAGAATGTTTATTATATGTGTCGGGACGCGGGGATGATCGCGTCCCACTGGTTTGCTTTTCTATTTTTTTATTTTCTTTTTCCCCTGATTTTTCTGCTTTTTATTCTTTCATTTTTGTTTATTTATTCGTTTCTGCTTGTTTTTATCTATCATAATTCGTTCTAGTTTTCTTTTTCTACCTGGGGTTCTTTCCCTCCCACTTCATTGGGATAATGTTTCGCAGCTGGTCCGTGTTCTACGGCGAGCGCCCCTGTGCACCTGTTCACCATTATTCTATTATCTCATCTCCTATATCTGTCTCTTATTTTTTGCTCACCTTTGTCAGTGCGTTTTGTTTTTGCCGTTTCCTTCCAGCTCTCTCGCCTTGATCCTCTCCTTTTGCCCAGTTAATATTTTGTTCTTGCCCTTCTCAGTTAACGCTGGCCTAGGACCGCTTATGGAAACGATTTTGGACTGTAATATGACCTCACGCTTTGATTGTCCCCTGCTACTGTCGTTTGCTCCTCTCATGACCCACGCTTGCCTGACTACCCGCTTGCCTGCTGATTAAGGATTTGGCTGCTTCTCTCTCGCGTCCAGCGGCGGAGATCTTCCCCCTCTCCGCGTCCGTTAGACGCCGGTGTTTGCGGATCCGCCACTGCCGGGTCGGATCATTTATCTTCGTTCCCTGGACGGCCGGGCAGCGGTGGTGATCTTTTACGGAGTTCGTGTGGGGGCTAGGCGCCTTTTTGGACTCTTTTGCACGGACAGTGATTTCCACTCCTCTCGAAGCTTTTGTTTTTTTGGAACGAGAGTTTTTGTTGGGTCAACCTTTGTCCCGGACTGTTTCTCTCCACTCCCTCTGGAGTTTGAGTGTTCGCTAAAAGACTGTTCCTGTTTTTGGGAATCCCCAAAACTTCGTTTTGATTTTTGAGAGCTGATCTTTGTTTTTTCCCTTTTCAATAAAGTACCTTCTATTTGCACCTCTGCTTGTGGGTCCTTGTGTGCGCCTCCTGACATCACGCACTGACCAAAGATGGACCCAGCAGAGGAGACCAACCTTCATGCTGCACTGGAGCTCCAAGGAGTTATGTTGGGACGTCACGAGCACGAGCTGTCAGCAGCCCGTCGTTCCCTGGAGTCCATAACCGCTCAGCTGGGGGATCTGGTGGAGTGGCTGAACCAGCTCAGCCTCCTTCGCACTGCCAGTCAACCAGCGGCCACTTCCACTCCTGCCCACGAGCCTCGAGTCAACAATCCGCCTCCCTATGCAGGCGAAGCCACCTCTTGCAGGTCGTTCCTCACTCAGTGTGAGGTGGTATTCTCACTTCAGCCTCGCACTTACTCTACCGAGACCGCTAAGGTGGCATTCGTCATCTCTCTCCTCACTGGGCGTGCCCGGGATTGGGGGGCTGCCACCTGGGAATCGCAGACCCTTTGCTGCTTCGAATATCGTCTGTTCAGGCAAGAGATGCTCAAGGTCTTCGACCACTCAGTCTTCGGAAAGGAGGCCTCTCGCCTCTTAGCCAGTCTTCAGCAGGGGAGGCGATCGGTGGCGGATTATTCGGTGGAGTTCCGAACCCTCGCAGCCACGTCAGAGTGGAATCCAGAGGCTCTGTCTGCGCGCTTTCTAGAGGGTCTCCGTGAGTCTTTGAAGGACGAGCTGTACGCACGGGAGGTGCCCGAGTCCCTGGACGAACTCATAGCTCTCGCCATTCGCCTAGACGCTCGACGTGAACTTCGCCGTCGGGTCAGAGGAACTTCTGAGCTGGATTCTCCCATTCCATCTGCTCCTCGGGCACCTACGGAGGAACCTATGCAGATTGGGCGCTTGAGACTTTCGGCCAGGGAGCGACAGCGCCGCCGTCTAGAGGGTCTGTGCATGTACTGTGCTGCTGCTGGTCACCAGGCTCATGACTGCCCCATCAGTCCCAGTAATCGCTCCAGTAAAGTCAAGACTACGGTCGGGGGTATAACGGTTCCCACCTCTAAGAATTCACGTACTGTTTTCTCTGTTTTAATTTCTGTTAATATGTCCTTTAAGACATCAGCTCTCATTGATTCGGGTGCCGAGGGTGATTTCGCCGATGAGGAGTGGGTTCGTGCGCACAAGATTCCCTGCATGTCTCTCGATCATCCCATCGCTGTTCAGGGCCTTGAGGGTCGTACTCTCATGCAAATTACTCATAAAACCGTCCCGGTGAGTGTCATCACGTCAGGGAACCATAGAGAGAGAATGTCTTTTTTGATTTGCTGTTCCCCCACAACTCCATTAGTTTTTGGCCATCCCTGGCTGGCACGTCATAACCCCTCTATTAACTGGACAGAAGGTTCAATTTCTTCATGGAGTAATTTTTGTTATTTAAATTGTTTAGGTCCAGCTCCTTTTCCTGTTTCTCCTCTTGTTTCTCCCCAGGTAGAGGATGCTGACCTTTCCCGGGTCCCGACGGAGTACCACGATCTGCGGGCGGTCTTCAGTAGGTCTCGAGCTGTCTCTCTTCCTCCGAGCCGGCCGTACGATTGTGCTATCGATCTCCTCCCAGGCACTTCTCCGCCCCGCGGGCGTTTATTCTCTCTTTCTCCTCCTGAACGAGAGGCGATGGAGAGATATTTGAGTGAGTCTCTGGCGGCCGGTGTGATTCGCCCCTCTTCCTCTCCGGCCGGGGCGGGGTTCTTCTTTGTGAAGAAGAAGGATGGCTCTCTGCGCCCCTGTATAGACTATCGAGGGCTGAACGACATCACTGTTAAGAACCGGTACCCCCTGCCGCTGATGTCGACAGCCTTTGATCTCTTGCAGGGGGCAAGATTCTTCACAAAGTTGGATTTTCGCAATGCTTACCACCTAGTCCGGATCAGGGAGGGGGACGAATGGAAGACCGCATTTAACACCCCACGGGGGCACTTCGAATATCGGGTTCTTCCGTTTGGTTTGGTCAACGCCCCAGCGGTCTTCCAGGCACTCGTCAATGACGTGCTTAAGGACATGATTGACAGGTTTGTCTTTGTTTACCTTGACGACATTCTTGTCTTCTCCTCTTCCCATCAGGAGCATGTCCAGCACGTCAGGCGGGTGCTCCAGCGGCTGCTAGAGAATCAGCTCTACGCCAAGGCGGAGAAGTGTGAGTTTCATGTCCAGTCAGTTTCGTTCTTGGGCCACATAATCTCCGTGGAGGGGGTCCGCATGGACCCTGCTAAGGTGAGAGCTGTCTCCGACTGGCCGCCACCTGACTCTCGAAAAGCATTACAGCAGTTCCTAGGTTTTGCCAATTTCTATCGGCGTTTCATTAGGAACTTCGGGCAGGTGGCGGCTCCTCTGACTGCATTAACCTCCACCAAAGTCAAGTTTTCTTGGTCTGCCGCCGCTCAGTCGGCTTTTGACGAGCTAAAACTAAGATTCACTTCTGCTCCTATTCTAATAACTCCTGACCCAGCTCGTCAGTTTGTGGTGGAGGTGGATGCGTCAGAGGTGGGAGTCGGAGCCGTGCTCTCCCAGACCTCCTCTCACGATGGCAAATTACATCCCTGTGCTTTTTTTTCACACCGTTTGTCGCCCGCAGAACGAAACTATGACATCGGTGACCGGGAGCTGCTGGCGGTGCGTTTGGCTCTGGGGGAGTGGCGTCACTGGCTGGAAGGAGCGGCTGTTCCATTTCTGGTGTGGACCGACCACAAGAACTTGGAATATATTCGGAAGGCCAAGCGTTTAAACGCTAGGCAGGCTCGTTGGGCTTTGTTCTTTGGGCGCTTCGATTTCACGCTCTCTTACCGCCCGGGCTCGAAGAACGTCAAGCCTGACGCTTTGTCGCGGCGCTATGATCCGCCGGGTGAGTCTCCCCCCGACACCGTTATACCTGCTAGTCGGGTCGTGGGGGCACTCACCTGGGGGATCGAGAGCCGTGTCAAACGAGTCCAAGCGGGAATCGAGGTGCCCGAAGGATGCCCGACGGGTCTGCTTTTTGTGCCCCAGTCGGTCCGCGCTGCCGTTCTCCAGTGGGGTCACTCTTCCAGACTCGCGTGCCATCCAGGTATTAGGAGGTCGCTGGCTGTCATCCGTCAGCGCTTTTGGTGGCCTGCCATGGAGGGGGATGTCCGTCGGTTCGTGGGGGCGTGCTCGGTTTGCGCTCAAAATAAGTCATCTAATTCTCCTCCCGTTGGCCTGCTCAAACCCCTTCCCATCCCATCCCGTCCCTGGTCCCATATTGCCCTGGATTTTGTGGTAGGTCTCCCACCATCCAGTGGCAATACGGTGGTCCTCACCGTGGTGGACCGCTTTTCTAAGGCGGTCCACTTCATTCCCCTTTCCAAGCTTCCCTCAGCCAGAGAGACGGCCCGAGTGGTCATTGACCACGTCTTCCGGATCCACGGGCTTCCGGAGGACGTGGTCTCTGACAGGGGGCCTCAGTTCGCCTCTCATTTTTGGAGGGAATTCTGTCGGCAGATTGGAGCCTCTGCCAGTCTGTCGTCAGGGTTTCACCCACAGACCAACGGCCAAACCGAGCGCGCCAACCAGGATCTCGGTCGGATGCTCCGCTGCCTGGCATCCCACAACCCCTCTTCCTGGAGTCAGCAGCTCACGTGGGCAGAATATGCCCACAACTCGTTGCCGGTGTCAGCGACTGGCATGTCCCCGTTCATGTGTTGCCTGGGTTACCAACCTCCGTTGTTCCCTTCCCAGGGCGCCGAAGCGGCCGTCCCCTCGGTCCAGGCTTTTGTACAGCGCTGCCGCCGTGTCTGGAAGAGGGCTCGGCAGGCGCTCATCCGGGCCAGGGGATGCACCAAATCTGCCGCGGACCGTCATCGTACTAGGGCCCCTCGCTATATCATGGGCCAACGAGTGTGGCTATCCACTAAAGATTTACCTATTCATGCGCCCTCTCGAAAGTTGGCGCCTAAATTCATAGGTCCTTTCCAAATCGAGAAGGTCATTAGTCCGGTGACGGTCCGACTTCGGTTGCCCAATACTTACCGCCGTGTACACCCTGTGTTTCATGTCTCCAAGATTAAACCCATTCTGTCTTCCCCCCCATTCTCCTCTTGTGTCACCCCCTGTTGTTCCCCCTCCTCCCATCATGGTTGAGGGTTCTCCTGCCTTCAAGGTTAGGAGAATCCTCAACTCCAGGCGCCGTGGACGGGGTTACCAATTTTTGGTAGACTGGGAGGGGTACGGCCCGGAGGAGAGATGCTGGGTCCCAGCTCGGGACATTCTGGACCGCTCTCTCATCGATGACTTCGTTCGCTCCAACCCTTCATCATTGTGCGCGCCAGGTGGCGCGCCTGGGGAGGGGGGTACTGGTTTGCTTTTCTATTTTTTTATTTTCTTTTTCCCCTGATTTTTCTGCTTTTTATTCTTTCATTTTTGTTTATTTATTCGTTTCTGCTTGTTTTTATCTATCATAATTCGTTCTAGTTTTCTTTTTCTACCTGGGGTTCTTTCCCTCCCACTTCATTGGGATAATGTTTCGCAGCTGGTCCGTGTTCTACGGCGAGCGCCCCTGTGCACCTGTTCACCATTATTCTATTATCTCATCTCCTATATCTGTCTCTTATTTTTTGCTCACCTTTGTCAGTGCGTTTTGTTTTTGCCGTTTCCTTCCAGCTCTCTCGCCTTGATCCTCTCCTTTTGCCCAGTTAATATTTTGTTCTTGCCCTTCTCAGTTAACGCTGGCCTAGGACCGCTTATGGAAACGATTTTGGACTGTAATATGACCTCACGCTTTGATTGTCCCCTGCTACTGTCGTTTGCTCCTCTCATGACCCACGCTTGCCTGACTACCCGCTTGCCTGCTGATTAAGGATTTGGCTGCTTCTCTCTCGCGTCCAGCGGCGGAGATCTTCCCCCTCTCCGCGTCCGTTAGACGCCGGTGTTTGCGGATCCGCCACTGCCGGGTCGGATCATTTATCTTCGTTCCCTGGACGGCCGGGCAGCGGTGGTGATCTTTTACGGAGTTCGTGTGGGGGCTAGGCGCCTTTTTGGACTCTTTTGCACGGACAGTGATTTCCACTCCTCTCGAAGCTTTTGTTTTTTTGGAACGAGAGTTTTTGTTGGGTCAACCTTTGTCCCGGACTGTTTCTCTCCACTCCCTCTGGAGTTTGAGTGTTCGCTAAAAGACTGTTCCTGTTTTTGGGAATCCCCAAAACTTCGTTTTGATTTTTGAGAGCTGATCTTTGTTTTTTCCCTTTTCAATAAAGTACCTTCTATTTGCACCTCTGCTTGTGGGTCCTTGTGTGCGCCTCCTGACAATATGTTTGAGTCATCAGTTTATTTGCCACTTCATGAACTGTGCAAAGCATCCTCTTGTAGTCTATGTGAAACAATAATATGGTAAAACAAACAGTAGTGATTATAGATTTGTTCAGTTAACAGCACCACTGTGGTTGAACAAACACCAAAAACCTACAGGGCACTTAAACTTGCTCTCTCTCTCTCTCTCTCTCTCTCACACACACACACACACACACACACACACACACACAAAGATCAAACACATAAATGATGAAAAACAAATTAACACAAATGGATTAATTTTGGAATAAAATTGTCAAATGACTCTAAATTCTAAGCTTGATAAGAACTTTCTAGAACGGAAAGTTGTGTATTCTGTTAACAGTTTTTGGTATTTGGTAACAATAGTTTGAAAATCTCAGATCTTTATATTATGGATCAGAGTGGTCATGATACATAGTTTGCCAAACAGAAGGTTGCCGTTAATCAACTAGTCTGATGTATCTTTGTGACTTATTTTCTTATGTGTGTTTTAGATGAAGTGAAGGCTCCTGTCCTGACTGTGAACTCAAACCAGTCCAGCAGTGACTCCTGTATTGTGAACTTCACATGCAGAAGTCATCACTTCACACTTAATTCCACATACAATAGAGGCAGTTGCTCTCAAAAGGAAGTGATATCAGATGGAATCAACACTCTCATCCTGAGCTGCAGTGAGAAATCTATCATCTGTAACCTCAGCAACCCAGTCAGTTCGAAAGAAGACAAAAAATACATTAAAGAGCTCTGTGTTAATAAAGGTATCTGGCCAAACTCCACTATAACGCTATTATTCAAAGTGCAAATTAATAGTCATATCTCAAATAAAACCTCTCATTTGGTTCACTAAATCTAGTCTAACTGTAGCATGACCCCAGAATACCTCAATAGCTGTAGTTTTTAAAGATATACATCTCATTTTCCAGATCAAAACCCAGAGGAGTCGTCATCGTCTTCATCGTCATCAACCCCCTGGTGGCCAGTAGGTGTAGGTGTTGCGGCGATAGTGTTAATTTTGACTGGTCTTGTTATTCTCTATTGCAAGCATAAAAAAGGTATGCTCATGTTGCCTCACATACATTCTCTATGAAAACTGTTTAAAAACTGTTGGATGAAAAAACTTTTTTTTAATCAATTTAGTACCTTTGTACTGAAATTAATAATTTAAAAGAAAGTAAGTGAAAATATATGTATACTATTTTTAGCCTCTCGTTTAATTTTAACACTAGAATACTGTGCTAAAAAATAACTTCTTTGCAGGACTGACACTAGTTACTAGTTTTTTTCCTCACTGAATATCCTTGGGTTGCATCATTTTAAATATCCTAATTTAATAATAAGTAAAGAAAATATCCCTAAGAACCTTACATTACATTTAGTTCCCTTTCAAGTGGGAATAGAGTATAAAAAGGCACCTGTAAAAAAGGTCATACTGTTCTTTCTTTAGGAGTTTGTCTATTTGTACATGAGTATAGGAGCAAGCTGCATTTTGCTCCTGAGGGAATGTACAATATAGAATCGAGCAGCTCAAATCTCATTATGGGTCTGCAATGAATGAATGTGTTTGCAAGCTATTATTCACAATTATTTTACATTGCTTATATTTTTATATATTCAGCTTAACATCCAGACCAGTTTTTTTCGTGTTTGGTTGTTTGGCTGCATTTAATTCTGATTAATTAAATGTGTAGTCATCTGGCTTTGAGAAGTTTAGATGTCTATATTAAGTATATTAAGGACTATTTTTGGTTCCTGAGCATGGAGTATAGTTAGGTCTCTTCTCATTACAGAGAGTCAATATGCTGAGGTAGAGCCCTGCACGGGCCATAAATCTGGGCCCTAGCCCGGCCCTGGCCTGTGATGCTCAGGCCCTAGCCCGGCCCCTGTCCAAGAGCATATCCGAATTTTTGGCCTGAGTCTGACCCATGCCCGTCTTTTTTTCTCCCACCTTATACTGTTTCAGCTATTAAAATAGGCCTAGTTCAGTTTTGTATATAATGGCAAACTGAATATATTTCATTTCCATCTTTTATTAAGTTCATTCAGAAAAACATTTGGAGTATTTTTTTGTTCGTTAAATGTAAGGTTTTTTTTTTTTTAAAGTGACGACGACCTAAAGCGCATGCGGTCGGCCGTCAATTTATACCATGTTTGATATAGCCTCTTAAATCAACACTTGACTTGACTAAAATTCATAGAAATAAAACACTTCAAGCATATCACAATGTTAGTTTAAACGTTCATTATCACCATCTCAGAACAAAGGCATTTTTGACAAGACGAGCAGGCTGCTGTTGGCAACGCCATGGAAAAGAAAACAATAGCCAAATAATAATAAAATGAAAATAAATAAATAAATAAATAAATAAACAGGCTATATAGTATAAGTAGTCTAAAAAAACAGGTTTTCCTACCTCATTTGTACATTGTGCATAACCAGTTGGCTTGTCATTTAAGGTTGTCTCTACTTGAAAAGCTGCCCAGAACTTTGCCTTTCCTCTAGTGTTTTTTACAGTTTTAAGTTCACCATTGGTGACTCTTCTCTTTATGTTCTCTATTACACATGAATGTCTGAAAACATGCATGCATGACGCGTGTACGTGCGTGAGTAGACTGTGTAATGGGTTATGAAATATATTTGTTTAGTTTACCATCATCAACTTCTCTTAGTTTCTTTTAATTTATGGATGTCTAAAATATAGAAAAAGGAGAAGCCTAAAACAAGCCCAATGCCCGGCCCGTGTCTGAGCTATGACATGAAAATTTGCCCGAAGCCCAGCCCTAGGGGCGTAAATAAGTCGGGGCCTGTCGGGCTCGGGCTGAAATACAGGGCTCTATGCTGAGGCTTCCGCTCCTAGAGTTCAGCTATTCACTGTGAGCATTGTCAGGACTCCTCTCATTACAGAGAGTTATCTATTGAGGCCTCCGCTTGCCAGAGCTCAGCTAGAACAATGTATGTGAGTTGTAGGCTCCTTGTGAGCCTCCTTACAGGATATCCTGGGTGTGGAGTGTGGAGTGTGGTTAGACCTCCTCTCCTTTACACAGTTGTCACTTCACTTCTAGAGCTTGGCCATTTTTCTGCAAGTGTTGTCAGGTCCCCTGTCACTGCAGAGAGTAATCTATTGAGGCCTTCACTCGCCAGGGCTCTGCTAGGATGGAGTGTGTAAATTGTAGGCTCTATGTGAACTTCCTGACAAGATGTCCTGAGCATGGAGTTTAGTTGGACCTCCTCTCGTTTTTGAGAGTTATGCTGAGGCCTCCGCTCCTATAGCTCAGCCACTTACTGTGAGCACCATCAGGCCTCCTCTTGCTATAGAGCATTTTCTCATTGAGGCCTCCGCTCACCAGACAGCATCTGTGAGTGGTAGGCAGTCTCTGAGCCTCCTACCAAAATGTCCTGAGAATGGGGCATAGTTTGGACTCCTGTCATTTTTAAATAGTCGTACTTCTGAGGCCTCCACTACTAGAGCTCGGTCATCTACTGCTGGCATCATCAGGCCTCCTCTCACTATAGAGAGTTATTTTATTTGAGGCCTCTGCTTGGCAAGAGCTTCGCTAGGACAGCATCTGTAAGTTGTAGGCTCTCGGTGAGCCTCCTTAAAAGACATCCTGAGTGTGGGGTGTAGTTAGGCCTCCTCTCATTTTAGAGAGTCATCATGATGAGGTAGGGCTGGGCGATATGGCTAAATATATGGCTATCATGAGAAATGTCATATTTCTACTTCGTTTAAGTTTAAAGGCAGATTTTTGCTACAATGTGAGTTAAATGTGGCTTTAAAAGATTCTTTATGGTCAGAACATGACAAATACTTAAGTATCTTAATAGAAAAAAAAATATTTCTTAGTTCTGCATAATTTAATGCCTAATATTGTTTAAAATCAAGAAACAGGTTTGTGTTACCTGATAATATTAATAACAATAATAATAAAACATTTGGTCTCTTAGAAATACACTGGTAGTAGCTTGATTTAGAAAGCAGATGTTGATTTAATGTTAATGTATCAAAATCAGTAATATCTGTAAAAAAAAAAATGTAGCAATCTAATTTTTTTATGGTGAAATTAAATTATTCTGACTGTTTGGGGTTTTTTTTGGTCTTCCATAGTATCATTCATAGATCATGATAAGAACAGTTAAAACCACAAATAAAACACCTCTATACCATGGTAAAAATGCAATATGGTTCCTAGGCATTTGTATGAAAAACTCTAAGTCTATATACATTTACTATAAATGCAATAATGCTATAGCTTAATCACAAAAAAATACTGTAATTATATTCCATTACTCCTGCTTTAATACATTAATACACGACTAAGTTAATAATATAATAAAATTTGACACAAATATACCCACATTTCTGACACAATACCACAGTGAGTGCTAGTACAGTAAATCTATGGTAAATGATGCCGATTTGTAGATTAAAAAGCCTTCTGACTGTATCTTTCTCTTTCTTTCTTTTTTCTTTCTTCTTCTTTATTGCTTAATTGTTTACAAAATACTAGCTCTTTATTTTGTACATGAACACGTAGGCTAGTTACAGATAATCCTCAAAATGTAGTATTACACGCAACCAAATTTTTATAAATTTACTTTATTTTTGTTAAATACAGTTCTTTTTGCAACATAATTTACCGTTTAAACATCAAGAGTACGTAAACTTTGAAACTGCTTAATTTGTCAGTGACAAGTTCACACAGGAACTGGATATCGGGGCAGCTGTGGCCTAATGGTTAGGCCACAGCTAACCATGGACTTGTGACTGAAAGGTTGCAGGTTCGAGTCCCAGGTCCGGCAGGGATTGTCGGTGGGGTGGGGTGAGTGATTAATCAGCACTCTCTCCACCCTCAATACCACGGCTGAGGTGAGACCCTTGAGCAAGGCACCGAAGGCACCGAACCCCCAGACTGCTCCGGGTGTATGTTCACGGTGTGTGTGTGTGTGTTCACTACTGTGTGTGTGCACTTGGATGGGTTAAATGCAGAGCACAAATTCCAAGTATGGGTCACCATACTTGGCCTCACGTCACTTTCACTTTCTGTCACTTTTTAAAAACAATGTGAACAGGCAAACAAAAAATCTGATCTGGGCAGAAAATCAGAATTGAGCATTAAGGCTTGCAGTCTGAACGTAGTCTGCCTTAATAAAAACAGAAATGACTGCAGACTCAGTGTGAATTTAGCTATGCAAGTCACTTTCTAAATCTATTCTATTAAATCTCTTAGGTGCCCAGCAGGAGGACCATACAGTCTATACCCACGTTCAGGTAGGAACGTCAATTTATCCTATAGAATTATGTACTTCAGTGGAAGTCTTTCAAACTTGTATAGAAGGATTTGTATGACTGTTCAACTGGACTGTTCTGTAGCTAAGGAATGAAGTACATGTTGATAGACAAATAGATAGACAGACAGATAGACAGGTGTCAAAAGGTCAGTTAAATATGTTTGTTACTATTTTATAAATTTACTACATATGAATTTATTCACAGTTAAAGGAACAGGTGCAATATTAATTGGAAGTATGGGTAAACAGTGAGGTGTCATGTGTCACGCCCCTGGACTGTGTTTGTTGTGTTTTCTTCCTCATGTGCTCTGTGTGACCTAGTTTCTGTTGATTGGTGATTTAGTTCAGGTGTGTCTCGTTACCTACCCTTTATAAGTTCTGTCCTGTTCAATGGTTTTTGTCCGGTCTTCATCATTGTGTACGTGTGTGTAATCCTCCTGTTTGGAATCCTTCTTTGTCAATTATTAAAAAACTGTGTTACTTCATCTTCGTGAGCCTGCGTGTTTCATGCACACCCGAGTGTGACATCATGCTTCTCTCTCTTTTATTTGTTTTGTTTCTTTTATTTATTTGTTAAATTTAAATCCAGCACTTTTAATATGTAGCATTTTGACTCAATTTTGACTCAAAGATTTTTGGTCATATTTTGATTTTGGTTTTACACACCAAGCAAAAGCATGATGTACAGTCGTCTACCAGATGGAGATATATATATATATATATATATATATATACATATACATACAGGTTTGGAACAACTTGGGGGTGATTAAATGATGACAGTTTATATTTTTGGGTGAACTATCCTTTTTAGCGTGCAGATCCTTGCATACTGTATATTGCCATAATCGTGTAGTTTCCAAAGTAGTTTTTGTTTTAACCTGTTTTAAGAGCATATTCCTCCTACTTATCCTTCATCATTCATTTATTAGTGAAGTAGTAAATTCACACATATTGTGGAGAAAGTGTTTTTTTGTGGAGACTCAACTGGCTCCATACTGCTCATGTTTCTACAACAGACCAACCAGAGCTAAAACTCACTGTTTTGCAGTTTCCTTGGTTTCCTCAGTTTCCTCTTTTAGGTTTATATGCATGTTGATGCCAGTAACAGAATTAGCTGGTTTCAGGAACTTTTATCTGAACAAACTTCAGTATCTATTAGGAAGTCATTGCAACAGTAGTCATTCTGAGTTCTTTCTCACTGTTTTTTTTTTTTTTTTTTAGTTTTTAATTTGTGACAATGGCAATAAATCACAGACTCAGGTTTCTTCTCTGTCTTCTAACCTTCAAAACAGGTAAAACACATTAACATATGTAACATTATATAATACGTATGTAACAAAACAGTAAACAAAAAAGTGTTTATTTGTGTAAGCATAGACAAGTAACTCCAGACATGTGCAATATAGCTGTATTAGCTGTATTGAATGTTTTAAATTATGCTCTTATCTCTTAGAGAAAAGTTTGTATGTAGTATTTTAATTATCTGGTAAATTAATTTGGCCTGTAGTACACATTTTTCCAAAATGGCCGTTTCTCTCTCCTCAGGGTTCAGTGCTGAGATTTCAGAGCCTGTACAAACAGGAAATTCGGTTCAGCTGAATATACAGACACAAGAACTACCAGAGTTTTATGATTTCACCTGGAAATATTATCAAACAAAGTACAGGGGTTGGACAATGAAACGGAAACACTTGGTTCCCCCTCTGTTGTTCACGTTCGACGTGGTGTCGAAGTGACGACACTAGGGGTCTCTCTAGGGAGCCCGAACACCTCTGACAGCTTTGAGAAAAGGCCAATGAAATTGGTGCGCAGTATTTGCGTAGCCAGCTCCGCCCCGGACATCCGGGCATAAGAGGAAGTGGCTAAGCACTGCTCATTGTTCTGTTTCTTCGGAGCCGAATGCAGTATTCTCTTAGTGAGAAAACAGCATTACTCACCTCTTCGTCGTTGGATCTATGGCATGAGCAGCGGTCTCTCCCCTTAACCCTCCTATTGGTAAGCGAGAATACCCCTGGGTGCTTCGACGACGATCTCTAAAGAGCTTTTTCCTCCTGAAAAGGAGTAATTTCTCTGAAAGATCCGACACGGATGGATTGTGTGTTTACATAATGCCCTGCCCCCTGGTGGGACCACGTAGGCTCTCGTCCAGAGCGTGAGGGGGTTTCACGTCTTCTGGACAGGCTGTGTCCACCATGCACACTTTTGCCATCCTGCTGGCTGCCAGGCAAAGTGTTATAAGATCTGCACGAGGGAGATCTCACCTCAGAGTGTCGCAGGAACTGCGTTCAGTTCTGTGTATGCTTCCGAGCATCAAATGTCGCAACGCAGGCTCTGGGTAGAGCGATGTCCACTACGGTGGTCCAGGAGCGCCACCTTTGGCTAAATCTGGCGGAAATGAAGGACGCTGAGAAAGTTCGCTTTCTTGACGCCCCCATTTCTCAGGCCGGCCTTTTTGCACAGCAGTTCTCTACAGTTAAGAAGCAGATGGAGGCTATTAAAAGCATCCTGCCTCGTTGAGCGCCGGCTTCCGGTCCCGCGCCCCCGAGGCAGCAGCCCCCGCCTGCTCCACGCCGAGGTCGACCGCCCTCCAGACTGGCTCAGGGCCCGCCTCAGGCTGGTCCTGCACCCAAACCAGCCTTGTCGTCGAGTTCTCGCGAGAAGGTGGCGCCGTTAGCTCATTCTCAGGCCGCTAAGAACCCTCATCAGGCTTCGAAGCGCTCCTGAAGTGAGCCGCCCAGGGGAGAGAGATCTGCTGACCTGTCTAGATCCACACTCAGCGAGGGGATGAGTGTGGGCTTCGGCTCCTCACGGCAGACAGCCACCACACGGTCAGTGAAAGAGCAATTTCCTTCTTCTCTGGGCGTAAAAACCAAAGTGACTGCATCCCTCCGGGGTACCCAGTCACTCAAACACATCAAAGCATGCTCAACCGCAACTCCTGCGCTTCTGCATACTTTGACAAACCAAGTGCATCCCTCAATCGATCCCCTGAGCTCAGGCGATCCTCTGTTGGATCCTTGTCAGTCGGTTACGATGATCGGTACACCCACCATGGCTGGGTCCCTCCGGGGTACCCAGCCACAGAAACACACCAAAGTATGCTCAACCGCAACTCCTGCGCTTCTGCATATATTGACATACCAAGCGCATCCTTCAGTCGGTCCCCTGTGCTCAGGCGATCCTCTGATGGATCCTTGTATGTCGGTGATGGCATTCAAAGCACCTTTTGTCCTCCGGGACAACGCTTCCCCGAATGAAGGTCTTTTCTCACAACTCAGTCACACCGTACCCACCCGAGGTACGTCGGTGGTCCCCCTGAGACCGTTAGCAGAGAGTCTTACGGCTTGGCTCGAGTTACCCAACCTCTCTCGCTGGCTTCTCAGAACCATCCGACTTCTCAGAACCATCCGACTCGGCTATGCTATCCAATTCGGTTCGGGACGAGAGTGCCGCTGTCCTTCAGGCGGAAATCGCAACCCTTCTGGCGAAGGACGCAATAGAGCCGGTCCCCTCGGCGGACATGAGGAAAGGGTTTTACAGCCCCTACTTCATTGTACCCAAGAAAGGTGGCGGTTTAAGGCCAATCCTGGACCTGAGGATTCTGAATCGGGCCCTTCACAAGCTCCCCTTCAGAATGCTAACCCTCAAGCACATTATCACATGCATCAGGTTCCAGGATTGGTTTGTGGCGATAGACATGAAAGACGCATACTTTCATGTCTCGATTCTTCCAAGGCACAGGCCATTCCTGCAGTTCGCCTTCGAAGGTCGAGCATTTCAGTCCCTTTGGGCTCTCCCTGTCTCCCCGCGTCTTTACGAAAGTCGCAGAAGCAGCCCTTGCCCCTCTCCGGGAGGTGGGCATACGCATTCTCAATTACCTCGATGACTGGCTGGTCTTAGCACACTCTCAGGAGTTGATATGCAAACACAGGGACATGGTTCTCAACCATCTGGCCCGTCTGGGGTTTCGGGTCAACTGGGAAAAGAGCAAGCTCGCCCCGGTACAGAGCATCTCTTTTCTCGGTGTACAACTAGACTCGGTCACTATGAATGCACAGCTCTCCCCGGAGCGTGCACAGTCAGTGCTGAGCTGCATCCAGAAGCTCTCACGCAGCCCTACGGTCCCCATCAAACAATTTCAGAGGCTCCTGGGTCACATGGCATCCTCAGCTGCCGTCATGCCGCTGGGTCTGATGCACATGAGACCGTTACAGCACTGGCTGCGTACCTGAGTCCCGAGATGGGCATGGTGCCAAGGTTCATACCGGGTGCACGTCACACCCGTATGTCTAAAAACCTTCCATCCTTGGAAAGACATTTCGTTTCTATGGGCAGGAGTCCCCCTAGAACAAGTGTCCAGACGCATTTTGGTTACGACAGATGCATCCAACACAGGCTGGGGCGCCGTATATAATGGGCAAGCAGCCGCAGGGGTCTGGACGGGCCCTCGGCTGCACTGGCATATCAATTGCCTCGAGCTGTTGACAGTGTTTTTGGCCTTGAAGAGGTTCCGACCTTTGGTTCAGGGCAAACATGTGCTGGTCCGGTCAGACAGCACCGCGACTGTAGCCTACATCAATCACCAGGACGGTGTACGCTCCTTTCGCATGTCACAGCTAGCCCGCCATCTCCTCCTTTGGTGTCGAAAAAAATGTCAAGTCTCTACGAGCCACCCACATACCGGGCGAACTCAATCGGGTAGCGGATGCGCTCTCCCGACAGACTTCGCTCCGGGGCGAGTGGAGACTTCACCCTCAGACGGTTCAGCTGATTTGGAGTCTTTTCTGTCAGGCCCAGATCGATCTGTTTGCCTCGATAGAAACCACTCACTGCCAGTTGTGGTACGGTCTGTCCGAGGCGCCCCTCGGCACAGATGCACTGGCACACAGCTGGCCCCAGGGCCTTCTCAAGTATGTGTTTCCACCCGTGAGCCTAATTGCACAGACCCTGTGCAAAGTCAGGGAGGACAGAGAGCGGATCCTGTTGGTGGCCCCCTACTGGCCCAACAGGGTTTGGTTCTCGGAGCTGGTGCTCCTCTCCCCAGTTCCTCCCTGGCGCATTCCCCTGAGGAAGGACCTCCTTTCACAGGGGAAGGGCACAATATGGCACCCGCGCCCAGATCTCTGGAACCTCCATGTATGGTCCCTGGACGCAACCAGGAGGACTTCAGATATCTCCCACTGGCAGTGGTAAACACTCTGTTCAAGTCGAGAGCTTCCTCTACGAGGCGGCTGTACGACCTCAGATGGCGCAAATTCACAAATTGGTGTTCCTCCCAGGGGGAGAACCCACGGAGATGTGGCATCCGAGCGATATTTTCCTTCCTCCAAGGAGGACTGGATAGGCACCTTTCTGCTTCAACACTTAAGGTTCAGGTAGCCGCTATTGCCGCTAACCACGACCTGGTGGAAGGCAGATCGGTTGGAAAGCATGACTTGGTTATACAATTCCTTAAAGGTGCACGTAGGCTGAACCCTGTCAGACCGCACCTTGTCCCCTCTTGGGATCTGTCTGTGGTCCTCCGGGGCCTGCAGTCAGATCCCTTTGAGCCTCTTCAGTCAGTCGAACTCAGTGCTCTCTCCCAAAAGACTGCTCTCCTGACTGCGCTCACCTCTATCAAAAGAGTGGGAGACCTCCAAGCCCTCACCGTCGGTGACTCGTGCCTCGAATTCAGGCCGGCTAGCTCTCACGTTACCCTGAGACCCCGGCCCGGTTACGTGCCCATTCCCTTCAGGGACCAGGTGGTCACTTTGCAAGCTATCCCTTCTCAGGAAGGCGACCCCAACCTATCCTTGTTATGCCCAGTCCGTGCCCTGAACATTTACTTGGAACGTACTGAAAGCTTCAGACGGTCGAGTCAGCTCTTTGACTGTTTTGGAGGACCGCAGAAGGGGAAGGCTGTCTCCAAACAAAGAATTTCCCATTGGATTGTGGATGCGATTCGTTTGGCCTACCAGGCCAGGGGTGTGCCCTGGGGGTGCACGCCCACTTCACCAGGGGCATCGCAGCGTCAGTAGCGCTAGCGAACAGGACCTCTTTAACAGACATTTGCAGAGCTGCAGGTTGGGCTACACCAAACACGTTTGCCAGGTTCTACAATCTGCGTGTAGAACCAGTCTCTTCAGGAGTCCTGAACGCAAGCCTGGTGACTCCTGAAGTTGACACGGTGTAGAAGCTTGCTGTAGCGTTGTTCCCTACGGGCGATGACGCTTCCCCAGTTCAGTAAGTTTCCTGGCGTGAACCCTGAACGACACTTCCATCATGTTGCACCCTCAACGTAGCTATGTTCGGCGGAGGAACTAGCTATCAGAATCTAATATGAGGTTAGGTTGCCTCTTGTGAACTCTCATATTAGGTTGGTGCTCCACATGTAGTGGCTCCTAATGCGGCCCCATGTGTGTATTTCCACCTATATTCCCAGAGATGCAGTGTTTCCCTCAAAGACAATTTTGTCTCAGATCCTGAGCTCAGCAGTCTCTCCTTATGCGGAGCCTGTCTCAGGATCTTCCCTTTGTAGCGCTCCCCTAGTGCGAGCCCTCAGGTGTATTTTCCACACGACAACCTCCCTCCGGGCAGGGTGTGGTCTCCGTAGTGCCCCCCCCGAACGTGAACGACAGAGGGGCAATGTCTTGGTTACGTGTGGCAACCCTCGTTCCCTGATGGAGGGAACGGAGACGTGGTGTCCGCCTGCCACAACCTCGGACTGCCTCTAAGTGCAGCCGAGTGGCATTCGGCTCCTCAGATCTGAACAATGAGCAGTGCTTAGCCACCTCCTCTTATGCCCGGATGTCCGGGGCGGAGCTGGCTACGCAAATACTGTGCTCCAATTTTATTGGCCTTTTCTCAAAGCTGTCAGAGGTGTTCGGGCTCCCTAGAGCGACCCCTAGTGTCATCACTTCGACACCACGTCTCCGTTCCCTCCATCAGGGAATGAGGGTTACCATACGTAACCAAGACGTTTTAGACCACAATTAGGTTTTAGACCACAATTCCTTTTATAGAACTGTGGCCAGGTCACTATGTGATTCTGGTGCAGGAAAACATTTTCTGACTCGCTCCTCCAAAACATCCCAAAGCGCCTCAATAATATTCAGATCTGGTGACTGTGCAGGCCATGGGAGATGTTCAACTTTATTTTCATGTTCATCAAACCTCTCTGTCACCAGTCTTGCTGTGTGTATTAGTGCATTATCATCCTTATACATGGCACCACCTTTAGGGTACAATGTCTGAACCATTGGGTGCACATAGTCAACCTTCACACTTTGTTTTACTGGTGGAATGTGCAATAAGTGAAGATTGGCCACCAGACTGCGCAAATATAGCCATGAAACCACCAACACTATATTGGCCAGTGTTTCAGTTTCATTGTCCAACTCCTGTATTTAAATATTTTAATAAAACTGAAGATGTAAGACTTTACCCTTTCTACAAGAACAAAGTGGATTTCAATTATAAAACCTTCTCTCTAACACTGAAGAAAATGCAGAGACAGACAGTGGACTCTACACAGCAATAGCAGCTAGAGAATCAGACAACAATATTGTCACATACAGAGTATCTGTTATAGGTGAGTGTAATTGTGTTTGCAGTGTTCAGGTCAAAAGACTTACTTATGCTCAGTATTTTATTCTGTGCAATGTCATAAAGAAATTAAGTAATATGTTTATGTATCTAAAAATAAGATTGAATTTTTATATCAATGTTTTTTTTTTTCTCTATCATTCTTAATGTACAGTACATTCCATAAACAGCTATTGAATATGATATCCTACAATAACGTGAATTTATTATTTGACAATTTAAACACACACACAGATGCTGTGGAGGCTCCTGTCCTGATTGTGAACTCAAACTGGATCAGTGGTAACTTCTGTACTGTGAACTTCACATGCAGAGCTCATGAGCTCAGAATTAACTCTAGCTATCAGAACAACAGCTGCTCTCCAGAGGAAGTGACATCACACAAAAACTACACCCTCATCCTGTACTGCAGTGAGGAATTCATCATCTGTAACCTTACCAACCCTGTCAGCTGGAAAGACTACACAATAAACAACACACAGCTCTGTGTTTAGAAGGTATCTGGCCAAAAACAGAGACACTCAGACACTCAGAGTGCAAATCAACAACTCTCAAATGAAATATCTCATTTTGGTTGTTAAACTGCTGAACTGAACTGAACTGACAACTAATGATATAAATCAAATTTTTCAGAGAGCGATGTCTTTCAGTCTTTCTGTACTGTACTGTTGCCTCACACACATTCTCTATGAAAAAGTCATCAATTTGATCAATTAATACTTTAGTGCTTTTTTAAGTATTTATAAATAATGATGCTATTTCTTCTGTTTTAGTCAATTGCAATACTGTAGAATACATTTGTGCTTTTATTCCCTCCCTTGATTTCTTTGTTCTTTCTCAATTTCACAAACATAAAAAAATAAATTGCAAGTAACACTGAATTAAACCTGAAAATCTGAAGTAGAAAAAATGAAATAGGTGAAATTATTTTCTTGTAAAACATACTCCAATAATCTTTATTTACAACTCAGAAAACAAGTTTTAGTGAGGGATTCAACTTTTAAAAAATACTTTCTCTATGCATTTCATTAGGCCGAAGCCCAAACACAAGAGGAAACGAGAGATAATCAATCCACCACAGTCTACTGCACAGTAGGACAACACCAAAAACCTACAATCCCCCCTGAAACAGACCATGCAATATATTCAGGGGTGTGCAAACCAAACAACACACCATCCGCCATTTCACAAGATGACACTTAAAATGAAACTGCCTGTGTCACATGGGGAAGCTGTCTCAAGACTGATCTCAAAATGGCACCCTTTCTTATGTCCTTGTTTTGTATTAATTGTGTTTTACTTTACTGCTGTACACTAAAAGGTGCTTTAAAAGGTTCTTCACAGCAATGTTTACAGACTCTTAATATTCTCTGTGATATCTTTATATGGTTAAGTATTCTGTTCTGATATTTAGCCAAAGATATTTGTCTAATTTGTATTCTTTAGCATTGGTTTAATACAATACAATACAAAAAAAAAAAAAGTTTAATTTTAATACAATACAATTGTTTTCAAACATTCACAACCAAACTGTCTTAATGTTTTTGTATGAATTCTTTTTTTTTTCTGTGAATTTTGCATTAGATTTTGTTATACAGAACGTAAAAACACTGTCAAAAAAAAAAAAAAAAAAACAAGTGAGCAATATTAATTCAAGTGAAAAACAGTTTGACAACTAAGTTGGCCACACAATGAAAATCAGTAGATGGGTATAACATTGACCTTAACTCTCCTGTTATATTTAATTTCAAATTTAAATATATATATATATATATATATATATATATATATATATATATATATATATATATGTATATATGTATTTATCCACAAATTAAGAATTAATTCCCACAAAGTTTATTCCCTTTGTTTTATTAAACATATTCCTTTATTTTAGTTCAATTGTGGCCACAAATTAAGAATTTGTACCTACTACTAATTAATTTGTTCCCTTGCTTTTATAATGTTAATTTGTAACCTTTTTATTAATTAATTGAAACAAGGGAACAAATAAGTTTAATATGGCCAACCATAAATTCTGACTTAAATGTACAAACTAGAAGAGTTTTAACAATTTAAAAAAAAAAAAAAAACTACAAAAAAAATGAGGGACTAGTCAGGAACTGAAATCAGGAAGTCAGATTAGACTTCTGTAAGCAGCCATGTTTTAGACAGCAGAGCAAACCAGTGATAAAAATAGCATTACAACTGCACTGTTGTGTCTGCCATTTCACAGCAGCTGTAAGACTGCCACCTAGTGAAGGCCTCTTCATCAACTCAGTACAGGGGGTCCAATTGTTATGTGAAAAGCAAAAATGTGTAGGTCTGAATGAACAATGAAGGTGTTAATTAAAGTCATGATTTATTTTTATTTGTTTATTTATTTTATTTTATTTTCATTTTAACTAGCAGTGGAAACGATACAGAGATTTCCATGTTTATGTGACTGAAGTCATATTACTGATTACACATAATTAACTTCATTGAAAGACTTGCACAGAAATATTGTTTTTGTTTGCTGTGATGGCATTTAGGCTGCTCCTGTCACTTGTTTTTCTTTGATACAACAAAGATACAAACTCCTATAATTTTACTATGATGAGTCTTTGACTAATGATTTCTTCTAGTGACAATTACTAAAGTGAAGAGCAGATTTATACTCTCTAAAATTATTATTTTTTCATTCTTAATGAAATACTCTCTGTTTAATTTACAGTCTTTTTAATGGCATATCAACCAAGTCTTTTGGAATTGTTTTGGTTTTACTTCAAAAATTGCCATTAACTAAACTGAAATTCAACTAAACCTTTAGTCTGGTTACTCTCCATGAAAACAAAAGCAAGCAAATAGCTACTAAACGTTTTTTTTTAAACAAGGATTGTTTTCTCTCTCCTCAGCATTCAGTGCTGAGATCTCAGTGTTTGTATTAAAGGAGCTTCTGTTCAATTGGATATACAGACACAAGAAAGCATATTATAAATCAAAAAAATATAAATCAGACAATATGGTTAAATATTTTCATAAAACTAGTAACGCTTCACTATTACTACAAGGACAGGGTGGATTTTAATGATAAAACTTTATCTCTGACATTGAAAAACATGCAGAAGACAGACAGTGAACTCTACAGAGCAATAGCACCTGGAGAATCATTAAAAATATCATTACATACAGAGTATGTTATAGATGAGTGTGAAATGTACATAAGACACTTGTTAATTTTTTTTTTTTTCCCCATATGTATAATGTTTTTTGTTCTTTAACCTAAAAACCAGCTACATATAGTTTAATGTAAACAAAATTGCTTCTGTTCATTTCAGGAAGTCTAAACAAAATAGTAAGAATAAATTATGTTTGGTCTTGGTTTATTCAAGTTTTGAATTGGCAAATTCCAGCAATTCTGAATATGTATGTGTGGCCTTAAAGGGATAGTTCACCTTAAAATAAAACATCTTCCATTAATTACTCACCCTCATGTTGTTCCAAACCCGTAAGACCTTTGCCGTCTTTGAAACACAAATTAAGATGTTTTCGATGAAATCTTTTTCCTCTCTTTCTCTGACTCTCCATAGACAGCAAGGTTCCTACCAAGGTCCAGAAAGGTACCAAGAACATAGATCAGTGGTTCCCAACTAAGACACTCCTGCATTTTGTTTCACTCTCTCTCATTTTTGTTTCTTTGTTTGAAGAGTGAGGTTATTGTCTTTGTTTGATGAGCAAGATTATGTTGTTTTAAATAAATTATGCATCCTTATTGAAACCTGTTTTTATTAGTTTTTACTTTATGTTGTGATTTTGAACTGGGTCATAACACATGGACTAATTTGTCAATGTTCTTGGTACCGTGCTAGACCGTGAACATGGTAGGACCCTTCCTGTTTATGGAGGATCCGAGAACTCTTGGATTTCATCAAAAATATCTTCATTTGTGTTCTGAAGATGAACAAAAGTCTTGCAGGTTTGGAACGACATGAGGGTGAGTAATTAATGATAGAATTTTAATTTCTAGGTAAACTGTCCCTTTAAACATTTTAATATGTGGTCGTTTCAGATGCAGTGGAAGCTCCTGTCCTAATTATAAACTCAAGCTGGTCCATTACATGTCATGGATATAACATTATCATCAGCGCTCTATGATAGTAGCAGCTGTTCACAAGAGGAAGTGACATCTTCCGATATCTACACTCTAGAGTATCTAGTATCTAGTATCTAGTATCTAGAGTAATCTAGACTGAGCTGCATTGGTGACTCATCATGTGTAACTACAGCAACCCAGTGAGCTGGAGGATTAACAGTGCACAGTTTGTTAACCTTCTTTGTGTCAATCTAAGTACATGCTGTCTGCTCGGGTTCGTAAACGCACTTGCAGATGAAGAAACAGAAAGGTCTTGGTCTTATTGTAGGTCTTGGTCTTATCTTTCATGTCTAGAAATACTACTATCTAGAAAAGCATCTCTGCATCTTTTAGTTCATTTTCCTTGCCTACTGACATAGGGTTTGTTGATTCTATTTCTACAAAAAAAAAAAAAGTTGATTCTGAGAATCAAAGTGGCTTTTTTTTCTCCTGAACTTATTAATATTCAAACAAGGTTTTATTAAGGTGTGCATTCTAAGATAACATCTATGTGTGTAGTAAGAGCCAGCAGTTAGAGCGCCACCCTCAGGCTGAATTACGCAAGGACACTAGACCTCTGCCTCACCTAAATTTATGGTCAGGACCCACAGAATTTTCAACTCCTCTCTGTGTGTTTATGGGGTTACAGTCTGACACTAATTTGTCCTTTTTGTTAATTTGGCCCTTGATGTCTTAACTGCATTCATTCCATTGTATAACAGAAAATCAAAACTAGTTGTATTTATTTAAAAGAAAGTTAGCACTACCACACTTTTTAAACATAATGCATGAACTGATTAATATATATATATATATACATTATATATATATATATATATATATATATATATATATATCCAATGTAAAAGTAAGATGCTTTGGATAACAGCATCTGCCAAATGCATTAATGTAAATATACTTGTTCAAAGTAAAAAACTAAATGACACTTTGTGGTTGTGAAGCATTAGCGGAAGTGAAGGCAACACCCAAGCACCCTCCAATAAAAAAAACAAAACAAAAAAAAAGATCACTCTGAGAAAAGATCCAGTATCTTTTGTTTAAAGATGTCATCTGGTTTGACATTGTGTGCATTGGTGTCAGTATGCAGATCTTTACATACTGTATATGACGATAACATTATTCATTGATCATTGATTCTGATCAACATTTGTAAACTTACACATACTGCTGAGTAGGAGTAGGAAGAGTCTCAACTGACTTAACACCGGAAAGTTTGGTTTGTTGGTTTTTAAAGCTCATGTTTCCACCACTAAGTTTAGCTAAATCTAATTATTGTGACATCTCACTGTTTCCAAGCAGCTGAGTTTCCTCTTTGAAGCCTTTAACTTTTGGTTCTATATGCATCTTTATGTCAGTGTCAAAATCTACTGAGAGTAAAAAATGTGATAGACAGGATGTGGTGCAAAGTTGAAGTGTGAAGCTGTTGTATGTAGAATTGTCTTTCTTTAAAAGTTGTGTAAAAATCTATTTAACTCCTTTTGAGTGATTGATGTTGTACATGCTTACATTAACTATGAGATAAAGAGATGTTTATTGAAATGTGTTTCTACACTTTTTTTAGGTTTATTGCACTTTTGTTTTTTTACTGATAAAAAAAAACCACCTCCGAGTCTCAACAGGAACTTCTGTTTTTCTCATCAGTGTCACATTTAACTTCCGTTTCTACTGGGAAGTCAACGCAGTATTTTGAGTTCCGTTTCTTTTTAAGATTTTTATTTTTTTTTTTAAGGAGAATGTCAGTTAATCAGCTACTCGTATTACTTTTGCATCTGACCTTCAAAACAGGTAAAAACTGTGTTTATTATACAAATGAATGATCATTAATGGTTATTGTGACAGTACATACTACCAAAAGCATGGTTCAGACATCACTGAGCATTTACTGTAATATTCTCTATAGGATATTTTACAATAATTTAGTCTATTCTCAGTTTTTGATGATTCTCAGTTGTCAAAAATGTACTGAAAGAAACATACTTGTACACACCATTCTTTAAGTCATTTCGTTATTACTCGTTGATTTTTAAGCTACTAAAACAGCGGTGTAAAATCTTGATTTATGTTTTTTATTTTTAGAAAGACTGCACCAGTGCTAATATCTAATAGTATTTTTGATAGAGTACTGAGATCATACTGTTTTGTTTTGACCTTTTAATCTGCAAGCAGAATAATTAAAAAATATCATAAATCATAGGTGTGGTGAGTGTGATGGTCATAATCAATCTTTTTGGCAGTTCTGATCACAAATTCAACACTGAAGTAATATAATATTAAAGCATATTTATAACAGGGTAAACATACAGCTCACTAAAATCTATACTGAGACATTTTTAATGAACATTGCAATATCTAGACCAGTCCACATTCGGCTAAGTAACATCAAATAAAACATTTAATTCATGGTAATGAACACAGAAACTATCCTCTGTGAAGCTTCTTGTTAAATGGATGTCAACTTGTCTATAGTTTCTTAAGGCTGGAATACATTACATGATTTTTGCCTCAATTTTCCACCAATTTAAAGTCTGGTGAAGTTGATGCTAGTTGCCAAAGGTCAGAGCCAGCCTGAAGATTTGAGTCGACTGATACCATAGAAAATTGCATAGTGTATGATGGTCATAGACTTTTTTAGCTTCAGACTTCTGTTGGAGGAGATCAACAAAGTTTGATAGTTTCAGCTGATTTTAGAACACACACTGTTTTCACTTGTCATGTGTCTCCTAGCAAAAATGCACACATTTCTGTGTGCCTTTGTTGTGATCAGAATTAATTTAAAGGTTCATAGTGATCCTCAGTCATTTAGTGTATGCTGGTCAGTTTTCTTTAATTGTGACCATTTACAAAGTCGAAAGTATATGATGCATGGTGTTTTAAAAACCTTTTCAAATTTTAAAAGTCGTCTATTTTATTCCACAGCCTTTAGTCACTTTTTTCCTAGACATATGACAGATTTCAAATGGCTCCTTCTTTGAATGGACGACATGCCTCTTTCATATTTAGGCATAAACTATAGTTATGTCTAGATTTTGTAATCTTTAAGCTGTAAAAATGTTATTAATCATTTTACAAAGATTAACTTTGTAGTTATCCGTTAATATTTTGTCTGTTTATGAAGTATTTACATAGACGTTCAATGTGGAAGAGCTTAAAGAGAGCACACTGAGCTTAATTGGAGCAGCAACAATTTTTAATAAATTTCATGTAATATTTGTTAAAAGACTTTGCACAAGACTTTGCAAAATAAATAACCTTGGTCATGTATTAAGTCCATACATATTTTAATATAAACAACTATTGTTAACAATATCTACACTGTAAAAAAAATAAAATAAAATAAAAATTATTTAAAAAAATATTTTTTAACAGTCTAAAACGTCTCTGTTACATATGGTAACCCTCGTTTCCTGGGGGAACGGAGGCATTGTGTCGAATGTAACAACACTAGGAGTCGCTCTTGGGAGCCCAAACACCTCTAATATCTTGAGAAAAGGCCAATGAAATTGGGTGTGCACAATCTGCATCGCTGGCCATGCCCAGATACCGTGGTATAAATAGGCCAGTGCAGCTTCTGCTCACTCATTCTGTTCTGAGGAGTCAAGAAGCATCTCAACCCACTCAGAGGCAGTCCGGAGTTGTGGTGTCTTCGTTCCCTCCATCAGGGAGCAAGGGTTACCTATACGTAACCGAGACGTTTCCTTTCTATCGGTCACATTCAACACTGTGTTGAATGTAACGACACTAGGGATCCCAAGGAAAAATGGCAACAACTCACAGGCTAGTCACAAGTGTACAGAAATGCAATATTAACAGGTTTATGTGTAACATAGTGCATCACACCTCTTTGTGACTTTCCAATGTCCAAGAACCTTCAGCCAGCCTTTCCTCACCTTTGGCTAAGAATCTTGGAAGAACACTGGGACAGTGTGAATTCCCTTGAGTCTGTCTCAAAGGAAACACAGCATCTCTTGGAATATAGGTGGGGATTCACACAAGGGGCCACATCTGGGAGCCACTACATGTGGAGCACCAACCTGGTACAGATGTTCACAAGATGTCACTTGCCCTGTACCAGATTATGATAACAAGTTCTTCTGTCAAACTTAGCTACTTACAATGTGCTAAAGTGATGGTAGCTTAGGGTTTACTTCAAGGAAATTTTACTGAACTGAGGAACGCAATCATCCTATGAGGGGGGAGCGCTGCAGCAAGCCCTACACCATGCCAGTTTCCTGAGTCCCAGAGCTTGCATTTGGGACTCTAGAAGATACTGGTTCCATTCAAAGATTGTAGAATCTGGTGAATGTGTTACTTGTAGCCTAACCTGCAGCTCGCAAATGTCTGTTAGCAAGGCCCCATTCGCTAAAGCTGTTGAGGCAGTGATACCCCTGGTCAAGTGGACTCTCACTCCCAGTGGGCAGAGTAAGCCTCCGGCCTGGTAAGCCATATGGATTGTGTTCACAATCCAGTGAGATCCTTTGTTTGGAGACAGCTTTCCATTTCTGCTGTCCCCCGAAACAGACAAAGAGCTGATCAGAACGCCAGAGTGCATTCCACGTAGATGCGCAGGGCACGGACTGGGCATAATGTGGATAGATTGGGGTCTCCTTCTTGTAAAAGGATAGCTTGCATAGTGACTGCCTGGTCTCTGAAAGGAGTGGTGGGTACCTTGTGCACGTTTCCAGGCCAGGGTCTCAAGGTAACGTGAGAGTCTGCTTGAATGTCTCCCACGCTTTAACCGATGTGAGCACAGTCAGGAGGGCCGTCTTCAAAGAGAGAGCAATCAGGTAGACTGATTAAATAACAAATGTCATGACTGCATTTGTTATGCTTCTGTCAGTTAGCTTTCTGATTGGATATTTTTTTAGTTTCAAATGATAATCCACACGTTTATCCTTGAGATTCCCCCCACACATCAGTAATTCTGATTGTAAATAGATCGACCAACCATCCTGCTTGTACAACGAGTGCCTACAACAATGGAGAATTCAATATTACTGGTTACTGCTTTTTTATATTTAGGAAAATGTTTAACAGTGAGATACTAGTATCCGACAAAATCATAGCAACCAAAGCATCTTAGCTGGAAAAACGCCTTGGTTACGTATAGTAACCCTCGTTTCTCTGATGGAGGGAACCGAGATGTTGTGTCAAAATGTACGACACTATGGGATGCTCTTGGGAGCCCAAACACCTCTGACAGTTTTGAGAATAGGCCAATGAAATAGGGTGTGCAGATTTTGCGTAGCTGGACATGCCACAGACATTTAAGAATAAAAGGGCAGCAAAGCATCTGCTTACTCGTTCTTTTCTGAGGAGTTGAGTAGCATCTCAACTACACTCAGAGGCAGTTTGGAGTTGTGGCAGGAAGGACACTGTGATGACGGACATGACGATGACGTCATCACTTAAGCGCCGGCTTAGTTTCCGGCTGTGTTTACGTAGTAAACTGAATGGTCCTACGATATGTATTGTTAAAATGTGTAAGAATTATGCCTCAAGGACAGTGGACATCATGAGTACTATGAGCACTATGACCACTACGGACTTTATACTTTTTGCTGGGGGAAACTTGATTGAAAAGAAAATAACGATAAGAGACCTTGGGTATTTCACAGCACTTTATTGTTTTATGATGCTTTGTATGATGTTTGGATGAAGGGGGGTGCAGTCCTCAGCCCCTCTTTTATTCATCAATTCAGATGATGTATGTAGAGTATCCGTTGTACGCATAACCGGAACGCCTCTGTGCATATTAAGATCGCTGTATTTTTTGAATGGGGGTTTAATAAATTGTGTTAATGCATAAATTAAATGTTTACGTCTGTTACAGCATGTTGGTAATGTGTTTCTTTGTTTATGTTTGTGTCATGTGTATCATTCTTGGGTACTCTTCTGGTTTTGTAGAAAGGTTATGTGAGAAGAACTATAGGATTTGGGGTTAACCCTTGGTATTGGTATGTGCTAATTATGTGTGGCGGGAAATTCGCCTATTTGTGCAGCGTTCAGGTCTGGTTAGATCAGGGGGAGTACAGGGGCAGTAGCTGTGACTGTTAAACTTGAAGAACATGTCTGGTGTGAGATATGTTAAGTCTGTTTGGTAACACTTTAGAATAATGGTCCGTTGTTAAAAAGTAACTATGCAGGAAGTAATAGGTAGAACTACAGTAACACTGATCTTAATACTACAAACTAATATGGAAGCGAGGTGAACTAAGTAGTAAGTAGTAGCACATTTAGGACAAAGGTAGTTCCTTATTAGGTATTAAACAGTTACCAAATAAAACTATCCTGATTAAGAACTACTTGCTAACTATAATCAGTTAATACAGTATAACCAATTAATTACTAATAACAACAGTAACATGTCTAAAAATGTATTAAATTATCGCATGAAATTTAATGTCAATCCCTCACTAATTACTCAAGAGTTACCTTGTCAGTCCTTAAGAACTACTAGTGATCTGGACCATTATTTTAAAGTGAAAAACACATTAACCCCTCATTAACTACTCAAGTGTTACCTTGTCAGTCCACTTGAGTATTAGTGACGTGTTTTTGTTTAACTTGTTGATGTGTTTTTCACTGTAAATAATGGTCCAGGTAGTGGTCCCTGTGGACTGACAAGATGTTTAATGTGTGAGTAATTTGTGAGGGATTGCCATTGATTTCACATGTAATTTATTAGGTAATTTAATATATTTTATATCTGACATATACTGTACAGCCATACATTTCTGAGGCCCTAGTGATGTAGTGGAAGGGGTCTAAGTTTGAAATAAACTTATTCAGGGGTATATAATATTCATATATCCACAAAGAGCCCATTTAAGGTGCAAGCTTATGAAAAAGGCATTTTATGAGGCAATAGTTTACTTTTAGGTTAATGTTTTTAGTAATTAAGTGGTTATTCTTTATTAATTGATCATAGTTAGCAAGTAGTTCTCAATGCAAACATTTGTTTAGTAATTACTGAATACCTAACAAGGAACTACTTTTGTCCTATATTTGCTACTACTTACTGCTTAGTTAATATTGCTTCCATATTAGTTAACAGTAATAAGCTCAGTGTTAATGTAGTACTACCTATTACTTCCTGCATAGTTACGTGTTAACAACGGACCATTATTCTAAAGTGTTACCGTCTGTTTGAAGTGCCCCTCCAAGTTTGAGTTATAGGTTTTGCTGTTGACAGCTTATTTTCTTTGTTGTTTGAAACTACAATGGAGTTACACTGAATGTTTTGTTACTCTGTTTATTTTGTTTTTTGTTTTTTTTTTTTGGCACGGGAACAAAACCAACACTGTATGACGGCAACTCCACAATAAACCTGTTGCAACTGAAAATTCACCATGTTGTACTGAGCCTTCCTAGCTCCTCCCTGGCCTCTCAGCAATCTCTACCTGACAGACACATAGTCTCTATTACCTCCATCAGGGAACGAAGGTTACCATATGTAACCAAGACATTTTTCCAGCTAAGACGCTTTGGTTGCTATGATTTTGGCGGCAACATATTACTAGTATCTCACTGTTAAGAATTTTTAAATATAAAAAAAGCAGTAACCAGTAATATTGACTTCTCTGTTGTTGTAGGCACTCATTGTACGAGCAGGATGGTTGGTCAATATTTGTCCCGCCCCTTCTCTTTTTACGGCTGGGACTGGGTATATAGTGATAGTGTTGTGTTTTACAGTTATCAACTCGGCTACAGAAAACATTTTTTTTTTTTAATCAGAAAGAGGTCAAGGGCAAATTAACTTGTAATTATTATGGCAGTGCATCAAAATTCAGTGTCACTAGTTTGCCAAAAAGAACAAAACGTTTTACGCACCATTTACATGTGGTAGAGGCCAGGTGTACATTTCTTTCATACCAACTAACATTTTGAAAATATGAATATTTTAATGAATTTGAAAGTTTGCATCAGAACGGCTTTACCAACGATTTACACAAAAATCCATTCTGCTTGTTTTTCATGAATGAGGCCCAATGCTTTATGCTGGCTGAGGTTCAAAAAACATTATGTTCCACAGACTGTACATTATTGTTTCTCCTCTTTGCCTTGCCTTTCTGAAACGTGTTGATTTTTACAAAGCTCGTCGCTCAAAAAGGCGAGGTATGCTCCAATTAGCCAGCTGTCTGGTGCGTTGTGATTAGTCGAATACCTCAAGCATGTGACTGAAATGTAATGCCCATTACCAAGTTGTGATCATGTGTCCCAACGTGACGAGACAAAAACAATAAAACCCTTTATAAATGAGGCCTTTGTTGCATCCAGTGATGACATAATTACTGATTCTAACTCATACTGTCTTTTTACGCGTTGCATAAACATAACACCATGCCTGAATTTGGGATTGTAGAAATGTCAAACAAGCAGCACTACTCTACACTGCTCAAAACTTGCGTTTGAATAGTCAGTAGTAAATTCTTCAAGTATGAAAACATTCTTACAGGCTGTGAGCCAGATGTGCCAGACTGTCCTTGCAAAGTTGGAAATGCCTCACTTTATATTGTTCAAAGTCAGCATTGTAGGCTACTCTCTCAGGTTCAGGAAACAGTCCTTTGTAAAATGGGCTGCATGTACGTGAATATTTGCATTGTACTGTTCTGGAACAGTGTTGTAAATATATTTTAATCACTGATTTCTAGTTGTGTATACATTTGGGTGGTGTTATGCAAATTCGTCCACACGTGATGTAGACATGTGGCGGCGTGTTTGAATGAGTTGTTTTAGGAAGGCGTGGCTGAGTCTTAACTTTTATAAAGAATATCTCTTTGGGTTTGAAACTTCTCTTTGCAACTTTACAAATTTTAAATATGCACAAAAAATCTTGTAATACTCCAAAGACAAAAGAAAATATGAAATTGCATCATATAACTAGTGTTAGCTCTGTTAATTGTAAAGAGAGAAAAAAAATATAACATATATAATTAACCCCCATATAGCATATATGAATCACCTCGTAGCAGATCTACACAGGTGGAGCTGGGGAAGGTGGAGGGTTTCTGAAGCTTGCTGCAAACTGCTACACCTGGCACTAGTCATGTATTTGAATGTTGAGCAGTGAGCACATTGGCTACTGATACAGGAGAGAACCAATCAGCTGTGCCATGTGATTTTGATGTCATGTTATCAGATTGAGTTAGACCATCGAACTGCATTATAGAGTTTCATGCCAGAACTCTGTATGTATTGAATTAATCAAAGATGTGCTGTTCTATATGTAAATTTTATGTGCTTTTTGAAAATTATCACATTTTGACAACTTCATTACATTCTTTCTTGCATTATGGTTTAAAATAAACTGACAACCTTTATGTAGCAGATGTGGTCAGCACTACAAAACAACTTTGCCACCAAAAAACTTTGCCAAATTTTTATATATATATATATATATATATATATATATATATATATATATATATAATGACAGTCATAAAGTTAGCATACATTATTTCCTTCACAAATGTCACTTCATAAATATGACAACTGCATTATTACTATTAACAACAATAAATGTGGTACAACCACTTAGAAGCTGTGTAGTATAGGCCTTAAAGTGAAACTTTCCTCTCTACGCAGTATTTTTAATTGCCACCACTTTATTTATTAATAATGCCCAATCTTTGGGGGGGAACAGAACCCCCACCCCCACAAAAATTATTTTTCTCTCTTTTCAGGGTTCACTGCTGAGATCTCTGTGTTTGTGAAGATGGGAGCTTCTGTTCAACTGGATATACAGACTCAACTACAAAAGATTGATTTCATATTGTGGGAAAAAGACAACTCAACCCAAATAGTTACATATATTAGTTCAAAGAAAAAATCTAATTTTGACAGCACTTACAAAAACAGAGTGTATTTCAATCCTGAAACTTTCTCTATGACACTGAATAACATGGAGAATACAGACAATGGACTCTACACAGCATTAGCAAATTATGAGACATATGTTGCTGCATACAACGTATCTGTTTATGGTGAGTGTGATTTGCTGTTGCTTTTGTTGTTTGGTGTGTTCAGGTTATAATACTTGCTTATGTTCAACATTGTGTTCCATGATATACTATACAGTACGAGTAGTGACAACATTTTATAGAATGTTTATTATATGTTTGAGTCATCAGTTTATTTGCTGCTTCATGAACTGTGCAAAGCATCCTCTTGTAGTCTATGTGAAACAATAATATGGTAAAACAAACAGTAGTGGTTATAGTCTAACATTTGTTCAGTTAACAGCACCACTGTGGTTGAACAAACACCAAAAACCTACAGGGCACTTAAACTTGCTCTCTCTCTCTCTCTCTCTCTCTCTCTCTCACACACACACATACACACACACACACACACACAAAGATCAAACACATAAATGATGAAAAACAAATGAACACAAATGGATTCATTTTGGAATAAAATTGTCAAATGACTCTAAATTCTAAGCTTGATAAGAACTTTCTAGAATGGAAGGTTGTGTATTCTGTTAACAGTTTTTGGTATTTGGCAACAATAGTTTGAAAATCTCAGATCTTTATATTATGGATCAGAGTGGTCATGATACATAGTTTGCCAAACAGAAGGTTGCCGTTAATCAACTAGTCTGATGTATCTTTGTGACTTATTTTCTTATGTGTGTTTTAGATGAAGTGAAGGCTCCTGTCCTGACTGTGAACTCAAACCAGTCCAGCAGTGACTCCTGTATTGTGAACTTCACATGCAGAAGTCATCACTTCACACTTAATTCCACATACAATAGAGGCAGTTGCTCTCAAAAGGAAGTGATATCAGATGGAATCAACACTCTCATCCTGAGCTGCAGTGAGAAATCTATCATCTGTAAGCTCAGCAACCCAGTCAGTTCGAAAGAAGACAAAAAATACATTAAAGAGCTCTGTGTTAATAAAGGTATCTGGCCAAACTCTATTATAATGCTATTATTCAAAGTGCAAATTAATAGTCATATCTCAAATAAAATCTCTCATTTGGTTCACTAAATCTAGTCTAACTGTAGCATGACCCCAGAATACCTCAATAGCTGTAGTTTTTAAAGATATACATCTCATTTTCCAGATCAAAACCCAGAGGAGTCTTCATCGTCATCAACCCCCTGGTGGCCAGTAGGTGTAGGTGTTGCGGCGATAGTGTTAATTTTGACTGGTCTTGTTATTCTCTATTGCAAGCATAAAAAAGGTATGCTCATGTTGCCTCACATACATTCTCTATGAAAACTGTTTAAAAACTGTTGGATGAAAAACTTTTTTTTTAAAATCAATTTAGTACCTTTGTACTGAAATTAATAATTTAAAAGAAAGTAAGTGAAAATATATGTATACTATTTTTAGCCTCTCTGTCAATTTTAACACTAGAATACTGTGCTAAAAAATAACTTCTTTGCAGGACTGACACTAGTTACTAGTTTTTTTTCCCTCATTGAATATCCTTGGGTTGCATCATTTTAAATATCCTAATTTAGTAATAAGTCAGAAAATATCCCTAAGAACCTTACATTACATTTAGTTCCCTTTCAAGTGGGAACTCTATGCTGCATCACCTAAAGGGCGCTTTTGGAGAATGTCCCATTATGGCCAGTGTTGGAAACAAGAATCTAAACACGACAATGAAATTGACATTGGAAGGCAGCAGCCTATGACATCACGATAGAGTATAAAAAGGCACCTGTAAAAAAGGTCATACTCTTCTTTCTCCAAGTGTTTGTCTCTTTGTACATGAGTATAGGAGCAAGCTGCATTTTGCTCCTGAGGGAATGTACAATATAGAATCGAGCAGCTCAAATCTCATTATGGGTCCGCAATGAATGAATGTGTTTGCAAGCTATAATTCACAATTATTTTACATTGCATATATTTTTATATATTCAGCTTAACATCCAGACCTGTTTTTTCATGTTTGGTTGTTTGGCTGCATTAAATTCTGATTAATTAAATGTGTAGTCATTTGGCTTTGAGAAGTTTAGATGTCTATATTAAGTATATTAAGGACTATATTTAGTTCCTGAGCATGGAGTATAGTTAGGTCTCTTCTCATTACAGAGAGTTGATATGCTGAGGTAGAGCCCTGCACAGGCCATAAATCTGGGCCCTAGCCCAGCCCTGGTCCGAGATGCTCAGGCCCTAGCCCGGCCCCTGTCCAAGAGCATATCCGAATTTTTGGCCTGAGTCTGACCCATGCCCATCCTTTTTTCTTCCACCTTATACTGTTTCAGCTATTAAAATAGGCCTAGTTCAGTTTTGTATATAATGGCAAACTGAATATATTTTGTTTCCATCTTTTATTAAGTTAATTTAGAAAAACATTTGGAGTATTTTTTTTTTGTTCGTAAAATGTAGGTTTTTGTTTTTTTTGTTTTGTTTTTGTGTAAGTTGTAGGCTCTATGTGAACTTCCTGACAGGATGTCCTGAGCATGGAGTGTAGTTGGGCCTCCTCTCATTTTAGAGAGTTATGCTGAGGCCTCCGCTCCTAGAGCTCAGCCATTTACTTATTTTATTTGAAGCCTCTGCTTGGCAAGAGCTTCGCTAGGACAGCATCTGTTAGTTGAAGGCTCTCGGTGAGCCTCCTTAAAAGACATCCTGAGTGTGGGGTGTAGTAAGGCCTCCTCTCATTTTAGAGAGTCGTCATGCTGAGGTAGGGCTGGGCAATATGGCTAAAAAATTATCACGATATTTTTTTTTCATATCAGTCTATATCGATAATTATCACGATAAATGTAACATTTTTTATTTCTTTGAAGTTTAAAGGCAGATTTTTGCTACAATGTGAACATTGTGAAAAAAAGAGTTCAATGTGGCTTTAAAAGATTCTTTATGGTCAGAACATGACAAATACATAAGTATCTTAATAGAAAAAACTAATTTCTTAGTTCTGCATAATTTAATGCCTAATATTGTTTAAAATCAAGAAACAGGTTTGTGTTACCTGATAATATTAATAACAATAATAATAAAACATTTTGTCTCTTAGAAATACACATTTGGTAGTAGCTCACCATTTTTTATGGTGAAATTTTTTTTTTTTTTTTTTTTGCTCTTGCATAGTATCATTCATAGGTCATGATAAGAGCAGTTAAAACCACAAATATAACACCTCAATACCATGGTAAAAATGCAATATGGTTCCTAGGCATTTGTATGAAAAACAGTCTAAATACATTTACTATAAATGCATTATTACTATTAATGCAACGTTATAGCTTAATCACACAAAATACTGTAATTATATTATATTATTCCTCCTTTAATACATTAATACATGTCTAAGTTAATAATATAATCAAATTTGACACAAATATACCCACATTTCTGACACAATACCACTGTGCAGTTAGTGCTAGTACAGTAAATCTATGGTAAATGGTGGAGATTTGTAGATTAAAAAGCCTTCCGACTGTATCGTTGAGCAAAGTGTTTCTCGTTTGTCAGTGCAGTTTCATATTGCTATAAACCAAATCATTTGTGTTCTTCACTGAATTCACGTGCTTTACACTGGCACCGTTTAGTGACTGAGGCTCATCAGCGTGTGAAAGCATCTGTTCTAGCAAGTTCACACTGTGCCGGCATTTGAACTTTTATCAGAGCAGGTAAACAGTCCAAGTGGCGTGCTTTGGCTAGCGCATAATGCCTTTGCCGCATAAACATTACATCGATCATTTAACACACTCTTGTTAACAACAATACATGACATTTGGCATCATGTCATTATTTATTTAATAAAAATAAAGCCAAAATGGACAAGCCAAATTAGGACACCCTTACTCTTAACATAAGATTTAAGAGGATAAATAGCAGTTGTGTGCTGCTAATCAAATGCCTTTGATTAACTGATCATCAGCAAAAGTTAGCACATCTAGAAAAGCATTTTGGTAGTTTGCTGGTATGGAGCTTTCAGGTGTGTGTTAAGAATGCTAAAGAGAAAAGACATCAGCAATGATCTTGGAGAAACATTGCTGCCATCTATCTGGGAAGAGTAACACGGCCATTTCCAAACAATTTGAAGTCCATCATTCCACAGTGAGGAAGATTACTTAGGTGAAAGACATTCAAGACAGACACCAATCCTCCCAGGTGTGGACTTCCGGGAAATTAATTTCAAGATCAGGGCCCGTATTCACAAAACATTATCTTACCTCTAAGAGTTCTCCTAAATAGCAAGTTTTTAACTAAGAGTTCTCTCTTAAAAACCTATTAAAAAAGCTGCTGAAACAAACTTTTACTAAGGAATGGAAAGAAGTCTTAAGCTAAGAGTAAGGGTGGGGTTAACCTCATTGCTATGGATGTTGTCGACATGCCTGCCAACTATGCACACAATGATTGGCTGATAGGGGAAAAGTCTCTGTCAGAGCTTTATTCATCGAAATATTGTAGAGCACAATATTATGTTGCCATATTCAAATAAAGATTTTGAAATGCAGCTAATAGTCAGCCTTTTACTTGTGTGCTTCTCGTAAACATTTAGCTGATATGCATATAAACAGCCTTTTTATTACCAGAATGGAATAATAATGGCTGATAGTAAGACATGCAAATGTGAATGAAAACCAAACTGGATGCAAGAACACCTGTTACTTCTTGCTCAACTTGTTAATAAAAACAAGGATATAATCAAAGAAAAATCTGGAGTTGGGATAACCTCCGAAATCAAAGTTTTGTGGGAAAATGTGTTTAGAAAGAGTGTTTCTAAAAAGTTTAATATTCTCAATTTATGTCCCTTTTTAAGAGCTGCACAAGTAAAATGAACACAGTATGAGGGAAGTTGATGTTATACAATGGCATTTGAGCCTTTAGACCAATTAAAAGGGATAAATCAAGTATATAAAGTATATTTACTTTATATATTTAAAACATAAATAAGTCTTAATTGCTTAGATTTAAGCAATTAATTGCTTAGATTTAAGCATTAAGTCTTAATTGCTTACATTTTTATAAGGCACATTAACTTTTTACATTTACAACTCAATCTGTTTGCTGGTAAAAACATGGGTCGATATTTGCACTGATCTGACCATAAACAGCAAAAATGGCCCTGAAGCCCCACCTTCTTAATGAAAGAGTACAATTGTTGATTAGTACAGCTGCTGTTAGAAGTCCTGGTTGCTATAGAAACAGTCAGTGTTCTGAGTTCTTCAGTGCGCTGAGTACTGCGCATGCGCACTGGCTGATCTAGCCTGAAAAATAAGTTTTTTTTAATCCTATTGAAGGACAAGGAACAATATTTATGAGGCCGTTCTTGTCAGATTTCATTGGTGATTTCAAATATTACAATTAATCATGAACAGTTTTGGAGAATTTGATGTTTCCCCTTGCCTTAAAGGGACTTTGTTATAGTTAAGATTAAATGAAAATGCCAATGACAAGTTTCTGAGGTTGGTTTCCTTCATTCACATAAAGACATCTGCACAGCGTTTTGATTTTAAAACGTGCAGCGCTCATATTTATTTAATGACATCATTGCCTTAGTAGTTAGGGGTGTGCAATCTGATGATTTTTGATAGTGGGCTATTAAAATGTTTCCACAATCCTCTTTTGAACAAATATCATAGTATTGTGATACTGCTCACATTCTGTCAGCTGCAGTTCTGGCGCATCCACCTCAATATACTGTACAGCATGACACGCATTCACATCAAATGTTAACTCAGCAGTAGAGTTACACTCGTGAGAGACAGTTGGGACAATACAGTTGCTTTAAAAATGTAATTAGTGTACATAGTGTATATAATGTTTTATTTTAATATTTGTTCATTCAATTTCTTGAATGTTTGACAACTGCTAAATACTTTAACTGAAAAATAAAACAGCTTTATTTGTATATTATGTGTATTTGTAATGTATATCTTTGTTCTTATTTTCTAATAACAAATACAAAATGACAAAGTTTTTTATCTTTACCCACTTTGGCCTAAATGTCTGCCATTCTTTTTTATTTTATATTTTGTTATCTTGAAGCTTTTTTTTACGATTGAGAAAATAGTAAAGCCAACATGACAAAGAATCATGATATTCCTGAAAAAAAAAAAAAAAAAAAAAAAAGTAATATGATATTTTTGCCATGTCGCCCACCCCTAACTTGTGCTACAACTGTTCGGCCTGTGCTACAAAACTTTCGACTATTCAACCAGTGCTATGTGCAACAAAAAGTTAATAGACAGCCCTGTCGCATAGTTATATCACTGATATCGTGAGATAGCACTTTTTTATCATATAAAAAATTATACCAGTACTATTGTGGATAGTATGATATGGCACACCCCTACTGTCTGTAAACAAATGCACACAAACCTCAATAAACTACAGTCATGGCCAAAAGTTTTGGCAGTGACATAAATTTAGTGTTTTGCAAAGTTTACTGCTTCAGCATTTGTAGATTATTTTCCACGTTTCTATGGTATACTGAAAAACAATGATAGGCATATAAGTTTTATTTTTTATTGGCAAAAATTTATAATGAGTCAATATTTACAGTGTTGACCCTTGTTCTTCATAACCTTTGTAATTGGCTCTGGCATGCTGGATATTAGCTTCTGGGTCAAATCCTGACTGATGGCGATCCATTCTTGCCATATTAGTTCTCGGAGCTGACCACAATTTGTGGGCTTCTGCTTGTCCACTCGCCTTTTGAGGACTGACCACAGGTTCTCAATTGGGTTGAGATACGGGGAGTTGCCTGGCTAAGGATCCAAAATTTCAATGTCATGATCTTCGAGACACTTCTTTATCACCTTATCACTCTTTGTAACATAGTGCTCCAACATGCTGAAAAATGCACGGATCATTACCAAATTGCCCACCTGTTGCCATTCTTGAGCAAGCTCTGCACTGGTTGTGGCACGATTCCGTAACTGACTCCTCAGGAGAAGATGGTCCTGGCACTTGCTGGACACTCTGAGATGTCCTGAAGACTTCTTCACTGCAGTTGAACCTCTTTCCTTAGAGTTTTTGATGATCCGGTAAATGGTTCTTTCAGGTGCAATATTCTTTGTAGCAATTTCCTTGCATATGAGGCCATTTTGATGCAAAGTGATGATGGCTGCTCGTGTTTATTTTGGAGGTAACCATTGCTAACAAGAACACAATGATCAGAAGCTCTTCTTCCCTTCTTTTATAGCAATCAGTCTAATTGGCATGATAGTGATTTCACCTGACTAGTGCTCATTCACACTTTCACATGTGCTACTGATATTAGTCAACTGGTGTTAGCAGATCATTTTGTGTCAGGAACAAAAAAACAGTGAAATTAGTTTTTTTGTGCAAAGTTAATTTTTTTAACCAATGAAGCTTTTAGCAATTACAGGTCCTTCTCAAAAAATTAGCATATTGTGATAAAGTTCATTATTTTCTGTAATGTACTGATAAACATTAGACTTTCATATATTTTAGATTCATTACACACAACTCGAAGTAGTTCAAGCCTTTTATTGTTTTAATATTGATGATTTTGGCATACAGCTCATGAAAACCCAAAATTCCTATCTCAAAAAATTAGCATATTTCATCCGACCAATAAAAGAAAAGTGTTTTTAATACAAAAAAAGTCAGCCTTCAAATAATTCTGTTCAGTTATGCACTCAATACTTGGTCGGGAATTCTTTTGCAGAAATGACTGCTTCAATGCGGCGTGGCATGGAGGCAATCAGCCTGTGGCACTGCTGAGGTGTTATGGAGGCCCAGGATGCTTCGATAGCGGCCTTAAGCTCATCCAGAGTGTTGGGTCTTGCGTCTCTCAACTTTCTCTTCACAATATCCCACAGATTCTCTATGGGGTTCAGGTCAGGAGAGTTGGCAGGCCAATTGAGCACAGTAATACCATGGTCAGTAAACCATTTACCAGTGGTTTTGGCACTGTGAGCAGGTGCCAGGTCGTGCTGAAAAATGAAATCTTCATCTCCATAAAGCTTTTCAGCAGATGGAAGCATGAAGTGCTCCAAAATCTCCTGATAGCTAGCTGCATTGACCCTGCCCTTGATAAAACACAGTGGACCAACACCAGCAGCTGACATGGCACCCCAGACCATCACTGACTGTGGGTACTTGACACTGGACTTCAGGCATTTTGGCATTTCCCTCTCCCCAGTCTTCCTCCAGACTCTGGCACCTTGATTTCCGAATGACATGCAAAATTTGCTTTCATCCGAAAAAAGTACTTTGGACCACTGAGCAACAGTCCAGTGCTGCTTCTCTGTAGCCCAGGTCAGGCGCTTCTGCCGCTGTTTCTGGTTCAAAAGTGGCTTGACCTGGGGAATACGGCACCTGTAGCCCATTTCCTGCACACGCCTGTACACGGTGGCTCTGGATGTTTCTACTCCAGACTCAGTCCACTGCTTCCGCAGGTCCCCCAAGGTCTGGAATCGGTCCTTCTCCACAATCTTCCTCAGGGTCCGGTCACCTCTTCTCGTTGTGCAGCGTTTTCTGCCACACTTTTTCCTTCCCACAGACCTCTTGCTTGAGGGTGTCAATGATGGCCTTCTGGACAGCAGTCAGGTCGACAGTCTTACCCATGACTGCGGTTTTGAGTAATGAACCAGGCTGGGAGTTTTTAAAAGCCTCAGGAATCTTTTGCAGGTGTTTAGAGTTAATTAGTTGATTCAGATGATTAGGTTAATAGCTCGTTTAGAGAACCTTTTCATGATATGCTAATTTTTTGAGATAGGAATTTTGGGTTTTCATGAGCTGTATGCCAAAATCATCAATATTAAAACAATAAAAGGCTTGAACTACTTCGAGTTGTGTGTAATGAATCTAAAATATATGAAAGTCTAATGTTTATCAGTACATTACAGAAAATAATGAACTTTATCACAATATGCTAATTTTTTGAGAAGGACCTGTATATAAATGCATCTGATTACTCTACACAATAATCTAGAAACAATTTGAATGAACACAACAGCTTAAGCAGCAAACCTTTCAAAACACAAAATGTATGTCACTGCCAAAACTTTTGGCCATGACTGTACCGCAACATTGTGCGCCAAAATTCTCCCTGAACAATGTGAAAGACTAATAATGTTATACAGAAAATTATTACATCAAGTTATTACTTCTAGAAGTGGATCTACAAGCAGTTAAATCATAGGGTGTCCAAACTGTGTCACACATGGCTTTTCCATCTTGGTTTTATTTTTGTTAAATAATGACATGGCGTGATTTGTCTAATGTTGTTTATCTGAGGATTTGTGTTTCCAAATGTTAAGACCTGTCAAGGACCAGATCATTTTTTTATTATGTCCTGATACAGAAAATTCAATAGGGTGCCCTAACTTTTTCACATGACTGGACATACAATGATGCCCATGATCACAGACAGACTTGTAATATAAGGAAAAATTGAGCCACATTTAGCATGTTACTTTAAACAATTACAGACCCGGATCCAATGTCTAATGCAATAAATATATGTTATTTTTTCTAGTGATCATCAATCAGTCCTTAAAAACAAGGAGAATAGCCTGCATTTCTTATCATTTATGAATTAGCAGACCTATGTTTATTTTGTCTATGCCGTTTATTTAGTTCTTGTGTATACTTCATTTATATTTTATTTATTTGCGTTTCATGTGTATCCATTTACCTAAGCTCACTCTCACTCCAATTTTGTTTTTTGTTTGTTTTTTTTGTTATTCGTTTAAATATTTGTTTGTTGAATGTGTTACAATAATACACATTCACACTTAAGTATTGAATATTGTCATTTTATGTGCTTTCTCTTGACTTGTCAATTTCTATGACAGTTTTTACACTAGTGGGGCCCATTTTTATTATGTTGCCTAGTGCCCCACAAACCTCCAGGCCCCAATAAAATATAGTTATGGCACTGCTGATGCAGGGTTGAGGAGTCCTCTGAGTCTTTGACTTGGTCCAGCCATTTAGGCACTCAACCCTGCAGAATGCCTGCATGGGTATTCGGTTCCCCAAGACACTGGTCAGACACTGGTCATCATGCCTAAGACATTCCCTAAAAGCACCTTCTCAGGGAACCATGGTTACATGTGTAACCTGAGACTTTTTCAGTTCAGAGCTTAATTTTTAGATCCACTATTCACCTTGACATAACACAGTCTGTTCAATTTTAAACATCACAGTGTTTTGCACATGAAGAGGACAAAAACATGTTTATTTGCTGGTGCCAAATAAAGGGTAAAAAAGGAATAAACATCAATTGAAGAATATTCAAAAACAAATGCAACACAACATATTACTCCTCAAAACTAATGTAATCATTATCTTCATTTATAACTGAAATGTTTACACTGAGCACATGAGGAAACCATCAGATGCAGAAGTTTCACAACATAAAGAAACTCAGTTTAGAGCAGTTTGGAATTCACAGCCAATATAAAAATATTTTCTGTTCTTCCTCAAATGCGTGCTAAATTTAATTTGCTAAAATACCATCTGGCTTGTTTAGATGAATAAATAAATGTATTATTTTTAAGCCTTGATGTTGATATATTACTGTACATTATAAACCTCATAGGTGCCCAGAAGGAGGTAGAAGGTACAGTCTATGCACAAGCTGAGGTAAGCTTCAAATTACTGCTCATCATTACCTGTTAATGATCTCGCTGACATTAGAGATGTGCTGTCATGCTGTCTAGTTCATTTTAATCATGTTAGACATCAGAATAATTGGGGGGATATATCATGTACATCCATTTCTGCAATATTTGGTTGTTCGTCTTAAAGGTCTGGTTTCAGTCACACAAAGCTTCCATCTAAACAACCAGTGGTTCCCAGGCTTTTCAGAACATATATCAGTTGTTGTATATGATGTCAAACAATTATCTAGCAGACATCACCGTATATTACCTAAACAAGAGGCATAACCACATTATTTACCTAAAGGCACTTTGCATAGCAGAAAGCGTTTAGACACATTTCAGTTATGAATAGGAAAGATTATAATTTTATAAACCTTCTCAAGAAAACACTGATATGCTCCATACTGAATGAAACTTCTGCAAATAAAAACAGCCATCTGAAATTGATAAATATAAATAAATAAATAAATAAAAATAATGTTGGCACCAGCAAAGATGGAAGATGCAGGTTCACAGTGAAAATAGTAGATAGTAGAAAACTATACAGTAGTTGTTAAAACACAGTACAGTAAAATACAGTAGTCAACATTTGAAGTGGATCCAAAAAGTCCTAAGAAAAGAACGGGTATTGTTGTGGTTTTAGGACAACTTTGATTAAATGTTTTGATCCACTTCAAATGTTGACTATTGTAGTACAATGTAGCATTTCATTGTCATTTTTTATGAAACAGCAGGGGCCAGCTGCATAAACTTAGCCTCTATGTTAAGACAATGTCTTAAGTACTAGTTTGACCAACTATCGGTTAACCAAAGGATAATCAGTCTTATTTTTATTGAGCTTATTTATTCAACTTAGAATAATCTACAGTCTTAAAGAACAAACTTAGCTGACTAACTTTTTAAGACTAGTCTGAACCTTTTATGCAACTGGCCCCAGATGTTTATTGTAGCATGATCATCTCTAAATTATATCAGCATGTACAAAGACTTTTGTTTATGCAAAAGGCTTTGCATTACTTTTGTATGCAAATGCTCTTCTTAATGGAACATTAAATTGCAAACATTTTTTTTTATTTAAAAATTTCAGGGTCAAGAAATGCAGAAGCTCAACAGGGACTGCCACACATATGATACTCCAGACCGGGTAAGACTAATCTATATATTAACAGGTTATGCTTTTATAAAATGCTTGTTGTATAGGCTATACTGCAGGTTAGTGAATGTTTTATTAGATTGATTAGTTTAGTACTTGATCAGCTAAACACAATCGTTTAAGAATGCATTTTAAAAAGACTACTTTTATATTTATTCCATTAGGTTCAGGATCAGAAACAAAAGAAAACTGCAGATGAACGGCCCGAAACAACCTACTGCACAGTAGGACAACACCAAAAACCATGCATCCCCCCTGAAACAGATCATACAATTTATTCAGCAGTGTTTAAACAATCAAACAAGAAACCACCCACCATTTAATCAGATGACGCTTCAAAATAAACTGGGAAACTGTCACAAGGCCTGATCACAAAATGGCATTCTACGCTTACTATCTTGGTCATATTTTTACGTGGTATTTTTACGATATTATGTGAACAACATGCTAGTATGTTATTCAGAAATTCAGCCAAGGATGTCCAATTAAAATATGCTTTCTCCAGCACTCATTTAATATTAGATTCAACCATTCAGATGGTTTTACGTTTTCTTGTATAAATGTGATTTGTATTATATATATATATATATATATATATATATATATATATATATATATATATATATATATATATATATATTTATATATATATATATATTAACTGGAGTTAACTGTGCTAACTAACCCCTCATGGGAATTCAGTATAGTTTTAATAGTAGTTGAATATAATATTTACCTCACTTCCTTATATTTAACATTTCAATTGGTATGAAGACAGACAAGTTAATGCAGCTTAAATGCTAATACAGCATTACTACTGCATCACCTGCAGTTCAAAAGCCCAATCACACGTCTTTTTTACATGCAATTTGACTGATAACCACTAGATCTTATTTATGACATTTTCTTTAATATCTTTTATCTTTACTTTTTTACTTTATTTGATTCTCTGCTTAGTCTCCCCAGATCTGTCTGCTTAAAAGACTAATCAAGAATAAACACAAGTGTCATTTAAATATGATAACAGAATAATTATAAATAATGAACAAAATAGCCTACACAGATGTAGGAGACAAAACAAACAGCAGTAGTCCTACACTGCACACCCTCTTCCATGCACAGTTTGAAAGCACACACACAAAACGGCTATTATTCTTCAATTTCAGATCTATACCCAGGTTTAAACTCCACATAAAAGTGCGTTCAGGTGACCTTACTTTCTGAAACGATGTCGATCTCTTCTCTATTACTGGAATAAACTTTTCTACATTTTTTCCCACAAACTGAACTAAATCAAGTCATTTTCAAATCAACAGCACAGCAACTCTGAAACATTTCCAATTTGTAGCCGATGAGGGTGAAATGACAGTATCAGGAGTGAAGCGAAAGCTGATAAGTCACTTTCATAGCCAAACAGAAGAAATATTACAAATAAATGCACTTGAAATGTGCGTATGACTTGAATGTTTCACACTCAACACACAAAATATGGTTGTTTTTAATAGATTTTTATCTTTTATACAATTAAGTATTGAACTAAGTTTTTTTTTTTTTTTATGCAGTCCACCTTATTTTGCATCCTGTATGTAAACGGTTTTCAGTTATTATTTGAGAACAGCAGAGTGAAGTAAACAGTAACATATTTGCACTATAAACCAGTGTGTTTGTAATTAGGTAATATTAAAATATTGTAGGAAATACCAATTTGCAATATTAAGCAGTATAAACATTTTTTGTAGTACATAACTAAAAGCCTCACACATTCAAGGTACTATGGTCGCACCAGTTTTTACGTAAAAAAACAAATAGTGTTTACCACTTACTTTGCAGGAAACAAATACTGATATAGCTTCACACAATATACATGCTTGTAACAATCAATTGATACTCAATTTAGAGCTTAAATGTTCAGTAAGCATTTCTGAAAAACACTGTTGATATTTAAAATCAACACCCAGACATTAAGCACACCTCTGCCCAAAAGAAACAACACATCCAAAACAAATAGACAAACTCACATGTCAAGCAGAACCAAAACAAACCTCAGCATCTGTTTTCAGGCCTTTTTGATCTCTACCTCTTTTTATGTAGGCCTACAGCAGGGGTGCTAAACTCAGTTCCTGACTACCGCAGCCCTGCAAAGTTTAGTTCCAACCCTGCTCCTAGTGCAACACAAACCATGTAGGCTAGTTTCCAAATAAGCCTAATGGACTTGATTAGCTGGATCAGGTGGGTTTAATTAGGGTTAAAGGTAAACTCTGCAGGGCTGTGGCTCTCCAGGCACTGACTTTGACGCCAGGCCTGCTCTGCAGTCTATCTACAAATCTCCCACTTGCTCGCTCATTCTCTGTGCTCCCATTATGAGCATAAATTGCTGACTGGCTACAAGAGTGTTGTGGTGCTCGCTGTCAGATCCATTTAGGTTTTTTCCCCTATTTTTACAGCCAAGACTATGTACAAACAAGATTTTATTCAGCATATACACAGAGCATAAAGCAAGCAAATATTCACAAAACTGTTCTTCTGGGCATTTATTTCAGTTTATAACAGTGTTTTTCAGAAATTGCTTTACAGTTGTTAAGTAGCCAAACCACAAGCCTTTTTTTGTGTATATTAACTCAGTGGTTTTCAAACCTGTCCTGGAGGCACCCCTGCCCTGCACATTTTGCATGTCTCGCTTATCTAACACACCTGATTCAAATCATCATGTTATTAGTGGAGACTCCAAGACTTGATTTGGGTGTCTCTGATAAGGGAGACATACAAAATGTGCAGGGCAGGGGTGCCTCCAGGACAGGTTTGAAAACCACTGTATTAACTTTACAACCACAATCGTGACATTGAATCTTATATTTTTTTATGCAATATGTTTCTCATTCAGTTAAACAGTTTTGTTGATTCTTGGCTTAGTCATGGACATATTTTCACCTGAGGTAACATTTTAAACAAAGTATCAACACTGGATATTCTCAGCATTCTCAGGTGAAGTTTATTGAGATTGTAGGCTAATATTTTGCTGATGAACAAAATGTGAAATGTGAATCTGAATTAACCTTTTTTTTCCAAGATTAGCCAAGACTAAACAACAGTGGAATTTAAATGTGATAATGAATAAGGAAGAAATTATCAGACTGCACATCCACATTCCATGTGCAGTATAAAAGCACACACAAACAAACATGTCAAAAACAAAAAGAAGTGGCTATTATGTCCGGATCAGGTTCATCTTCAATTAAAGAGCTCTTTTCCAAAACACTATAAATCCATTTTGACTTATTTGAGTAAAAACTTGTTTTCTTGACCAAGAAAGTGGCAAGATGAAAAAATTAAATTATATTTTATAAGCATTTAATCTTTTCAATTAAAACAATAGAATAAGAGTAAGTTACCAATCAAATGAAATCAGCATAAACAAAATTAATTTGTACTACAGAGGTGGCACAGAAGAACCCCAAAGTGGCTTGCAGGTGTATTTTCATGTTTAATGAGGCTCAGAGGTGGCATGCGTGCAATCAAATTCATTAATTCATGTTGAGATTAATGTTTTAAATATAACATTTTGAATATAGAAATATTAAAGGGTACATAACATGCACAGTTTCACCTAATCTCATGTTAATCCTGAGTACCTATAGAGTAGTAATGTATCCTTAATATCTCCAAAAAGTCTTTAGTTTTATTATATTTATGAAAGAAAAATACAGCTTTCCGATTTTCTCTGGAAAAAGCCTAACTTCTGGAGGCGCGCCGTGGGCGGTGCTAAATTTGACCATCACTTGAGTTAGGATTGCAAATAAAACAGACATTTGATGTTGTTTCACTTACCATCTGCAGTTCTGAATCATTACCGGGATTTTTATAGCTGGGACCGCTCCATCTTTCAGTATCAAACAATGCGCAAATCCAGTGTTGAACTGGTCCTCGTATATGAAACACACTTGCTAAACTCCATTGCTGCCCCGGAAAAAGGAACTGCATCCACTGTTCACGTAACGCTGGATTCTTCAGGAAGCTGAGCAAAGTTATCTTTGCCTTACAACCATTACCACACTTCTTTAGAGACATTCTTCCCGAATGAATCCCTTGTAAAGTGCATCTGAATTAAGCACGCTGATGGCGCTCTCTTTCTCGCGGTCTGACCTTTGTGATCGCAGGCGCACTCGCTTTTCCGGGAGAAATGCTCATATAAGGAGTTCCACCACTAGATTACGTCATTAATGCCACGATCGAAAAAAATCTGCCAAAACTTGTAGCAACCCAGAAGTAAGATTTTCGGCAAAGAAATTCTCTGTCATTTGTCCAAATTATTTTTTTAAACTTTGGCCATGTTTAGCATGAGAATCCAACTCTTTAACACTGTAAACAACTCTGAATATAGGAAACACCAACGCCCCTTTAACTTATTTAAATCACTGAAAATATACTTTAAAAATTAAACTACAAGCCAGTAAGTGGCGTCAAGTCACTTATTTAATTACTGAATCATATACATTTGATTCGTTCGAACGGCTGATTCAATGGGGAATAAAGCAAGTGACTGTCTTTATGAATGGGAAATTGACTCACTAGATTAGTGTAAAAACGCAAGTTCATTCATAAAAGACACCGCTGTGTTTGAATGGAGGTGACCAGCAGTTCAGTTGTGACTTTGTTTCAAACTATTTTTCACAAAGAAATGGAGCAAAATCGGGAAATAATGTTTGAGTCAGACAACCTAAGTAACTTAATATTACATTCTTGTTTATTTAACTGTTGTAGTAAATCAACATCTCATTTACAAACTCCCTTTACTGTTTACAATGCGTGGAATGGCGCGCTGTGATTGGTTGAGCGGATGTATCTCATTTTGCAGAGAGATTGGCGCTTGTGGCGGTTTGGAAAAAAAGCGAGAAAACACGACAGAATAACACTGCAGATATTGCATTTTGTGTAAAATTAATAATGGCCTTTTCAATACCGACCAGATACAATACTGATGTTGGCAATAACTTTTTTTTTTTTTTTTTAATGGCGTTTATCGCGTTTTGGAGTAGTACGAGAGCTCTTCAATTTCAGATGTATACCCAGTTTTAAACGTCACATAAAAGTGTGATTAGGTTACCTTACATTCTATACCTCTACATTCTATTCAGTGTCCTTCTTTTGAGTGAAGAACAACACACTTTGAAGTATTTTCAATTCACAGTTGAGTGAAATGATAGTGAAGCAAGAGTTTGGTCGATATTTAATAGCAGAAATATTACAAATAAAATGCACTGAAAATGTAGTTATAACTTGAAATTATTTTACAGTTATCAACATAAATGAGATACGTTTAATTTTTAAATAGAATACAGTGTTCATATTTGAAGTTATGCACACAGTTTTTAGTCAACAACGCATTTGCTTATGGCTTTTATGAAAGCTTTGCTTTGATGATTTTGCAAGTAAATTATTTTCTTTAAATGTGCAAGACTTCCAGCTCAAGTTTATTAAACTGTTAAATATTTGCAATACAAACCAATGTGTTTATGACAATACTACATTCAAATAATATGAGAAAAATACCAGTTTGCAATATCAAACGGCTTCAGGAGCTATAGTATGAAGTTAAAAAAATAAATGTTTTTTTTTTAGCTGGTTCTTGAAAACAAATCATTCATGTTATAAAAAAGGAGTAGTTCTACTATTTATGGGTGATTTTTAGAAGTCTACTTTTTAATTGGATAATAAACCTGACTTAGGAGAGAACTATTGATCTCCTTTTTATTTAACAAAATTGCCTACTGTAATAAAATAAAAAATGTCATGTATAGTTTATAGCACATCTGAAGTATTTTGCACTGTACATATACATTAAAAATAATGTCTAATCTGTTATTTATTTTATAGCTTAATGTGAGTAATGTGAGTTTGTCCTAATGTGCTGATATTATGGCCTTTTATAACTGTTAAAATAATTTATTTTCTGTATTATCTACTGCTTATTTCAAACATGTATACTGAAAATTGCAACATTGTAAATGTAAAAATGTTTTGAAATGAGCAGTATTTTTATTAATTTTCAATATGTGTCTGTATATTTGTTGGCTTTTTTCATGAATTCAAGAGACAAGTTCTCTGTTATATGTGGGTTTCGTCTGCTGTCTTTATTAATAAAGGATCAATTGAAAATGTGAGTTTCGTCACTGGAAACCATGATTTAATATGCATACCAAGTTTACCTTCAGAAAACAATTCTGGAACCAGTCATGACTCAGAGGATTTACCCAGGAAGTTGGGTTTACCCTTTTGTAAGCAGTCACGTTTTAGGCAGTATAGGGGAAACCAGTGCTAAAAATAATATCATACAACTGCACTGATGTGTTTGTTAGTTGGTCACCAGATGGACTTGAATTGTTAGTAAAATAAAAGTGAAAACACTACAGAGTTCGTACTTAAAAACAATGATAGATATATTATGTATATCTATAGCTATAAAATTTAGCTTATAAGTTAACGTTTAGTTCTGATATTGTTGTGAATGAACACTGAAGCTGCTATAAACTGTGCTAGATATGTTATGATTGTGAAGCTGTGCACATGCTGTACATGCATGTTATGAGGCATGATTGGCTGAACAAACAGGATGTGTGGTGGTGTTAAGTTGTGAACAGAGGTGAACAGTGAAGTGGAACACTACGTATAGACCCTGTGGAACAAAAAGTTTTTCATTTTTGTCTTGTATGATTTTATGTAGTTCATTGATTTTGTGACACTTTAGGGTGGAATTTCACATGCGCTCACAAGACTTTTAACCAAAAAGTCAGGTATATTTACACTTTGCCTACAGCTTCTGATGCTCATGTGTGTCTTTTTTATTATTATGCAATTATGTACATATTGATACAAATAAAATACATCTCACAACAGTAATAGAAGAAATAGAAAAATGGTATACAGATTAAAAAAACAAAACAAGTGCATGTACATGTACAAAAAAAAAAAAAAAGATTTATGCCAGGGATAAAAGAAAAATTAAATTGACCAAATTAAAGTGACTTCATAGGTCTTTTTAGCTTTTCTGTTTCTAATATTCTGCCATATTGTTTAATTTCTTTAATACAATGTTAACAATTTGGCTTAGCTGTAGCCCATTTCTTTGCATGAATATGATATTTTCCAAGTAAAACAGTTTGTTGCATAAGAAAATGTATTCTACTTTTAGATTCAGTGGTATCTTATACAAAAGAAATATAACATCATACAATTCTATATGTATTAATGTACCAAACATCCTAGAAATTAAGTTAGAGGCATCTACCCAGGATAATCTTGAGTATACACATTCAAAGAAAAGATGAGTCACAGATTCTTTAACAAGAGTTTAATAACAAGAGTTTTCCAGATCCAGTTTGAACCATTCAAATAATTCTTTAACAGGGTAAATTCTGTGTAATATTTTAAAAGATACTTCTTTTACTTTATTACTTACGAAAAACGTATTTCTTATTGACCATACTTTCTTCCACTCAATGTTTTCATATTTAGATGACCAAAAGTCTGTTGAGCATGACACATAATTCTTCTTTAAGACATTTCTAATATATCTATAACGGAAATGAGTGTCTAACTAGCTGTAGTGGTAAGTCACGTGTTTAACTTCCTTTTTTCAAAAACCTATAAGACGTCATTTTTGTTACAATGGCATTCAGGCTGCTCCTGTCCTGTGTTCTTCTTACATCAGGTACAAAATACAAACATTTTACTATTCTAAAGTCTTTGATTAATGATTTCTTCTGGTGACAAATCACAAAAGTGAAGGGCAGTTTTAATTTTCTCTGAAATGAAAGTTTTAATTCCTAATGTTTAGTTAGCAGTGTTAAAATTAATCAAGTCTTTGTTTTTGGAATTGTTTTTGTTTCACTTCAGAAATGTTTCACTGAAGTGTTGCCATGGATTTTACAATATTTAACTGATTTGTCCCAATAAATACTGTATTCATAAATATGATCACGCCAAATCATACTGATTACAAACAGATTTGTTCTTTACTGAGAAAAACAAATTCTTGTCAACTGTATGATTACTATCCACAAAAACAGCAAGCAAACAGGTACTATTAATATTTTAATAAAATATACTTATTTTCTGTCTCCTCAGGGTTCAGTGCTGAGATCTCTGTGTTTGTTCAGACAGGAGCTTCTGTTCAGCTGAATATACCGAAACAAGAACTACCAGAGTTTGATGATTTATCCTGGAAAAATAATAAATCAGACAATATAGTTAAATATTTTAATAAAACTAAAGAAGTAAGATGTCACTCTTCCTACAAGGACAGAGTGGATTTCAATGATAAAAACTTCTCTCTTACACTGAAGAACATGCAGAAGAGAGACAGTGGACTTTACAAAGCAATATCAGCTGCAGAAACAGACAACAATATTGTTACATACAGAGTATCAGTTATAGGTAAGACTGATGTGTAATGTTTAGGCTACAATATATTGTAACTGCAAATAAGATAATATTAATTATATTCAGCTTAATATTTATTTGATATCTTTTATCAGAAAACCTTTATTTGAAGACAATATATAAATATGTAAATCACATCAAAATGCTGAATGCTTTTTACACACTTTTTGCACAATGATTTTTTACAATAATGATTTCAAAATGATTATGATCAGAATGATTTCAGAACCTGCTGCATATTTTAATGTTCACAAAATTACTTCTGTTCATTACAAGAAGTCTGAACAAAATAGTATGAATAAATTACATTTACATTTAGTCATTTAGCAGATGCCTGAAATGCCTGTTGGCTTAAACTTCAATCTTCACTGATGATTTTCTGATGTTCTTTCAGGTCCAGAAAGGCAACAAACTAAAGAAGCATCTTTTTGTGTATTATAACCACTAGATGGCGCTATTGTATCTAATTTTTTTATGCAACATGTTTCAGTTAAACAGTTACTACTTTTTATCTTATTAAAAAATAGCACTTTTCTGTTGATTCTTGGCTTAGTCTTGGACATATTTTCACTTGAAATAACATTTTAAACAAAGTATCAACACTGGATATTCTCGGCATTCTGAAGTGAAGTTATAAAAGCACACAGAAACAAAACATGCCAGAAACAAACAGAAGTGGCTATTATGTCAGGACCAGGTTCATCTTCAATTTCAGATTAATACCCAGGTTTAAACATCACATAAAATGTGTTTAGGTTACCTTACATTCTATAACTCTACATTCTATTTAGTGTCATTCGTTTGAGTGAAGGACTTTCCTCATACTGAACAGAATCGATACAAGCCACTATTGTGTCAACAGCACACAGGCTCTTTGAAATAATTAAGATTCACAGCTGAGTGAAATGATAGTGAAGCAAGAGTTTGGTTGATAAGTCACTGTAATAGCAGATGTTTTTTTTTTTTTTTTTTTCAGCATAAATTAAATTTTTAACAGAATATAGTGTTCATATTTTAAGTAATTCACATGGTTTTTAGTCAATAATGTACAGTATTTGCTTATGGATTTTATGAAAGTTTTGCTGTGATGACCTTGCAATTAAATTATTTTCTTTAAATGTGCAAGACATCTAGCTCAAGTTTACTAAACTGTTAAATATTTGCAATATAAACCAATGCGTTTATGACAATACTACACTCAAATAATATGACAAAAATTCCAGTTTGCAATATCAAACAGCTTCAGGAGCTATAGTATGAAGTTAAAAAAAAATAATATTTTTTTTTAGCTGGCTCTTGAAAACAAATCATTCATGTCATGAAAAGCAGTGGTTATACAATCCATTTGTGATTTTTAGTAGTGCTTTTTATTTGGATAATAAACCTGACTTAGGCGAGAACTACTGATCTCATTATATATCATATCATATAACAAAATTGCCACAGATAGCCTACTGTAATAAAATAAAAATTTGTCATGTATAGTCTATCGCACATTTAAAGTGTTTTGCACTATATACATGAAAAATAATGTCTAATCTGTTGATAATCATTTTATAGCTTAATGTAAGCTGTTTGTCCTAATGTGCAGATATTATGGCCTTTTAACTGTTAAAATAATGTATTTTCTGCTTTTTTATGTTGGTTTTTAAGCTGCTGTCTTTATTAATAAAGGATGAAATGGAAATGTGATTTTTGTCACTGGAAACCATGACTTAATGTTCATACCAAGTTTACCTACCTACAGAAAACAATTCTGGAAGCAGTCGTAAGTCAGAGGATTTACCAAGGAAGTTGGGTTTACCCTTTTGTAAGCAGTCATGTTTTAGGCAGTATAGGGCAAACCAATGCTAAAAATAGTAACATACATTTGTTAGTTGGCCACCAGATGGATTTCAGGTCTTGAACTTTTAGCAAAATAAAAGTGAAAACACTACAGAGTTTGTACTTAAAAACAATGATAGATATATTATGTATATCTATAGGTATAAAATTTAGCTCCTTATAAGTAGTGCAAAAACATTCAGTTCTGATATTGTTGTGAATGAACACTGGAGCTGCTATAAACTGTTATGATTGTGAAGTTGTGTACATGTTGTGTGCATTTGGGGTCCATAACCAGTGGGGGATGTTTTGAGGCACGATCAAACAGGATGTGGGGTGGTGTTAAAGTTAGACAAGAGGTGAACAGTGAAGTGGAACATTATGTATAGACCCTGTGGAACAAAAAGATTTTCTTTTTCATTTTAGTCTTGTATGATTTTATTTAGTTAATTGATATTGTGACTCTTTAGGGTAGAATTTCACATGAGCTCACAAGACTTTTAGCCAAAAAGTCAGGTATATTTACACTTTGCCTACAGCATGCATATCTTTTTTATTATTATTATGCAATTATGCACACATTAATACAAATAAAATACATCTCAGAACAGTAATAGAAGAAATAGAAAAATGGTATATAGATAAAAAAAAAAAAACAAGTGCATGTACATCGGTAAAAAAAAGATTTATGCCAGGGATAAAAGAAAAATGTAAACATTTAATTAACCAAAATAAAAAGGGCTGTAGCCCATTTCTTTGCATGAATGTGATATTTTCCAAGTAAAACACTTTGTTTCATAAGAAAAGAAATTGTACTTTTAGATTCAATGGTATCTTGTACAAAAAAAATATATCATACATTTCCGTTTGTATTAATGTACCAAACATCCTAGAAATAAAGTTATAGGCATCTACTCAAAATAAGAGTATACACATTGAAAGAAAAGATGAGTCACAGATTCTTTAACAAGAGTTTAATAACAAGAGTTTTCCAGATCCAGTTTGAAACATCCAAATGATTCTTTAACAGGGTAAATTCTGTGTAATATTTTAAAAGATACCTCTTTTAATCTAATACTTATGAAAAACTTATTTGCTATTGACCATACTTTCTTCCACTCAATCTTTTCATATTTAGATGACCAAAAGACTGTTGAGCATGACACATAAATATTCTTTAACACATTTCTATTACGGAAATGACTAGCTGTGTCTAACTAGCTGTAGTAAGTCACATGTTTAACTTCCTTTTTTCAAAAACCTACACAGAAGTGTTACAGTTATGATGGCGTTCAGGCTGCTCCTGTCCTGTGTTCTTCTTACATCAGGTACGAAAATAATTTTACTATTCTAAAGTCTTTGATTAAAGATTTCTTCTGGTGACAAATCACAAAAGTGAAGGGCAGTTTTAAATTCTCTCTGAAATGAAAGTTTTAATTCCTAATGTTTAGTTAGCAGTGTTAAAATTAATTAAGTCTTTGTTTTTTTTTGTTTTTTTTGGAATTATTTTGGTTTCACTTCAGAAATGTTTCACTGAAGTGTTGCCAGGATTTAACAATATTTAACTGATTTGTCCCAAATTAATACTGTTTTCATAAATATGATCACACCAGATCATACGGATTACAAACAGATTTGGACCTTTTTTAGACTTGCTCATCAGTGGCGGCTTGTGGGTTTTAAAATAGAGGAGGCACACTAACTGTATTGGTCTGGGTGTAACGATTGATCTGATGATTGTTGATCCATGTGCAAAACTTTATTAACACAACAGCAGTAACAAACAGGCAGGGTCAATAGTGAACGGGAACAACGTAGGCAAGCCAGAGAGTAGTCAGAGTATTAATATGCTGTCATGCACAAGCATTAAATAAAATGATCATACAAGTATTTTATTTTTATTCAAAAATGCTTTGTGTGAGAAACAGATGCAAATTCAAACCATTCATCGGCGATGTATCTCCTTCATTTGTAGCTATAGCAACAATTTAAAAAATTGCCATTAAGAAGATTTACTACAAGTTTTACAGCAGCAATGCCAAACGCTCATTGGCTGTCGCCGGTTTCGTCATTGATTGCGACATGCCGTGTTTCCGTTAATGCGTCTTTTGAATGCGAAGCACGAGCGATCGTTTGTATAGGGATAGTATTTTCAGCATTTAACATGTAAGGCATAATGTAGATCCAGCAGGTTCTGGTTTATCTGGGAATAAAGCCCGACAGGCTTACCAACTGCCCGACGCGAAGCGGAGGCTTTATTATTGGATCTACATTATCCCGCTTATTACATGGCTTCTTGCTACAAAAGCAAATAAATAGACATGAAACATTGATCTGAGTAATGTTTCACTTATTTACAAGGTCTTTAAATGAAAGCAAAGCTTCCGCGAAAAAAATAGTTCCTGGCTGCACACAGCGCACACCGTCTTTACTGGCTACTTTGTAACTTACATGAGTAGGCTAAATAATGGGCACAAATTTCATTTTCACACATTTCAAATCGTAGTTAAGCGTTTCAGCCACAAGATGGCGCCAAACTGTCAATGATTGATATGCGACAGACAGCAGCGGAGTGATACGTATAATTACTAACGGTCAATATGATTCGAAGAACCCGGATGAGTCTGTTTTATTAGTTTTAGCGGTTGCTATCTGGGAATAACAACCCTTGGAATGTGGCAACTGACCAATCAGAAGCAAGTATTCCACAAAGCCATGTAATAACTTAAATTATGCTCTGCTCCTCGTGCTAAAATATACTATTAAGCCAGAAGGGACTGCGACTGCAACGTATCATCATTTGGGCTCATCTTACTGTGGTAATGTTCTTTGACATTTCTGCAATAATTTCTTGTGATTAACGTTATATGTGTCTGTTACTTTTTTTCTTATAGACGATGTACTTTGGACACTCACTCATTATTGCTTGATTTGTTCTTTATAAATAAAAACATCTTTATATTTGGAAAGTTGTTTGATTTGTGGATTTTAAGGCTGATTTTCTATTCAGTTTAACGTACTTTATTGTGTGTACATTAACAAAACATTTCACAAAATCAATAAGGGTGATTTATAGTAATACACAATGCAATAATATCAAATATTAAGATTCTGTATTAGGTCTGGGCTACATAAGGCTCACGTGTGGCTCAGATTTGGGGATTCTGGTTTACTTAAGGCTGAGAATTTGTACCAATAATAAAATCTGTTTTGGTCCAGCTCGGGGCCAGTTAAGGGTGATTAACTGGCTGAGATTCGGGCCGGTTATGGCCCAATTGTGGCACTTAAATATTGTCTTTGATCCAGTTTTGGGCCACTTCAGGGCCGTCATTCTTTGCGGTACTTGGGCCGAGGGAAACGTGATTGTGTGGCCAGGAGCTGGGCCAGAAAACATTTGCTATGTTGGGGTTGGGGCAGGTGGCGAACAAAGGGATAATCCGTAAACAAGCGAGGGGTTGTAGACTGGCAGCGTCCATTCACAAGAGAAAAGCAGTCCGAGTTGGCAACAGGAAAATCAAACACAAAGGGAAAACGCTCAGAAATGATTGCCGTGGCTGATCAAGACTTCCCGAGGAATGCGCAGAAATGGAGGGGTATTAATAATCTGGGTACGAAGGGCAAGATGACTGCCATGTGCGTCTGCAGTGTCAGCCAGGTCATGGGAAATGTAGTGAAGGGCGGTTCAGAACTCCGGAGAGGGTTCCCGCTGGTGTCGGTCGGAGGGAGCCACAGAGACCATGCTCATGACAGAGCCCCCTCCCTGGGAGTGACTCCTGGTGCGAGGAGGCATGGGACGCTGGGGTCTGCCCCGTCATCTGGGGGCCGGTCTCTCTGGGTGAGAGAGATGGAAATCTGTGGTGAGTGAAGGGTCAAGGATGTAGTCTGCAGCGACCCAGGATCTCTCCTCGGGGCCGTAGCCCTCCCAGTCGACCAAGTACTGGAGTCTTCCCCCCCGGTGTCGGAAGTCAAGGATTTCATTGACCTGATAAGCCTCCTTGTCGTCCATGACAAGTTCTGTCTCCGTGTGTGGTTCAGGGTGGTGAGGTTTGCTCGGTTCTGTCAACCTGGGAGGAAGGCAGTGGTCATGTCAGAAGGATTGGGTTATCTGATGTTGGGACCAGAAGATGGTGGGACTGTGCAGGTCCAGCCAGGGGAAGCTGAGGATGATGGGTGTCAGTGGAGTGTGAATGAGGAAGAAACGAATGGTTTCCTGGTGAGCAGAGGAGACGCAGAGGGTGATGTCAGTGGTGGTCTGGGCGATCTGTCTGGATCCAAGGGGCCTCCCATCTAGGGCTGCCACAAGAGAGCATGGGTAAGTCATGAGTTCGGACGAAATCAGCGTAGATGAAATTACCAGCCGCCCCAGAATCTATAAGGGCAGTGGTGTGGATGATTTTAGGTGACAGGAATGACTAATGAAGTGGCTGTAGTCTGAAGGGAACTCACTGCGGAGGGCTTGCGGGGTGGTCTAGATGGGGACGTGGCACGGATGTGACCTGACTGACCGCAGTACAGGCAGAGGTTCTCCATGAGACGTTGTTCTCTCTCCGCAGAGGTGAGACGAGCAAAGCCGACCTGCATGGACTCGGGGTCCGGTTCTGGGTGGTAGGCCACAGGAGTTAAGGTGGCCGACCGGGCAGGTTTCATAGCTCGTATGATGTTGTCCAAACGAATGGAGAGGTTGATGTATTGGTCCAGGGAGAGCGCCTCATCCCGACAGGCGAGTTCGGCCTGTGAGTCCGGATTAAGCCCCTTACGGTAGTGCAGGAGAAGGGGCTCATCATTTCAGGTGGTTTGGGCGGCCAGGGTACAGAACAAAAGGGCATAATCCACCACAGTGGACCATAATTCCTTGCTTGAGGGCCATCAGCTGTTCCACGGCATCCTTGCCATCAAAGGAGTGTTGGAACACCTCTCTGAAGCGTCAGAGGAAGGCAGCAAAGGAAGGGAAGGTGGATCGCTCGTGGTCCCACAGCACCGAGGCCCAGTCCAGTGCTTGTCCAGAAAGCAATGAACACACAAAAGCAATGCGGCTATTGTCAGAAGGGTACAAGGCAGGTTGTTGTTCAACAAATAAAGAGCAATGTAATAAAAAAAAAACCTTACATTTAGCTGGAGTGCCGTCAAACATCTCCGGGAATGCTAGACGTGGGCCAGCGGAGGAGACGGCGGGCAGGACCGGGGGTGTCGGGGGAACAGCTTGAGGCCCACTCGCTGCGGACAGAGGTTGCAGGGACTGCAGGGTCTTAACCAGCTCCTCAGTTAGCAAGGTGAGGCGATGAAGCTGTTGTTGGTGAGCAGTGAGCACAGTGGCCTGGGCTGATAGCTCTGTGCTAAGCTGGTAGACAGTTGCTGGATCAGAAGGCGGCGAAGTCTTCTGCAATGATTGATCTGACGGCGGTTGATCCGTGTGCAACACAACAGCAGTAACAAACAGGCAGGGTCAATACCAGTGAATGGGAACAATGTAGGCAAGCCAGAGAGTAGTCAGAGTCCATGCAAACAATGGTCGGGCCAGACGGCGAACAAAGGAATAATCTGTAAACAAGCAAGGGGTCGTAGGCTGGCAGCGTCCGTTCACAAGAGAAAGGCAGTCTGAGTTGGCAACAGGAAAATCAAACACAAAGGGAAAATGCTCAGAAATGATTGCCGTGGCTGATCAAGACTTTGCGATGAACGCGCCGAAATGATGGGGTATTTATAATCCGGGTACGAAGCGCAAGATGGCCGCCGCGTGCATCGGCCACGTCAGCCAGGTACGGGGTCATGGGAAATGTAGTGAAGGGTGGTTCAGAACTCCGGAGAGGGTTCCTGCTGGTGCCGGTCGGAGGGAGCCACAGAGACCGTGCTCGTGACACTGGGGATCCCTGACGATTATTAGTATTAGTATTTGCTTAACCACATTAAAATGACTTTTTGGTTGATTTTAGTCACAAAACTTAAAGAAAACAACACACATACAGCAGAATAATATAATTTCACTTACCTGGCCTATCAAACAAACATCAATAAAAGTCTGTGTTAAAAGAGAGCTGCCTGTGCCATTTAATTAAGCCACGACTGCTGTAACGTTAGCCTATATCCAGCTTAGGCGCATTCTCCTTTTATGTTTAATTTACTGTTTTAATGACAGCTTGGTAAATCTTTTGGCGATCAAATAGTCAATATCACTGCTCATCATAAGTACTTGGTACATTATCAGCACATGTTCAAACTAATATCACGTAATTTACGTCTCTATTATGATTGATATACCAGAAGGGAGGCTAGCCTCCCCTGCGAGGTTTCCTTTCTCAACACTCCTCAGCGCTGAAAGTGAACACTCGATGGTGATTGGCTATTTTTATTTTTTTTTTTACCAACGGAGGCACCAGAGCTCAGCTCTCCACTGGCCTCCCCCTCCCCTTCTCTATCGCTTAGCGGTTGTAATTACATCAGCAGATTCGGCACATTCGCGATAGAAAAGCGGCGCTTTCCAACTTCAGTAACGTATATAAAATTACAAACAAAAACATGCACATTCTGAGACATGAACTTAATGGACTGTGAATTTTATTAATATTTTAAATCGTCCTCCTTGCATTTTCACTTCAAAATTTTGGGAAAGCTGTGCCTCCTCTGCCTCCCCTGATGAGCCACCACTGATGCTCATGGCTTTTAACTTTGTGTCTTTTACTGAGAAAAACTAATTCTTGTCAACTGTATGATTACAATCCACGAAAACAGCAAGCAAACTGGTACTATTAATATTTTAATAAAAAAATACTTATTTTCTGTCTCCTCAGGGTTCAGTGCTGAGATCTCTGTGTTTGTTCAGACAGGAGCTTCTGTTCAACTAGATATACCGAAACAAGAACTACCAGCGTTTGATGATTTATCCTGGAAATATAATACATCAGACAATATAGTTAAATATTTTAATACAACTAAAGTAGTAAAAGGTTACTCTTCCTACAAGGACAGAGTGGATTTCAATGATAAAAACTTCTCTCTTACACTGAAGAACATGCAGAAGACAGACAGTGGACTTTACAAAGCAATATCAGCTGCAGAAACAGACAACAATATTGTTACATACAGAGTATCAGTTATAGGTAAGACTGATGTGCACTGCTTAGTCTGTGATGTAACTGCATATAATGTTAATTATTTTTACATCCATTTTGTACAATGATTTTTTATAATGACTTCAAAACCTGCTGCACATATTTTAATATGTTAACAAAATTACTTATTTTCATTTGAGGAAGTCTGTACAAAAATAGTATGAATACATTATGTTTGATCCTGGTTTGCTTAAGTTTCAAACTGGCAAAATCTAGCATGTCTACATCTCTGTGTGTGGTCTTAAGTGTTTTATTATGTGTGTGTTTCAGATGCAGTGGATGCTCCTGTCCTGACTGTAACATCAAATGTATCCAGCCCTGACCCTTGTAACTTCACATGTAATGGAAGTAACATTATCATCAGCTTCATCTATAATAGCAGCTGTGAGATAGTGAGATCATCTGATATCTATACTCTAAGACTGAGCTGCAGTGGTGACCTTATCATGTGTAACTACAGCAACCCAGTGAGCTGGAAGACTGACACAAAAAAGGTTAATGAACTCTGCACTGTAAATGAAGGTACATACTGTGTCTCTGACCTGTAAATACACTCACAGATGAAGAAACAGAAAAATCAACGAGAATGTGAATTAATCTTTTCTTAATCTATTCATTTTAAATACCAAACACTAGACTGAAATTCCTGTTTATGTAAACCTCTGTCTGTGAAAAGTGGAGGTATTTGTTCTTATTTTTCATGTCTATAAACAGGAAAACATGATGAAGCATCTGCATTTCCACCTTGGGTCATTGTTATTATTTGTCTATTCCCACTGGTGATCGGCTTCTTTATTTACAGGAAAGCAAATAAAGGTACGGAGGATCTAATCCTGCAATTATTTTATAACACGTAAAGAATTTCAGCAATAATTATAGCACTCTTTCATATTGATTGCTGGTGAATAGACCAAGAGATTTTCTCTATCTGACATGAAAAGATATACATCAAACATTAGTGTCTGATATTTGGGCTGTGCTACTGAACTTATGTGACATCAATTAAAAAAATGTTGTCAGTGAGAAAATCCAATGGTCAAACAGTCTTTACACAAAGTTTGACACTTCTTAGTAGTGCAAAACTATAGCAGTTTAAAAAGAGAATATGACTGCAGTTTAAAATAACCTGGCCTACCTAGTTTATTTTTACAGGAAGATGAGCTAGATTCAGTTTTTAAAGTGATTTTAAATATAAACAGAGTGGTTTTGTGAACAGGATTTTTTTTTTGTTTTTACAGTTTTTCACCATTGTATTTACATTTTTGCTTTCACTGTTTAATTTTAACTGGTCCTGTAGTGTGGCATTGTGGCATTCATTTTAAGAAATAGAAAGATTCCATGTAATTTCCCAATTACTATGATATCATAAAAACTGCATGCACAGTATTTATAGAATTAGCACAATGTTGTTTCAAACTATTTGAAATGGAGTCTGACCACAGCCACAGGACTTGCCAACTTACAATTTAATTTCATTTTAACCACCCACAAGTTTGATATTTCTGACTTTCATTGCGCACTTATTTGCTAAGCCATTAGAAGTGCATTAACCAAAATTATTGCCACAAATGCTGATCAATTTTTAAAGCATTGTAGATCAAAACATTTTAATAATATTTGTTTCATGCCTATACATTGAAAATTAATATCTTAAAAATTGATTAATGTTTTGTTTTAAACATTATAGGCACTCAGAAGAATGAACAAACAATCTATGCAGAAGTTGATGTAAGTGTTATACTACTGTTCTTCATTACCACAGACTGTTATATTTTAAAACAAGCATTTTTGGTAATAGAATCCTACAATCCCAGGAAAGAAAAATGCTGTCACTGGGGTGGTACCCTTTCAAAAGATACCAATATTTACTATTTAGTTACTAAAATGTACCTTTAATGTACTTATAGCAGTGACAGCTGGGAGTATTCTGAGAGTGTAGTGGTCTGAGAGTGTAGACTTTTTTAGTGTCTGCATTCATTTTTCAGTTCATTGTTATTTCTTACTTGTTATTTACCGTCATGTGGGCACAGGTGATCACTTCTGTTTTCTTTATTATTTCATATGGTGGACTGTTAACTTCTGTTGACTGTATTGCATTGGTTTAAATGCTGCATGCCTTCAAATAAATCACAAGCAAGCTAGAAATGATCGCTATTCTATTTGACGGCATTTTCTGTTATATGAGCACTCACCACTCATTTCAGCCAAAGCAGCAGTCTGACATTTTGATTGGATTGTGTCCGCAGGAAAACAATAAACCACAAAAGTCGCTGGAGATGTTGAAGAAATCAGAGAAACCTCACACAGTGTATGATACTGCAAAAGATCCAGGACAAACTGATGTTACCATCCACACCACACCCAACGACGACCCTATGAATCAGGTGAATGTTAAACAATGAATTTAATCTTAGTCAGCAATTCAATAAAAATAAATGACGGTTAATTTGGTTTAACCCTTTTGGACCCTGCTTCCATTGAAATGGACATCACATTATTTTTTTTAAACCAATGCCATTTTTCGTTTTTATAATATGAGCAATGCCTGGTCACTGATTGGTTCCTGATCAACCAATCACAATGAAGATATGATTTCTAACTTAATCTGATTGTACTACAGGCATCACAAAAAAGAGACATCATTAACCAACTAGACAGGAAGAGGAGGAAGCCCACATTTTACCTTTTATGTTAATGGTAGCCTCATCAACTTGCACCTATTATAAAATGAAGACTATCAAATGATAATATTCAAAGTTATTTTGAAGATCTTTCAGATTTGCAGAACACAGGATTTTTTTAATTATTATTTAAAGTCCATTGCAATGGACATCAGGTCTTGAACGAAATCAGCAGGAGCAGTTGTATAACAGGTTAGCATTTCAAAGCTAAATACAGATTTACTGATTCTAATGTTTTATGAACACTGATGTTAATTAATAAAACTAATATTAGTATGATTTCATTTATGTTTTCAAAAAGAGACTACAGACTATAAATCAATTTTTCATTTTGGTTTTAGTGAGAAACAGCACAGTGAATGTAAGATCAGTGCATACCCAGCAACACACACACACAGATGCCTTGATGCAATAATGCACACAATCATATAATCATCAAAACAATCTGCAAGTACACATAAACCCATTCACATACACACAGATTCACCCACTTCCACCAACAAAAAGGGTCAAACTAGTTTTTTGGGGACTTCATCTAAACTGTTTTCCCCACATTTGCCAATTTGGAGTCTGAAGTTGTTTAAATGATCTGAAGCTAACTTTGTTGTTTTTTACTTTAGAGTTCATCACCTACAGAGAACAGGAAACCAGATGCACCAGTCACCATTTACTGTGCCATTCAGAAGCAACCAAACCCCCCCAAAAATGAAACTGAAAACACTATTTATGCTGTGGTCAATAAACAGTCAGTTAAGTATGAATCTGCACATCCACAATCAGTGTAAATAAGCAGCATAAGTGCAATGTGTTCCCATTAGTTAATTTAAGGCTTGTGAAAAAAAATTTATGTAAATTTGTATTTTCTAAAGCAGCACTGAATGATTTTTATTGTTTGTACATGTGACTCAGGATGGAATGCAAAATCTCATGTGGTAGATTTCTGTTGGAGATTTCTTAACGCCTTTGCAAGCAACACCTGAAAACCACTTCCTGGAAAGTATTTGTCAGTCTTTAGGTTATTTTGAAGGGTCGCAGCAGGCGCTGATCTGCCAATTCGCCTCCGTCCTTCTAGAAAACAGTTTAGTATACGAAAACAAATGAGAATATAATCAAAAAAAAAAATGTTGTACAAAGCCACTAAGGGAAGTAAAAATTGAAGTTGTATTCAGTTTTGAGCTGTATTGAGTATGTCCATAACTGAACTGTGTAGCCAGCTTCAGCAATTAAAATGGGTTTCCTTGGATTTTTATGTGATGCTTGCATCTAGTGTAAGCAGGTGTCAGCCATTAAGAGCTGGTCACACTACTTTTTGTTATACTGACCTCCATTCATACGGATTTTAATTCAGGAGACAGGAAACACAAGTTCACATTACTTTTAACTGTGTTCCAGAGTTAACATTTGGTGAACTTTGCCCTCAAATTTACATCACATGAACCCATGCAACCAATAGATGATTTGTAATGAAATAATGATGAGGACTTTTGGAAGAGGAAGCCATGACATTTCTAGGATGTTTTAATACAGTGTTCTTCTCTTTAATGTGAAAATATCAAAGAATGTGAAAAAATGTTTTGTTTTGTTTTTTTTTACTTACGGTGTAATTTTTGTCATGTTGCTTTGGATTTTTGTATTCAATTAATTGTTAAATAGTTCTCTTTGTTGTTTCTTTTTGTTTTAGCCTGTCCTTATATTTTGAAGCTACTGTTCTTGCAGCTTTTACCATTTTCGTTTTTCATCTGGTGCATTTGCAACATCATTTCATTCAACTGCAATGCATCTGTGATGTTTGATTATAATGTTTATGAACTAATAGCCAAGTAACTTTCAACCTACCATTTAAAAGTAAATACATATAGTTCTGTTGTATTTATTTATTTATTTTACAGATACAAATCTAAAAATGAGTGAGTGAGATAAAAATGAATTTACAAAAAAACTCAACTGTTGCCTATGTATAGATCAACAAACACAGCGCAGAATGAAACCATTTGATTATATAAAATAATTAAGTTATTATAATAATTATTTAGACAGTGTTACATGTTAACTTGGCAGCCCTAAAGAATACTTACACAACTTTACAATGCTAAAAATAGGTATCATGGGTTGGCAAAAAGTAACTGTTCCTCTTTTCTTGGTGTCACTAGAGCCCCTTCTGAGCAGATACCTCTTTAGATCATTATTAAAAGTAAAATTTCCATACACGACCAACACATTCTAAAGAAAAATTAGACAGAACATACATGCATTAAACAAAACACAGTTTATGCTTTTAAAAAATCAGTGGAAAAAAAAAGTTGCAAAGCAAAATGGAGCATAACCTTCATATAAAGCAAAAACAATTCTACTTGAAGTACAAGACACTGCAATTATATTTTCTAAAGCTGTCAATATACAACATAAATCAATAGGTACAATCTCTCTCTCTATTTCTGTTTGGAAATATTGTATAAACTTCATACATTGACCAACAAATGAAATAAAATATAAAAGCATTCTTTGGAAGCCAGATATAATGAGGCAATAAGTGTGTGAAATCATAGTACTTAAAAAATGATTAAGACCAATACATCCATTCAAATCACTTATAATTCAAAGATAAATAAAAAATAAAATCACTTGCATTTGGAAAAATCCCCCCTTCACCTGTTTTCTCTGGAAAATACAAAGAACAATAAAATAAAATTTAAAAGAGAGACTATGATGAATCCTCATCCAGTGGTCTCCCTCCAGTGCACTTTTAGTTATTAGTCTGTAGATCAGTTTGAAAACAAGGACCTTAAAAAGAAAGAGCATGAAGATAACATTGTCATCAGAGAAATGATTTAAACAGCAGATTCTTTCCATTTTTCTGGCACAGATGAAGGGCTAAACCCAGAAACGTTTTGCACACTTTGCACCATATCTGTTGCCTCTGGAATAAAATCATATGAGCAGTTTGGCCTATTTTTCGTGTGCGGACCTTATTTGTCTTTGATATTTCTAACACAAACAGAATATGACCAAATACATACTAATGAATTATCATACACTTATAACTGTACATTTAAAGTTACAAAATGTTTAAATATATTACTGAAATTACCTATTAGCTAATAATCAAGTCAAATTATGTAAATGTGTAAACCTTACTTTCGCAAAGGCTCTGCAAAAAATCCCTGTTTGTTCAGACGAATCTTCACCTTCTGGTTGCAGCTATAATCTGCTGGGTTATATGGGTACACAAGGTCCTTGCACTCTTTAGATGATTTACTGCATCGGAACCTTTATAACAAACCATGCAAACACAAAAGTGAATTCTTCAAAACAAGTTACAAGTTGAGTCATTTTTGTCCCATTTAATTAGGATCAGCAATTTAAAATGAAAAATGTGCGTTGATTAACGTACAAACCCTTGAAAACTCAGGCCTTGGGTGTGACTTCAAGACACTTTCTGCTTCCTCCAGTCAGCTTCTATACTACAGTTTAAACACAAGTTGGTTTCAGTTTATCTGAATATTTCTGTCACTACGACGTTGTAAATGAGGGCATATGTACAGCTTAAAGTAAGGCTAATCAGAAAGGGTCAGAAACCATTTCATACACGGTCTTCTCATCACAGGGGGAGCCGTGGCCTAATGGTTAGAGAGTCTGACTTGTAACCAAGTGGTTGCGAGTTCGAGTCCCAGGTCCGGCAGGGATTGACGGTGGGGGGAGTGAATATCCAGCGCTCTCTCCATCCTCAATACCACGACTGAGGTGAGACCCTTGAGCAAGGCACCGAACCCCCAACTGCTCCCCGGGCGCCGCAGCAATGCAATGGCTGCCCACTGCTCCAGGGGTGTGTTCACGGTGTGTGTGTGTGTTCACTACTGTGTGTGTGCGCACTTGGATGGGTTAAATGCAGAGCACAAATTCCTAGTGTGGGTCACCATACTTTTCCTCACGTCTCACGTCTCGTCTCTCGTCTCGTCTCGTCTCGTCTCGTCAAACAGGACTTGCTGTGCCAGTATCCCTTTATCTGCAAGCAGACCCAGACTTTTCACCAGGGTTGGAACGGACTGACCCAAACCCTGGCTGTGATGCTCTGATGCTAGTAGAGTGCACAGGAAGTCCACATATATGAATGTGGTCGTCTCCAGTCCACTCGTTACATCTGTGCCATCGTTAAGTCTTCCCGGATAACCGTGCAGATGATCCAGCAGATGACGGGGATGGAGCAGGCCGTGAGGAGAGTTTCATTTGCTCTCACATACTCGTATCCTTTCCTGAATAGTATGTCATTCTGGAAGAACTTTTTAAAGTACTCCTCCACCCCTTTCTCAGAGAAGCCAATAATCTCAGTGAAACTGTGAGGTTCCTTCAGAAAGTTCTTCAGGACGTCAACAGCTGTAGATCTGGTGGTGACAAGAAGGCATGACTCTCACAGGATACGTCCCCTTAACAGGGCGCAGAGAGTGACCTCAGGCGGGGCTCTCTGGTACTGATCTTTGGGTGGCAACATGCAATAAAAGTCTTCTGTGTATTTAAGTTCATCAAATCCATCGACAAGGAAGTATCGTGGATATCTCTTCTGATGTTAAAAAGCTATTGTAGCTTAGGAGCTCCACCATACTAGTTGTTCTGCTAGAAATGTGGCTAATTTCCTTACACTTTACATGCAACCACAAAACAACATCAAATTTGGTTCTGTGGAGATCACATGCCCAGTCCATAATCATTTTCTGCACAGTGAAGGATATTCCGTTCCCGGAGTTTCCCTGCAATATAACACCAGGATTGATCCCACTGCTATCTGGTTTGAACAGCATGTCCAGATTGATGGGGTCTTGAGAGCTTCTGGAACCACGGACCTGCTGGAAAGTTTCTCCTCTGGAGGAGATCTCTTCTTCCTCTTTCTGATCTCTGTGTGTCTGAATAATCAGAGGTTGTATGTAGCAATCAGACAGCAACACATGCTCACCAGGCAGAGAGTTATACTCGTCACATACTGGTACTCACTGCGTATCAACTCCTTATATTTGAGAAGCACTGACCTCTTTTCAGCAGAAATAAAATGTCATTGTATTAAATGTCCAAACATTTAGTATGTTGGTAAGTGAATGACTTTTCAATCATCTTTATGTATCTGTGCAATAAAATTCTTCAGAATGTACAGGAACACCACATGGTCAAAAGTATGTGAACATGATTTGTGTACCAACATTTAGGGAAAAATCTAACCATAACTGCCTAACAATGGCCATGGTTTTGAAATTAAATGCTTAACAAGCTGATAGGTATTGTGTTCCACAAATATCTGGTCATATAAATATGAAATGACAAGTAAAACCATTATTCATCTCATTTTGGGAGTTTGGGTGATGCTCAGTGCAACCTGCAAAAGATTACTCTTTTATTATATGATTTATTTAGCTATATTATAGCCTATAGATGATTTTGAGATATGAAGAAATATATAATTATGTGTTTTCAGAAAAATCTCATATTCTCAGCATCAACATAACAGATTTTAACAGGTGCATTATGTATGATTTGAACATTTCCAGTGATGTTATTATTAGTGAGCACAGGTGCTAAAATATGGCTTCCACTCTGAGCTTCAATATTGACATTTACGCCATCGCAAGACCTGGATTTGTCCCTCCAATCACAAACATCTAGATGACAAGAAGAAACAATGTAGGTTACATAAATCCATATTATAATGAAATTATATTGATACTACTGTTAAGCTGGACCATCAATGGAAGTGATAACACAAGCTTTACACAAGTTTTTTTTAAATAAACATCTGATCACAGCAGACTTTATGTTCCATTCACTTACTTTCATACACAATCAAATGCAGAAATGTCTAAATGTACTGTAAACATTGATGCAAAAATGTTTACAGCATAAAGTTGTTTGACCTATGTAAACATGGCAGACTGAGCTTATGTCTAAGTACATTTTGTTGTGCTGTGGGAGTGTACTAGTAATTTAGTTACTGTAATAATATAACTTTTTGCAGTAACTAGTAGTGTAACTATTTACAAATAAGATTTCAGTAAAAATATTACAGTTACTATCCATAAAACAGCTTAGTTACTTTTGATGCCTCAACCCCGCTTACTTAAAATCCAACAATCAAATAATGCCTAGATTTATTTTCAGAATTTTCACAACTCACACATGCATGTTATGTCCCAAGTTCAGCAGGCAAGCTTGGAATATGGAAACTGTTTAATTCAGCAGATATATTATATTATATATTACATATATTACAATTAGCTTCAAGAATAACTTCTGACTGCGATCCAGTGTGGATTTTATTCAAATGATGACACAGAAATTTGTTGTTAGTAACATTCTAGAAGAATTTTATGTGGAAGATACAGTTACAACTTAACTGTGGGGCACGAAGAAAAAGTAATGCAACTAGTAGTGTAACTAATTACTGTTGCTAGAAAGTAATAAGTAACAATATTTTGAAATAAGTAACTAGTAATGAGTAATATATTCCGTTCTTTGAGTAACTAGCCCAACACTGCTAACACATCAACTTCAAGGACGAAATGTTCACTTGCTGCCTAATATATCCCACCCAAGAGGTGCCGTGATGAAGAGATATTATTCACTCACCTGTCAGTAGTCATAATGTTATGCCTGATCGGTGTATGTGTGTTGTGTGTTTGTGTGTACATCGCACTGTTAACTATATACTTATGCAACTAACCTTACTGCAGCCAACCAGTAAACAAGCCATGAAATAGCACAATGTAAACATTACCTAACGCATCGGACACTCAGTGTCCGAATTCACTCCCTCGATTTCATTCACTCCTTCTAGTGAACTGAATGAGTGGAGTAATGTAGGGAATAGTGAATGAGGGCGATTTCGAATACAGCCACTCTTTTTAGTTTCGTTTTCCAATAACACGTGATAATATTCGAAGCTTGATTGGCGGAAAACCACGTGACCGTTTCACTGTCATCGGCTCAAAAGAGCCAAAACCAACACGGGCTTGATTGAGTCTTGCCAATAATTGTGTAATGTATGCTATAAATACAATTTAAATAATATAAACATACATGTAAATAATATTTAGTTATTGCGTTTAATGCACAAAAATGCCATTACAGCCTTGAAAATTATTTTTCAAAATCAACATGTTGTCAAAAGACTCGTTGAAAAGGCCTACTACCATCATAAAAACATGATCAAATGTGCTCCTGCAGTCAGACTATGCATTCAATATTAATTGTATTACACCAGTTTAGTTTTGTTTGACTTACTGAGGAAAAATATAAAGAATGGTGTGTTTGATAAACAGACTTAATATCAGAATTACTTCCTTCCATCCGTCTCTAAAGAAAGATGAAGTCTTCATCCTCAGGTTCCTCAGGCTCTTCGTCATTGGTGTCTTCTGTCGCAATGTTATCTATTGCGAATAGTCTTGTGAGAGAGTCCCTGAAAAAGGTGACTTTTACTTTCTCATCAGAGGCTGATGATGATTTGGATGTGTCCATCATGATTTCTGTCCAACCATCCTTGGCTTTACTGCGCTTCATCCTTCAGAGATTGAGCAACAGTTATTAAACCATTAATGAAGCGCAGTTGGTATTAATAAATGGTTAAATAATATTACAGGACAGACCCTGTGATAATTATCCTGCAATCTGAATCCGTCTGAGAGCTCTGCAGAATCCTCTCTACCTCGTCCAACAACAAGCCTCCACTTTCTATGCAGTCATATCTAAAATATTAACATTTCACCAACATTATTTAAATTTTTAATTAAAGTCTAAATAACAAAAAAGTGCATTCAAGGACAAACAGCAGTTTCTTTTAAACATCAACATACCTGATCTCTTGAAAACTGGGACAGATTTCAGTTAAGGACAGAGTCCTCTTCACCCAGTTCTCTGTTAGACTGCTGATCTTGAATCTGATCTTTTGCAGACCAGGAGCGGAGAGCAAGGTGGACATCAAATCACCCAAAAGCTCTTCATGCTCTTCACATCTAGATTACAGGCAAAATAATTAGACAAACTTGATTGAAATTGGGTTTACTAATGGAAATGGAAAATGGCATAATCCTTACCCTTCTTCTAAACCTTTAAGGATGTCAAGAGTTTCAAAGAGTTCTCCTCCATCCAGTTTAGCAATCTCTGAACATGGTGATGTGAATGAAATGAATGATGGAGATATTTCAATCATGCTATCACGGGCCAACTGGATGTCAACCGACAAGCTTGAAATAAATAATTAGTCACAAGTTCATTTTTCTATGGTTATATTATAATTCTGTGTCATTTCTTTAAAACCGACACATATAGGGAAAACTTACATAGAGTCTGTGTTTCTGGTGACGCTGAGAGAGGAACACACATTGAGCTCACTGTATCTCTTATTGTAGTCCACCTGCAAACTGACAGGCAATAGGAAAACACTTTAATGTAATTAAATATCTGATTATTGACTGCTTTAAAGTAATCTTCTAAAAAAAATGTATATTTGATACTGATATTTTTGATAATATCGAAATAATATCAATCAGTCTGATTTCTGCAAGCAACTGATGTTATGAAATGAGATACAGGCTAAAGGCCCATTCACACCAAGAATGATAACGATAACTAACTCTAAAGATAGCGTTCGAAAAATCTTTAAATATAAGAGAATAGCAGAGTTCACACCTGGACATACAATAATGATACATGGCGACGATATCTTTGGGATCACTTTCAGAACGATTTTTTTTACAGCTGATGAACAATAAGACACTAAAAGCTAATCAGATTTCATTCCAATTTAAAGGGCTTGTGCATTTGAAATAGCAGGCGACATTGTAGAGAAGTAAACAGACATTGCACAGCAAACAGAGTAACATAAAACATAAAATCACCTCAGAAATTCAGCACTAGTTTGGACAACATCGTCTCGCCTCCTTTGAAGTTGCAGTAGAAAAGAATCTGTATTGTTTTTATTCCACTACATTGATTACGTTAGAGATCAGACAGTTTACGCTAGATTCACTGTATACAGTCAAGGCCAAAAGTTTTGGCAGTGACAAATTTTGTGTTTTGAAAGGTTTGCTGCTTAAGCTGTTGTGGTGTTCATTTACATTGTTTCTAGAATATTGTGTGATCAGATGCATTTTAAATAATTGCTAAAAGCTTTATTGGTAAAAAAAAAAAAAAAAAAAATTACTTTGCACAAAAAAAAAACTAATTTCACTGTTTTTTGATCCTGACACAAAATTATCACCAATTGACTAATATCAGCAGCACATGTGAAAGTGTGAATGAGCACTAGTCAGGTGAAATCACTATCATGCCAATTAGATAACGGCAGACTGATTGCTATAAAAGAAGGGAAGAAGATCTTCCAATCATTATGTTCTTGTTAGCAATGGTTACCTTCAAAATAAACAGCAGCCAGATAAGCAGCCATCATCGCTTTGCATCAAAATGGCCTCACATGCAAGGAAATTGCTACAAAGAATATTGCACCTGAAAGAACCATTTACCGGATCATCAAAAACTTTAAGGAAAGAGGTTCAACTGCAGTGAAGAAGTCTTCAGGACGTCTCAGAGTGTCCAGCAAGTGCCAGGACCGTCTCCTCCTGAGGGGTCAGTTACGGAATCGTGCCACAACCAGTGCAGAGCTTGCTCAAGAATGGCAACAGGTGGGTTTGAGAGCATCTGCATGCACAGTGAGGTGAAGACTTTTGGACAATGCACTGGTGTCAAGAAGGGCAGCAAAGAAGCCACTTCTCTCCAAGAAAAACATCAAGGACAGACTAAAATTCTGCATGAAGTACAAGGCTTGGACAGCAGAAGACTGGCGCAAAGTTATTTTCTCTGATGAAGCTCCCTTCTGACTGTTTGGGACATCTGGAAAATCGATTGTCCAGAAAAGAAAAGGTGAACGCTACCATGAGTCCTGCGTCGTGCCAACAGTGAAACATCCTGAGACCATCCATGTGTGGGGTTGTTTTTCAACCAAGGGAGTGGGCTCTCTCATAATTCTGCCAAAAAACACTGCCATGAATAAAGAATGGTATCAAAACGTCCTGCAAAAGCAACTTCTCCTAACGATCCATGAGCAATTTGGTAATGATCAGCATGATGGAGCACCATGTCACAAAGCAAGAGTGATAAAGAAGTGGCTCGAAGATCATGACAACTCCCCAGATCTCAACCCCATTGAGAACCTGTGGTCAGTCCTCAAAAGGAGAGTGGACAAGCAGAAGCCCACAAATTGTGGTCAACTCCAAGAACTAATATGGCAAGAATGGATCGCCATCAGTCAGGATTTGACCCAGAAGCTAATATCCAGCATACCAGAGCCAATTACAAAGGTTATGAAGAACAAGGGTCAACACTGTAAATACTGACTCATTATAATTTTTTGCCAATAAAATCCTTTAAAACTTATAATATGCTTATCATTGTTTTTCAATATACCATAGAAACATGTGGAAAATAATCTACAAATGCTGAAGCAGTAAACTTTGCAAAACACTAAATTTATGTCACTGTCAAAACTTTTGTGCCATGACTGTAGATGCGCTTGAAACATGTGTGCTGTGGACATCTACTGATTGAAGTTGCGTAAGGGCAACAAAACCAGATAGGCTAGTTATCGTTCTTGGTGTGAACAGGCCTTATAGAAGGCCTAGAAATGGTTATCTAGCAGAATGTTCAGACTGGTATTTAGTCCTTTTGATCTCTTTAGTTTATCATACCAGATGTTATGGAGACTGGGACATGTATGACACATGGAGAGCATCTTTGCAGCCAAGTTTTCAGTCAGGCTGTCAGTCGTCAATTGCACCTTGTTCAGACCAGGCACAGAGTCCAAAGACAACAGCAGAGCATCCACACTCTCCTCAAATGTAGGGCTTCTGTTGTTGCATGGAAATTGATTAACAAAAATGTTAATTATTTAATATTCAGCTTCATGGTAAAAAAACAATATTTAAGTATGCAATGATTATTTTTACTGTATAGAGATCCCTTTGCATTGGTTATATGCTCGTAGGAAGTGTTTCCAGTCACTGCTAGTTTTTTCAGAGTTTGCAGACAAGGTGATCTCAATGCTTGAGAACAGGGATTTTGTATTGGGACTGGAGCCAGTGCACTTCAAAAACAAGCTGAAATACACACAAAAATTGATTCTCTGTATCAAAATATTTTTTTTTATCCTAACAAACCATACATCAATGGAAAGCTTTCAGATGAAGTATAAATCTCAATGTAAAGAAATTGACCGGCTTTGTGGTCCAGGGTCACATATAATATCAAACAGCTGAACACTCAACTAATGAATATGCAGTTGTTTGGCAGTTTATGTTTGAGAAATGCAGTGTTCTCTACCTGCATTGGCCTGATAATCTCCTCCACATCCTTAGATCTGAGCAAAGAATACGCTCCATACTGTCCAGCTCATAAGAATCACTTTGGGTAAAAACACATAGCATATGTTAGTTTTTTTTAGCAGACTTGACTGATCAAAGTATGGCATTGTAGGCAAAAGTAATTATTCTAACAGTGATATAAGTATTCAGTTTATGATTCTCACTTGATTTCATCGCTGGAGTCATTGAGAGGTGAGGACCTGCTGTCTTCATCACTGTCATCTGACATCTGTCCTGCAGACTGGGACCTGTGAATATTCAGATGACATCCCTTTAACTTTTTTATCCCAAATCTTCCAACAACCATTTTCCTTTCTGGTATGTAATACCCACTGTTTACTGTTTAGTCCCATACTATATTTTGTTTTACTCTGAAATACCACATGTCAGATTATGTAAGTAAAATGGCTTATATGCAGTGTTTAAGATCCAATAAGAGTAAAAAAAAAAAAAAAAAATATCTCATCAAAACACCATTCAGTCTGTCTGAATCACTGTCTTCACTCTCACTTGTCCTATGGACACTGAAAAACAATCAAAGTACATTCAAGAGGTAATAAAAAAGCATGTGGAATTTGAAAAAGAAAGAAGATCTATATTATAAAATTTTATATGGTTGGAAATGTCATTAAACTTTGTTCATACAGTATTTTCTATTCTATTCTATTCTCTTCTTTTCTCTTACTCGAATACTCACAAAACTACAAATACATTAAGCATGTTTGTTAATGATTTAGTATTGGAAAGTGATTCCGGTGTATTTTGTTACGCACTAATAATGTAATTGCTTAATATCACCACTAGGGGGCAACAATTAATGGGTTGGAGTTAGCTCCATAGCTCTCGCTCTCTCTCTCTCTGTGCTCTAATTAAGTCAATGTACTCTTTAATAATGGTTTAGCTAGTGACACATGTCTTCATGGATGTTGATCACTTAGAATACAGGAATCACTAATGCCTTACCTGAAGAATTCATTCTTGCCGTCCTTCTTGAAGTTCACCTTATTTGCCTCAGGAAGCTCAACTGCCCCAAAACTAAGCCACAAATATAATAATAATGTGAGCTTTTGTCATCATGAAATACAGAGTTTAAAATGCATTTGCCACTATCACAAATTCACTGTGTTTGTTCTGAGAGACTGCAAACACCCAGCTATGTGTACTGTATGTTTAAACAGGAGTGAAGTGAATTCTCACTTTAATACAGTCAGACTGGGGTTCATCTGAATGAGGTCCAGGACTCTGGATGCTCCATCCACAGTCATGAATCTGAAGATGAGATCCAGTTCCTTCAGACCAGAAACTGGGTGAAGGACAGAGAGCAGATCACTCACACTCTCATCATATTCTAAAGAACTGTAAAAAACACAGAAATACAGATTCTTGAATCATTTTGAAGTAAAACACTGCTTATTTATCTGTTATACTCACCGTTTTAATACAAGACACATACAGTTAAAGACAAAATTATTAGCCCCCCCTGTAAAATTGTACTTTTTTTTTTTAGAATATTTCCCAACAGAGCAAGAGGATGTTTCCTTTTTTTTTCTTCTAGAGAAAGTCTGATTTCTTATAGTTGCTTGTATAAAATAATTAAATAATAAATAAATGAAAAACTGCTAAGGTCAATATTATTAGCCCCCCTTAAGAAATTATTAGTTTGACAGTCACCAGAGCCCTGCACAGGAATGAACTGCGAGGTTGCCAACCAAGAAAGACTCCACATCTGAAGAAGAGACACCTCCAAGCTAGAATGAAGTTTGCTAAGGGCAACCTGGGGGAATGTGATGCATACTGGAAACGTGTCAGATGAGACAAAACTAGAGCTTTTTGGCCATAGAGATGTTGCCTATGTTTGGAGAAAGAAAGGAGAGGCATTCAACCCCAAGAACACTGTTCCCACAGACTGGGAATCTCGTCAGGGTTGAGGGAAACATGAAAAAGGAAGACTAAAAGAAGATTTTGAAAGACTACCTCAGACGGTCTGCAAGAAAGCTTGGTTTGGGTCGACATTTTGTCTTCCAGCATGATAACGACCCAAAGCATACCTCACTTCTGGTGAAGAAATACCTCCAAATAAGCAAAGTGAGTGTACTTGACTGGCCTGCACAAAGCCCAGACTTGAATCCAATAGAAAATCTGTGGGGCAGACTAAAGTCCAGAGTTTGTGCCAGAAGACTAACAAATCTGGAGGAGCTTGAGAGATTTGCTAAGAAAGAATGGGCTGTCATTCCTCAGGAGACATGCTTGAAACTTGTTGAGAACTACAGCAAACGACTAAAGGCTGTTATCAAGCAAAAGGGATACACTACTGACTATTAACATCAGAGGGCTAATAATTTTGACCAGTAGACTTTTTAAAATTCTTGGTTATACATTTATTTCTATTTGTATTACAAACCCTAAAAGCTTCCTGAATAAAGTATTATGTTTAAAAATGCTGTGTTGATAAAATCGTCTTTTTGTTAAACAACACTTGGAAGTTATTTGAAAAATAATGAAATATTTTATAAGGGGCTAATAATTTTGTCTTCAACTGTACAAACACACACACTCGCTCTGTCTCTCTCTAGTATCAAAACATGTACTTACCTCCCAGTCAAGTCTTTCAGCTGGTTGTAGGCCTGAAAGAATTTCCTCCAGTCAGCATTTGCATTCTCAGGGTCATCTGTCAATGTGATAGTGACACAGGGAAGCACTTTGTGCACTGGAGGTTCAAAGGGGTTGATATCACAGAAGCCATCTATATAATTCAGATGGTTACAGCCAATAGAGAGCCTGCAAAACAAAAGTGGACAACCAGTACTAAAAGACCAAGACAAGTTTAAACCAGACTTGTTAGAAAGCGAATTATATTATTGTAGCAGCTGCCTTTCCTAGTATATAAGCAACTTGACAACCTAATAAAGCATTTCAAAAAACTCAAGGAAAATACAGACTGCAAAACGCTGGAACAGATTTCACAACTTTTAAAATTGGAACAGATTTCAATTTTAAAATCTCAAAACACTACGCACCATAACCTTGTACACTCATATACTACCAGACTTCCCAAAAAAGCCTCATTGCTAAGAGATGTGTGACAAATGAAAACAATGCGTTATAAAATCATCTCAAAATATCAAAACAAGTCTTTGGCTTGTAGTGTATTCCAGCCTTAAATGTCAATTATAAATCTAAAATGTTACTAGACCATACAAGGCACTAAATGTATTAATAGATTTCTTACCTCACTCCATCATCTCTAATTATACCCAGACTCTCCACATCATTGACAACAGATATATCTGTCTTCAGTCTGCCAAAAAATAATTTGTTGAGTTTAGTTTTTAGTGCAGAAAGAAGACACAACCATTTCCTTACAAATGCATTGCAGCAGTACCATGGTATCAGATGGTAACATTATGCTTTGATATATACCATGGTACTGAATGTATATAAATATAAAATGGTATTTGTATCATGGTGTGTCTTTGATCATCAGCTTATTCTTACTGCAAGTGAAGTAAGCTGGAACAAGACAGAAAGAGGGTGAACAGACCAGCTGCCCAGCTTTCAATCAGGTTGTTTAGCCAAACTTTTATTTCCTTCAGACCAGGAACAGATTGAAGGAACAGCAGCAAAGAATCCACATCCTCATCCAACTCTGGGGATCTAATGAAGAAAAAATGATTAGATAAAAGCATGGTAATGTATTGAAATGTTTAAGTCATTCAACTCACTGTTCTGTCAGTTGAATGAGTTTGTAAAGCCTTTTGAAAAGAATCTCCCAACTGGCACTAGACCCTTCAAGAGGAGGAAAACTGAGGTTAAGCTTCACCAGTGCTGGTTTGTCCGGTTGATGTGAATGTACCAAGTCTCCATTGCCACCAGATCTGGAAAAAAACATTCATGTTCATACAGTAAATGTACACACAGAAGGACTTGAAATGGTTATGAGCTTTATCCTGAATTTAAAATAAACTTCATAAAGTGGTTAAGTAATACAGGATATTTCATGCTTACTCAGTATCATAAGCCCATCTGTCCATTGAAAGACTCAATGATGGATTTTTTCTTTCACTGACGTTCATCTTGTACCTGCAATAGATTTTACCAACAGTTAGTTAATGCAACCACAGTCTTGACATATCAAGTCAAATATAACGAAAGCGTGACTTACGCTTCAAATGGCTTTCTAAAGACTGAAAATGTTGAACAGACCCTTTTCTCATCACTAATCAAGAGATTGCTCACTTGAAACCTACAAGAGTGTTTTAAAAAACAGATCAGTCTGAATAAGTGACCTTAATAACACCTAATAACAAGTACATTTATTGAGTGATTACAGCTTAATATATAAACATTATTTTCTCTTACTTTATGTGAGAAATCTTTGGATTGACTTGAAGGTAGGAGAGAATTTTAGAAGTCAAAACATCTGTGAGGTACTCCGCATGCATGTCCACCTCAGTCAAACCAGGAACACAGCTTAGGAAAGACAGTAGTGCATCCACATTTACACCAAACTCTGTGTTTTTTCTGGTAACAAATACACAAATATCAGTGTTTAAAAGAAAAAAGAAAAGCATGGGCATATTAGCAAAATTGCTAAGTAAAATGAGAATACCTACATCTCAGAGAAGGATTTGAGGTTATGGGATGTCTTGAGGAAATCAGTCATAGGTATTGAAATAAAAGGACAAAAGCCAAAGGATATTTTTGAAAAACCCTGATAATAACAAACACCATGTTTTTCTGAGATTTCACCCTGATGCCCTTCTGAGTGCCCAAGAGTAAACCTGAAATGAGGAAGAGCAATTATTCATTATTTTAGTTAAAAAAATTGTAGATTTTTGATGAATGAATAAAATAGAAACATGAACTGAGAATGAATTAATGAATGAATATGAAATAAATACCAGACAGAATTATTTTTGCTTGCCATTGTAAACTCTGTGCAAAGACTCTTGTCTATGTTTTCTGATTGACTGGCAATACATACGCTGTAAAAAAAATAATTAAATGAAGATTAAACTACAGTACAAAAACAAATGTAAAATGCACAAAGTTGTAAAATGTTTTGACCAGATACAGCATATAAAATGCATTTTCTTTCTACAACTGAACAAACTGAACAAAGACAGAGGTACTTGTTATCTTATAATGACGCCCACAAAACATCTATTGCTTCATATCTAGATTCTCTATCACTAAAAACCAGTAATGCAGGTCAAGAATGTATGAATCATGTTTGATAGTGACCTTAAAACTAAACTAAAACACCATATTATCACCTCAGAATCATCTGCAAAGCATGTCATATTCTCACCCCTTTTGACAATGATTTACTTGGTTGTACTTAGTTTTATTATCTTGTTTTACAACATTTATGTATGTTTTTTTTTATTTTGTGAATGCACACATTCAATTCTCTTCTGTAAAGCACTGTGTAAACACTTTTTAAAAGCTGCTACATAAATAAAGATTTGCTTGTTCCTAATATTTAAACCATAAAACCTTGGGGTTTGTTTATGTACTGTCAACTGCCTGTTTGTTGTTTGTGTTTGGCTTACCTGAAACTTCTTCCCATCATCTCTTTTAGAAGGAAGTTCATGGTTAAATCAATATTGGCATTGCTGATGCTCCTCACCACCAGACGAATGTTACCCACTGATATTTGTCCACCGAGAGTTTTTAGGATCTTCTGCACACTTTCATCAGATAGGGCTCCATCCTCCATACTGCAATGCATTCACAACACTGCTTTACGAATCATGATTTAGCATTAAATACATAGGCAGCTTGTCCTTATTGTCTCCTTACTATTGTTTGCAATAGTAAAACCTGGATTTATGGTGGATGCATACATATAAAGAACATCTTTCACAGCACTGCAGGAGGCAGTGGTGGACAGTAACTAGTTTTATACTTAAGTATATTTTTCAAGTATCTGTACTTTACTGGAGCAGTTTTGAGTAACTTTTCAGTCATTCTTGAGAAGTGGGACAAAACAGGGTGCAAAATTGAAAAAATAAAACCATGTACTCGGACAAATGAAACCACATTTATGTATCTTATATGCACTAAGATACTGAACTATGCTTTGATACAACCTCCCAACCTTTTTGTTTTTTTAACAAAATGTGCTTTTTAACTTGAACTGTGTAATATAATTTTATCTTTATCTTTAACAGCATTCTAGATGTATTTAACATTTCAAAACACATTGAAATGTTAGCAGACAGATTACACTTTCACATGTGACCAACGATTCAACAACAAATCTAAAATATCATTATGAAATATTGTCAAAATATTCATCTGCCGGAGGTGACAAATCTGACGGAGTTGACACATCTGACGGTGGTGACCAAAACCTTAATTTGTAGTCATTTTAACTATCAAATGCATTGAATCAATCAATTACTGTATTAAAACAAACACAACAAACAGCGAGTATGTTATTGTTTTTGAAGCTTCTATTCAGGAGTCACATTTAAGTATTTTGATATATCATTGAAACACAAAATCTGACAGTGTTGACAAATTTGCATTTCTTTCACAAAATGTTTAGTTCATGTAGTAGCCATTTTGTTTTTTTCTGTTGATGCTAGAGGCTAATGGAACCTGCTTCTGGAAAATGAAATGATCTAACCATTTCAAATAATTTCCTCAGAAATTGGAAGATGGTGTTGACATATTACGGTTGTGACACAGGAATATTAACATTAGAATTTAAAATATTCTAAAACTATAAAACTTAGCACAGTCTGTCTGACACTGATGTACTCTGCAGAGGAGCACTGTGGCAAGGGGGTTCTTTAGAGTGACAGCTGCCCATCATATTTCCTGATTTTATTACATTTTAATTAATATCTGACGGTGTTGACAAAAAGTGAGGACACAATTTCAAAACCTTATTAAACATGCATGTGTCATTGAAAAACAACCTTGCTTTGATATGATATATTATTAAGTGTTGTTTTTGATAAAACAAGCTCTCTTTCATCATTAAAAAAAACATTTTTATCCATTTTATAGCATATGAATGAATGAACCCTTCTCTGTGGACACACTGTTTTAGATGTAGTGAGAAGACAAGAAGTGTCATAGATTTCACATAATAATGATAAAATTAAACTGAAGGGGATAATTGTGTTAAATATATTCTATTATTAATCCCCATAACATATTTTTATTTTTAAAACTAATAGCAGTTATAATTGGTGGACATGTTTTGTCCCACTTCTCAAGAATGACTGTTTTACTTTTACTTCACTACATTCCAGCGCATAAGATTGTACTTCTTACTTTACTACGTTTAAAAAAATATATATATTACTCCTTATAATAGGCCTATATCACGTGCTCCGATACGGAGAAGCGGTGTCTGATTCATGAGCAAACTGATTCTTTTCAAAGAAACTGTTAAAACCGTCGGCAAATCCCACAAAACGATTCATTCACGAATTGGACTGATCCGATTGCAGTTGCTCTAGAGTCGACAACTCACTGATTCAAATGAGCCGTTTACAGCGAGTCTCCAGTGAACTGAATTCACAAGTAAGAACCGGGAGATTTTGTCAGCGCGTGCGCGACTGATGCTGCGGAAAGTAAGTTACTTGAATTTTAGAATTAATTATTGATATTTTCCTTAAAATGTTCTTCTTACCTTAGGCCTTAATTCAGAACTGACATTCTGTAAAACAACAAGCTTTAAAACACTTTTTTTTTTCTTACTGGTGAAAATTAGGTCAAATCTGTTTTCTCTCAGGTTAACGTACATCGCATTGTAAGCTTCTCAGTGAACATTACTACATCACTCTTGTCAACGTAGTCCATCAACAACAAAAATATATCTAGACTCCATATATGCTAGTGGTTATTTGGGGAAATTATTTTTATTATTATTTTCGGGTATTTAGAGCAGTATGGTTATAAAAAATATATATGCTAATATAAAATTAAGTGGCCTATATAAAAGTGCAAAATAAATCTACTATCAGTAGTTTTTTACTTAAGTACATAAAAAATCAAGTACTTTTGTACTTTCACTCAAATTGAAGGAGTACTTTTACTTTTACTGGAGTAATATTTTATTATACATATCTGTACTTTTACTCAAGTACTTGATTTGTGTACTTCATCCACCACTGGCACGAGGTAAATTAGTTACCAGATCATGGTCTGACTAGGCCATTTAGTGTCTAAACTAATTATTGAGGGAACTATGGCATTGCTGCATTTACAAATGTAAGTAGGGTATAATTCACAAAAAAGAGAACATTACGTCAAATAGCCCACGTTCTTTCTTTTCCCCAGGGCTGATGTCAGGAGGTCAACATCAGCGTCAGATATTGAATCAAAACATAACCTAAAAAAACAAATCAGAAACCAGTAAGTCTTCATGTTGCAAACCAAATCACTGATATAATAAGGAGAACAATAATGAGAATACATGGCAAGGTTTTTAGAAGATCATATGATAATACTTAATTTTTGATTAGTAATATGCATACTTATATACAGCTTTAAAGATGATTATTTGCACCCTCAGATTCAGATTTTCAAATAGTTGTATCTCAGCCAAATATTGTCCTATTCTAATCAAAATGGAAAGCTTATTTGTTCAGCTTACAAATGATGTATACAACTCAATTAAAAAAAAACTGACCCTTAGGACTGGTTTTGTGGTCTAGAGTCACATAGCATCACCATAGACCTGTTTGTAAGGGCATGTAATTGAAGAACACTTACCATAAAGTTGTACACCTACAAAGAGCAGGATGAAGCATCTTTAGATCTTTTGCATTGCATTTGACTTCCATACTCATAATGCGTGAAGAATACTGGAGGCAGTACATCACAACCTGACAGTCGACCCCCTTCAAAGACCAGTGAATCTTAATACCTGAGCGTTCCCACAGCTTCATGACGTTCTTCAGTATGTCCCTATCATGAAGCTCATACAGAAAATAAAGAATGAAATCATTAATGTAGAATGCATCCATGATGTTCTTCTCTATAACCTTGCTGATCCATTTCTCCAGCTGGGCGCGAATAACGGTAGTTGTGGACTTTGGATGTTCTGGGATTAGACGGCTCACTTTCTTGTTCGAGAGACCAAAAAGAAACCGGATGACAGGTAAGAGATGCACATTGCGCCTCCCATTGCCTGCTGATTCCAGCAGCTCCTTAACTTTTATTGTCGCCTCTGCCTTGTCTGTTAACATGTAGAAGAGAGCGGTGAAGAACTCCTGAAAGCTGAGGTGCAAGAACCCAAACATCTCTTTAAGATAAGTTCTCTCTTGCTGGCGAAATGTGCATAGGAAGGGAATGTTTGGTAAATCTGAGATTGCCTTTGGAAGGTCGTTTCTGGAAAACAGGACTTGATGTGTCAGTGTTCCTCTCTCTGCAAGCTGACCCAAGTTCTTGAGGAGGTCAAGCTCTTCATGCTGATTCAAACTACTGTGATGCTTCAAGAGTGTGAACACAAAATCAACAAATATGGATGTGGTTGTTGTCAACTCGCTTGTTACAACTCCATCCCTCCCTTTTCTCTTGAAAATTGTGCAGACAATCCAGCAGATGACAGGGATGAAGCAAGCGGTGTAGAGCATCTCATGTGTCTTGACCTTCTCATATACTTGAGTTGAAAACTCTTCGTCCTCAAAGAACTTTTGGAAATATTCACTCACTCCTTTCTCCGAAAATCCCATGATCTCCACAAAGCACTGTGGCTTTTTCAGAATGTTCTCCAGTTTGTCTACAGCGGTTGATCTCGTAGTAACCAGCAGGAAGGACTCTCTCATCATGCGTCCTTTCAGAAGAGAGCAAACAATGCCCTGTGGATGGGATTTGATGTCTGGTTTAGTAGGCAGTGGCTCCTTGGTTCCAGAAAGCATGAGTTCATCAAAACCATCAACGATGAACAAGACCTTCTGTGGCATGTCTTTTAAGATCTGACCAATCTCATTTGGAGTTAAACTACAGTCCAGGAGATCCACCAGGCTCATCTCACCAGAAAGACCATTGAGCTCTTTGCATCTCAGATGAAATACTACATCAAAGAGTGTAGTGTACAGCTCATCAGTGGCCCAGTCCAGAACAATCTTTTGCGCAGTGACTGATTTCCCACTTCCAGAATCACCTTGGAGAATTACAGCTCTTGGAGCCACTTTTTTAAAGCCATTCACTGGGCTGAAAAGCTGATCAAGCCTTATGTTTTGGTTTCTCTGGTTGGCTTCTCTGGTGTTAAAGAATCTTTCCCCTCTAGAGCGCATTTCATTTTCACGCTCTTTCTTTTCTCTATGTTTCTGAACAATCAGCGGGTCAATGTAGCGGTCATTGAGCAGCACCTGTTCACCGGCACGGGAGGTGTATTCTGTAATGTAGGCATACTCAGACAGCAGGAACTGCTTGTATTCTGTGATCAGTGAGCTTGTATCTGTTAAAAAAAGTGTTAACATTTTTAGATCATGGTTATTTCACCTAGCAATAGAAACAAATAAATCTACATACCTATGATTTGAGTTCCAGTCCCTAGAGTAGGAAAACAAACTTGAGTTTGGAAATAATATAACCACAATATACATTTCTAGAAATATTTTTTACTTTATTGACAACAAATTTATTGCTTCTGTTTCAGATGCATGTGAAATTAACAACAATGGGATTAACATGTAGGAAAAAATCGGAACCATTATCTTGTGTACTTATATGTACTTTATCCAGTTCACATTATCTCAACTATGAGCAATAATTTTATATGGTAGTTAAGGTACATATTCACAAACCTGTGACTTCAGCTTCAGGTCCTATAGCAACAAAAAATATAAAAACAAAAAGTTGAAACAAAATATGTATAACAGTATATTACTTGTATTATTGAGAGGGATACTTAAACACAAACTCACCTGTGAAGTAATTATTAGCAATGCTAATATTTCCAGTGACTGTTGAGTTTAATATCACAGGTGCTGAAATATTGCTTCTATTCTGAGCAGTGATACTGATTTTAGAGTCAACACCACTATGAGGCCCCAGAGCTCCTCCTTTGTGTTCTGTAGGAAAGGAAAGAAAAGAAAAGTCATTAGGCCTAATGTTATTTTTAACCATAGTTTACATGCAAATCAGCCTGAAAGGCCTGTTACATGGCAGTGTAAATTACCATAATTAGACTTACCCATCTGCTGTCTTTAGTATATCTATGCACTCCTGTAATCTGAAATGACCAGCTCAACCTGAGGAAAACATGCAGATACCATGCAAGTGTCAATTACGGAAACAGACAGACAAGAATTCTTTTAACTTAGCTGTACACAGTAAAAAAATGACAGTGAATTTAACAGTAAAAAAATTGCAAAAATGCTACAGTTCAAAACTGTTAAATGGTTAATGGTAAAAGACTCTAAAATTTACAGTGAATAACTGTAAATTGACATTCCCAGAATTCCCTGCATTACATTTTTTTTTTTTAAATTGGATGTTTTTTGTTGAAATAACTCTTTCTTCTTAGATTTTTCTTAGCAGTTTTGTACATTAAGGTAGTATGTTACATCTAATGTTGTTAAATGAATGTTTATTGCATTATTTCAGTTTCATGTGTATTACTATTATGGTGTTTAGTGTTTGTGTGAATGAGACTGTGCACCTACTAATATGTTAATATTTAAAAGCTGCTTGTGATGGGCTTTAGTTTATCATGTGACTTTGTCAGCACCACCTGGTTTTGGTGGTTAACAGTGTATTACAAAGGTAAAACAGATTTCAGTACTTCAATAGGTTGGTACATTACAATTAAATCAGTTAATGAAATTACGGTATTTACTTGTAAATTTAACTGAAAACTGTAAATTGTAAAACGTTGCTAGAATTGATTTTTTTTTTTTTTTTTTTTTTTACAATGTAGGTTCCTGTGACTTGCAGTGTGGAAATGCCATTTACATTATGGAATTTACTATTTAGTAATGAATATTTGTCAGATACTTGACCACTCATCATGTCTTCAATATACTTACCTCCTTCACAAATATTTGTCACGTCGGTAATGATAAACGTGCAGTAGCTATAATTATGACAGAAAGAGTCTGAAAGCTTCTTAAATGCGATACTGTTAACTTTTTATGATGATTTCATATTAGTAAGGGTGACCATATTTTATAGTTTAAAATACCAAAACTACATAGATTGATCATAAGCACAGCTAAAAAGCTTCCTACCACAGTGGCTATCCTTCACAAAACTAATATTTACCAGTGTTTTATCACAGGTAGAATGCAAAAATGTTTCAATACAAGCATTTCAGTCAAATGAAGTTTATGCAATATTTCAAACTTTTAACCCACGGGAGAAAATCAACCAGCCGCAAGTGTTTAAAATCAGCTCAATTCCGTGGAAAAAAAATGCGGATTTGGCAACCCTACATTCAAAGCTATTTAAATACTCCTTATATTGATAGCGACTCCGTGATGCGCGAAATTATTTTCAATATTAGGATGTTGGCTGGAGCGGGAATAAGAAAACAGTCCCGCGCAAGACTCCAAAAAGAGAACTTGTCTAGGGAAAAGATCGTCACCGTCACCCAAAGTAACAGTAGTATTTACACATCAACAACTTAAAAAGGACTACATCCACAAGAAGAACGGGTTGGAGTAGCCTGTTAATATGATCTTAGTTATGTTGGTTTATGTCTGACAACAGTCAAATGAATTGAAAAGAAACGAAAGTACACGAGCTATTATGTTTTTTGAAGTCATGGCTCTTATTAGTTTAGTTTCGCTTTTTATGCGTGTTAAGCAAATTTTAAATGGGTATAGCCTATGCTAAATGTTATTATAATAGTTTATAATGCGTTCTAAACGTTATAAAGTCTAACGTTAGTTTTTGTCAATGGAGATGTTTAATAAACGCAATATAGGCCTACTGAAAAAAATATTTTCATTATTTGTAGTAGTTGTAAAGTCGTGAGTTTCAGAGTAATTTACCTGTAGCATAGCTGTGTAGTCCTCAGCGTTTGTCCCGAAATGATGATTGCTAGGAGGAGGAAAATACTTTCACTTTTCATTTCAAGAGACCCGCCTTGAGTGAGCAACATCTTTCCAGACTTATGTCACGAAATAGAGGTCTTGAACAGAAACTGAATGCGTTTACCCATATCACATTACGCAACATAGGCTACATTAAAAAACATTTACTGTTAAATTAATCAGAGAGGACTAACACAAAAGCTTTAATCTAATTTACCAAAATGATGCCAGCATATGTATACATTATGAAAAAAAACAGAAATGGGCCATGAATGCATTTAGAAGGACAAAAATATTACCGTCTACTCTGGGGGAGTCGTCTCTGGGCCAACCCTTACAAAAATTAGCCATGGTTTTACAACAAATAAAACCAGAAAAATACTTCCTTGGAAAGTCATTCCGGGAATTTTATGGCTATATATATATATATATATATATATATATATATATATATATATAAACGTGTAACTGAATTACAACCTTATTAAATTCTTATTAAATTCAACCTTATTAAATTCAAAACACATACTTTATCCTCTACTGTAGCCGGTTTTGTTCCATATTGTCCCTAGAATTAGTGAAAGGTTATACATGAAGTTTGACAAAAAAAAATATTTTTAATATGCTTTCTTTATTCACTATTTCTTTTATCACAAAGAAAGTCTCTGAAATGCAGACTAGTGTGTGTTTGGTATAGAAACTGTACACAAAAGCAAGGCACTATACTGTACATTTAAATTAATATCTTTTTTCTCTCGTCCATTATTCCATGCTTTCCGAATACAAACAAACATGATGTCCCCTCACACCTCAAGAAAAAGAGACCGGCACCATCACAACCAACAGCCATTCACACAAGAATAACACACACAAAAAAATACAGACGCAGCATGTAAACTCCTCTTGAATCAAAAAGGAATATTCTAAGACATATGACAACATTTAGAGCGATCACACAGGAGTTTCTCCCAACTTTTGTTTGCTACAAAGTTTATACAATTTCCAATTATTCAGCAGACTTATCAAACATAAACACACGTTACAACAAAAACCCATCGCAGATCGGACCGAATGGGAAGATGAGTGAATTTGTATCATGTACTAAACATACTCACAGACTGCAAATTGTCATACATGAATGTGGTGAAGAGACACACAGACATCACCTCCACAGACTTATAAATACATCAAAATTGGACGCCACAGCAGGTGCATCTGTAGATTCTAAAGTGACCTTTGACCTGACCGTTTACCCTGTTCTCAGTGCACAACCTCCTCTTTTAACCGAAAGAGGCCTAAATGCTGAGGTGAGCGCAGAGCCAGTGGCCATGTAGGAAATAGATTGATAATTCTGTCACCAGGATGACTTTCGTCAGGTTTCTAAAAGAGTCCTTTGGCTTTTTTTAGGTTCACTTGCTTCCATCCGGGCAGAGTGTCAAACTCTTCTCTCTTCATGTCTAACACATGCTGAGAACACAGAAAATATTGTAATGAGTGAAAAGAGAGAAGTACACAGGCATATGAGGTCAAACGTTTACACCCACCTTTCAGAATCTGCAAAATGTTCTACATTGACCCGCTGATTGTTAATTCTATTAATAAAATAAGAGGGGGATCCTACAAAATGCATGTTGAACCCATTCCAACAATGACTGTATAATACTGAGATCCATCTTTTCGCACTGAGGACAACTGAAGGAATCATATGCAACTATTAAAGAAGGTTCAAACGCTCACTGACGCTCCAGGAAACATGATGCATTAAGAGCCGGGGGTGAAAACTTTTTGAATATTCTGTAGCCTCTGAAGGGCAGTACTAAATGAAAAAAAATATGATATTTAGGCAAAATAAGCTAAATGTACACATCTCCATTCTGTTCAAAAGTTTTCACCCTGGGTTTTTCCTTCTGAAGCCATCAGTGAACATTTGAACCCTCTGTAATGGTTGCATAGGAGTCCCTCGATTGTTTTCAGTGTGAAAAGATGGATCTCGAAATCATACAGTCATTGTTGGAAAGGGTTCAAATACACAAAATGGAAAACCAAAAAATTTGTGGGACCTGAAAGATTTTTCTGAAGAACAAGGCAGTTTAACTGTTCAGGACAAACAAGGGATTCATGAATAGATACCACTAAAAATTATATGATCATTCAGGCAAGAACACAGTTGTTTAAAAATTTGATTTTCTCTTGTCGACTATATGTAAACATCTTTTGTGTGAAATATCTTATTTAGGGCAATGCTAAATAAACAATATCATGCATTTTGTATTATCCCTCTTATTTTGGTAAAATAACATTTTGCAGATTCTGAAAGGGGGGTGTAAACTTTTGACCTCAACTGTAAATACATATCCACTAAAGTTCGAAATTTTGGGGTTGGGAATTTTTTTTTTTTCAAATGTGTTTGTTATGCTCACCAAGGCTTCTTTCGTGTGATCAAAAAACAGAAAAAGAAACAAAACAGAAAAACAGAACAGAAAAAAACATTATTATGACATTATTAGTGTTTAAAATATCTGCTTCCTTTGTGAATATGTTGAAATGTGTCAGCATCATTACTCCAGTCTTCAGTGTCACACGATCCTTCAGAAATCATTCTAATGTGCTGCTCAAGAAACACTTCTTTTTATTAATGAAGAAGAAAAAAACAGTTGTGATGCTAAATATTTTTAGCAAACTGATGATAAACATACTTTCGGGATTCCTCAAAGAATAGAGTTCAGAAGAACAGCATTTATTTGAAAACAGAAATGCTTTGTAACAAATGCCTTTGCTTTGTCACTTTTGATCAATTTTATTGTATCAATTTCCTTTAAATTTCCTCTTGCCGACCCCCATGTTTTGAACAGTAGTGTATATGTGCAAAAAACTTAAAATCTGATTACACAATCTTAAATTTGCAGAAAAGGAAGGAGAAAAGGGTTAAAGCAGCACAGTGTCCTAGCTATGCACATTGTGTTTAAACCACAGTCAAACAGAAAAAAAACCCTAACATCTACAGATAAGAGGAGAGAGACTTTGGACCAATCAGAATTCATTGTGGGCAGGGCTACTCAGTATGACCTTCTTCCTGCTTGTGCAGAAATCTAGATTGAAAATGATGTACATTGTGTTAAAAATCTTTCCCTTTTTAAAGTTTAATATGCAGAGACAACTTAATAGACTTAATCTATTCAACCAATGGTCTGAATTTGGAGCAGGATCACTGATTGGCCAACTAATGGCAGACTTCACATGCAAATTGGCTGTGATTGTCTAAATTAAGACCATAGAAAGCAATTGGACCAAGACAAAGCACAAATGTACAGATTTTATCAGAGTTGGTTTAATGTGCATTGGGTCCAAGAATCTCGTATCTGCCTCCTTACATAACCAAATCTCACTGAAAATGAGTGACCTTTGGAAGCTTTGTCACGGCAAATTGCTATCTGTGTGACATTAATGTGGAAGAGATATGTTTTATTAGATGCTTAACATGTCACACCTAGTTAGGACACTGTGCTCTCAGTAAATCGTTCTCTACATTAAACAAGTACTGCTGGAAAAAATGCTTGTGAAGATAAATCTGTTCATTTGTGTGCACACTGCGCATGCATGTGTGCTTGTGTGATTTATTTAAAGAGTTCTCCAAGAGAAGTCTAAAGTGAGCAAGAAACAGAGAGGAAATTGAAGCATAAAAGTGAGGCGGTCCAGAAATAGTGGCATAGAAACATACAGTATTTCTCCCTGTGACATCAGTCCATATCAGAGATACTTACCCACTCAGAATTACAACCCCGCCTAAAACGGCAAAACATTCCATTCTTAGTATCTAGTCACGTCAAAGATGAAGAAATCATTCTTAGACTGATTAACCTTTTCAACCAATTCTGTTTGCCAATTTAAATATAAAAGATAAAAAAGAAAGAATTTAAACAATTTCATATACAGTAGTAAAAACTGGCTTAACAGAATCAATCTGTTATGATTTTACTTTATGTGTTTTCCCACATAAATTTGAATTACTGTTTTAAATTCTAGATTGATAAATTGTCTAGTTTGTTACCTTAATACAGTGTTTTTAATTAAAGATAGTTTGTTGGTTGTTATGTGTCTTAAGTCTGTATACTGTATGCTAATGTTGTTATGTTTTGTCCCTTACTTATGAACAATGAAAAAAAAAAAAATAGAATATTCAGGGGTGTGAACATTTTTGCACTGGTTTTCTATATTTACACAAATCCCAAAATGCGCAGGTGATCTCTCTCATAGTAGTGTTTGGCGTTACCTCAAAGTCCTCGTCGGTCAGGTACATCTCGAGTTTTAGCGGGTCGACGCCGTGAGGAAGAGGACGGGTTTGCAGTGTTGCTAGAGGGTAAGTGCTTTGACAGAGACGAGCCAAAACATCCTCCACCAAAATGATCTGGTTGCACACCTCTGCCTCCTGCACACACACACTTTATTTTTTTAACAAACAGTAAAAACTTGGAAATTTGTATAATAAATATATAGTTTTCTACACTGAAAAAAAAAAATTAAAACCCTTGTTTTTGCCCCTATTTTTCATGAGCTGAACTCAAAGATCTAAGACTTTTTCTATGTACACAAAAGGCCTATTTCTCTCAAATATTGTTCACAAATCTGTCTAAATCTGTGTTAGTGAGCGCTTCTCCTTTGTCGAGATATTCCATCCACCTCACAGGTGTGGCATATCAAGATGCTGATTAGACAGCATGATTATTGCACAGTTGTGCCTTACGCTACAGGGGGCCGCTACGTTTAACGGGGGGTCTGAAACCCATCAGTATCTGGTGTGACCACCATTTGCCTCACGCAGTGCAACACATCTCCTTCGCATAGAGTTGATCAGGTTGTTAATTGTGGAATGTTGGTCCCATACTCTTCAATGGCTGTGCGAAGTTGCTGGATATTGGCAGGAACTGGAACACGCTCTCCTATACACCGATCCAGAGCATCCCACCATGGGCCACTTGATCCACAACGTTGACATCAGCAAACCACTCACCCACACGACGACATACACGCTGTCTGTCACCTGCCCTGTACAGTGAAAACCGAGATGCATCCATGAAGACAACTCCTCTGCAAAGTGCCACTCAAGTCGGTTACGGCGACGAACTGCAGTCTGGTTGAGTCCCCGATGAGGATGACAAGCATGCAGATGATCTTCCCTGAGACGGTTTCTGACAGTTTGTGCAGAAATTCTTTGGTTATGCAAACCGATTGTTGCAGCAGCTGCCCGGGTGGCTGGTCTCAGACAATCTTGGAGGTGAAGATGCTGGATATGGAGGTCCTGGGCTGGTGTGGTGAGACATGGTTTGCCGTTATGAGGCCGGTTGGATATACTGACATTCTCTGAAACGCCTTTGAAGATGGCTTATGGTAGAGAAATGAACATTCACGGGCAAAAGCTCTGGTGGTCATTCCTGCAGTCAGCATGCCAATTGCACGCTCCCTTAAAACTTGCAACATCTGTGGCATTGTGCTGGTTGATAAAACTGCATATTTTAGAGTGGCCTTTTATTGTGGCCAGCCTAAGGCACACCTGTGCAATAATCATGCTGTCTAATCAGCATCTTGATATGCCACACCTGTGAGGTGGATGGATTATCTCGGTGAAGGAGAAGTACTCACTAACACAGACTTGTGAACAATATTTGAGAGAAATAGACCATCTGTGTACATAGAGAAAGGCTTAGATCTTTGAGTTCAGCTCATGAAAAATGGAGGCAAAAACAAAAGTGTTTTGTTCAGTGTAGTTTCTAGCCGAGATCTAAAATATTTTATGACTTAGAAACTTACAAATACATTTTTAAATCCTTTTCCAGTAAATCATGAACAATAGAAAAAGTAATGTGGCTTTTGAATGTTGTTGTTGACAACAGGGGGCTTTGGAGTCAAAACATTTGAGAACCACAATATAATTGTTCTTGGTGTTTGGAACAACCATCATTGTCAGGAGAATGTCAATGAAGCCTTAAAGGGATAGTTCAGCCAAAAATTAAAATTAATGAATTGCTCACCCTCATGTCATTCCTAACCTACATTCATCTTTGGAACACAAATTAAGAGAATTTTGAAGAAATCTGAAAGCTTTCTGTGCTTCCATAGAGAACTGAAATGTTCCCAAACCTAGAAACGTAGTAAGGACATTGGTAAAATTGTCCATGTGACATCAGCGGTTTAACAGTAATGTTAAGCAACGAGAAATATTTTTGTGCACAAAGAAAACAAAAATAATGACTTTATTCAACAATTCTTCTCCTCCGCACCACCACGCATATAAATAAAGTCACTATTTTTGTTTTCTTTGCGCACAAATGTTTTCTCGTAGCTTTATAAAATTACGGTTGAACCACTGATGTCACAATGGACTATTTTATAGATGTCCTTACTACATATCTGGGTCTGGGAACATTTCAGTTACATGGTTGTCTATGGAGGGTCTGAAAGCTCTTCGATTTGATTAAAAATATCTTAATTTGTGTTCTAAAGAGGAATAAAGGCCTTATGGATGTGGAACGACTTGAGGGTGAGTGAGTAATTCATGACAGAATTTTCAGTTCTGGGTGTACTATACCTTTAAACTCAGTCTAGTTAGGCAGACTGCTAGGGTTTGGAACTGAGCTGAAGAAATATAGAAATTAGTATTCTAAAATCTAAAACAACAATCAAAATTAAAAATCTGATTTAGCCTAAACCTAAAATTACTACAATTTATTTAATAACAATACTGAAATTTCTATAAACATTTAAACCTTACATAAAGCATTTGATCAACTTTTTAATAAGAATTAAACAACATTTAACGTTTGAATTTTGTTACAAATTTTACAAAAAAATACCAAAGATAAAGCACAAAGCAAAAATTGATACTGTCAACCCAGCCATGGTTAAACATTTTGGGCACAAAATAAATGCTAACATAACATGTTATTAAAGAAATAATTCTCCCCAAAATTAAAATTCTGTCATCATTTACTCCCCCCTCATGCCATTTCAAACTTGAACAAGTTTGTTGAACACAAAAGATGATTTTTTTTGTTTGTTTGTTTGAAGAATGTTAGTAACCAAACTGTTAACGGTAGCCACTGACTTGCACATTATGGAAAAAAAATACTATGGAAGTAATTTTTGGGTGAATTATCCCTTTAAAACACACTAATTTAATGTGACTGCTTTAGTCACTGACTTCTGTTTTGATCAAAACCGAAAATGTGTTCAGTTGTTCAAATTCTGGTGTATCATTGACAGAAATACAACACAGGTTCAATGTCTCACCCTCTCTGTGATTTCAGCAATGTCCTCTCGGTGCTCCCAGCTGGGAAACATGTTTGTGAAGGTCAGCGGCTCTAATCCAGCATGGATCAAGTATGACTTCTGAGGCTTCTTCTCATTCTTTTCTGCTTGACAAAGAGAGGCATCAGTTATCTGTATTTACCACATCAATAGAACAGAAACTGTATGTGAAGCAGCATATACAACAACATATGCAACAAAGTTGCTGGTTCAGATTCATTTTGATGATTGGCTAATAAGGCTGTCAATCACCTCTGCAGTACTGCAACACAGTTTCCATAGCGCACTTTCTGTCTGAGTCCCAGCGGATGCGGGCAGAACCAGTACTTTCTGTATCCTGTGGCCACCAGCCCTGCCACAGGTAAACTTCATGATAGTTATCCACTAGGAACAGAGCTAGAAATAGAAAGAGAGGAAGAAAAACATTCATCATTATTTATGACTCATTGTTTCCAGCCTGAGAGAGAGAGGAAAAGGAAAAAAAAAAGTTCATGTGTGTCATTTCGTTTTACCTGGCTGAGGGGCAGAGTACAGATCCTCCTGCAGGAACGGCAAGGAGCAAACAAGGTCTGCAGCTCTGGATGGGTTGTAAAACTCCTGTGCCACAAACTCACCCGAAGAACTAGTGAGCTGGAACAGACGCGGGGTGAAGTTGAACTTGCCAGGATCTAAAAATAGTGAGAAACAGAAAAAGATGAAGCCAAGAAAAAAGATAATTGTGAAAAAAACTGATAACAGCTCAAGAATTCTCTATGATATTAATTTGCATTATGACTTGTGAACATATGAAAGCCCTTTTCCACCATAATAAAAAAAGCATACTTTGGTAAATTGTAATTTCAAAATCAGTCCCAATTATGAGATAAAAAGTCAAAATTATGCAAAATAAAAATTGAGATTTGTCATTTTTGTCATAAAAAAAGCAATTCACAATTTCTACTTTTTATCATAATTATGACTTTTTAAATCTCATTATGATGACTACGTTTTTTTAACAGAAATACAATATTTTAAATCAGTATGATTTTTAATGGTTTTTAAAGGAGACTTTTCTGCTCATCATAGCCGTGTTTGACTAAAAATACAGTAAAAATGTAATAGTAAAAAGTGTTTGTTTTGTTTGTTTGTTTTTTCTATTTCATTATACTTAAAAATAGAATTTATTCCTGTGATGCAAAGCTGAATTTTCAGCATCATTACTCCAGTCTTCAGTGTCCCATTAACCTTCAGAAATCATCCTAATATGCTGATTTATTATCAATGTTGAAAACAGCTGTGCTGCTTAATATATATTTTTTTAGAACCTGTGATACTTTTTTCAGGATTATTTGATGGATAAAACAATAAAAAGAACAGCATTTATTTTAAATAGAAATCTTTTGTAACAATATACACTACCCTTTCAGAGTTTGAGGTAATTTTTTCTTTCTTTCTCTCTTTGAAAGAAATTAATAATTTTATTCAGCAAGGATGTGTTAAATGGATAAAAAAAGTGATAGCAAAGACCTATATTGTTTAAAAAAAATGTATATTTTGAATAAATGTTGTTCCTGAAAAAAGTATCACAGGATCCAAAAAATATTATGCAGCACAACTGTTTCCAACATTGATAATAAAAGTAATAAATCAGTATATTACAATGATTTCTGAAGGATCATGAGACGCTGAAGATTGAAGTAATGGCTAGTATTTTTGATCAACTTTGATGAGCATAAGCGAAGTTAAACAACAAAACAAAAAAAAAAACATTACAAATCTTACTGATCCCACACTTTTGAGTGGCAGTGTATATGCGCTAGTGATGCATTATTTTGGAGAGATCTGGAAGTGAGGACAATATAAGCACAAAAAAACATGCAAAATCTTGCATCTCTCTCCACTCTTTATGCGTGTTGTACCTTGAAGCATGCAGTCATAGGCCTTGCGGTCCTTTCTGCCTAATGCTTCCCAGAATTCCACAGGCTCACCACCTTCCTCACATTCATGAATGGTCACATTGCAGCTGCTGTGAAGTCCCGCCTCCAGTGGCCGTCTTGGAAACACAAACATGAGTCAAATTTCAATCATAAAAACTTTTTAAAATGCAAAACGTTTTTTTTTTTTTTATCTTTTTGACACCCAAACCTTTGAACACTAGCATATGCTCTGAACTCAGTTTTATAGTATCAAGTATAAATGTGTAAATGTAAATTACAACACAGAAACTAAGTTATCCATTAAAAATGCATGAATGACTCACTGTTCTTTGATCTTCTCTGCAGCGGTTCGAGCGACATGCCGTGTGTGTGTTTGAGTTTTACAGCCATGCCACAGGTAGATGAGGGCTTTGTTGACGTTCAGAAGGACCATTGATGTGCGTGATCGCAGACTGCTGCAGTGACACGCTACTTCCAGCAGATGGCCCTCAACAGGCACCTCACCACGCACACAGTACAGACGCCAATCATCTGAAACACAGCCAACAGCAGACAAACAGTTAAATATGAATATGCTGGCTTCTTGCACAGTATATTATTTTTTAACTGTTTGCATGACTAAATGCTTTAAACATTACTATATTGTTGTCACATAAGCTCATTACATGCAAGTTTATTCAAAATATGGCTGTTTATGCATTTTTAATACAATATTGTGTAGCAGTCTAAATGAATGATCATAAAAAGAGATAAAAAATTGCTTCTGGGTCACATATGACATAAGGCAACGGAAGGTCAAATGCACTGCATTGTGGGATACAGTGTGCTACATTATGTCCTTTGGTTACACTACGAGTCAAATTTTTGAGGAACAGCAGATTTCTGAATCTGTTCCTAAAGACTGGACTGAATAGGAACGTTGCTAATGTTAGACTCCTACTCTGAACGTTCTCCTCTTCTTCCTCCCTCTTCCCAGAATGCACAATCATCCCGCCATTGAAACACTGCAGGAAACAAGGCGGCTCCTTCCCCTGCTGGACCTGCATCTGAATATGAGTCACAGAAGCACTGTGTCAACAGAACAGATGAGCAGAAAGCAGTCAAGTGTGTTTAGTTCAGCATCTCCTCTTACCTGTGCTCCTCTCTCTTCATCCAGTTCAACAGTCATGAGCGCAGACGTTCCTTTCTCACTGACCGTCGAGTTTCTGCCCTGCCAGAAGAAATAGCAACACTTCTCTCTCCCTGGACCCACACTGCGCTGATCCGGCTTCTGCCTGCTGCCCACTACACACAGACACACAGATTCAATAACACACTTAAAGAAGAGCACTGACAGTTTTATACCAGCATACTAAAAGTAGGTGTATAATAAACAATTTATTTTTATTTTCCATTGACCATATAATTTCAGTCCTAACTTTAATTTTGCAAGAAAACAAGATGGGAGTTTTTCGGCATACCCTAACTGTATTGACCCAGGGTGCTTCTCATTTCTTATTTGTGCATCCTCGATTCCTTTCCTTGCATCCTTTCCTCGCATCTCAGCTCCACCTCCTTAGGATATGTGGGAAGGATGCAAGGAAAGGAATTGAGGACGGAGGAATCAAAGGATAAACACCGGAATATTCTTGACCTCTCACGCGTCACTTCAAAGCATCATCAGCTGTGCTAAACGGATCCGCCCTTATGTTTTTAAAGTTCGTTATATAAGGCATTCATAATAAATAGTAATAAAGCAAGATGTCCTGTTGAAATATATGACATGTATGGTTTATTTAAACTGCAAAGGTAATATATAAATTTAAATTATTACGACAGATGTGAAGGGGGAGGAGAATTTACATGTGCGTCAGATTTTTTTGCCGAAAAAGACTTCCGCATAGGATGCACCCGTGTATCCTCGCTTAAGACTCCTCAGGAAGCCTCCTCACTCCTCGATCCTCGCCTCCTCGTGGTGCAATTAGAGAATTGAGATGTCCTACAAGATGGCTGAGCTCAATCGGTTTCCGGGTCATAGGATGGAGGACGGAGGATCGAGGAGACGAGGAGGGATATTGAGAAGCACCCCATGATCACACAAACTACGCAAGCGCAACGCAGAGACGAGATACAACAAGCATTTGACGTTAAAGTATATAAAATGTCAATTTGTTTTGAAAATAACCGATCGTTTCGCTAGATAAGACCCTTCTTCATCGGCTGGAATCATTTAGAGCCTTTTGAAGCTGCATTTAAACTGCATTTTGGAAGTTCAAACTTGGGGGCACCATAGAAGTCCATTATATGGAGAAAAATCCTGAAATGTTTTCCTCAAAAATCATTTTCTTTATGATTGAAGAACAAACGACATGAACATCTTGGATGACAAAGGGGGTGAGTAAATTATTTGTAAATTTTTGTTTTGAAAGTCAACGAATCCTTTAATACCAAGGGTTCCCTTTAAAACTGTTCAGAGAAATGCATTTGTTCATTTGTCCCGGTGCCGTTACTGACCTGCTGCGCTCACCATGTACTTCCATTTCACTACATAAGCGTCTCCCTCATGAAACTGGCCGATGCTCTGCTTGGGCAGTCGGCTGTAGTCGAACTCCAGGATGTGCCAGACATCAACAGCAACCGTGCTGATTTCTAGGGAGCGCATGCAGTCGTCCGAGCCATTCTCCACCGGACCATGTCCTCGACCCACATTCTGACCATCCAGAATCGTGCTGATGGGCGACTGCAGGACCGGCAGCATCAGAGAGGCGCTGTACGCCCTGCACTCAGAACGGGAATCTGTGCCGGGAGACTCCTGAGATGGGAAGAGCGGTTGAAAGACGAGAATAAGAAAATGCAAAACGGGAAAAAAAGAGTTGGTAACACTTTACTTAAAGCGTTTATGTATAATCCATTATGAAAGGTATTCATTATGTACATTGCAATGCATTAGATCTTTCTTAATGTATTATAATGTTTGAAAGTTTTAATGCATTATACTTCATTAATAAGGTGTATTAATGAATAGATAAGTATTACAATGTATTATAAATGTAATAATTATTCATTTGATCATACAATGCATTATAAAGCACACTAGAAGACATAGCTAATGCATTAAAACTACTTTTATAATGGATCAGTTGAGGTCAAAAGTTTACATACACCTTGCAGAACCTCAAAACATTAATTTTACCAAAATAAGAGAGATCATGCAAAATGCATGGTATTTTTTATTTAGTACTGACCTGAATAAGAAATTTCACATAAAATACATTTACATATAGTCCACAAGAGAAAATAGTTGAATTTAAAACGACCCTGTTCACAAGTTTACATACGCTTGATTCTTAATACCGTTTTGTTTTTTTGTTGTTTTTTTTTGTTTAGTGATGTTTGTTCATGAGTCCCTTGTTTGTCTTGAACAATTAAACTGCCTGCTGTTCTTCAGAAAAATCCTTTAGGTCCAAAAAATAATTTGATTCATCAGCATTTTTGTGTATTTTAACCCTTTCCAGATGATTTTGAGATCCACCTTTTCACACTGATGACAACTGATGAGAGACTCAGCTGTAGATCAATCAGGTAACAACACAGTATTAAGAATCAAGCGTATGTAAATTTTTGAAAAGGGTGATTTTTCTCCAGTGGACTATATGTAAACATCTTTTATGTGAAATATCTTATTTGGGTCAGAACTAAATAAAAAAAAAAAAAAATAACATGCATTTTGTATGATCCCTCTTATTTTGGGTAAAATATTTAATATTTTGCAGATTCTGCAAGGGGCTCATAATCTTTTGACCTCAACTGTATATATAAATGCTTGAAGTAAAGTGTTACCAAAAAGGTTGTGCTCAAATCAGAAGAACCTTTTTTCACTATACTACTCAATGAATTAAAGACAACTGAAATTTTTGGATATAGTTATATTATATATATGTGTGTTATTGTGTTTATATGTTTAATATTTTAAGTTTAGTTTTATTTCTTAGACACACTAATGTCCAAAATGTTGAGATCAGTGTAACTTTTTTGTAAGAAATTAATACTTTAGCAAAGGAGCATTAAATTGTACGTTACAAAAGATTTCCATTTCAAATAAATGCTGTTCTATTAAACTTTCTACTCAAAGGATCTTGAAAAAATGCATTACAGTTTCCACAAAAAACATTAAGCAGCACAACTCTTTTCAATGTTGATAAGAAAAATTCTTGAGCAGCAAATCAGCATATTAGAATGATTTCTGAAGGATCATGTGACACTGAAAACTGAAGTAATGATGCTGAAAATCCAGCTTCACTGGAATTAATTTCATTTTAAAATAAAGTTTTGCAGCTTTTTACTGAACCAAAAGCAGATACTGACACACATCAACCCACCTTCTGCTGGAAGGGGAGTTCAATGACATTTTTAGGTGACAGTCTAGAAGCATCTCTCCAGTCCAGGAACTTCTCTTTAAAAAGACATGTTTCATTATGTTCGGTCAGTCTGCCAAATATAGCCCAGTCTGGACGACCTTGACCTTTTCTAAAAATAAACAAATAACGACACACAAAACTTTACTTTGAGATTCTCAAAGTTAAGTAGATAATTAGTATATGACTGGAACTTAATAGAAACAATTTAGGTCAGGTGTGCCAACTCGGCCCTGAAGGGCCTTTGTCCTGCAGAGCTTAGCTCCAACCCCAATTAAACACACCTGAACCAGCTAATCAAGGTCTTACTTGGCATACTAGTCACTTCCAGGGAAGTGTGTTGAGGCAAGTTGGAGCTAAACTATGCAGGACAGTGGACCTCCAGGACTAAGTTTGGACACCCCTGATTTATCTAAACCCCTTAAATGTGTGTGAGCACCTTGGTATGAGTGTGTTGTGTCCTCCAGGGTCCAGAGGGTTGATATCACAGTTGGTATAATCAAAGGTCCCGTTCCAAAGGTGCTTGGCCAGCTGAAACGCCACCTTCCTCTGTGCCAGTGTGACCTCTTTACCGTGCCACACATACACTTCACTACCGAAATCAAACACTATCACCTAACGTGAAAAACAAAGCCAAGAAAAACAAACATAGTCATGATTCACATATATTCAAATAAAACACTGTGCAAAATAGGGGAAAGTTATATTTAAATGTAAATATGTCAAATACACAACTACAAAAGCTACTGAGAATGTTATAAATGTTAAATACCCTCAGTTACATAATAATAAACATACATAAAAAAATCATTAATTTTTATGTCAACACCATATCTAAAAATCTTACAAATATCAAAAAATATTACTTTCTGACCTCTTTAGAGCCCAAAAGTGAACTACGAGGCACTTTTCCCCAGAAATCATCATCAGGAAGCAGTTTATCATCCACCAGACGGAAAATACAGTTTGTCTCCACAATGGCACTTTCAAACATCTCATCCTCATCTGGAGATCCGGCCGCTGTGATCATTACACAGACACACACACACAGAAGGACAAATATTATTAATTTCAATTAAGATAATAGCACATAAATGCTATCCATTTTGATTTCAGGGTATGTACAGTGGTAGTTTGCTGGTCCTCCCAGGATTTTCCAGAACTCTGCAGCTGCAGGGCTTTGTGCATTCACTCCTTCTTCGATCGTCTCTATCTGTGCCGCTCGACAACCAAGATCGTGGTTCAGCTGGATGAAAGTAGCCAGTTCGGATGCCTGAATATAAAAAAGAACAATATAGCAGTGATGTAAAAAGCTATAAGATCATATGAAGAATAGCATGCATAAGAAGTCAGATGGTACCTTGGCTCTTTCAATGACATTTGCAAACTCTCCAATCCAAACGAAACAATGCTCAGGAGTAACCAGTAGAAAACAGTCACCGCTGTTCAGAGAGGACACTCTAGGCTCAACTAGTCTGGTCTGGACATGACGTCGACCTGGAGAACATTCATGCACATTCAGTTAAACACATCCAACCACTAAAACACATACTCCTCTAGTGAAATAGAACAATATTACAATTTACATCATATTTTGTGCCTTCTGTGGGTATTACACTGAATGCCATGCATAATGCTACTTAAGTAATTTAGCCTAATGTGACTTTTCAGGTAATGTGACAGAAAAAAGCTTTCTATGCATCACTTAATCACATTATGCCTGATTAGGATGCTATTAGAGTATAACAGGCTGACCTTTGACCTGCATGAGCATGAGTTTTTTGTAGGGAGCTGCGCTGTTATTGGTCATCTGCTCTGAGACGCTGACACTGCGCAGACTCACGCTGCTGTAGCTCTCTTTACTGGCCAAACCAGCCAGGGCTGCGTCCGACAAACTGGAGCTCTTGCTCACTGGAAAACATGTTAAAATCACATTATTACAACAGAAAGTAAAATACATTTTATTAATCATCTTAATTTGGTTAGCAACATTTTATGCACATTTTCAAATAGGAACCAATTTTGTAGGTTTTTGCTTCTTATTATTTTGAGACCATTTCAAACTCATTTTATAAGAAAGCTTATTTATTTTTAACTAGTTATATATCCCTCTCTTTTTCCCTTTTATTTTCTTTGCTGCATTGTTTATATATTGTTCTTAATAAATGCATATGTATTAAGCAATGTTATTTTAGTATTTAAGTTTTCTTTAAGATTTTACGTTTTATTTTAAGTCTTGAGACATAATTGCATTCATTATTATTATTATTATTATTAATTTTATTTTTATTTACATTTTAGTTGTAGCAATTTTAACACTTCAAATTTAGTTATTTATCAAGGCAACATTTCTGATTTTTTGTTTTTCATCTGATATTCACACATTATTTTTAGCTTTACCTCAATTGCTAAAACATTTTTAATATTTTTAGATAACAATAACAACATCCATTGCACTGTTAACTCACTTTTCTCCTGTTTAATTCTCTTGGTCTCCAACTGGCCGACATTCAGTCTCTCCTCAGTGTACTCATGTCGGATGTCTTCTCTTGCAGCGAGAATCTTTAAGGGGTTCCTGGAGGCCTGGACGTTACGGGAGGGACGAACGGCCCGCTTGTGCTGCACCATCGCAGATGTCAACCTGGGAGCCAAAAAGAGGCCAAAAGTAAGAAAAAGTGCAAAAAGTAACTTTAAATGAAAGTTAAGAGCCAAACGTTGGTTTAAAGTCACTCTTAATCACTTACAAAAAGTTTAATTTATTCCAAAAGTGCTACTTTAAAAGTTAATTTGCTGAGAAAGTGTCTTACTCCACTTTGATAGATATTGATTAATGTCACTATTTGGACCTTGAATTTAATTATATAAAATCACACTGACCAAACTGATCTGACAACAATCTTTCATGTAATATATTTGTGCTGAATTTTTCATGTAGCATTTAAGCTTCTTACCAAAAGCTTAATGCAACAAGAAAAGGTACAATATGCCTTATAAAGAAAAGGAGAAAAATAGCTTAAAAACAAATGAAGGGTTTATTTGCATTTAACAATTTTAAAAAAACATGTTTTTTCATTGTGCATTCCAATTAATCTTAAATCAAACTGCAGTTGGGTTATTTTAATTAACCAAAAAACTAATACAATAAAACATAACATAAAAACATGATTTTGATTCTGTAAAAATACAGAAATATCTTTTTTTTAAATAAACTCTTTAAATATAAATATAATTTTAAATAATACAAAAAAATAAATAAATAAATAAATAAATAAATTAAATGTAAATATTTTTGCTTGTACCTATATTACAGAAACCCAAATCTTACGTTGGAGTTTGTTTTCCAAAGATGGCATCAAAGTCCTCTTCTAGATGCATCCTGCTGCTCATGCTGCGGGGAATATCTGTCATGTGACGGTAAAATTTTGAAAAGATCTCATCATCCAGGCGCATCACTTCCTTCACAGCTTTTTCGGTCACCGTCAAAGTCGTCTCCTGCAAACCTGACACTGAGAGAGGGAGGAAGGGATTGAGATGACAGTGCAACAAAGAAACAGCAATGGAAATGTTTCACAATACAGAAAGAAAGAGTCATGATGGTTTAATTAAAAGATCCATTATCAGGTCACTGTGACAGCAAATGAGAACGGCTTCTTTTTTTTAATTTTTATAAAGACTCTGACTCCAAATAATGCAAATATGATTTCTACTTTCACCTCTATAACGGACTCAAAAAACAAACAAAAAAATAAATACGAGAAAGTGAACAGATTTGGCATCAATCAACTCACCTTTACTGTTCAAACGCCCCAAAAACGTCTCCAGCTTTTCCAGCTTCTTATCGGACTCCATTTCTGCCCTGGCCTCAATTTCTGCAGCACATTAGTTTTTTTTGCCCCAGTTATTTTAGTGCAACAACAAACTTTCTCAAACTTTATACGGAATATCATCTTTCATGAAGTGTGTTTTTGTCTAACAAACCTTCCTGTGGTTTAGAGATAGCTGGCACACTGCTCTTCAGTTTAGCAGACATTGGAGACAGAATAGGGCTGATCACCGCAGATGAGGCAGCTAGACCTGACACACATACAGACAGACAAGTACACTATTTATTTTTCTATATAATAATAAAAAAAATAGTCTTGGAGCCAAGAAAATGCATTTCTGACCCTGGACCACAAGGTATATTTGTTGCAATAGCCAAAAATACGTTGTATGGCTCAAAATGTTTCTTTTATGCAAAAAATTATTAGGACATTAAGTAAAGATCATGTTCCATTAAGATATTTTGTAAATTTCCTACCGTAAATACACCAAAACAAAATTTTTGATGAGTAATATGCATTGCTAAGAATTTCATTAGGACAACTTTAAAGGCGATTTTCTTAATATTTAGATTTTTTTTTTTGCACCCTCAGATTCTACATTTTCAAAATAGTTGCATCTCGGCAAAATATTGTCCTAACAAACCATACATCAATGGAAAGCTTATTTATTTAGCTTTCAGATGATGTATAAATCTTTTTGTGGTCGAGGGTCACATTTTAATCTCAGATTTGCCCAGTTATTTAATTAACATTTAGCACAAGCTTTTACATTTGATGCAAGGATAATAACCCTGACTTGTATGTTTGCACATCCAAACCTTTTTTCACCATTCTGGAAGCCACAGTATACTGGGTGGAGTCATTGGCCACGCCCTTTCCTGTGCTCTGCCACGCCTCCTCCCAGGTTGAGATCATCTGTTTCCTCTCTTCAATGGACATCTGCCCCTCTCCCTCTTCAAGTTTCTGATTAGATGAGACAAATCAGACATGATGGCTATAGATCATTTTGATGTGTTTACAGGAAGGAACGACCAACGATTAGGACATAATGGACAGCTAATTCAAACAAGCAGGTCATCAGCAAACTCAAATTGTACAATGTCAAAAGCGCTTTCAAAACATTTGAATGTGACAATCCTTTTTGCTGTTCATACAGTATTGAAACCTGCCAGTCAAAAGCAAAAACCAAACACGCAAAGTGCTCGGCATTTCCATCTAAATTAGATTTATGCATTTATGCCGCCAACACTCATTTAATGAATGCATTTGCCCTGAGTAAATCTACACAAATTTGGCTGTGGTGCCCGTTTCCTTCAGAGAAAAAACATTTTCTGCTATCATCCACAGTGAACTGAAGTATAAATTATGCTAAATTATAATAAGAGTCCTTTATAAACTAAATCAAACCAACCAATTTTGCTTGGTGTATTAAAGCAGATACATTTTATGTATTTACATAGAAGTTTTTTTAGACTCTAGAGTTTATACAGCTAGTCATATACTTGCATACAGTGTTAATTTTGACAGCAGATTTTGATTTAGTTTTAGTCAGACTTTTGACTAAAATGCCATTTAGTTTTAGTCATCTGAATTGATTTTAGTTTTAGTCGACTAAATATTGTACGATTTTAGTCGGCTAAAATGTAATGGGTTTAGTTACAGTGCAATGCATTACAAAAAAACTCATTATATAGGTTGGATATTAAGATTTTATTATGATAAACATGATTTAACGGTGGTGATACACAACATGCCTTAATTTTAAAATTCAATAAAACTACTTCTCATAAAGAACATGGTCTTCTTTTCAATTAAATACCAATGGTTATATAGGCTAATTATGCATTCTTTATAGTAACTTGTTTACCATATTCTTCATTCTTTCAAACAGACATATTTCTATAGATGAATTCAGACTAATCTTTAGGGCTTCAGTCAAGAGCAGTGAGTGGTTTTCTGTCTTTCTTCTGTTGCTTGATTAACATCAGTGACTTAGACAATAGCAACTAAATGTGGCTGCTATCCCTTTAAAAACAAAAGCACAAACGCAACAGATGCAATGTATTGATACACCAGTGTTGCCAAGTCTGCGGTTTTCCCGTGGAATTGGGCTACTTTTACACTGTTGCCGTGGGTAGTTTTTGATGTCCGCGGGTTGAAGCAAACCCCAATAACGTCATATTTTGCCCCTAAAATACGAATTTTCCAGGGGAACCCCAACAAAAAAAAAAAAGGTGCATCTTATCCCACAGAATGCAATTTTTAACGGCGGACCCCCATCAAAACGGGATTGGGCTAATTTTGGGCTAGTTTTGAGTAGCAATTGGGCGAGTTTTGGTGTTAAAAACCTGGCAACCCTGTGATACACTTTCTCCCTACTGTTTACGTTCATTTAATACGTAATCGGCTGTGTTTACGTGCATACTCATCAAAACGGACAATTCAAGATCATTTTGTGTGTATTTCTCAGTTCATGCAACACCAAAGAGTATGAGACGTGCTTTCTGTGTGTATGCTTCGGTGTCTGCGTTAAGAAAACAAGATCGAATTGAGTTCTCTCTTGCGTCATCAAATTTCTCCACATGTCTGCACTTCTCCCACATATTGACATTTTTTAACATTTTATAAGACGTGCAGCAAGTGTATCTTAGCTTGTGTCCCACCGGTTTGTAAGCATCTAACCTCCTACTGCACAACAGATTTTTCTGAATGAATCTCCTTCCAAATCGTCCCTCCCTAACATTTTCGTCTCGTTTTTAATCGTTGATGAAAATGCCAGTTGATTTTTGTCATAGTTTTTGTCATTCAAAAAGAATTTTAGTTTGTTATTTCATTTTTGTCTGTGAAACAACGTCGTTGACGAAAATTATGACGAAAATTATTCGCCAACAAAATTAACACTTCTTGTTCTGCAAGTTCAAGTTCTAAAGCATACATAAATACATACATGCTCACATGAATAATTCTGAACTATATTCACTAGATTCAAATCAATAAGTAAAAAGCAACTCCTATGTCATATGACAAAACTTAATGATCTGAACCACTAAATATTCTAGACTAATACAGATTAACTGGCGGCAGAATGATGGAATAGACAAACCAAGAGGAAATACACCTTTCAGAGAGTTATGTTTATGTTAGAAATGAAATGGCTCCAAAATGCACACGCTCTCTCTTACCTGGCTTTGTTGTTCTACATATTGGCATTTTGGGGTAGATGGGAGAGGAGGAGGAGGAGAGTAGGTGGAAGAAAAGACAGGCTCCTACAGACAGGGGGAGAAGGACGAAACAGGAAGTAGATAGCCAAGAATGAATGAAAGAGCAAGAGACAATGATAACAGGGCGCAGATGTGAATGGAAGAAGAATACAATTCACAGATGTCAGAGAATGAATGAGGGATAAAAGGCCAAAAGAAAAAACTCGACTAGTGGTTCTCAACTGGTTTTGCTTCAAGATACAGATTTTGCATTGCATATCAGGTGGCGACTAACACAATACAAAAATTAGTTGAAAATTGAACAAAAATATTTAAATTAAATAAACTGTATAGACTGAAAAATACACAAAATTATTAATATAAGCTGATAACAAACTGCCCTATTTGCTTTGTATATATCATAAAACTTTCAAGTTATTGGTTAGCTATATTTTATTAATCATAATATGTATTCATCTCTGCTGTCCATGATATCAGAATAGGTCAGTCACTTAATTTTGAGTTGTGACCCATCAGTTGAGAAGCACAGATCTGGTCCATCTAGAGAAACAAGGTGTCTCATCTATAACATTACGTGTATTATTATAGCATGTTTTCTAAACATTACGTTTTAGAGAAATGTCAATATTAACTTAATGCAGCCATCTAAAAACAAACAGAAAGGTAACATTTTCCAAACAAGGTCTTGATTTGCTAACATTAGTTAATGCATTAGCTAACATGAACTGACAATAAGCAAAGTATTTTTATGACATCATTAATCTGGGTTAATGTTAGCTAATAAAAATACAATTGTTCATTGTTTGTTCATGTTAGTTTACAGGGTATTAACTAATGGTAAAAAAAAAACACAACTTTTAAATTGAAAAACTTATGTAAATGTTGAAACTAACCCTTAACAAAAAATTAAATTCTGTAGAAGTATTATGTTAACAAATGAAACCTTATTGTAAAGTGTTACCAACTGAAATGTCTGAGCTACAAAATAAGGTAGTTTAGAATACAAGACAAGCAGCGTGTCAGTGCTTTGAGAAACGCAGATTTTTAAGCAAAAGGCAGTTTGCACTAGCAGGCCAGCCAATCATCTTGGAGCTAAAGCCAAACTTGTCTAAGACAGACACTGATGTTTCTGCTTACCCAGAGCTGCTCGGATGACGCAAACTCACTGATAACAGCCTCGTCCTAAACACAGGAGACACGTGTGTGTCAGGTACGAAGAGCTAAACCCGGAAAAATGCTATTCGAAAGCTATTCAATGTGCAAGATCTGGCATTTATGAAAACCTGGCCTTTCAGTGTAGGATAAACTGAAAACACTTCAGTCCTTTAACCTTTGCACCTGCTGAATTGAGAGTAACACAATAACTCAAATGCACAAGGTGCTATACCAAACTCAGTGAACACTGAAAATTACAGTGTCTGAAAAGATGAATACCACACATTTTACTACACCACGCTGTGATATGACTCATAAGACTGTGTAAAATACAGGTTTCAGGTCTAGGCAGTCAATTCACAGCTTTGCCTGTTGTAAATGAATGTGTTACTATTCACAAATTAGAATAACACATCTGATTCACAGTTTAGATTGGGAATAGTTCACCAAAAATGAAAATTCCCATCATTTACTCACCTTAAGCACTATCTTCATTCTGACAAACAATTAAGGGTAATTTTTTTTTGTCAAGGTCCATGTGATGTGCATTACATTCCAAGTCCATATGAAAAATAATAGTACTAGTACTTCGCTACTTAATTATTTTTGAGAATTTGTACTTTTGTAAACCGTTTCACATTTTCATGCAGACTTAAAAGAAAAATTAAATCTCCCCTCAGTGAAAATAGCCAATTGTTTATGTTTTCAGTCATTGAGAAACCCAAACAATGGGAAAACTGATTTTTGACAGGTTTCTTTTAGCAATTTTTGCCTCAAAAGTACTAAAATCCAGGGTTCGTACAGATACTGTAAAATTAAATTCCAGGACTTTCAAGGACTTTTTAAGCACTACTTTTTTGATTTAAGGACTTCAATCAGAGTTCTCACTTATCAATGTCTTCCATTTCAAATTCTAAGTGTAGCACGTGCAAAGTAATACTATTAAAGTATTACAAAGTATACTACACTTTTAATACAGTAAAACCAAAGTTTATTTTCTTAAGGGATTTGTGTATACTTTATTTCTTTTTTGTTTGTTTGTTTTTATTACTGTACTGCCTTAATGATTTGATGTTTTCCACTGTTTAAGAAAAAAAAATATCAGAAAAAAAGATTTGCCAAATCGCTCCAAAATTCTGATCTGAAACAAATGATTCACAAACCCCCACCGAAGTCCCAATCTGAATCAAATGATTTGTGATCCGTGCTTCAAAATACTGATCTAAAGCAAAATATTTGCAAACCTACTCAAATTCAAAATAAAATGATTCGTGATCAACACTCTAAAGTCCTGATCTGAATAATTCATTATTTCAGAGCACGATTTCAAAACGTGTATCACGAATCATTTGATTTGAATCATTTGATTTGAGTCATTCAATCCACAAAATGATTCACAAACCCGTTCTGATCTAAATCAAATGATTTGCGATTTGAAGAAATTAAACACTTACTTAAGATACATTGCCTTTCAATAAGTCAAGCACTTTTAAAGTACCTCTTCAGGAATATATTGCTATTTTCAAGGGTTTCCAGGCTTTAAATTTAGATTTACCTTTTTCTTAAAGCCTTGCTCCTCCATTATTTGACTACTCTTCTCGCTTACAGACACAACTTCCTGTATGACTTCCTGTTTCTTGTTGATCCTGTTTTTCCAATCTTCCTCTCCGCTCTTCTTTAACATGGCCAACCTGAGAAAAGGGAAGTTTCAGATGTTTTACTCCATTTTGAACAGTAGACATTGACATTGTATGTGAAAATGAAAGAAATGACAACTGAAAATAATCTGTAGGATGCCGTTTGTTGTACACCCACCAAATACTACAGCATTTAAACCCCTTTACCATTTAGCTTTCTCATGCGACTTTGTCACGGTTTGTTGTCTCTATCTTTCCGTCTGTACTCATTTCATCTGGCCCTGCGGGGAAGGCTGGGAGATCTAAAATAGTGCTGTCCGCGTTATCAGCGCTCACCGAGAGCTGAGATGACCCAATTTCATTTATAAAGACAGGACAGAAGGAGAACAGCTCCAGTCACCCTGCAAAATCTAATACATGTGCCACTGTTTCTTACACCGCAATACACCATGAGTGTGCTTTTCACATGCTGTACATCTGCTAATTTTTATTGACTAATCATAAATGATAAATATCTTGATTTCTAGCTGAAGAAAATGATATTATACACAAATGTCCATGAGTTTGGAGTCACTAAAAAAAAAGAAAAGAAGAAAAAAAACATTAAACCATTCAAACGTGAGAATAAAGATGTTTGCTATATAATGTTCTATTTCACGATTTATATTATTTCAAATTAATTTCTTCTGTATTTCTAAATTCATCTTTTTTTGAACTTTCAAAATAATAAAAAAAATGTACCATTTTGGACATTTATTAAGCAGCACAGCATTCAACATTTATTATAATAATAATAATAATAATTAATGTTTCTTGAATAATAAAAAAAAAAAGATCATGTGACACTGAAGATTGGAGGAATGATGCTGAAAATTCAGCTTTGCATCACAGGAAACAAAATATTCAATTAATTAAATTACACTACGAGTAAAAATTTAGATTTTTTATTATTTACTTTTTTTTGTGAGATTTTCTTCTCACCAAGCCTGCATTTATTTGATCTAAAATACAGCAAAAACAGTTATATTGTGAAATATTTTTATTTCTAGTTAAAATAACTTTAATATAACTTTAATAGTTTAATATGCAATTTATTCCTTTGATCAAATCTAAATTTTCAGCATCATTACTCCAGTCTTCAGTGTCACATGATCCACCAGAAATCATTCTAATATGCTGATATTATTATTTTTGATTATTGTTATCATCATCAATATATAAAACAGTTGAGTACATTTTTTTCAGGATTCTTCGACAAATAGAAAGATCCAAAGATCTGAATTATCTAATTTATCTGAAATAAAAAGCTTTTGTAACTTTATACACTATGCCATTCAATAGTTGAGTTATTTATTTTTTGAGAAAGAAATTATAGAAATTAATACTTTTATTTAGCAAATATGCTTTAAATTAATCAAAAGTGATGATAAAGACATTTATAATGCTACAAATGATTTCTATTTCAGATAAATGCTTGTTCTTCTGAATGTTCTATTCACCAAAAAAAAAAAAAAAAAAACCTGAAAAAAAAAAAATTCTCCTTAGCTGTTTTGAACATAATAATAATAATAATAATAATAATAATAATAATAAATGTTTTTTGAGCAGCAAATCTGAATATTAGTATGATTTCTGAAGGATCATGTGACTGGAGTAAAGATGGTAAAAATTCAGCTTTGAAATCACAGAAATAAATTACATTTTAAAATCCTACTGTTTAAAAACTTTTGACTGGTAATGTACATTTAAAAAATTTCAAAACCAGCTACCTTAAATTGCAATAATATTTCTCTGACATTACTGTATTTTTAATCAAATAAATACACCCTTGGTGAGCAGAAGACACTTCTTTCTTGGTGTATTTATATATATTTTTATTAGTATTATTTTTTTTAATACCAAATTATGTGTGACTGTAGTAATATGTTACTGCACACTGCCACTCAAAAGTTTGGTATCAGTAGGATTTTAATGATTTTTAAGACGTTTCTTATGCTCATCAAGGCTGCATTTATTTGATCAAAAATACAGAAAAAGTAATATTGTGAAATATTATTTCAGTTTCTATCTGAATATATTTTAAAATGCAATTTATTCCTGTGTTACAAAGCCAAATTTTCAGCATCATTACTCCAGTCTTTAGTGTCACATGATCCTTCAGAAATTAATCTAATATGCTGATTTGCAATTATTTATTATGTTGAAAACAGTTGTGCTGCTGAATATTTTGTTGGAACCTGAGATTTTTTTCCGGGATTCTTTAACAAATAAAAAGTTGAAAAGAACAGTGTTTATTTAAAATACAAATCTTTTGTAACAATATAAACGACCATCTAAAATTTTTTATTCTTTCTTTCTTTTTTTTTTTTTTAAAGAAATTAATACTTCTATTCACCAAGGATGTGTTAAAAAGTGATAGCAACGACTTATACTGTTTTTATATGCTCTTTTTTAACCAATCTTTTTTAAATCAACGTATGTAAAAGTGAAGTAACCACCACACACCTCTCTTTGATTGACATGGATGTCATGGCCTCTGGATCTTCGTGGATCTCTGGCTTTTGGTCTTTGGAGACGACGGGTGCAGATGGGCCGTATTTTCCCAGAATCTCTTCTTGGGGCTGTGTTGGAGGTGGTATGAAGCACTGGGGTTTTGGCTGGGTTTGAGGGGGTATCTTGGGTTGAGGGGGAATGTAGGCATGTGACTGGGGTGGAAGGAAGGATTGCGGTTTGGGCTGTGTCTGTGGTGGGACTCTCGTTTGCGCCTGCCGCTGGGGTTCAGGGAACAGCTGGGTTTGCCGTGGAGGAGCCTGAGAGTCAATGTGGGTGTCAGAAATGAGGTGTGTTTGTGATTTCACCTGCGTCTGTGGCGGTGTGGGCGGGCTGTAGGGATGTGTTTGGGGTCGAGTTTGGGTTGGTGTATAGATCTGAGGGTGCTGCGCTGGTTTTGGTTGAGGTTGTGGAGACGGAGGCGTGTAGGACTGGGTTTGCTGGAGGTAAGTGAGAGCGTGCGAGGTGTGTGAGGAACTTCTGGAGGAGACCGCAGGCGTGCTCACCGTCCTCACGGGAGTGTTGGGATCAGAGACGTCTGGAGAAACACATCAGAGCAAATACACATTCAAAGAGACTTAAAGGGTAAAAGCTGTCACAAAAAGAAAAAGGAGGTGTATTTTGCATGAAGAAAAAATAAGCATTTTTTTTTAGGACTTTTAAAATATTGTGACATTCATTTTATGAATTTTAATTGAAAACCCTCTAAATCTTGATTAATGTAATGCAAAAAATGATTCTAATTTTAAAATGTAATGTATTTACACATCATGGTAGTATTTGTTGTATTAACTTTTACTGTTTAACGTACCTTCAACTTAATGTTTTTTATAGGGAAGGATATCCTTGGCAGAATTATTATTATTATTATTATTATTATTATTATTATTATTATTATTATTATTATTATTACTACTACTACTACTACTACTATTACTACTACTACGAAGATTTTTGTATTTAAAATTGTACTTCAATAGTTTTGTTTAATACAGTATATTTTTATACGTTTGAGAATCATCACTGGAAGAAGAGTGATGGTAATGAGAATTCTAAAATAAAAAATAAAAAAGTTTTTATATGAAAGGAGACAAAATTATGACCTGGCATGACATTCTTGACATCATCATTATTATTATTATTATTATTATTATTATTATTATTATTATTATTATTATTATTATTATTATTATTATTATTATTACTACTACTACTACTACTACTACTACAATTACAATTACTATTACTATTACTATTACTATTACTATTATTACTACTACTACTACTAGGATTTTGCCATTTAAAATTGCACTTCAATATTTTGTAATTTAATACAGTAATTTTTAAAGGTTTTAGAATCATCACTGAAAGAAAAGTGATGGTAATAATTCTAAAATAAAAAAAATATCTAAAAAAAATTTTTAAATATATGGAAGGACTCAAATTATGAACTGGCATGACATTCTTGACAGACTTTCATATTATTATTATTATTATTATTATTATTATTATTATTATTATTATTATTATTATTATTACCACCACTTTTCTATTTAAAATTGTACTTCAATATTTTGTAATGAATTTTTATACATTTTAGAATCATCACTGAAGGACGAGTGGTGGTAATGAGAATTATAAATAAAATAAAAAAATAAATAAATGAAATAAAGTTTTTTTTATGGAAGGAGAAGAAATTATGAATGACATTTTTGACAATTATAATTATTGTTATTACTACTAGGATTTTTCTATTTAAAATTGTACTTCAATATTTTGTAATTTAATACAGTAATTTTTTATATGTTTTAGAATCATGTTTTAGAAAGAAGAGTGATGTAATGAGAATAAATAATAAATAAAATAAAAATAACTAAAGTTTTCATGGGGAAGGAGATTAAATTATTAACTGGCATCACATCCTTGAGGGAAGTTTCATTAGTAGTAGTAGTACTAGGATTACTAGGATTTTAATATTTAAAATTGTACTTCAATATTTTGTCATTTAATACAGTCATTTTTTATATGTTTTAGAATCATCAACAGTGATGTAATGAGAATTATAAAATAAAATAAAAATGTTTTTACAGGGAAGGAGGTGAAATTATGAATTGGCATGACATCTTTGACAGAATTATTATTATTTTATTGCTAGTACTACTGCTAAGATATTTCTATTTGAAATTGTACTTAAATATTTTGTAATTTAATACAGTAAATTTGTATACGTTTTAGAATCATCACTCAAAGAAAGTGATGGTAATGATAAATATATAAATAAAATAATATAAAATGGTTTTTATAGGTAAAGAGGTAAAAAAAAATATGAACTGGACATGCCATCCTTGACAAAATTATTATTATATTTTAATTTGAAAGTTGTACTTCAGTATTTTCCAACTGAATACAGCAAAAAAAATATGTACAAACATCAATATCAAATAAAATTGAATCATTGAAAAAAAAATAAAAATATAAAAAATTTTTTTAGTTAAAAAAAGTTCATGAGACCCTATAAATCATTAATAATAACAACAACAATAAAAAACAGCTCATCAAGAAGTCAAAACTAAAATACCATACAAATATCTACATCAATCCATCCAAGTAATAGTAAAATGTGTGTAGCTAATCAATGCACCAGATAGAGAGAAAGAAGCATTACACATCTGCTTACACATACACAAACACACTCACCCTCATGTTTATCACAGAGCTCAATCAATATCTGACACACACGAACCGACAGCAGCCTAAAGCACGACCGCCACACAAAAACACACACACACGCACAAATGTTAAAAACACCCTTTATCCTGTAAAAGCCACTGTCGCATTCTGCCATCATGGCTGTTCTTTAACATGTGCCAGACGTGAACCTAATAACCCGCTGTGTTTTTTTCCAGTGTGTGCTGAGACACACTTCCAGCTGTCTTACTGCTTCTGTCTTTCATTCATTTCCCTCTCTACTACGAAACAATTCAAACACACGCCTAACGCTTCCAGGCAAATGGATAGTAACAGCTTTGGCGAGGAGCGCAAACAAAAGCAGCAGAGCCACTTCTGCCCGATTCATTTCGGCATCATTAGTTTTGCGCGACAGACAAAGAGAACGGCACGCTTGATGTATGATAAATTATGCTAATCACATTCGACTCGAGCAGCATGCAGGCTGGAGGCCGGTTAACCCGGTTAACCCAATCAGTGCAGCATGTGTGATTGTGTGAGACAATAGACATCTAAAAGCCTTTTTCTTTTTTATTCTATTCATCCTTACCTGAGACGACAACTCTGGTACCGCTTCCTCTTGCCGTCTGATGGGCGTCTGGCGAGAGGTAGCCTCCCTGCGAGATGGGTGCACTCTCTTTCTCCCTCTCCCGCGGGCCGCTCAGCTCTGCGTCTCCCCTGCTGTGAGGGGGTGTGTGACTGAGCGCATGTGTGTGCGGAGGGGAAGTCGCACTGGGGAGCTCTGTCTCTCTCTCCTCTCTGCCTAAATACCCGAGTCTTCCCCTCCGCCCACTTTCCTCGGCCACACCCTTGACGTACACTGACTGGCCAGGCTGCTCTGCGGGGGGCGGGGACTGAACATCAGGTGTGGGTTTTTCCCCACTCTCTGTAAGACTAAAGTATCGAACTCCTCTCTCATGGGTCGGAAGCTGAGCAGAAACCGCCTGATTGGGCGAAGCCTGAGTGGTGGGTGGAGCCGCGGAGATCCCCATGCGAACATCTGCGGTCATTGATGGGGAAGCGCTTGTCACCGTGGCAACAGCGGCCTGGGCGGTGACCGCAGTAACGGAGCGGACCAGTGATGCAGAGAGAGGCTCCAACTTCATGCTTCCATTTTGCAGCTGGAGAGAAAGAAAGATTGTTTTCAGATGGCGCTCGCGTGTGCAGAGCCCAGAGAGGTCAGAGGTCATATGCAGGACACATGATTCAGAGATCGGATGCGCTTTGAATGCCAAACAACCTCATCAGTAAACTTCTCAGGCATGCAACAAACCAGATTTATCCACCTCTAATCATAAAGGTGCATTTAAAACACATTCTAATCCCACTTTCTTGAGAAAAAAACAGTTGATTTTGTCTTATAGAAAGCACAGATTTGTCCATTTTTGATGCAATCTAGGAAAACCCAACACATGGTGAAATTTGACTTTTTTTAGGTTTTGATATCATATGAAATCTGGGTTCAGGCCCTTTCCAAAACTGTTATTTTGTCCATAGCTTGAACGTAACAAAAATTAAGGCTATCCTAAAGGGTTACTCCACCCCAGGGGTGTCAAACTCTATTCCTGGAGGGCCGGAGCCCTGCAGAGTTTCGATGCAACCATAATTAAACACCCCTGATCCAACTAATCAAGTCCTTCAGACTTAATTGAAAACTGCATAGTATGTGTGTTGGAGCAGGGTTGGAACAAAACTCTGCAGGGCTGCGGCCCTCCAGGAACTGAGTTTGACACCCCTGCTCCACCCCAAAAGGAAAATGTTGTCATTAATCACTTACCCCCATATAGTTTCTAAAGCCATAAAAGCTTTGTTCGTCTTCGGAACACAATTTAAGATATTTTGGATGAAAACCGGGAGCTTTTTGACTGTCCCATTGACTGCCAAGTAAATAACACTGTCAAACAGCCAGAAAGACGCTGTCAAAATAGTCCATCTGCCATCAGTGGTTCAAGTATAATTTTATGAAGCTACCAGAATACTTTTTGTACACAAAGAAAACAAAAATAATGACTTTATTTAACAATTAGTCTCCTCGAAGCCACCGTAGCGCTATTTAGAAAGTATCCACTGGATGCAAACAGTGTATGCTGTTCTGTGTCAGCCACAACACAAGGATACGTTTTCTACATTTATTTACTCTTTGATTTAAACAAAAACGGCGTATCTGTGTGATGCAGCTGACAGAGAACAGCGTACGCTGTTTGCGTCCAGTGGATACTCTTCAAAACGGCGCTACATTGATGCAGAGGAGACGAATTGTTGAATGAAGTCGATATTTTTGATTTGTGCATACAAAAAGTATTCTCGTAGCTTCATAGAATTATGGTTGAACCACTGATGGCAGATGGACTATTTTGATGATGTCTTTCACACTTTTCTGGGCCTTGAAAGGTTTATTTACTTTGCAGTCAATGGGACAGCCACAAAGCTCCCGGTTTTCATCCAAAATATCTTAAATTGTGTTCCGAAGATGAACAAAGCTTTTACGGGTTTGGAACGACATGGGGGTAAGTGATTAATGAAGAAATTTTCATTTTTGGATGGAGTGACCACCTGTCCCGCTTTGTGTTGAACCGCACAGCATTTTCACCCCTTGCCCGCACGTCGCATATTAAGAAAATGTCCTGCATTTTCATCAGTCTGTTTGTTGTTAATTATTATATGAAGAAAACATGCATGTGTTCTTTTTTCTTTAAGAAAGTTTTTTAGTTATTCTTTTTGCGGTGTACTTTCCACGCAAAAGATGTGTAGACCTCATCAAGCAATCTAGCACCACCGACGGAAATGGTCGGGCGCAGATGGAAAAACATGATATTCTCTGTTAATTTTAGTTGGAAAAAAAAAAAAAAAAAAAAAAAAAAAATCAATGTCAAGAGTGCATGTCAATGTCAAGTCAGGAGCACCATACCGCATCATTACACAAACAGATTAACGTCTGTTTTACGTTGTTTATCATGGGCATAGTCTCTGAACTTTTGGTCACCCCTTGCATGTTTAGATAGCATGAACAGTGTAGGTTTACATTTAGAAAAGCGAGCGCAGCACAACTGTTTGCGCACCTGTGCATATAACAGACTGTCATCGGACTCCTCCTCTTTAGTAACGTCATCATCTGATGCTTCATCTCTGGATGTGAAATCATCCATTATAACATTGTTTAGGGCACTGACATCACCAAGGTTGAGCAGACTGAAATAAGTAAGATCATTTAAGTGACCAGCTACAGTACTTCAAACTGCGTTGTTCTCTTGCGCTCTGCCATCTTGCGATATTAAAAAATAAATACAGCTTTGCGTGCCATAGTTTACACAGGACTGGCGAGGAATGTGCATTGATGCAACTATATTATATACGTTATGTAGTTTATTTTGATAGGTTAACTGTTTTTGTGATGTTAGAGAAAGCACCTTCGCAGCGCATTCTTAACATAAGAGAAAGACACAGCGATTTATTGCAGCAAGCAGAAATAACTATTTTTCTGCACTAAACAAGTGAATTTTGCCAAGATATTTTCAGAGATGATAGACAAGATGTTATAGAACAAGGATCCTCAAATCTGGACCTTGGGATCCACTTTCCTGCAGAGTTTAGCTCTAATCCTAATCAAAACACACCTGAGCATGCTAATCATTGCCTTCACAATCATTAGAAAATCACAGGCAGTTGTGTTTTAGCAGGGTTTGTGATAAACTCTGCAGGTCATTGGACCTCCAGGGCAAGATTTGAGGAACCCTGTTATAGAATAATAATCGAATGATAACCTAATTTTGACCCCAAAAAAAAAAAAAAAAAAAAAAAAAAAGGGACATTTGACCCATTTCTCAAATTTCCTGAAAATGTCCCAGCGTGACATCCGACGGGTTTTCCCAGATCGCAGCACATTTAAGGGAATAGTTCACCAAGAAAATTATGTTTGGTCATAATTACTTTCCAAACCTTTTAAAATAGTTTTTTTTTTTTTTTTTTACTGTCGAATATAAAAGAAGATATTGTGCAGAATGTCCTGGCTGCTTTTTACCCCAATCAGTGTAAGTGAGTGGAGCTGTTGAGAAAAAAAAAAAAAAAAAAAAAAAAAACACACCATAAAAGTTGCTGAAATGAATATTATAATAACAATTTCTATGTTACCCTGGACCACAAAGTCATAAAGGGAAATTTTCATCATATGAAAGCTGAATATGTAAGCATTCCATTGATGTATGATTTGTTAAGATAAGACAATATGTGGCCCGAGATATAATGATTTGAATATATGGAATCTTAGGGTACAAAAAAAAAAAAAAAGATTCAAAATATTGAGAAAAGTTGTCCAAATGAAGTTCTTAGCAATGCATATTAAAATTTTAATAATTTTACGCTAGGTAATTTACTAAATATCTTAATGGAACATGATTTTTACTTAATATTCTAATGATTTTTTTCATAAAAGAAAAACTGATCATTTTGACCCCTACAATGTATTTTTGGCTACAAATACCCCCGGGTTTTGTGGTCCAGGGTCACATATTAAATGTAGTACTGTCAAAATTAATGCAGGTGATTAATTTATCCAGTTTAACCGTGTTACAAATATTTAACACAGGATTAATCAAGATTTCAGAAAAGATGTGCGATTAATTGGTTATTTTTTTAATCGATACAGCACCAATTAAATGTAATTAGTTTTTTAACCCACTTATGTAGGACTTCAGCACATCTCATTAGTCATTTCTTTAAAAGCACAACAAAAAAAATTGTAATATAATTATTTAAAATTTACTTTACTTAAAATTAACTTTTGCAGAAGCACTGACATTATTAGAAAGCGCATTTTTTACAAAAAAAAGGTTTACTTAAGTGTGTTAAGAAAAGCAGTGCACACATTAAGTACACTTAAGTGGCCTTTTATTTGAATAATATTATTATCTGCAAAATACTGCAAAAAAAAATAAAATAAATAAAAATAATTTTAGGTACGCTACAATACAAATAAGTGTACTCCTTTTTCACTAGAGGTTTGCTATATTCCAAACCATCTGAAGCCATATACCTTAGCGTAAGAAAAATACCATATTTTGGAACCTTACAGCCCATTTGCATCTCCTTTTGCTGTACAAAGAAAAATCAGCATGAACATTCTGCCAAATATCTTGTCCATTGAAAACAAGTTCAGAAAAACATGGGTCAATGACAGTTTAAATTTTGGGGTGAACTGTCCCTTTAAGGCGAGACACTGCAGGTCAATAGGGTAAACAAATTAACTAATAGTTATCGCCTTAATTACAGAGTTGATTGATTACATTGATAATTGCAAACATTTTTTGTATTACAAGTTTTCTAAAATGTTAGGTTTAAATATGAAAACCAAATGAAAAGACAAAAAGCCCAAAATCTCAAACCTGACAGGTGCATGAAAACTTGCAGTGTCTCCCCCTTAACACCCTAACACAAGCACAGTAAAATGCAGTTACTTGAATAAGAAATGAAACAGGTCAATCTAATAAATCATTTTTATAGTTAATGAATAAGTTATAATGCAACTCAGCAGTAGAAAATATCCAGTTGTAAATGCAATGTTGGTGGGGCCTCAGCAATTAACCAATCAGCAGCTGCTGCCAAGGCAAAGCTCTCACTGACCAGCCAATCAAAAGCCTCAGTCCAGAGTGTCTTACTTGCTCGCTCTGAGGGGGACCAACAGAATCATTAGTCACAGCGGGTTGATCTGTAAGACTGGATGGATCTACGCATTTCGTAAGTTCCTGTGAAAGGCACAATGTCTCTGGAGTCAACTACAACTGCTAAATGATCTCTCTTTAATAATGTCTATCTAAGGGTGAAGAGAATAGTTTCTAGGCCACTAGTGGCACCAAACTGAAAAGTAACAAAATGTAATAGTGTCTAAACACAGAAAACACTATATACATCATCTTATTTGGGAAGTAGCACATATGCAAAACGAGGAGGGCCTCACCTGATCAACCTCGCCCTGGGTGATAGGTTGAGTCTGAAAGCGGGCGTTCGCTCTACGCTGGCGTGTGTCAGGACGGGGTCCGTTTGCTGATTGGCCAGAGGTTTGTGACAAGCGGTTGAATAAAGCCATCTTCTCGTAAAGGCTTAGTGTCGATAAGTCCGGTTCCTCGGGGCCCAACTCCTGTTCTCCTGGAACTGCCTCCTTCGAAACAACTTTCTCCTGCTCATGGAGGGTCGATCCATGTGCTGATGATGCCTGCAGACTGGAGGAGAATTACAAGTTGTTATGCTGTAATAAAGCACTGCATGCAAAGCAATGGAGACCAGACCGACTGACAACAAAACTGCACACACACACACACACACACACAAAAGCTTTTAAACACAAACCTGACAATTTAATTTCATACAATTCTAAAATGATTTCAAAAATACAGTTAATAATAAATATTTGTTATAACATTTATCTTTTAAGCATAACCCTGACTTAATCTTGTCAGAAAAAAACATTTTGCCAATAGGACATTGGAGTACAGTGTCATTTAGACAGGTAACAAGACTAACAACAAAAGTTTCACAAAAAAGATTCAGGAGATCTTTAGATGTGCACCTCTGTAATTGAACAGTCAGTGGCAAGAGCTTAGGAACACAACAGGTGCAAAAATGCTTCTGGGTAAAAAGAAAAACTTTTAAAAATGTATTGCAATGTATAAAAGTAATGTATTACAATATTGTGTTACTCCCTTAAAAAAAGTAACTAATTACATTACTTTTTTTCACTTTTGCGTTACTTTTTAAATCTGGGCAGGGCTTGCTTTTTGTTTTTAACATAAAAAGTTTGATTTTTAGCAAAGGTGAAACCCTTTCACACCAAAAAGTAAAATGAATAAGCCTAAGGCTGAGGGAAAAGTAAAATTACGTCTGTAAGAGAAGGAAGTCCAAAACTCTTCATCAATAGGAAAAATGAAGCACAAATGTTAATCTAAAGTAAGTTTTGCTTATCTAAGATGTATACGAGTTTGTTTCTTTATCCGATTTGGAGAAATGTAGCATTGTTCCATCACTTGCTCACCAATGGAGTGAATGGGTGCCGTCAGAATTAGTACGGTTGAATTGGATCAACAAAGGTCAGCAGCAAAGACATTGGTTAATAAAACAGGAATAAATACATAAAAGAAACAAAAAGTAACAGGCGTTACTTTTTTGAAAAAGTAACTGAAAAAGTAAATGAAAAAGTAATGCGTTACTTTACTAGTAATCTGATTACGCAGAGAACTTGGTGATCTCATATTAAAGTGAAACCAAGCGCTATGCTTCGCCTATGAGATGGCAACTGTGTTATAAGTAGACTCAGTGAGGGTCTGTTGTTTCAATCAGATAGATTCACCCTAATAAACATACACAAATGAAGCTTAACTCACGTTCTGGCCAATTTTCCAGTCTACTTGCTCAGTTAGGAAAAAAAAAAAAAAAAAAAAAGACATAGGACTCACATGCATTGGTGTTCTTGTACTTATGTTATTGATTTACCCTCTCTTTGCCTTTCTACTTTGTGTTAATCTCTCACTCTCATCACTCTCATAAAATTGTTGACAGACGGGTGACACCTCTGACATTTCAGTGCACATGGAGAATGCTAAATGTGTTTTGCTACTTACCATGTGACTATTTACAGCTAATATGGGTGACCACGCACTAATGTAGACACCCAAAACATCTCCACATGCTCGCACACATTAATATACTCTTACTTTTTCATACACAACAGGCACTTGCTCACATTTCAATATCACAGAACTGCATAACAGCATAATTGCATGCCTGACATTCGGCTTTCACATGTCCAACAACAATTTACAACAGCACACGAACATAAAATCCACCAGCAGATGGCGCACTGGCACATAAAACAATTGAGACTTGCAACATTTTTCAGTTCACCAGTCAGTGAATGAACTGGGTAATTAGGGTTTTGGGTCTTTTTTTTTTTTGTTTTTTTTTTTTCCAAGTATGGTCTGAGTTCTCTATCGCTATGCAATCATGCTTTCAAAGAACGCACTGTTCGGTTTCCATAAAAAATCTGAGTCAAGCTGTGAAAAAATTAAGAAACAACATGCAGCCCAAGATGACAAGGCCTAAATTTCCATGTGTACATTTCAAAATACAATAAAGCATTCAAATGATACCTGAAGCTAGTCATGGAAGTGCTGACTACGGCAGGACTGGGGACTCTGGGAGCAGTGGTTTGAATAGTGGTGACTTGGGAAGGGGGAGCAGGGGAACTTTAGAGAAGGATAAAAATGAATGCAGAGTGAAGTAAACAAGAACCAGTGCACAAGTAGGGGTGTTGAAGAAATCATAGAGTGTCAAAGTAAAAATTTAAAGCCATTCAGTCATTCAGCATCAAACATGATTATGGGAATGTGAGCAGTCAATGATGGGTATATCTTTCAATGGAAATTCTACCCATATGCAGTTGTTTTTTCCAAAAACGCAAAAGGAAAAATTTCATGCCTTTTTTTTTTTTATACAACATTCCTAATGACAACAAGCTTCAAAAAAAGTACAATAACTGTATACAAGTAGACCATATCCGCTTTATGAATTCATACAAATACAATATAAACTTCAAGTCATTATTTGTTGATAATTCTTGCTTCTTCTGAATTCTTTTTGTGTTCCATAGAAAATACAGCAACATGCAGGTAAGTCAACAGAATGTGTCAATTTTGCCAAACTACTTCTTGAAAACTAGATCCTTTACATCAACAAAAGTAGAAAATTACTTACGTAGCAGCAATGACAACTTCCTCTGATGTAATTGGCTGAGTCCGTGAACGATCCTGCACCCGTCTGAGTCTCCGCTCAACCGCAGCATTGCGTGATCTAGGTTTGGGGACACCTCCCTCTGAAGTCTTCTCCAGTTCCTGCAAGATGAGGTAAAAAAAAACAAAGTTTGGTTATGCATACAACGATAAAATTAACTGTATCTACATCTTAATATTTATATTCGGTACATGTTTTGGTAAGCATTAGTTTCATGTAATATTTCTTATAACAAGTTATGTATGCTACAGAGATTTGATACCCTGAAAAGAGACCTCTTGGCTGCCACGCTCATTTTAGCTCGTTCATCCATTTTTTCCTCATCCACTAGACCAAAAAAAAAAAAATTTTTTTTAAAGTTCAATGCAAGTTACTTAATATTCACTTTGTTTATAAAACTGTAGTATAAAAGCATGACTATAACCAAACCACATCTTTAATTTTGACTCACATTCTCCATGCTGAATCTCTGGACTAAGACGGGACCTGAAGATGAAAGTACAAAAAGAACTGACCCTGAGGATTCAAGTGTTGTGGTATGATGACTAAAGAAAATAAAAATTAACTACATGGATGGAACAAATACACATTACAGATGTGACTTAACCTTTCTAAAAATGCTTTCATATCCAAATTAGGATAAGAAGTGTATTTATTAAAGGACTGAGGAATACCTGAGCATAAAACAATGACAATTTACCACTACTAATAATAAATGAGTGGTGTCAGTGCAACACCTGATTTCCTGTTTCACTGTACCTATCAGACTCCAGCCTTTCAGCTGATGTAATTGGCTGGGTTCTAAACCTCTCAGATGACTTCCTGTCATCACCAGGGGAAATGTAACGTCTGGGTCGACGTGCTCCTTTCTCCCGGTCACTGCTGACAACTGGATCGATCTCCATGGGAACCTGGTCTCCTTTAGACTCCCTTTGTTAGACAGGAAAGATTGTCTTAACAAAAGGCAACTTTGGCAGAATTAGTTTAGAACAGAGTCTCTAAAGGAACGTTTTCAGAATAGAAACATTTGCAGAAAAATAAAAATCTTCCACACAAGTATTAGTGTACTTTAGCAGCTCTATAGTTGATCATACATTGTAAAATTATCTAAAAAAAAACAAACAAAATCCTTCAAATTTCAGAGTATTTAAACTGATTAATAAATCAACAAATCAAATCACACACACAAAAAGATTTAGTAATGCTAATCATGCACTTGATGAAGACAGAATCAAATTTATTCCCACAATAGCAAGGCAAGGCTAAAGGGGACATTGGATGCCCATTTTCCACAAGTTTGTATGATTTGTTAGGGTCTTTGTGAAATGTCTATAGCATACTTTGGTTACAATTCCTCAATAGTTGCGTAAAACACCTTTTTGACCTTGTCAAAAACAGCTCAGTTCACATCAAGCTGTTTCAGTGCATGTCTCTTTAAATGATAATAAGCTGTTGACCCCACCTCTCTATTCCGTGGGGCATGCAGGGGCGTGTTTACGTTATGGGGGGCCCTAAGCAAACCTCCAGGAGGGGGCCCGATTGCATGTCGACACAAGACATGTCAGTTGCCGCCTTGGACTTTGTATATGACTCAGAGGTGATCTTTTTCAAATACTTAGCAATCTAAGCAAAAAACAACTGTATGTTTAAACAGATCACTGGATGACAGTTTCAGGATCAGACAGCCTATAACAAACTAGCAGCATGTTTTCTTTTCAGTTTTTCTGAAACATAAATAAATGCAAGAAAAAGGAAAGATAAAAAAAAATACAAAAATACAAAATCACCCAATGCCCCCTTTCAGATCAAACAGTTTGTACCCCGGCATCCAATCTACAAAGTTTCATACTTATGCCCATATAGTTAGAAGAGAAGTTTAGATGCAAAGTCATTGTTGAAGCTATTCTATACAACAGCACACAAGTAATTGCATATGATTAAAAAGGCACAATTTGACATCTGATGGTTATTACTTGGGGGTTAGTGGGTCTAATCATCGTCTTTGATTTAGCATGCTGACATGCCAATTCACATACAGCTCAGGTCTGCGTCCAGAAGCATTCTCCAGGTAGGAATGTCTCAGCTTAGCCACAGAAACTCTTGTGTCCAAGGTGCCCATTTCACCATTGGCCACACCACTTGGCTCTCTAGTGTGAACCCCTGTACCCATCACCGTGGCAGACTCTCGGCTGGCGGCACGCTCCAGACTTCGCAATGTAGTAGACCGCTGAGTTACACCAATATCTGACATGGAGCGGATTCTGACCTTTGGCCTTAGGTCACCTGCATCCTGACTCACTCGATGTTGAGCTTGTGGGAGGGAGGAACCTTTCTGCAAGTACCCTCCAACGTCCCCCACCCTATGCTGTGGAAAATGCTGTTCACTAGTTAGCTGTGTGGGAGCTGTGTCCATTTCTTCAGGTAGCGATGGGTTTAAACTCTGCTTTCCTTTCTCATGTCTTCCAAAATCATCATCTAGTTGGCCCATTTGATGCACTCCCTGCACTTCCCATTCATCCAACTGGACAATTTTAGGTACCCTACAACCCTCCCAATCATCTTCCGATTGGCTTATTCTTCTTCGTCTGACATGCCCTTCTTCATTCTCTGACAGATTGATCCGTCGCCGTCTACCAAGTCCTTCTGCCCCTTCTTTTTGAAGGAACCTTTGGCCTTCTTTCTGCTCCTCTACCTCTTGACTGATTTTCCTATTACCCTGTACCAGTGGTACAGTGTGGCCTTGTCTCTGATTAACTTCCCATTCTCTTTCTTTAAATTCATCAACCTTCTTGAAACCTCCTTGTTCAATCCCCTCTAACCGGTTAATGCTCCAATTATCTTGACCCTCCTCCTTTTTAATACCAGCAACTTGCCTGTTTTCTTCTCTTTGACCAATCTTTCTTACACCACGTCCCACGTCTTCACTTTTCCAACTATTCTTTGTGCCACCATCTACCTCTCTTTCCTCAGATTGACTGGTTCTTCGGTCACCATGCCGTTCTCTTTCTTTTAGTAGACCCATTACCTTTTCACCTGCTATTGTTTGCTCTTCCATCTGAGCAATTCCTCTTCCGAGAGACCCTTCCCTTTCTTCCAACTGGTGCAACTTTCTTCCACCTCTGTCCTCCGTCTCTTCTGACTGGCTGATCCTTCTGGTTCTCCGACTTTCCAAACCTTCATCAGTTTGTCCACGCATGGGATCATCCACACTCTTTTGCCTGCGGCGGATATCAGAGGGTAGCACAGCCTTTCTGCTCCTAAGTAATCGTTCTGAAGCTGGATTCACTCTGGTTGCTGATCGACCTTCTCTGTGAATGGGCTGAATGTGATCAGCACCGGCCCTTCGTCTAGTTTCTTCACCCTCTATGTCAGCAGATGTCGAACCAGGCACGGCCAAGTGTCCTTTGGGATCCAGCATCTCAGACTTGCCAAGTGAAGGTCCAGGCACAGGATGAGCTGCATAAGCATTTGAAGGTGGGGATATATGGCTAGACATATGGGAAGGAGCTGAGTGAACAATTTGTCCATATGCCGGAGGCAGTGCCTGGACTGAACCATACTGCAAAGGTTGACTGTGACCATAATGCCCATGTGACAGACGTGAATGCGAGGTGTGTTCATGTTCATGTAGAGGCTTCTGAATAGGTGCATGTGCTTGAGTTGGTTGGCGTGTGTCCCGATCCAAAGGCACTGGTTGAAGGATAGCCCGATACTTTTGTACTGGTGGTGGGGCGTCTCTGGGAACAGGTAAAGGCTGCTGGAGATCTTTGTATGCTGGGTGTGGTTGTTGTGAATGTCTGTGCATTTGTGATGGTTCTTGAGCATCTTGACTATCTCGTCTTGGTAGGGATTGCTTGATTTGCCCGAATCCTGGCTGATGACCCATTGTGCTAGGGTGTATACCAGGACTCTGTTCATAGTTTGAGGGCTCTGCACTTTGGGCACGCTGCTGATTTCCAATTTCACTTGAAACTATGTGTTGAAAGGCAGGCGAGTCCATACTGTGAGTGCGTTGAAATCGTGGCCGCTCCGCACTATGCGCCCTTTGTTGACGGGCCTCCTGATTCGGTTGATGGATTGGGGGTTCAGAGCTCCGTGTGCGCGGTTGGTTTGCAGATTGAGGTCGTGGAGCTAAATATGGAGGGGCAACTGTTGGATGACGTCTGACAGAGGATGCATCTGGCCCTGAATCAGAACCCCTTCCCGAGATGTCCTCCTTTGTCTGTCTCTCTCTTACACGTATTCTTCATGAAGGGAGGAAAAAGAGGAATTAACATTCATCCAATTCAACTGACCTACAATCATCCTGAGAAAGTGGCATCAAAAATATTGGAGATGATGATAGAGCAAACATTTTTGCCCCACAGATCAAGGATAAGGACCATCTTCTCATCTTACAATAGTATGCTTCAATTAAAGGGATAGTTCACCCAAAAATAAAAATTAATAATAATAATAAAATTCCTTACATTTATATAGAACTTTTTTTGAGTACTCAAAGTACTTTACATAGAAGGGGGAATTTCTTCATCCACTACCAATGTGCAGCATCTACCTGGATGATGCGACAGCAGCCATATTGTGCCAGAACGCCCATCAAACAAGAGGAGGCAGAGTGATGAAGCCATTCAGATTATGGGTATTATTAGGAGGCCATGATGGTCAAAAGCCAATGGGCGAATTTGGCCAGGATGCCGGGGTTACACCCCTACTCTTTTTCGAATGACATCTTGGGATTTTTAAATGACCAGGTCAGGACCTCGTCATTACTATACTGGGTCGCTAGGATCCACACAGGGTGAACATCCCCTGCTGGCCTCACTAACACCTCTTCCAGCAGTTCCTTGTTTTTCCTGGAGGTCATGAGGACATGAGGGTGAGTAATTAATGAATCAATGAATTTTCATTTTTGAATTAACTATCCCTTTCTACAATTCTACAACTAGTTTTTGCTTGAAATCAATATGTAGAACAAACCGCATATTGTCTTTTCAGATCAAGTTCTTCAAGAGCTGGAAAGAAAGTCTAGTTATTTACAAGCCTTTTGACAGACTAATATTTAAAAAATAACATGCAATAGTGCCTTGGTAACAATTTATGGTTACTTGTAACCATTTATTGGTAACCAGCAGTGACTTCACAACACACAATAAGCTCCACCTGTTATCCTGTATGTTTTTTGAAGTGATAAACTGAAAAGGAATAAGCCAAGTTTCATTGTTAGGAGCTGTTCTCTAGGGAGGGGCAAAGCCGGTCAGTGGTTTATAATAAAAAACAAAAAAAACAAAAAAAAAAAAAAACAAACAGTGGATAGAGGAGAAAAATTAACCAGGAAACATCTACGGTGACTCTATATGGAGAAATAAAGGGGATGAAAACTAAAGTGAACAAATGTATATTTGTGTGCATGGATTTCAAATGGTCAAATGTTGAAAAATGGAGTTAGCAGGTCAACTGGGGAATTTAAGGGGGTTACACTCCCACTCTGATACCTGGAAGGCCAGTTGATTTGAGAGTATGTTTCACTGTCCGAGTCTCTCCTGAGGGACCACTCACTTTGAGAAAGAGCTGCCAAGCTAAAGAACACAAAGGCCCAGACCCCAGTTATCACAGCAATAACACCATCACATTCAGCACTATAACAATCAATACTCTATGAGATTCTACATAGGACCATTGTGATGTTACACTGTCCATTTTCCCTGATCGTTTCTTCTCTTCCTTGTTGTAGAGATATTAAGTTTCATATAAGTTTCCTCAATTAGTCTCTGACATCATGACTGCCTTAGAGGCCTGCATTTAAGTATAATTATCTCATCCGTCTGGATATCTTTCTCCTCAAGTGTTGTTTAGAGTTTTAAAGTTATGTAACGCTTCAGATAAAACACATGCTTGTGTAATTTGCAGGGGTCTCATATAGTAACAGTCACATTCACAATGTTGTACACAACTTGTGGTCAGTAAATCTCAAAATACAATTCACGCAGTCTGACCCTTGTGTCTTAAAAGAAATTTAGTGCTCTTCTCATACTAAATGTGCATTTCTCATCCACTACTATGGAGAGAAAAAGCATTGAAAGACTGCAGCAATGCAGTATCTTGCAGCAGAGCTTCACACTGAAATTCTTGCAGATGTCCAATGAACAGATCTACATATTTCACTCCAGCTCACTAGCTCTCTGGCATGGCTGTAAACCTGACTAAACACAAAAGCTAGTCGATTCAGCATTTTTGCTAAGAGTATGTTCAAGAGCTTCAGCATTATCTCAGTGAGACAAAAAAAAATCCCAAAGCATTAGTCTTTGCTGAGGTCCACCACTTTATTGTAAGAGATGATGGCAACTGTTAACCCTGTTGCTTTTACTTGATTTATAGAATGATTTCCAAAAATAAAGCAAGAGCTGAGATCTTCTCATTTTCTGAATGAAAATCTGTTTTTTTTACTTACAAGAATTTGTCGTAATTCATGTACCCATTAACTACCAATGTACACGTTAACTTTGAGGCCTTCAATATGTTAGCAATTGTTTAAACTAAAAGTTAAAAAAGAGCAAATCATATACCAACTTTCTGTTTTAAAAGGAAATATGCCAACACAGGAAGACAATAACATCAGTCAAAATTAAGGGTCCTCTGACACATTTTTAAGATTCAAAACTCAGCACACATACTTACCCCTGTCTGTTGAGGATGTTTTGAGCTTGTTGCTCGATGAACAGGTCTCCAGGAGAGATGCCATATCGTGTTGTAGGTAACGAAGCTCTGCGTGCTGACCTAGGAGAACTTGTGACAACAGCGACACCCCTTGCTGGTTGGGCTGTTGTTGTTTCCATTGGAACCGGAGCTTCCTGTGGGCGTGGTTTCGGACTTCGGTCGGGTGCTCGTCTATAATTTTCCAAGTTCATTGCCCTCTCTCTCTCTCGCTCGGCATCATAGCCTGATGGAGGAGGAGCAGGATTGGGGGCGGGGTCAGAAGGCATGAAGACCCGCCCTATTCCTGAACTGCTGTATTTAGACCTGCTGCTGCTTCGGTCCCGCCCCTCATCCTGCTCTTGCAATGCCCCGCCCCTTGTCCTGCTCTCACCACGCCCCCTATCAGGAGGAGCCCCTTTGTCTGACAGGTCAGATTCTCTCCTTGCACGTGTATAGCGTGATGCGTAATCCAGATCCACCTCCTGATCAAGGAGGATTCCGTAACGCTCTGATAATTGTCGCCGACGTTCAGCTTTGTAGCGCGCAATCCGCTCGGCTTTAGAGCTGAGGCTGGCTGCATCAGAACTGGCTGGGGTTGGACCGACTGGCTCAGGATGGGCAGATGACTGAGGTTCTGGACGTGTCCGAGCTCTGAACTGCCGCTCTGGAGCTTCTATCTCATCACGGCTGTAGCGCCGCACTGTAGTGTAACAAATGGAAAACAAGTAAGAGATCAACACAATAATTAAAAAAAATAATAAAAAAATTCTTTGGAATAATGTGTCAGTAGTCCTTATTCATTGCAACACTGCTAGGGTATTGCCAGGACATTATTCTAAGTGAAAAGAAATCAAGCCTTTGTGAGGAAAACATTGCAGGACTTTTGTCTATAAAGTGCGCTTCAATGTGAGGCATTCATTTTCTTAAAAAAAAAAAAAGCAAACAAAAAAAACGAATGCTCATCTTGCACTAGTTCAACTACATGCATTACATAATCATGTTGGAAAGTCAAGCATGATGTGAAAGTGTTTACAAAGCGAACGTGCAAAGAAAGTCAAACGCCCTTTACTAAAAAAGGTAAAACGTTGTTGGACACAAAACAAAGTCGTGGATGCAAAGCTAGTGCAAGATGAGCTTATCAGGTTAAAAAGTTCATTTTTTTTTTTTTAAGAAAATGATGGATCGTTTCACTACATAAGACCCTTATTCCTTGGCTGGGATCGTGTAGAGCCCTTTGAAGCTCCATTGAAACTGCAATTTGAACCTTCAACCCATTGATCCCCATTGAGGCCACTATATAGAGAAAAATACTGAAATGTTTTCCTCAAAAACCCTGAATTTCTTTTCAACTGAAGAAAGAAAGACATGACCATCTTGGATGACATTTTTTATACTGGAAGTGAATTAATCCTTTAAATAGGTTTGTCAAAATAATAGTATAACAAATAGTAATAGTGACTCTGGCCTTTGCTGTGGACTATATATTGTCTGCTTACAAAAATAAACTGCGCCGACCTACCCACAATGCCTGGATCGCTGGGATCTGAAGCACGTGTATAACGCGGTGTGTCCTCCTCCAGTAGTCGGTTGGTCACCAGGCCAGCTGTGTGTTGCATGCTTGCAGTAAGAGCAGCTGGAACATCAGTCTCAATCCCCTCCAACCTTCGTGCAATTCTCTCTTTCCTACATAAGAAGCCATTATATGCAAAGTTAGGGGTAGGTCAACATTGTGGAAGACCGAGAGCCTCTTACAAATTTAGAATTTTATTTTCAAATGTAACATTTTTCAACACTATGGATGTTATTTTGAGTTTTCAAAAGAAATCAGTCTTTTTACATCAACTTTTAAGCATTCTGCAGACACTTCTATCAAAAACGGCTTACACTGCATTCAAGATAAATTTGAACAGTTCATGCATTCCATGGGAATCGAACCCATGACCTTCGCACTGCTAGTGCAATGTTCAACATGTTTGAGCTTTAGGAATGCCATATTATTTTAATATTAATAGAAAACTTGTGACACCAAATATACCTGTTCATTTCTGGATCACTTCTGATAGTGGTTTCAAATTGCTTCCTTAGCTCTGAAACTAAAAGACAAGAGTGTTTTAGTAAATATCCAACTTCTTTAAAGGATTAATTCAATTACAGAATAAAAATTCTCTATAATTTACTCACCCCCATGTCATCCAAGATGTTCCATGCGTTTTATTCTTCAGTCAAAAAGAGGTTTTTGATGAAAACATTCAAGGACTTTTCTCCACACAGTGGACTTCAATAAGAGCCAATGGGTTGAAGGTCCAAATTGCAGTTTTAATGCAGCTTCAAAGGGCTCTACACAATCCCAGCTGAGGTATAAGTGTCTTATGTAGCAAAACGATTGGTCATTTTATACAAAAAATTATTATTATTTTTTTTTAAGCTTTTCTCCTCCAACGTTGAAAGAAACATTTTTGCGTCAAAACGATCTTCGTCATTTTTCATTTGTTTTAGAAATGACCGATTGTTTCGCTAGATAAGACCCTTATTTCTCAGCTGGGACCATTAAGAGCCTTTTGAAGCTGCATTGAAACTGCAGTTTGGCCACTATTGAAGTCCACTATATCTTTTTCCCTCAAAAACCTTAATTTCTTTTTGACTGAAGAAAGAGAGACATGAACATCTTGGATGACATAGGGGTGAGCAAATGATAAGGATTTTTTTTATTCTGGAAGTGAACTAGTCCTTTAGGGAAAAAACTTAAGCACATTAGCATTTCTCACCTTTGGGAAGTACAGCAAGGATGTTTGCATCAATTTCTGTTGTACTCTTAACCAATGATGTCCTGTCATCCACACCAAAGCTGTGAGGCATAGATAGAGAGCACATGATTCAAAACAAGAGTGCTTTAGTAAATGTGTTAATGTCAGTAGACTTGGTCTTTCTGGCACTTATTGAAAGGAGAATTGAACACCAGTAAGTGTAACCCTAACCCTAATATCCGATTGGTTAATAGGTTTGTTGTTCTAGGATCAATGATGATGCTGAACCAGGAACATGTTCTACTTGGCCACGACTCAAACACAATTCAATGTGTTGACTTTTCCAACACCTAATCTCTGCACACCTTAGAAAAATCGGATTTGGCGCAGAGTGCCTCCAAAATTCAACACTGGCAGGTCAATAGCAACCTTACCAACGTGTTCCCGTGTGACATTTTAAGCTGAATTAGCATTGAGGATCTTGAACGTTTACTTGAATCTGACCACAGGAATAGATTAGCTGCTAAGGTATTTATACATCTAGAGTTCCCCTTCACCATGGTACCAGTCCTACCAGCCCAAACAGCACACTCCAATTACTCCTGTTTACAGCACACCCTTCGCTACACATGCTGCTATGCACAACGATCTCATAAGCAGGGCAGCAAACCTCTAATGAGAGCTTAAACAGATTTAGACTGTATTCACAGAAACTTTTCAGACACGCCCGATATAGAAACGATGAAAGAGGAATAATTGACTCTTACATGTGAATTATTGAACATGAATGCACACCAAAGTGTAATGGCCATTACATCCTTGTTGTGGATTCAGTTTCCAATCATTTGTAATAATATAGTGAAGATTCCAAGTAAATATTCAGTATATACTTCATTGGACCACTAACTAAGTTAGAAACAAGCTGTGGCTAACTAGTTTATAAGTGTCCAATAAGAATATGGTGGAATTATATGCTACTGTTATGCGGTCAACAAACTAATTCATCACTATTCAATAAAATCCTTGTATGTACCAAATGAAAATTGGAATTTTAAGAATTCTGACAGTGGTTAATTTAAAATTTACATTTAAATTGAACTAAATTCTCATACATTTTCCTAAAAGTGATAATAAACATACAAATTCTGATTGGACTTCTGGTTTCTGTTAAATACTAGTTGAATGTGTTTACGTTTAAATGAAAAAAATGTTTATGTTCTATATGAAGAGTTCAGATGCAAAACCCCATAAAAGTCATCTCGGTCAAAAATGAAGTAATGAAATCAAATACTTTTATTTCAAACTCTCTTAAAATCCCACCCTCAGCCGAATCAGAAGTACCAATACTTACACAGAAACCTATACATCGGAGCCTGTTAAAATTCATTTTTTAAAGAAAGATGTCAGATGGATTTAGTGACTTTTGCATCTGAACTCTTCATATATTCCCTGCTGAAAAAGTTTAGAAAATTTTCTAGAAAATTCTAGAAATTCCACTACAAATGCTATTACAAACCATCAACTTTAAACCAATAATTTGGGAGACATTCCTTTAGGATTTAGTGGTTTTAACAAGCCACCAATAGAAGCAGACCAATTACCAGTAGAAACCCAGACGGTACATTACTGTTTCCATTAAAACTAATACTAGTCCCATTATAAACAGTAAGACCATTACAAATTTTGTGATGGGGTCTATTGTTTTTGTTTTGTTTTGTTTTGTTTTTTCAGCAGGGTTGTTACACTGAGGACTCCAGGAGAACTGATGTTTTGATTTATTTTGGACACATTAAATGTCAAAAGCACATTCTTCTCTTTTAACAGTTTAACCAATGGAAATAACAAAAGATAACACACCTACACCCACACATACACACTCTGGTTCTGTGATGATAACAGCCGACTATGCCTCCCCTTCACTTACAGCTATGTCTTTTTTTATTGGCCTGGACTCTAAACAATATATTGATTCTAAAATCACAATAACTGACAAGTATCCAGTATCTATCCTTTCATTTATCTCAAAATGTGCATGACGCAACACATAATCACTGTCCTTTTTTTTTTTTTTTTTAGAATCAATGGTTCCATGAAAAACTATTAACATTCATGGAACCCTTCAATTGCATAAAATGTTCTTTATAATGTAACAGTTTTTTTTTTCCCACACTAAGAAAAATAAATAAATAAAAGGTACACTGGGGATCCCAAAATGGCTCTTCTGTGGCACCGTTAAAAGAAATCCATGTCGAGCGCTAAGTATTAAAGAACATAACGGGATTAATTCAGTATTTAATTCAGCTAATGGGATCAGCTTTAAAACAAAGAAAAAAGGTTGGGTCAAAACAAAACAGTCTTTAAATTTAAACTGAAAAATTGAAAAAGAAATTTAAATTGCAAGATGAATTCTGACCTTACTGCTCTTTTCTTTAGTAATGCAGGGCTGTAGAGCTTGGCAGAGGCTTCGCCGACAAAGCCTGTGAAAAGAAACAAGACAAACTCTTAAAAGTGTGCATGTTTTTAAAACTCATTGAGAAATATTGGTTTGAGACTATGTGTTAGCTTAGCCATATCTATCTAAACAGACCACAAAGCCCCATTCACAAGAACAACGACTGCAATGATAACTATAAAGTTTTAATGTTCGTTCTAATTGTCAATAATAGGGTAATAGGGCCTTATGCCTTTTTCATTTGAATTTTTCCAAAAATGTAGTTTTATTTTTTTCCAAATTTCATTTTTTCTGGATTCAGTTTTTTCCATTTTATTGAATGTAATGCTTACATTACATTTTATTAATCCAAAAGCATGTGTAATTAATTGAAATCACAACTTAACAGCAATTTATTAAAGCTTGACAAAAATTAACAAAAAGTGTGTATTTAAATTTTCTCTAGTAAATTATAGCCCTACGATAACAATCACTTTCTGCAACCACATTCATAATACTTTCAGCTGAAAAAAAAAATAAAAACATTGACAGCCAATCAAAATCCACCAAACTTAAGAGCTTAAAAATTTAAACTGGCAGGCAACAAAACTGCAGTGTGCTTATCATCAACATGATGTTTCCATCCAAAGATGTAAATTTAACTTGTGTGCAAAACTGGAATACCACATAAAACATCCAACGAGCCAAGGCAAAACAAAATTGTCACTTTCAGATAAACTGGCACTAAATATCAATAAGAAAAGTAGGAGAAGCCACTGAATACAATAATTGTCATATATAATAAATTACTTGCGCATCAGAGCGAGCACATGAAACACAATAAATGCGGTCACTGCTTTCAGAGGTGGATGCCTGCTTTTTGGGAATGCAGTCATGTAAGACAATTACACAGAAATACTGATGATAGACTTTGCTTAGAAAGACCAAGACAACATTTCTGATACTGCGCAACAGGATCGGGCCGCTCGTTAGTGAAGTTATCCCGTCCCATCAGAGTCACATGACTTTTTTTAATGCGCATGGAGGAATTTATTCGGTAAATGAGTTTCCAACAAAGTTTATGCAAATGTGTTTCTTATCAGATAAAAACTTTATCCTACTCCATTGTGCTCATATGCTTTTTTAATGCACATTTAAAAAGCAAAAAAAGGATTTTATGTCTGACACTAATGTACTGTAGTTATCGTTATATATGTACATATTTTTCTTGGTCTGACCGGACCTTAAATGGCACAAACTGAATTTCTCAGCTCAACTTGAATATTTTTTTGTACTTGAATGTAATTTAATGTTGCTTACAGTGAAGTTAAGCAACCCAAGATACAAATTTATCTTAGACAAAAATTTTAATGGAATATTTTACCAGAAATATGCAACCTCTTGCCAACAACCACAAAAATGTCAAACACATTCCATCTTGACTGTCTTGACAGTTTCCATGTTCTGGCCATTTAAACAAAATCATATTTTTTTTCACTGTCGTACAGACATAGTTTGAGTTACAGTGTTTAACATCCTCCAGCGTGGGTTGTCTCATAAATTTACCCCTTTCCAAATGGAGCACCTGGGCTGGGAAGAAATGGCTTTAAGAACAAGCTGAGAAGAACAAAGTCAACGTGGGTGTAAAATCCTAATTAACTTAAATCAAGTCTGGTGGATGAGTTTCCGTCCCAGGGTTGCCAGAGAATCAGGATGCTGACAGCCACAAATTAGCGAGAAGAACAAGGCATTGTCTAAAAATACTAGTTGGGGAGATGAGGGTAAAAAAAAAAATAGACCCTGCTCTACGCTCCTTAAAACACATGTAGCTCACAGCACAAAAAGACATACGCCCAGTAAACCGCTTGTACGCAAGGTTTGTGTAAAGGATTTTATGATCTGATTTGTAGACAGCAAAACAGCAATTATCACGTCCTGCCATTAGCACATGTTAACACGGTGTTGACACACAGAGTCTAGGGTCAATTCATGATGAACACAGTACAATCAAAGAGACAGCTGCAGGCACCACAAAGATTCGACATCAAATGAGTCGCGACTGTGAACCTTTGGCAGCTGTAATGGAGAGATAAGGCTTAGCTAGGTCACAAAATTAAACACACAAAACGTCTTAGAAAGACAGACACTAAAGGCTATTACTGTTCTACTTCAAGGAGACCCGATTTAGGTTTAGTGGCTGGATGACAAGTTTTTCAATGACTGACGTTGATACTAATATCTTATGTTCACAGAGACTGCATTTAATTGATCAAAAATACAGCAGATATTGTAAAAATTATTTTTTTTTTTTTGTTTTTTTTCATACATTTTAGAATGTAATATATTCATGTGATGCAAAGTTGAATTTTTAGCATCATTACTCCAGGCTTCAGTGTCACATGATCCATCTGAAATCAATGTAATATGCTGATTTGCTGCTCAAGAAACATTTACCATTATCGATGCTGAGAACAGTCGTGCTGTGTAACATTTTTGTGAAAAAAAAAGTGACACATTTTTGTGCAGGATTCAAAAGAACAACATTTATCTGAAAGAGAATAACGCAAAAAAAAAAAATAATAATAATAATTGAACGATAACTTTGGAAAAAATAAAATGTGTTCACAGAAGACTTATTTTTAATCAACTGAAGCCAATAACCTCAAAAGTGCCAAATACTGGCTGAATAACTGGCTGATAATACATCAGTCTATCCAGAAGTTTTTTGGTTGTTTCTGCATGCATGAATATATATGCAATTATATGTGTTTTATTCAGTTATATTCCGTTTAATTGTGCTTGTCCACTATTAACATTCTGATGAACAACCATTAAAAAGTCAACATTAATCCATGGCCAAGGGTTAAATGTTGATTTGGAAAAAAAAAAAAATAAAAAAAAAAAAAGTGACTCTGGGCCACAAAACCTTAAGTAGTGTCTTAAGTAGCATGGGTATATTTGTAGCAATAACCAAAAATGTATTGTATGGGTCAAAATTATTGATTTTTTTAATGCCAAAAATCATTAGGATACTGATTGAAGATGCTTCATTTTTGATTAAAGAGACTTCATTTTTGATTAGTAATATGCATTGCTAAGAACTTCATTTAGACAACTTTAAAGATGATTTTCTCAATATTTTGATTTATTTGCACCCTCAGATTCTAGATTTTCAAATAGTTGTATTTCAACCATATATTGTCCTATATAGCTTATGTATTCAGCTTTTAGATATATAAATTTCAAATTTGAAAAAAAAAAAAAAAAAAAAAAAAAAAAAAAAAGGTTTTGTGGTCTAGGGTTTTTCCCCCAATGGTTGATGTTGATACAGTTTTCGTGATGACCAATACAATTATATGTGTGTACATAACATACAAAATAATGATAGCAAATAAATATTACACAAAAGTAGTGTTGATGAATTTAACTGATCACTTATTTGACACATTATTTCCTTAATTACCACAACAGATAATGCACTTTGTATCCACATATCTCATTTGACAAGGAGACATTGACATTGTCTGGAACTTTTCTAAACTGACTCCAGGCAAAATCATCACTTCGATCCATTTGGCAACAGCCATCAGCTGATTCAGACAAATCAGTCTGGCGGGACTACCACTAATCACTTCTGAAGTTCACAACAACCTTTAGCACACAAGAATTCAGACCTCTTTTGATCAATTAATCAATATTCATTCTCAACAGAACAAGAGTAAAGCAAGAGTAATATAATTGTAATTTGTACTTAAAAAGTATTTAAAAATATATAGTTTTTTTCCAGGATCACACAATATCAAACTAATTTAAACAGCCATCCATTACTAAACCAAATAACTTTATGATCCAGAAACTTTTTACTCAAATCCCCACATTGAGTTCCACACTTACCTTGACTACACTGAGTGACGTGGTTGAGATAGTTAGTAATCCACGGGTTCTGAAACATGTTGGAATGAAAAGGAAAGAAGAAAACGGAGGAAAGAGAGATAAAGGACAGACAGACTTGATCACAGGCTCAGACAGACGAAGAAATAGAGCAAGAGAGAGAGAGGGACCGCCACGAACGGACTCAACGTGATGGAAATGCACTGAGGCAAAACTGGAGGGCTAAAGCAAACACATGGGAGGGTGGTAGAGAGACAGACAGAGAGGGAGAGAGGTGCTAAGGCAGCTCACAGGCAGTAATCTGATTACAGGCAGAAATTAGCCTGGATGATAAAAGTGGATTGTAGGAACACGGTGGATTCCTGGACTTATGACACGAGTGCTGCTACATTTACACACACTCACACATGCGTCAGCAATACAGGAGTCACAAATACTCAGTGATGCAAAGATGAAAGTCTTTAAGGTCTAACCTGCCTTTAACATCTTTTAGTTTTAAAAACAAGCCAAATGAATGTGAATCTTGTTAAAGCTGAGTCATTGAAGGGGGCATAACACACAGTTCACCCAATCTCATGTTAATCTTGAGTATCTATAGAGTAGTACCGCACCCTTCATATCTAAAAAGTCTTTAGTTTTATCATATTTACAAGAGAAAGATACAGCTTTACGATTCTCTACGAAAACAGCCGAGCTCCTGGAGGCACACAATCAATGGAGAGCGTTGGAAAACAATCCAACACTCTCCATTGACTTTGTATTGCGGGAGACTGCCTCCTTGTCATTTCTGACTTATAACAAAAAACAGAACAATGTCTAAAAGCCACTATGTGACAAGGTGTACAGTAAACAATCTAAAAATCCCAGAACTACATTTTTATACAGGTCCTTCTCAAAAAATCAGCATATTGTGATAAAGTTCATTATTTTCTGTAATGTACTGATAAACATTAGACTTTCATATATTTTAGATTCATTACACACAACTAAAGTAGTTCAAGCCTTTTTTTTGTTTTAATATTGATGATTTTGGCATACAGCTCATGAAAACCCAAAATTCCTATCTCAAAAAATTAGCATATCATGAAAAGGTTCTCTAAACGAGCTATTAACCTAATCATCTGAATCAACTAATTAACTCTAAACACCTGCAAAAGATTCCTGAGGCTTTTAAAAACTCCCAGCCTGGTTCATTACTCAAAACCGCAATCATGGGTAAGACTGCCGACCTGACTGCTGTCCAGAAGGCCATCATTGACACCCTCAAGCAAGAGGGTAGGACACAGAAAGAAATTTCTGAACGAATAGGCTGTTCCCAGAGTGCTGTATCAAGGCACCTCAGTGGGAAGTCTGTGGGAAGGAAAAAGTGTGGCAGAAAACGCTGCACAACAAAGGGGGACCTGCGGAAGCAGTGGACTGAGTCTGGAGTAGAAACATCCAGAGCCACCGTGTACAGGCGTGTGCAGGAAATGGGCTACAGGTGCCACATTCCCCAGGTCAAGCCACTTTTGAACCAGAAACAGCGGCAGAAGCGCCTGACCTGGGCTACAGAGAAGCAGCACTGGACTGTTGCTCAGTGGTCCAAAGTACTTTTTTCGGATGAAAGCAAATTTTGCATGTCATTCGGAAATCAAGGTGCCAGAGTCTGGAGGAAGACTGGGGAGAGGGAAATGCCAAAATGCCTGAAGTCCAGTGTCAAGTACCCACAGTCAGTGATGGTCTGGGGTGCCATGTCAGCTGCTGGTGTTGGTCCACTGTGTTTTATCAAGGGCAGGGTCAATGCAGCTAGCTATCAGGAGATTTTGGAGCACTTCATGCTTCCATCTGCTGAAAAGCTTTATGGAGATGAAGATTTCATTTTTCAGCACGACCTGGCACCTGCTCACAGTGCCAAAACCACTGGTAAATGGTTTACTGACCATGGTATTACTGTGCTCAATTGGCCTGCCAACTCTCCTGACCTGAACCCCATAGAGAATCTGTGGGATATTGTGAAGAGAAAGTTGAGAGACGCAAGACCCAACACTCTGGATGAGCTTAAGGCCGCTATCGAAGCATCCTGGGCCTCCATAACACCTCAGCAGTGCCACAGGCTGATTGCCTCCATGCCACGCCGCATTGAAGCAGTCATTTCTGCAAAAGGATTCCCGACCAAGTATTGAGTGCATAACTGAACATAATTATTTGAAGGTTGACTTTTTTTGTATTAAAAACACTTTTCTTTTATTGGTCGGATGAAATATGCTAATTTTTTGAGATAGGAATTTTGGGTTTTCATGAGCTGTATGCCAAAATCATCAATATTAAAACAAAAAAAGGCTTGAACTACTTCAGTTGTGTGTAATGAATCTAAAATATATGAAAGTCTAATGTTTATCAGTACATTACAGAAAATAATGAACTTTATCACAATATGCTAATTTTTTGAGAAGGACCTGTAAGCTGTCGACCCAAAAATAGGTAGTGCTGCGCGATTAATCGTATCGCAATCGCGATGTCAGCCTGTGTGCTTATATGACGGGAAAATGTTGCGGTTTTATTATTTTATATTAGGCTAATTGTGTGCACTTGAGAACACATGCTTTCTGAGAACAGTTTGCCTATTTTCCGTGCTGCAAACAAAACAAAACAAAAAAAGAGAGAGATCTGACAGTCTCCCTATTAGTTAAGAGGTCAAATGTTCTAGGTGGTGCACATGTGGCGTGTATGCGTGCACGTTCACCTGTGTGCGCAGCGCTGAGAGACCAGAATGAAGGTGAGTGCCGAGGAGACTGATCCGGTAGGCAAAAAAAAAAAAAAACAAACAAAAACCTGTACCTCTGTATGACGATATTTTGGATTTGAGATTAGTGACACTGAGCAGAGACATGTATTATGCAAGATTCGCAAAATTAAAGTTGCTACATCACGTGGCAATACAACAAATTTATATCACAACAAAACAAAGCACAATTACAGATATGTTTGTGAGCCTCACGCCACATTATAAGTCTTCGTTTAGACAAGGAAATCAAATTGTAGAATGCACGCTCAGCACCGCCGAACGCTTCCCGCAACAAGTAAAACGAAACCGAAAGTAAGACTCGCACGTGCATTAAAAAGCAATTTTAAGAGAGCGACTCCCCAATTAGGCTACCTAACATATCTAGGCTGTTATTAGCATGTAAGCTATAATAGGTTGTGTAGTTGTCCATAGCTCTGTATCAGGCTTGAAAAAGTCTGTCTCTATTGGTACTTTGAATATTAAGAGAGTAGCCTACTTTGATTATGGCTGCATTTATTGTTTTAATAAGACTAAGAAAGAACGGTGTTGTTTATTTTTTGGTCATTTATACGGTTTTAATTTATGTTCAATTTGTGAAAAGAACTTCAGTTAAGAGGTCAAATGTTCTAGAAGCTCATAATTCATGAACCTCCATTTTGTGCCCCCAATACCATTTATTATAATCGTAATCGCAATCGCATATCGCAATATTGACCTCAATAATCGCAAGATGAAAATTTTCCCAAATCGCGCAGCGCTAGTTTTAGGACACAAATAGTTGTGAATGTCAGGGTATTTCACATTAAGCCATTCAGTTGGATAATTTCTCCAGCAAAGGAAAGGTACGGAAAAGGAGCTCTGACATAGACCAATTAAATTTAGTTTCTCAATATATCTCCTCCTCTCAGGTTTACATAAGGTGGTGAAATAATTGGCGTAGTTCTCAGAGTAATATGTAGGGATAGGCGATATATATAATCGATCGATAAATTTATGCGCATCTCGTCACTAAAGCTGGTTCTTTGATTAGCGGTAAATCTCCATCACCTGTTTTCAAATTGAGCGCCAGATTATTCACAGAGCCGTAGATCACTGAAAAGCTACCCCAATGAATCACCCGCAAAACTGAACCCGATATTGCGTAGCTTGGCAGTGATCTACGGCTCTGTGAATAAACTGGCGCTCTATTTGAAAACAGGTGATGGAGATTTACCGCTAATCAAAGAACCGGCTTTACTGATGAGATGCGCATAATATCGATCGATATATATCGCCCATCCCTAGTAATATGACACATTACACTCTACTTTTGTGTCCTTAACGGTCGTTTTTTGGGTCGACAGCTTATAAAAACGTTTACTGTACACCTTGTCACATGGCAGCTTTTAGACATTGTTCTGTTTTTTTGTTACAAGTCAGAAATGACAAGGAGGCAGCTTCCCGCAATACAAAGTCAATGGAAAGCGTTCTGATTGTTTTCCCCCCGGTGGGCGTGGTTTTCAGATTATGACACGTGTCGCTCTGCCTCTATAAAAACACACACATTTGATGCCGTTTCACTTACCATCTGCAGTTCTGAATCATGACCGGGATCTTTTATAGCTAGGACCACTCCATGTTTCAGTATCAAACTAAATATTATTAAGCGTTCGTCAACAAACACACTTGTAATACTCTGTCCACTTGTAATAATTCTGTCCCGGAAAAACAAACTGCATCCGCTGTTCATGTAACGCTGGGTTCTTCGTGAAGCTAAGCAAGGTTATCCTTGCCTTACAACCACAACCACACTTCTTTAGAGACATTCTTCCCGAGTGAGTCCCGTGCTGCAGTGCAGCCGAACGAAGCGCACTGATGGTGCTCTGGTCGATGTGTGCACGGGCACACGTTCCGAAACTTGTTAGAAACCCAGAAGTGTGTATTTGGCACAGAAATACTACATTTTTTGAAACTTTGGCCACGTTTAGCATGAGAATCCAACTCTTTAACAGTGGAAATAACTCAACATGCATGAAACAGCATTGGACCCTCCCTTTAAGAAAATGCTGTATTCTTATAATGCACACTAAAGGACTGCTAACCAAACAAAAAGCTTTTTGAGTTGTTATGCTAACCGCTATAAGCGCTGGGTTTTACTACTGCTGTGTTGCCAAAGAGTTTAAGGTTTAGCTGGTTAGCATTAAACAAGCCCTGCTAGTAGATGTTATAACTACACCACATGGCATATTACATCCATTACAATACTTGTCTTTTTTTCAGGTATTCAGGTATTTGTCAAACTGACAAACAGAAAAATTTAGAAAATTGTTGACAAGTTTTCAAGTCACTACACTGTTGTTTGCTGCCATTTCTGGCAGCGTTGTTACTGTTTTCTAAAACTAAACAATTAAAAATCAACTACTGTCACTGAAGCAAAGTTTAAATGAAATAAAACAAATATTAGACGAGACAGAGAAATATTCATGGAAAAAAGGAAAAAATAAAATGACAAAAACAAAACTTAATTACTAAAAAAAAATAAAAATAATAACTTTATATATTCTAACAATTAATAAAAAACGATAATAGTATATAAATACAGTAACACTAAAGTCGCTGTATTCAGCTTGGGGCCCCATGAAATCCTTTCTTTTTTTTTCCAAATTCCATTTTAATTTGTTTCCAAATTCTGATAAAAAAATTTTAATTCAGCTTTTCCATTTTTATTTTTCTAGACTCTGTTTTAATAGTAAAAAAAAAAAAAAAAAAGCATGCCTAATTAACGTGCATGATTTAACAGCAATTTACTAAAAATTGAACAAAAAGTGCAATTTTTAAGGCCCTATAAAATCTTTTTATCGTTTTATTTTTTCAAATTTTGTGTTTTCCAATAATTTTCTGGATTGCATTTTAATGGTTTCATTAAATTTTAAGAATCCAAAGCATCTCTATTTTTATTCTTCCCCAGAAATACTACGTTGTGTATTTACGTTTTTCTGGTAAATTATTTCTCTGGTAAATATTTATTTAAAAAATAAAAAATGTTTAAATAATTTTATTAGTAGTACGATCATTTGATTAAGGTTAGATATATTTTGGTCACAGTCTCTTTAAGTTAAAACAAACTTTTATTTTGACAAGTTTCTGTTTGTATATGATATGACGATAATTTTTCTCAAAAGAAATGCTAAAATACTCATGAAGTGCACCTTTCAGAGCAGAACAGGCACAGAGACAGAACATTCAGGATTCATATTTAAATAGTCTTTGTGGCTTATTGCATTTTGATTCTGTGACATTCTGCATTACACAGTAAATTACATTTTTATGAATGAATTCCACGATTCTGTCTGCGCTTTCCGCATCACAGGGCCCTATATTTAACTGCATCCGGGTCATGTGAAAAATTGTCTTAACAGAAAAATTACTGTTAAACTTTAATGGGGTCTATATCAATCACATTAATTAAAACTGCCAATACTTACTGAAAAAATTCAACACCGCCAGCCACTATGTTGTTGCAAATCACTGTTGGGTAACACCCCTTCAGACAGTGAGAATGAAAGACCAACCACACAGAATGCAAGTCCATATATTAAAACACACAGGCATATGCCATTACAATCTAATAAAACACCACAAATAGGTGTGAAGTTCACAGTGTCATAGTGTGCACTAGAGGGCGCATCTGAGAGCCAAAGGTCCTGTGGAGTTTACTAAACAACATGGAAAACTCAGAAGTATGTTTGAAGGCATAAGAACTGTTAACATGTTTACAGCTACCTATATAACATTTGTCATCTCGTTTGTATTGAAAAAGTACAGCTTAATGCAACTAAATCAAAAGACTGATTAATCCAAACTGAGTAAAGGTTTCAAAATTAGTTTGCTGTGTTTATAAGAAAGGCCAAGCTATGCCAGCACGTGCAAACATGTCCATCTCTCTGTCCTCCGTCTGACTGGACCACTCAAGCACTGCTGCCCTTAATAAGGCAATGTGTGATGTGATTGGCTGACAGGCCTAAAGGAGGAGTGGCTAACTTATGTTTATCCGGCTCTGCTGTGCATGTGCTCTTTGCTTTACCACACTACCTCACTTGTCTATCGTATTTCTTTCACTCCTGGAAATCATACCTCTAGTTTTCCTCCTAGATTATTCTAGGACACAAACTGTACGATAAACACAAGGCAAACTAGATTTTGATGGCGTTATGATAAAATAGGTGATGCTAAGGAGATATCCATTATTTACCTGCCTATCTGAAACCTAAAAAAACTAAACTCAATGCTTCCAGTAAGACAAGTATTTATGACTTGAGTCTATTCTGGTAATTTAAAGGTTATATGCTGGTTACACAGGGCTGTGTGTTAGGTCACAAACATACACACAAAAACACCCTATGCAGTGAAAATCGTCACTAACAGATAATCTAGACAATTTTTGAAATCTTTTTATTTTATTATTTTTCTTGTGTTAATGCCAACTGCATACATTTTGGCACAGGTGTGCATTTTATTGGACTTTTTAAATATTTCACCCTCGTTTCCTTTAATAAATCTACTTTACACTACATCCAAAAAAAAACAACAACACTTGTTTAGATTTATGGCTTTGACTTGCTATCAATTTGAGTTTTAAAAAGTTTTATAAAATTGCTCGTAAATCATTTTTATAAAAACTTAAACCTATATGTGACCCTGGACCACAAAACCAGTAATGTGTCTCGAAATTGAGTTTTATGCATATGAAGAAATAAGCTTTTCATTGATGTATTGTTTATTGAGATATGACAATATTTGGCCAAGATACAACTACTTAAATATCTGGAATCTGAGGGTGCAAAAAAAATTAAATATTGAGAAAACTACCTATAAAAGTTGTCCAAATAAAGGTCTTACCAATGCATGTGACAAGTCAAAAATTAAGTTCTGACATATTTAAGGTAGAAATTTGACAAAATATTTTCATGGAACATGATCTTTATTTAATATCTTAATGATTTTTGCCATAAAAGAAAAATCAATAATTTTGACCCCTACAATGTATTTTTGGCTATTGCTACAAATATACCTGTGCAACTCAAGACTGGTTTTGTGGTCCAGGGTCACATAGAACTTTTTTGGATTAAATTTTTTACAGCTTACTTCACTTTAAGGATCTTCTTTCAAATGAGACCTGAAACTGTATTGTAGAGAGTAGTGCTGTCAAACGATTAATCCCATCCAAAATAAAAGTTTATGTTTACATACTATATATTTGTGTACTGTGTATATTTATGTATATATAAATACACACACATGCATGTATATATTTAAGAAAAATATTTTAGATTTATATCTAATTTATTTATTCTTATTTATAATCTAAATTGTATACAGGTATAAATATATATACATATAAATATTTTGTTTTAATATATACACATGTATGTGTGTGTATTTGTATGTACATAATAAATATACAAAGTAAACACACATAGTATGTAAACAAACTTTTATTCTGGATGCGATTAATCGCGATACGTCTCCATACAATCTCAAACTACCAAAAGTTTGAGGTCAGTAAGACAAAATTAAACATTTTATTCAGCATATTAAAATGATCAAATGACCGTAAAGACATGTTACAAAAAAGCTATTACAAATGCCTAGTTCTGTTTAAATGTCTATTCAAAGAATCCTAAAAAATATATGTATCCGTTTCCACAGAATATTAAGCAGCAATTGTTATTAACGCAGCTACGATTGAGATATATATATATTTTTTATTTTATCTTGTTTTATTTTATTTGAGCTGCAAATTAGCATATTAGAATGATTTCCGAAGGATCATGTGACGACTTTTAAAATATATTAAAATAGAAAATGTGTTTTTTACATTTTTACGATATTTCAATACTGCAATCAATTACCATAAACTGATAGATTCATAGTGAACTGATTGACTGTGATATTTATAATGCTTATAGTTTTCATATACTTCACCGTCATGTCAAATGTAAATAGGTAAATTATTAAGAAAACTAAAAGAGTTGAGAATGTCAGAACGGTCAGCTGTGCAGTATGACATCACAATAAGAGCATTCTGTGATTGATTTCATACATTCAACACTCATGGAACTCCAAGTGCAGCTGCTGAGCAACAATCTTGTTTACATGAGACAAAGTTAAACGGTGAACCACATCAAAGCATTGTGGGAAGTTCCCATTAGAACAGACATCAGATAAAAACAACAGAGTTCAATCTGAATGCTCTAAACTGAGCTAGAGATTACTAAACACTTCACGCTCAAACACAGATGCACACTGCGCCAGTTACCTTGACATTTATCAGCATGAGCCCTTCAGATCACTGTAAAGCTCTGTTCTGTGCAGGTATGCAAGAGAAACAAGTGCGAATTGATGTATAAAGACACCAACAATGTAACACAGCATATGACAGGCACTGATCTTTAAGAACTGTTGTAAAAGTAATACCCTAAAATACCATTTTGCACATGTGCTACTAAAGTTTTTGTTTGTTTCAGAGCAATCATTACAATATGTCTCCATTAGAGGATGCATGTACTGTGCTTTACCAAATATAATTTAGGTTTGAGGCCAATTATCACACAATTTACTTTTAGCATCTGAGACTAGTCAAAAAGCAATAAAAAGTATTTTATTTGTATTGCCTTATTTTACCGGACTGTCAAAAAATTATTTTTAGGCAAAACTAGATTTCTAAAAACCAAATCATTTGAAAATCGTATTTCAAAGATGATTTTACATGGATCCAATTCACATCATGTATTAATCAAAAAAAATCTAGCAAAATAATCTAATTTATAGGACTAAAACTGAATAGCATTCACTGAATGAATTGTACTGAATGTAAACTGTAGTATATGGTAATAAAAATGTTTTAAAAAGTCAAATATTATTCTCAAATAAAAAAGCTAAATAGTCTTAAAAAGATTATAACTGGACATCATTTACAGAATTAATTATTTAATGATTAATAACACTATTTTTTATTATTATTTTTAGATTTTTTTCTAAATGTATTTCTTATCTTTTACTGGGTCTCTTTTTTTAATAAAAACAAATGCAAAGATGCAGATGTAAATTAGTAATAATCATAATATATTAACACTTACATAGAATAATACAAATAAAATATGAAATGTTACTTAAAATGCATTTAAAAGATTAAAAACTAAATTAAATCATACAAAACATTAATTCATTCCAATATTAAGTAATTCCAGTTAATTCAATTCAATGTGTTTGCCATTTCTTTGGTATTAATTGTGAAATTTACTGGCAAATTCTCAGTAAAAAATTTTCCCTGTATATGTATCCAATTTTATCTAAAGAGCTGGGTGATCAAATTATACATTTTGTGATGAAGGTATTTGAAATTTAAAACTCATATGACACCCTGTGAAGCACGCTGAAGCCTTTTTGAAGACAAATTTAAGATGAAAACATGTAGACATCTAGATGTAGAAGTTGCATGTACTATGCTTTATCAAATAGGTTTGAAGCCAATAATCACACAATTTACTTTTAGTATCTGAGACTAGTAAAAAAGCAAAACAAGTTTCCCTTAATAGAAATATGAGAGATGTCACAGTGATAGGAGAAAAAAAAAGGTCTAATCAGTCCTGGAATCTTATAAAAACACTTCCTTTCGTACACAGAGGAGGAGTTCGGTCAGACTACATTCTCTAGTCATTCTGGTCTTCATCTTCTGCCTTTATTAGGACAAGGAGAGCTCACTGGCAGCATGAGGTTTGTTTAAATTACTGCTGAACTACAGACTGCGCTGTGAGAACAAGCAGTCGAGCATACCTTACAGACAGCAGTCAGGTGTGGATCTCAAACCATCTTAAACACTGCAGGCTGGACTCTCAGACACACATATACAGTACTGATTGAAAATTATTCTCTATTGGGACCATCTTAAGTCTCATCATTCTGTCTCCCATCTGAACATCTCTCTCTCTCTCCCCATTGTGTATGTTTGAAATAATACTACTTGTACTGTTTTTGCAGTATATAATGTATACAAAATATTTACACACAGGATATCTGAGAACCTAATAACAAAATGTGAAATACAATCAGTGAAGAATGCATGATGCAATACAATATCCCACAATGCAATGTACTTGATCTGAACGTATTTTCCAGTGTAGCAAATTATTCAGACTGTCAAAAATTAATATTTTTATGCAAAACTAGATTCATAAAATTTATAGGACTAAGACTGGATTCCATTCACTGAATGAATCATACAAAAAAAAATAAAAATAAAAAAAATAATGTTTAAAAATCTTAATCAAATTTTATTCTCAAGTAAAATAGCCAAATAGTCTTAAAAAAAACAACAACTGGACATCAATTACAGAATTAATTATTTAATAATTAATAACACTATTTTGAATTTGTTTTTTGTTTTTTTTGTTGTTAAATGTATTTCTTATCCTTAACTGTGTCTCAAAAAAAAGAAAAAAAAAGAATAAAAAAAATTTCAAATCTAAATAAAAACAAATGCAAAATAGTCTTATTTAAAAGATGTAAATTAGTAATAATCATATAATATATTAACAGTTGTATATAATAATAAAATAATTAAAATGCATATTTAAAAGATTAAAACTTAATTATTTATACAAAACAAAAAATATATATTAAAAAAAAATTCTCCAATTAAAACAAATGTAAGACAGTATTATTTTAAAGAAATATACTGAATACTGGAATATATTAAATATACTGAAATAATTATACAACAATACATTTAGTAAAAGATTTAGAAGAAAATATCAACTGAATAAAAGGGTAATAAATTAATCTCAGAATTAAAAAAAAAAAAAAAAAAACACTGAATATACATATCAAATAAAAAAACAACAACAACAACAACAACATCATCCCACAATGCAATTTACTTGATCTGAGCGTATATTTCCAGTGTAGCAAATAAATCAGAAGTGACATCATCTTACCTTATTTTACCAGACTTTCAAAAATAATTTATGCAAAACTAGATTTATAAAAGCAGAAAAAAAGTATTAAAGTATTAATGTATTAATCTCAAAATAAAATAAAATAAAAAATCCAAAATTATCTAATTTTTTAGGACTAAAACTGAATGACATTCAGTGAATCATCATATAGTATATCAACTATAAATTGGTAATAAAATGTTTTAAAAACTCAAATATTATTCTCAAATAAAAGAGTTAATAATCATTTATAATTATTTAATAATTAATGACACTATTTTTTTTTTTCTCAAATGCAAAAGAGTCTTATTTAAAAGATGTAAATTAGTAATAATCATATGATATATTATAACAGTTGTATAGAATAATAAAATAAAATTAAAATAAAATATTAATTGTTCATTAAAATGCATATTTAAAAGATTAAAACCTAATAATATAAAACATTAATTGTAGTAAAAGGGTAAGCAATAATTACAATATTAATCCCCAATTTAAAAAAAAAAAAAAAACATTAAAAATTTAATTCACACATTAAATTTAGTAAAAGATACAAAATAAATACTTTTCAGAAAATATCAACTGAATAAAAGAGGTAATGCAATACAATGCAATTTACTTGATTTATAAAAGCCAAAAAAAAAAAAAATAAATAAAAAAATAAAAAAATAAAAAAATCAAAGATACATGGATTCAATTAACTGAATTAAGCAGCTTTATTTAACTGGACTTTCAAAAAATAATAATAATAATGATTTCATGTAAAAGATTCTGTGTAAATATGTACAACCGTTAAGGGAAAAACACTAGACTAAGCAGTATACAGTGGATACTGTGCTAGTATTCCCGTCCAAACACTTAATTCTCTCTGAGGTCTACAAACGGTGCGGACTCACATTCTCTGCTCTTATAAGGCTGTGAAGAGTCTGAATCAGTCACAGGCCTCATCTCTCCAAGAAATTTATTCAGGAGTTGTTCTTGGCTCAGTTCTGGGAAATAGCTGATCTTACGTCAACACTCTAAACAGGAAGTAATGATAAAAATCCACACAAGGCATGAATTCTGAACATCAGTTTATTTGTGCCGTTACATAAAACCTGTGCTTGTCACTCCTCTTCTGTGTTACAAATTCCTTCTTCAATCTCGTCATTAAAAAAAAATAAATCACTACGGACAAACACTCACATTTACTTGTCAAACACACCTGAAGTATAACAAGAAAGTGTCATCTGAAGTCTGTAATGATGGAGTTGGCCAAAGTTTTAATCTGTATCAAGGGGATATGTTTTGGCTGGTTAGCACAGGCCAGTTTGCCTCTGCTGGAAGCTGCCATAACTACACCATCTGCACACTGACTGCCATTCAAAAATGAATGTTTAATTCTGCCATTTGCTGCCAGGACATTACTACCCTACAGCCCTACAACATCTCTAACTCCATTCACTATTCGGAGAGACGTCAGGGAAAAAAACTCAAAAGGACAAAGGCAGACTGCTGTGAGCTGCAAACAATACCACTAGGAGATTTATGGATAAATTATATTCAGACAGTTAAATCAAATGGCAGAGCTAATGTAATAGGAAATGTACATGTGAGAGTGCACACACACACACACACGCACGCGGTATAGGTTTTATACATATCAAACATAAACCGTTACAGAATGCAGAACAGAATCTAAAACAGAATCTTTATCACCACATAACGGTTTTCACAACTCTTCCACTGCCTTTGCAGTGAATGGGTGCCATCAGAATGAGAGTAAAAAAAGCTGATAAAACAAAATGTACACAAGAAATCCACATGACTTTAATCCATCAGTTAACATCTTGTGAAGTGAAAAGCTTTGTGTTTGTAAACAGTGCTTGATTGTGCATATTTCACTCCTGATTCAGATGAGATGATATTTTAGTTAGAAACAATTGTTTAAAGTAAAAAATGTTGATGACAAATTTGTTTCTTGCAAACATACAGATTTTTGCTTTACAAGATGTTAATTGATGGACTGGAGTTGTGTGGATTACATGTGGATTATTATGATGTTTTAATCAGTTGTTCTGATGGCACCCATTCACTACAGAGGATCCATTGGTGAGCAAGTGATGCAATGCTAACGTCCGGTCACTGCTGCACTCTTTTCTGCATCAGAGTGACAGAAAAAGCTGTTCTCTGGGTAAAGAAAACTGAACAGCAAATATTTTATTTAAAGTGACATTCTGCAAAAACTATCCAGCATTAATCATTTTAGATATCAGTTTTGATTGAGCCGATATATAAAAAAAATAATATAAAAAAAAAACTTTTGTATAAAATACAAAAAAAAAAAAAAAAACTTATGCAATTAGATCTTCTACAAAGCTTTCTAAACTACAAAATAGATTAAAATATCACAATGCATATGATTAAATCAGATGATAATTTTGTAAAAATAATCTATATTGTTGTGATTTTCAAAAGAACAGAATTTTTCATGTTTCCACAAAATATGACAGCACATCTGTTTACAGCACAACTGTTATCAACACTGATAATAATAATAATAATACAAAAATGTTTCTTGAGCAGCAAATCAGCATATTAGAATGATTTCTGAAGGATCATGTGACACTGAAGACTGGAACAATGATGCTGAAAATTCAGCTTGTATCACAGGAATAAATGACAAATTAAATTTCACATTACTGCTTTATAAATGCTGCCTTATTGAGTATAAAAAAAATACTATTTTTGAACAGCCTTTAAAATCGTACCAAACCCAAACATTTGTGTACATTTTGCAACCTTATAGAAAACAACTTCTATCCATTCTCAAATAGATGAGTGAAAACTTTAACAGAATGGAGATGTGTAAATGTTTCTTATTTTGCCTAAATATTATATTTTTTTCATTTAGTACTGCCCTTCAGAGGCTACAGAAGATAGTTACATGTTTCTCAGAAGACAAAATTAATTTAAATTAAATTACCTCCATATTCAAAAAGTTTTCACCCCAGGCTCTTAACGCATCGTGTTTCCTTCTGGAGCATAAGTGACCCTTGAACCCTGTGTAATAGTCCTCAATGTGAAAAGATGGATCTCAAAATCATACAGTCATTGTTGGAAAGGGTTCAAATACACAAAAATGCTGGAAAACCAAATAATCTGTGGGACCTAAAGGATTTTATCATCAGGCAGTTTAACTGTTATGAACAACTATCACTAAACAAAAACACACAGCTGTGAATCATTCAGTTAATAACACAGTATTAAGAATCAAGAGAATGTAAACTTTTGAACAGGGTCTTTTTTATGTATTCAACTATTGTTTTCTCTTGTGGACTATATGTAAACATCTTTATGTTAAACATTCTGAAAGGGGGATGTAAACTTTTGACCTCAACTGTGTGCGTGCGTGCGTGCGTGCGTGCGTGCGTGCGTGCGTGTATAAAAACAGACAGAAACAAGTAGTATGCAAAAACTATCCAGAAATAATTACTGTATATAGAATACAAGAAGAAAACAGAGAGGTTAAGTGTTGAAAGTATATCTGACTGTTTGTTTTGACAGAGAGGGCAGGTGTGTCTAATTCAACAGCTGCAATATCACAGCCTGGCTCCTGGCCTCACTCACACACATACATACACACACGCGCACACACACACACACACACAACAAATGGACCATGTCCTGTATGTAAGCTCCTCAGTGCCCTTTCCAGCTTCATAACTGCAGTGACTGTGCTTGCATACAATTATCCAGCAGGTCCACATTTAGTCTGTTCATCAACACTTCAGAGCCAGTTTGCTACGTTCCCAGAATTGCAAACCATATTCAGAAACGGCTTGACCAATAATGGCTGCCCCTGAGTAAGCATGAGCAGAACAAATGTGTGTAAATTATGTAAAACCACACTTGCATACACTATATTGCCAAAAGTATTGGGACACCCCTGTCTAATGAAAAGGTTACTTTCCATTTCCATGAGTACCAATCTTAATGTTTAAACATATAATGATATTCTAGGGAAATGTGTCCTTCTAATTTTATAGCAAAAGTTTGGACAGGACCCTTTTTACTCTAACATGACAATGCCTCTGTGTATAAGGCAAGGTTCACAGAGAAATGTTTTTATTCAGTCAGTGTGGAAGAACTGGACTGGTCTGCATAAAGCCAAGTGCTAATCCCAGTTGAACACTTCTGCTGTGACTTTAAATGCAGACCTTGAGTCAAAAACTCATCACCAAACACCAATGACTTGTGCATACACTATATGGACAAAAGTATTGGGACACCCTCCTCTTTAGAACAGAAAAAGGCACTTCCAAAACTGTAGCAACAAAGATGGAAGCATAATTCATGCATTTAAAAATTGGATTTCCATCTCTGTTGCTTCAGTTTTGGAGGTGTCTAAAATGACTGTACCCATATGCCCAAGCCACTGAGTTTTTGACTCAAGGTCTGTATTTAAAGTGTTCAGCTGGGAATAGGACTTTATGCAGACCAGTCAAGTTCTTCCACACTGACTGAATCAAGCATTTTTCTATGAACCTTGCCTTATACACAGGAACTGACATGTTAGAAAAAAAAGGTCCTGTCCAAACCTTTGATATAAAATTAGAAGGACACAATTCCCTAGAATATCATTATGCTTAAACATTAAGTTAAGTACTCATGGAAATTACTAAAGTAGTCAAACCTGTTCATTAGAATCTAAATATTGTAAATTGATGTGACAGTTGTAGTCGTTTTGGATAAAAGCATCTGCTAAATGAATAAATATTAGTGTAATGTACATATGAATGGTTTTATGAAGCAATTTACATAGAAATGTCACCGTTTCCGCAAAAATATCCACCGACAAGCACTTGAATTGTTTTCAACATTGATATAATAAATGTTTCTTGAGCAGCAAATCAGCATATTGGAATGATTTCTGAAGGATCATGTGACGAGACTGCAGTAACAATGCCAAAAATTCTGCTTCGCATCACAGAAATAAATTACATTTTAAAACGTATTCAAATAAAAAGCAGGTATTTTAAACTGCAAAAATATTTAACATTTTACTGTAAGCCTTGGGGAGCATAAGAGACTTTAAAAAGCATTGCAAATTCTTACACGACCCAAACTTCTTAACGTTAGTATTTTTGACATTTCATTTAAACCCATTGCACATTGGCTCTAGACCCATGCGTGCTCTTTCTCAGGCAGGAGGTCATCTTCAGGACAGGGTACTGTTTCAGTCACTGAGGTTATGGAGTTCTAGTCAGTCTCATATTTAGGGTCTGCAGGACCAATCTTCATTCTTCTGGGATTTTAGCATGTGATCTGAATTATATCATGATGCATGTATCTGAGCCCAAAATACTGCAAAACCCACAGTCAAAATAATCTGAGAAAGGTATGCATAAGCAAAAATAAACAGTAATTCATATCTGACCTCAACATAATGAAAATACTTTTAAAAAGCAAATGCTGCTTGTTAGCGATGATCTGAGCGACCACAGGAGCAGGTGATTTTCTCGATGCGGTTGCATGCTCTTCCAGACATCGCAAACAAACACACATGCGATGCTAGGCTTAGACATAGCGGCATATGTTGGCATGAACCTCAGACACACTCCGGTTACAACCCTGCTGTTAGCAGCTGAATCTAGATGAGCTTCAGTCTACTTGAAGGCACAGCGAGTCCCAACCTTCACATTTATGAGCAACAACAGGGCAAAGATCTCAAGACAAAATGTCAGTGTCAAGTAAAAGGTACATTCGATTTCCCTCTTTAGTTTCACTAACAAATGCAAATCAAATAGCAAAACTGTCTTTTACATGTTGTGAAGAAAATCTGAATGCTTCTAGTCTATGCAAAAGGGTGCTATGCGGTTGCTATGCTGTTCTTGTTCTTAGTAAAAAAAGCCACTTCCAAGTCTCTAGTTCCTAGATAGGGTTTAAAAATACCACTTAAAGACACAGACTATGGTTTCAGACTGCTTAATAATTATGAAATAATGTCATGCTGAGAGATCTAAAATAGATTTTACCAACATAGCCTAGCAAACTTAACTAAGTGGGTTTAATGATTAATTAAGTTCTTGGTAGAAGTTGAAAAAAAAAAAGAATTAAAATTATATAAAAAAAAATTGCATACATACATACATATATATATATACATATATACACACATACATATATATATATATATATATATATATATATATACACACACACACACAAAAATACATACACACACTATACATACTATTGATCTATCTATAAATTAATACAATAAGCAAATAATTATATAGTATGTTAATAAAACTGGTCAATAAACTAAAGTAATTTTTTTATTTTTATTATTAACATATAACCAAATACAAAATTTACAAACACACATATACATATATATATATATTTTATATATACACACACTAGGGCTGTCAAACAATTAATCGCATCTAAAATAAAAGTTTGTTTACATATTATGTGTGTGTGTGTTTACTTTGTATATTTATTATGTACATATAAATACACACATATATACATATACATATATATACATATACATATACACATATATATACACATATACATATACACACATATATATACATATACACACATATATATATATATATATATATATATGTGTGTGTATATACACCTGTATACAATTTAGATTATAAATAATTCTAAATATTTTAGATATAAATCTAAAATATTTTTCCTTAATATATACATGTATGTGTGTGTGTGTATTTATATATACATAATAAATATACACAATACACAAATACTTTTACAGAAAACAAACTTTTATTTTGGATGCGATTAAACGCGCTTAATCGTTTGACAGCACTAATATATACACACACATATACATATATGTATATATATACACACACATATACACCTGTGTGTGTGTGTGTGTGTGTGTAAATTAATACAATTATTAAATAAGTAACAAAAGCAAATTAAGTATTTATAAATATTTATTTATAATTCATGTATAATCACATTAAATGTAAATGACAAATTAAAATGTGTGAATAAAGTAAATTACTAAATAAATAAAATACATAAGTAAATAAATTAGTAGGCTACAATAAATAAGTGAGTCACTAAGTGAGTGAACATTCTGAATTAATTATTTTGGCTGCTCCATCACACATCCTTTTTGTTCTACTCAAGCATATAGGTCTACTTATATACTCAGAAGAAGGCATCTTACTAGACAAGATGTGTCATGATGCCTCGCTGCCTCTGTATACTCTAGTTTCAAACACAGCCATTATGCTCTTGGATGCTTTAGTAAAAATCCTAGTTCCACTGTCAACAACTCCAATGCAAACTTAGACCACATTTGTCTTTAAAACAAACACTAAAAGTGGCAAGTCACACCAGCATCTTCAGAACACTTAACAGTCACAGAACATGTCAAAATATACCTGTTGAGCTGTAAGAGGACGTAGACGGCACACACTGACACATGCTTCCCAACCTGTTCATTGTCCAGCGGGAGCGGATCAGGGTGGGTTGGAGTCACAGGGGGGATTACGCTATCATGGGGCTTAATAAAGCCGGCTCAGCCCGAAGGCTTACGGCTGCCGCCACACACAGACGTACACGGACAAACAAAAAGAAAGATGGTAATGGTACTTACTGGTTACTGCCTAAAAAAAGCTTCCCAAGTTCATTCGTAGAGTCCAGACGCAACTATTCCAAATGCAACCGTTTTCTAAAGAGTATCTTGAATAAAGTGCAGGTCAGTTTGTGAATGATGAGAGGTGAAGAGACAGCAGACGTCCATCATACTCAAAGAAAGGATGCTGATCCATACAAACGAAGGATGTAAAGGAATAATGGTGGTTTTGATAGACAGGAAAAGGGGGAAAGGAGAAAAGGGGAGGGATAGGGGAAGGGAGAGAGGGAGAGGAGGGGAAGGATATTTGGAAGGGAGGAAAGAGAGGGAAACAATAGGATATGGCAGATAATTAAAGAAAAACAACACAATAGAGGTGAAAAAAATAAAACCTATTTCCAATAGTGTCCAAAATACAAAAAAAATATTCCAAGGAATCTCTATGGAGAACTTCTGGCTGTCACTGAGAATCCACAGGTGGCAATATTCTGAATTTCCTGTTCGGCTAACAACTCCAGTGTGACACTACTGGGAGTCATGCTAGTGCACACGCTCACACACACACACGAGCAGAGGTAACCTCACCCAGTGGACTCCATGTATGGCCTGAGAACTGAGTCCTGCAGGGGAATCTGCCATAAATAGACTGTGGGGGGGTTGAGAGACCCAGGGATTGAATCAGCTGTTAGATCAACAACCTCACCAGAGTACCAGAGATAGACGCACGCATGGATCAGAGGAAACACACATGGATGGATCGAACTTGAAATATCAATACTTTCGATACAGATGTTGTATCATATAAAACATTGATCCTAAAGGTTTTTAACAACTAGTTATTGAATTATTTAGCATTAAAACCGATGTGCATCATAAGTAGAAAATAGCAAACAGTGTAGCATTTATCAAAATGAAAATGTGCAATATTTACTGTTAGTGTTCTTCAATTAAAAGTTTTAATAGCCGATTAATTATTTAGCATAAAAACAAGCAGGTTGCAAAGAGCAAACAATGTAACATTTAATAGAATGGAAATATGATAATTTCTTGTAAGTTAAAACACAAATAAATACATTTTAAACCAGTTAATGAATTTAACATTAAAACTTATGATGCACATTGATTTTAAAGTAAAAACAATGTAGAATTTATTTTCAAATGGAATTGTGCAAATTTCTTGTAAGTTTAAATACATTTTAAAATACATTAATAAATTTAACATTAAAATGAATGTGCATCATAAGTTTCAAGAGCAAAGAATGTAGAATTTATTAAAAAGGAATTGTGCAAATTTCTTGTAAGTTTAAATACATCTTAAAATAGTTAATAAATGTAACATTAAAATCAATGTGCATCATAAGTTTCAAAGAGAAAACAATGTAGAATTTATTAAAATGAAAGTATGCACATTTTTTTACGTTTAAATAAGTGTCAAAAAGCAAAGAACGTTATTAAAAAGGATTTGTGCAAATTTCTTGTAAGCTTAAATACTTTTTAAACAAGTTCATGAATTTAACATTAAAATCAATGTGCATCATAAGTTTCAAAGAGAAAATGTAGAATTTACAAAAATGGAAGTCTACAAATTTTTTGTAAGTTTAAATAAGTGTCAGAGAGCAAAGAATGTTATTAAAAAGGAATTGTGTAAATTTCTTGTAAGTTTAAATACATTTTTAACAAGTTAACACATTTAACCTTAAAATCAACGTACATCAGAAATTTCAAAGAGAAAACAATATAGAATTTATTAAAATGGAAGTCTGCAAATTTCTAGCAAGTTTAAAAAGTTTCAAGAGCAAATAATGCAGAATTTATTGAAAAGGAATTGTGCACATTTCTTGTAAGTTTAAATACATTTTAAAATAGTTAAGCATAACATTAAAATCAATGTGCATCCCAAGTTTCAAAGAGAAAACAATATAGAATTTATTAAAATGAAAGTCTGCAAATTTCTTGTGAGCTTAATAAATACTTGAATATATTTAACATTAAAATTAAAGTGCATCATAAGTTTTAAAGAGAAACAAAGTAGAATTTAAATTCAATTCAAACGGAATTGTGCACATTTCTTGTAAGTTTAAAAACATTTTAAAGTACATTAATCAATTTAACATTATACTTAATGTGCATCATAAGTTTCTAGGAGAAACTATGGACAATTTTCAAATAGAATTGTGCAAATTTCTTGTAAGTTTAAATACATTTTAAAACAGTTAATAAGTTTAACATTAAAATCAATGTGCATCATAAGTTTCAAGGAGAAAATGTAAAATTTATTAAAATGGAAGTCTGCAAATTTTTGTAAGTTTAAATAAGTGTCAAAGAGCAAAGAATGTTATTAAAAAGGAATTGTGCAAATTTCTTAAGTTTAAATACATTTTAAACATGTTAATGAATTTAAAATTAAAAAGAATGTGCATCATACGTTTCAAAGAGCAAACAATGTGGAATTTATTTAAATAGAATTTTTTTTGTAAAATTAAATACATTTTAAAATAGTTAATGAATTTAAAATTAATGTGCATCATAAGTTTCAAACAGCAAACAATGTATAATTGATTAAAATGGAACTGTGCAAATTTCTTGTAAGTTATACACATTTTAAATAAGTTAATGAATTTAACATTAAATTATTGTGCATCATAAGTTTCACAGAGCAAACAACGTAGATTTTTTTTTTTTTTCAAATGGAATTGTGCAAATTTCTTTCAAGCTTAAATACATTTTAAACTGGTTAATGATTTTAACATTAAAATTAATGTGCATCATATGTTTCAAAGAGAAAACTGTGTAGCATACTAAGATGGATTTGTACAACACCTGTTTTTATTTCAATTATTTAGCATTAAAATCTATGTGCACTATGTTTAAAAAAGCAAACAGTGCAGCATATATTCAAATGGAATTGTGCAACATTTAAAATTGTTGATAAATAATACATCAAAATAAAGAATACATTTGCAATTTAGAAATTATGTTAGAAATTACATTACATATTTCTAGCATAACGTATTAATAAAAACCCATTTTATCGTCAGAAAATGTATTCAATAAACATATTGCATCAGTACTGGCAATCCAAAAAAGCGCACAAGGAACCATCTACCCCTTATAAACCTAATGATATTCACACCGTCTCTCTGGCCTGGAGTGTGGCAGTGAATGCCGACTCAGTGCCAGAACAGATCAGGCTGCAGGTGGGCACAGAGCCCCACTGGGAGATCTGAACCTCAGCGCTGAAGAACGTGACTCAGAGTCTGAACTTTTATGACCAATGAGGATTTCTGACCAGCACATGGTCACGCTGCTGCAGTGTCACTTTCACACACTGTCCCTCTTCGATCTCCTGACAAACGTTTATGAAACACCCTCGAATGTTTTTCTTACCAAAAATGGCAAAGGAAATGAGCAAAGTGTGTGCGCAAATGTGCATGTGGTATCTGTTTATGAACCTTATTCCGCAACTTTATATGCAGTAAGTACAGAAACAGGCTCTAAATGAAGCAGCAAGATCAGGTAAGGTGTTTTTCCTATCATTTCAGAAGTATTTCTATCCCAACCACAAACATCCTCAATCTTTATATACACAATATGACCAAACTAAGCACCTTATTCAGACATAATTTGTGAAGCTTGTGTAATTTAAAACCACTAATGATTTAAACTAAAAAAATATTATTAAATACTGTGAAAATTATCATAAAGAGAATAATCATGGACAACAAAGAGAACTAATATATATATATATATATATATATATATATATATATATATATATATATATATATATATATATATATATATATATATATATAAAAATCTCAATTATTCCTTTTGTGGGTTTTGTGGTGCAATTGTTGTTTTTTTTGCGTTTCAGCCTCTAAAAAGGAGCATGGCAACAGAGATGGATGGGGTAACTTGTGACTATAACTAGAAAGCCATATGAAAAAAAGCTTACAGGACAAAATGATATGATGTGAAGGCACAAGTCTCCTCCAAATACACTGTACATTATGACAGGCAGCCATCTGCTGGACTAATCATGCTATGACAATAATTCAATACAATAATAGTTACTTTCTCAACTCCTATCTTAAGGTGAATACTATGTTCTTTAAAAGTAAATTAAGATGACAAACACACCTGTGCACAGGCTATTTAAATATGGAAAGACCAACATTTTGATTTGCAAATTGTTTAAAAAGATATTTTGGTGATAACTGGCCATGGAGCAGACTTGTACCATCATAGCGGATAGCTTCAATCACAGGGTCAGAACGTTAGTCCACATGAGCTTTATCCATGTCCACATGTGTGACACTGGACCACAAAACCAGTTGTAAATTTGTAGCAATAACCAACAATACGCTATATGGGTCAAAATGATAGATATTTCTGCCAAAAATCAGTAGGATCATAAGTAAAGAACATGTTCCATGAAGATATTTTGTAGATTTTCTACCATAAATATATCAAAACTTAATTTTTTATTTTATTTTATTTTATTTGCAGATTTTCAAATAGTTGTATAGATCTGACCCGTATGACTGGTTTTGTGGTCCAGGGTCATATATGCGGCATGAGACCAGACAAAGGAAAGCTGATTACGGTCCATATGGAATAATGTAAAAACACTGAAAACAGATCACATACTGCACTCATTCATGAGGTGTACCTTCAGCTGCTTTAACATACAGCGCTAAAGAACACATATGCACTGCTCATTTGATCACAAGGCCACACCAGACAAACGCATATTCTGTCAAGCACATATACGTTTTCCTAATGTGCTTAAAAGATTATGAAATAAGAGCATTTACAAGCAGAAGTATAGGGACGTCTTTGTTTGAATTTAAACAGCAACGCATACTTAAACAGCATTTGTGCATAAGCTTTAGCCTTAAAGGATCTTTGTATAAGTAAATACAGATTTATGTAATATGGTATAAATGGCTTTTGTTTTAATGTATTATATCCTCCTGAGACCTATAAAAAAGTTTTGTGAATTTAGTATTTTTTTACATTGTTTAGAGCATAAGAAAAAAAATTAAAATTAACATTTTATGAATTTACTTAATTCATATTTTATTCAGTGTGTCCTCCGTAGAGGACACTAGGACTATGTTTTTCTAAAAAACTAAATGGTATAAATAGATATCAAAAAGGAAAAACAATGGGATTTTAGGTTTCAGGATTTTTCATACCAAACTTTAAGGATGATTCCCAACTATGATATAAAATGTATAACAAAACGATTTGATATACCATTTTGTTTTATGCAATGTGTGTGTAAAAATTTCCATAAACTGGTTTTCCCATTAAACACAGTACATCTATACACTGTATGTAATTTGAATATTAATATGCTGCTGTTGGGACAGCATGTTGAAAAAAGAATTGTCATAATGGGTGTATTAATTGGTAAGATTTTCGTAATAATATCTAAGAATTTATAAGAATATTGATCATTTTTTTTTCCCCCTATTCAATTGTTATGTCTCCCAAAATGCATAATAAACATGCTTTTAGTCCTGGTGTCCTCTACAGTGGACATGTCCTGTTTCATAACAGGAAGTCATATTTGGATTTAAAAACTTTTTGGATTTCCAAAACATTTTCCTGAGATGTTGCTCAATGATAAACAATTAGAAAATTATTCAAATTTAAATGACAATTACAAAATATAATCATATTTCCATAAGGATGTACAATTTTTCACTAAATTAGTTTTAGCCATTTTAAAGACCAAGGAAAGGGTGTGATCATGGTCAAACTTCCAAACATTTGGTATCTCTAAAAAGCCCTAAATGTGCTCTGTACAGGACATCCTTACAACTGTGACATGTGAGGTCTTATAGAAATTCACTAAAATATAATATCGACTACAGAGGCAAAAACTCCATAGCTGGGTCTCAGGAGGACATACTAAAGTTATATCTAAATTGATTGTGTAAAACCACGATAAGTAGGTATAAACGATTTTTAAAAAGCAGTGAAAAACTTAATGGGATTTAAAAGATCATGAAGAGCTCAAGCAAGCCACTTTATAGTCTTTTTGATACCATCGATATCAAATAAACTTTCAATAATAAAATTTCAAAATAAACAGTCAGCCAAGTGCCAAATAATGATGCAAAAGCAATAGATTAGCGTCTTAAGGATAGATATTCTTACCTTTAAATACACGTTGACACTTTATCCTGTGTTTTTCCGTTTGTTTCATTCATAGCTACTGTGGGACCGAAAAAACTTCAATCCCGCGGGGATCAAAGCGTGTAGTGGCATTAACGCCGATAAACACGAACTCGTGATTTCCGGTGGCATGAACCAATGACAGAACAACATTACTGCAATTAGTAAACGCCAAGGCTAAAGTACTTGTCACATGGTGTTAGTACTCAGCTAAAATGAAGTTGTTGTTTTTTTCAGATGTAGGCCTACATATGTTGAGGCAAGTTGTTGCATGTTTTATATTATATAATTTTATAAAGTACAGCAGGTTCTGTTGGCCAAAATAATTGTTTGGTATTTTAATGTTTATTTTAATTGTTTGGTATTTTAATTTGAATCCTTTTCCATTTTATAGTTGTTCTACTGAATAAATTTGACTGACAAATCCACTAAACATGCTAAAATTAATTTAAATACAGATACATTGTATGATATCATAATTAGATTAGTACCATAAATCGTTTTTGTTTGTTTATTCATTCATTCAAATTAGTTCATAAAAATGCGTAATCTGACATGACATCTTGGCTCAGTGTTTTGTTAACTATAGCTACAAACACAGTTTCACCAGAGTCTGAGAATGTAATGTTGGTGATTTTAGCACTTTTCTCCAGCCAGACTCCCACACTGAGCTGCCAGTTGGACCAGAATGTTGGCAAAACTTATTATCAATGGATCACAACGTTGGCTCAACATTTCATGAATGTATCAGGCCAGTAAAGCATTTTATGAATGAAACCTTAAATCCTCCCAGCATGCTCTACGAGATTTGGAGGACGTCCATCTCTATCTTTTTCTCTTTTCAGTCACACATGGGCATGCATGCTGCATTTATAGACTGTATTTATATATTGCACTTTTAAAATCTTTACATTATAACCACAAAGCATAAAAATACTTGTAATAATTTTCAATAATGTAAATTACATCATTTTAAAAAGTTATAAATTGAAATATATTGATTGCATATTTGCTTTTGGCTTTATTCAACACATGCAAACTTCAAAATATGAACCTCAATAAAAAAGGGTGATGCAGGTCATATAATCACAGCAATTAAATTGTAGAAAATGTTTATTAAATTTGATTTTTTTTTTTATCCTTATGTCACATATTTACATTTCAAATGCCTAAAACATTTACAAACATGGAACCAAAAAATTATGTATGCAAATGCAAACCATGATATCCAATGATACAAAATAAGCATTAAAAATGTAACCGATGACACTCTTGGCATGAAAATGCAACAGCTTTGTGTTTTCAAATACAGACAGTGTTATCATTACGACTCCCGTTACAAATGAAAATCGAAACAGTACGGTTTAGTGGCTTTTTCACATTGAACTTACTCTGAATGCTACAATGGCAAAAATGCTACATAGTTCATGAAAACAGCTTGAAATCATATAACAGTTATGGCCTTTTTCAGTGAAATAGGGAACAGATCCTGTCAGTGTGCTACACATCTTACTTTCAATCCGAACGTTAGCTTATCGTACTTGCAAAGAAAGAAAGAAATATTTGGCTGCGTGTGATCTAAATACTGTTTACTTATTGGTTTCTTTTTCATTTTCTTCATAGAAAAACGTTGGTACGAGCTCATGATGATAACAGTACATGATTCTGAATGGAAGACGTACAAATGCTCAAATAAAATAAGGCCACATTCAGCTTTGAACGGAGATCAAGATCAAACAAAGTCACTTTTAATGTTGCAATTTCCTCGTTGTATGCACTTTGCTGTAACAAGTTTCTAGGCAGCTGTGAATGGATCCGCTAAATTCCTTATTTGATGTTTATGTAAATTGAATGAACATTACAACTATACAAAGCGTCAAATATCAACCGTGGGCCTTTTTCGCTTAACTGCAGCATTTATTACAAACTCAAAAAGCAAAATCCTGTAATTCATCGTGTCCAATGTTCACAACAGAGAGAGAGCCCCTAAACTTCGAGAAGCTAAAAACGGGACATGCTGCAGGTCTCTCACTTAAAATGTACTTTTTTTTCTTGATTTTCTTCATTTTTTTTCTTTAAGCGCTAGAAAATTATATCATTTTCTTATCATTCTATACAGCAACATAATACTGCCAACTTGATCCAAGAGCGAAGAAATTAATTATTATGGTTAAATACAAAATATCTTTTAAAATATTTAAAATATACTTTTATTTTATACATTATGCAGACTGGTTAACAATTTCAATGATAACAAAAATAAGTATTCAGTGAAATGCTTTTTTTTTTTTTTAAATCACATGGATGGCACTATGACAGGGAAAAAGCAAGCGGACACACACATGCACGCGCACACACGCTCATTCACACACATTTTTTCGTGACGTTTGGATAGATGACGCTTTAACACAAGTACATCCCGCTTTCCCAGATTTTCTACAGCCAATGAGCTTCTGTGTTGGACAATATTGCTCAAGCTTTCATGCATTATGATGTCATAAAGTATCTCTCCATTCCATAGCATATGGTATCTTAGAAGTTTCATTTTTCCTAAAATTGTTCCATACATATCACACATTACCATAGAGTATCTTTCACCTAAACTAATCCAAATCATTACATATCTAGAGCTGTCCTCTACTTTGCAACCATCTACGTTTAACCATTAAAATTATCTGTACACATTTAGCTTTAGTTCATCGAAACGCTCGTGAGCATTTATTGCTTCCCGAAGGTACCTGGGGTTTAGGTTTAGGGTATAGACACGCAACAGTAGCTAACGTGCGTCTCTGTGTTCGCGTTTGGACCCTGTTTTTTTAAAAGTCTGCATCGCCTGAAAATAGTTCCCTAATTCAAAGTCGCACCTGCGTGAAACCTGGGTCACACAACATCATTTAAGGTATTTGATATATCAGACAAACATTCAAAACATGATGCACATTTCGACACTTGAGATATCAAACGTTTTGGTGGTGTTTCAAAGTAACTCCTTAGGCTTATCGTTACTGGTGTGTTTCAAAAAGGCCACTCGATAGCTAAAAATTCTCTTTGAATCCAATCACGATAAAAATAGGTTAACAAGGTGCTTTTTAAAGTTGATACATCAAATACTGAAACGCTCATCCAACCCAGGTCTCCGTTTGACCTGCATTACACCACTGGTTTTAATCGATACTGTACAAAGCTCTCCACACTCAGGGACGTACGTTACAGTGTGCTGAAAAGTTCTGGCAATAGGGCACTATGGGTTCGAACCAAGAGCGAGACGGTTTCTTTGATCGATTCGTCGGAAAATGAAAACAGTTCAGAGCCATTGAGCGTCTTCTACCACCTCGTGTGGAACTCCTGATTTGGAGCAGAACAGCTCAGGTGACACATAAACATGAAGAAGAAACAAAAGTGAATAAATAGAACAGTTCTCGTAAAACTGGTTTTGGTAAAGTCAAAAAACAATATAAAAAGCGTTTACAAAACATTCATGTCTGCTCAAACAGAACCACATTGGACAGAGGGGCGACCGCACCCCTTGAAAGCACTCCACAAGCGGACCACATGTTCCAACAAACGACAAGAGAGTTCCGTGATGTCGACAGGGGAAATGCTGGCGGGACCGAGACTCACTGGGGAGGATGGGGTAGAGGCCCCCATGGACTGGTATCTTGATGGACTGATGGATTTGGGAAGTGGATTAGGGGGTGACGCATGGAGAAAGTTATTATACCATGTTCCAACCAGGTATCATGTGATCACGATAAACAAGAATAAAAAAAGGGTTATTTCACAAAGAAATGTCATCTGTTCATGTTCATTCAAGTTCATATGTCATCCCAAAATCTCTCTCTCTCTACCAGGGGCGTAACAGTTCAAATCACTCACGGTTTGGTTTGTATCACCGTTTCGGTACGGTTCGCAACGTGCCATGTTTAGGGGAAAAAGGACTACACTGTCAAATAAAAATAAAGAAAATAAGAACACAATATAGCTGCAAGCAGCGATTACCGGGGTTCAAGCGCTTTAAGGCATTTAAGCACGTATGCAAAAAGACATTATGTAGCAACCCGTTCTTTGCAAATGCAAGTAATTTACCATAGAAATATTGTGGTCCACTCTCCTTAAAACTTTGCATGCTTGTTTAGAATCACCTGCTGCATGTGCTCACCAGGTTTCGTGAAGTTTTGAGTTTTCCTTTAGGTTTTATAGCATTTTGGGTAAATTCGGACAGGCCCCTTTTCTAAATGACCCTGTTATAGCTTCCCAAAGGGTAAATTGAAACATTTTTTTGATAATTATTTACTAGAGAGTACAGAGAATTGTACTGCAGTGTTTTTTTTTCTAGATTGAGTGACAAACCTAGGACTAGTTCGCAAATATGGGTTTTTTACATCTTCTCGATCATTGAATAAACGGTTTGATTGACAACAGTGGTTCTAGAGGCAAAGTTGTCCAGAATGAGGAGTTATATCATATGAAATGAATATCACCTCCTTCAAATTTCTCACAGATCTTTGGGGCCATGAGTCAAACAGCCTACTGAGTTTCATTCCGATTGGCCTCAGTTAACCATGTCTAATAGGTGCTCAAACTTCATCAGCCAATAGAGACAGAGCGCATTTAGGCTACGCCCACGCCGGGGAGGAAACAACTGAACGCTCCCCATTGACTTTGTATTGCGGGAAGCTACCTCCTTGTCATTTCTGACTTATAACATAAACCAGAACAATGTCTAAAAGCTGCTATGTGACAAGGTGCACAGTAAACAAACTAAAAAACACAGGACTACGTGTATATAAGCTGTCGACTCCCCCAAAAAATTAGCGTTTAAGGGCACAGGTAGTTGTAGATGTCAGGGTATTTCATGTTGGGCCATTCAGTTGAATCATTTCTCTAACAAAAGGAAGGTAAGGAAAAGAAGCACTGATACAGAATAATAAAATGCAGTCTCTCAATATATTTCCTCATCTCAGGGTGGTGAAATAATCCTTTGACATGGTAAAAAATAATGAATGTTTACTTAACCGATTAAGTTTCCCGCCAGTGGGCGTAGTTCTCTAGCAATATGACATGTTGCGCTCTATTTTTGTGTCCTTAAACTCGGTTTTTGGGTCAACAGCTTATAAAAACGCAGTTCTGTGTTTTTTAGCTTGCTTACTGTACACCTTGTCACATAGCAGCTTTTAGACATTGCTCTGTTTTTCGTTATAAGTCAGAAATGACATGGAGGTAGCTTCCCGGAATACAAAGTCAATGGAGAGCGTTGGATTGTTTTACCCCCCGGTGGGCGTGGTTTTCAGATTATGGCTCACAATCACAATCTGTTTTGTCCAACATATGAGCCAAGGATTCCAACGACATAAGGCAGTCTGCGACTGAGGGTTTGGTGTTATGAGCGATTTCGTACTTTTGATCGCTGTAGTGCCCCGTCAGGCCGACTGGGGTGAGTCTTGGTGACATTGTCGGTGGTGTGAGTACTATCATCCCTCCAAGTTTCAAGTCTCTACAACTTATGGTTTGGTCTGCACGATCAGTTTTACGCAAAGATCGCTGATCCGTGACCATTCTAACAATTAAAATAGGGTTTCAGTGCTACGTACTTGAACCCCTAATCCTGCTTTTCAGGTTTTTAGATAGGTCTAACATTAGTTTTTAGGTGTAAATGTAAAATAACTTTGCTTATTATTAATTACAATTAATCTTTATTAAAATTGATATTAATTTATCAGTCAAGAGCAGTGAGTGATATCTTGTCTTTTGTTTGATTAACATTAAAAAAGTGCTGTCACTTTAAGACAATGCACAGATCCAGTACACTGATACTGTACAATCAATTGACCATGTCTGCTAGGATACTTACCAAGATGGATATGTTGAGATAATTTGTGTGTGTGAATTTGTCCGTTCAAGCACAAGTCTTAAAAGAGAACTCAATATTTGCACGCTTTGGATGAGCCCACACACAAATCTTTTCACTGGCTCTTGAATGTTTAAACTGGCAAGGCTTAAGTGAGTTTTGTTTAAATACAGATAGCAAAGTGTGCTGTTTAGGGGTGAGTTTCTCAAAGGCAACAATGGTCACAAGTTCTATCGTTACCAACAGAGTTCAAAGGAACGTTCAGGATTGAACAAAGAGTGGCGGGTTTGTCCACGTTTTTTTTTTTTCCATCACTGTTGTTGAAATGTATTGGGAAGCCAGAATGCGTATCCCTGTACAGACACATACATTACCTATTATTATCGTATATAATTGTTTTTGTGTTTTTTTTTTCATTTGATTTTGGGATAAAATATGAAAAATTAAAACCTTGCAATTACACTGTAAACACACCTGGTTAGGACATGGTAATATGATGAGGCTAGCTTAAAGTGCAGAATTAAAGCAGTGCATTTCAGCAAGAACGCTAGGACACAAATACACACTCTTAAAAATTAAAGTTTGAAAAGGAGGTTTTCGCAGCGACTTTTGGTTCCCTCAGAGAACCTTTCTGTAAACAGTTCCTAAAAGAACCGTTATTTCTTAGTGTGACGAACATTTTAAAAATCTAAAAACTATAAAGAACCTTTTGTGGAATGGAAAGGTTCCATGGATGGTAAAGGCTCTTCATGGAACCTTTATCAATAAAGAACCTTTATTTTTAAGAGTGTATGCTAGTGTGATGATATGATATAGTGTGATGAAACTCAATAAATAAAGAGTGGTTAAGGTGTAAATCAGCTGTGGTCGTACTTATTAAGAAGTGTAGCACAAGACCCTGAATAAAAAGACAAGACGTTGTTAATTCCAGTGGGATGATATTGTAAGTGTGATGAGGACTTACACAAATAGCTATATTGCCAGTTATTAGCAAAACACTGGTGCGCAGAGATAACACTGTCTAGAAGAAAGAGAAATTAATGATATGTACACAAGGTTAGTGTAATGAAGGGTTAATGAGAAGACTGAGGTCTTAAAAAATTGATTGAGGGAAGGAACATGCAAAGACGCGAGGAAGGAAATGGTTTGAAGAAAGTTGTGAGAATGATAGGTTGTTTGCAAGGGGGAGGTCGGTATTAGAGAATGTAGCTGGTTTTAAACTTCATCGATTGTTCTGTAATACTTTTTAAACAGTCAATATTTTTTATTTTATAAAAGACACTAAAGTTTTTTTTGTTTCTTGGTCACACAACAACGTTCTGCTGAGTAACGCACCAGATAAAGTCCAATAAACCAACTTTTACAGAAACTGCAGGGGGAAGATGTATGACAAGGGCAAGAAATTAAGAAAAAATGGGCATGATGAGGACTGTAACATATGAAGGGGGTGGGGCATTGTTGGGAACCTCCTTCTGGCAGTGGAACAGCAACACTTAGAAAGCCAGCAGAGCTGGAACTGAGTGGGCGTGGAGTGGAGTTGATACACAATGCTCTTGTCGGAGTAGAAGGCCATTTCAGATGTCTCAGTGTGGTGAGGTGTTTAAATGTGTTCTGAATGCACGTGAGCGTCTGCATACATGACAATGACTTTGAGTGTTTGTGTGTCAGTTTGTGTTTGTTAATGCACAGATGTGTGTATTAGAGAGAACTGCATCGCTCAGTGTTTGTGTTTAATGTTGTGTATATATGTGTATCAATGTCTGAGGATGTTTCAATAGCATATGAGGATGAAGGCATTTAACAGACAGCCAGGTCACAGTGCTGGAGGCTGGCCCTTAGTTGGATGACCTCTGACCTCTAGGGTTCAGCTACGACCTCTCCACCTGGCTGGGCTCCTGTGACTCTGAAAATGCCAAAGGAGGAGAAATACATAATGTAGACAGCTGAAAATGTAACAATGGCAGGTGAACTGAACTTTAGGAGAATGGCCTCCCTCTGGTGGCCATTCAGCATAAGTCCAACCAAGACTTGTTTTTAGGACAAAAAAAATAAAAATGAAAAAGGTCAGCAATTTCTCTCAAAAGTACTATTTTTTTCAAACTATGTTACTCTTAATAATACAAGTCAAAAATTTGCATAAACTGCATATTAAACTGAACTGAAGATTTCATTTTGAAACTAAGGTATGAAGTGGGACTTCATCAAAAACTATACTGTACAAATGTCACCATCAAATTCTGCTACCAAATGCTACCCACAGTCTGCTAAATGACAGTTTCTCACCTTTTACGGTTGCCTGGTCGTCTTTTGTTTCTTTAGGTTCACTGGTGACTGCAGGGTGGGCACTGCCCTCTTTATCCTCTGCCTTTGCGATGTTTGAAGAACCCTGCGTGCCAGGAAGGGGGCATTCTTCCTCCCATCCATATTCTCCCCACCTTCCCACCCCGTGCAGTCCATCCCAAGAGTCTGAGCTACGGAGGCTAAGGCGTCTCATTCGTGAGACAGTGTCCACCTCCCTCATGCGGGCAAGTCTCTCCTCTGAGCCATGCCCGGGCGGGGCTGTAAAAAGAGCCTCTATTCTTTGGGAAAGTCCACGGTTCCGTCTATCTACACTTGAAACCTGAACTTCACCTGGACCTTGACTCAGGCCCTTATCAATGCCTTGGCTAACAACGACTTGTTTTTTATACTTTTCTACTTGATCAGTGCTAGAGACTGGACTGCTATGACCTTCACCGAGACCCTGCTCAGGATTAAGTGTTTTCTGTTGTGTGTCTGAATCTGCCTCTTTGTCGCCAGCGTCTTGGGTATTTTTATCTAATTCCCAGTCTGAATCATCTGTGCCTTGCCCATCAATCCCACACCCACGCCAACCCCCCAGACCCCGTTTTTCACCACCTCCTTCCTGTCTATCATTGTCTAAACCCCATTTCTCTCCACCAATACCCCATGCCTCGGCATCAAGGGACCGCCTCTCTCTGGACCAGTATCCACCTTGGCCTAAACTTTCCCCTTCCCACCCAGCTCTCTCCCAATCCAACCCTAGAGATAATCTACGATTTGTGTAAGGAAGTACAGAAAGGGGAAGGTGATCTGGTGGAAATTCAGGACGTAGCTCTGAATCTAAACCTGTATGAGTCCACATTGCAGCTTTATTTGCCCTCATGATCACATTTGGTTCTTTCTTTGCCTCTGAGGTTGTATCACTACTTTGCTCTGTTCCTTCAGTAACAGGGTCTTTCTGCTCGCATTTCTCTGGCTCTGTTTGCATCGTTTCCATGGAAGTTTCCACTTCTTTCACTTTCTCTGTCACTTCAGGTTGTTGGCTTTCAGGTGTCTCTATTTGCTCGGCTTCTGTCTTTTTTACTTCAGAATGTCTCTGCTCAGCATTGGCAGGATCGTCTTTCATTTCAGCGGCTAAAATGTTGCTCACTTCATTCTCAACTGACTCACTGCCAAGAATATCTTGATCACCTATAACCTTGTTTGACTGATCAATGTTTTCTGCTGAACCCTCTCCTGTGATCAGAGTTGCAATATGCTTTTCAGCTAATGAAAGCTGCATCTGCCAGTCAGCAGGTACCTCTGGGTTAGCCTCTAAACCTGCTTTGTCACCAACAGGCTTTCCAGTTGCAATGCTGCAGAGCACACCCCTGTTACTAAGGAACCTGTTAGTGTGGCTTGGTACCCTCCTAAAGCCTGAGCCCCTTTCCTCCCTGAATAATGGCATTGGCTCCTGTCTCCCTTCTAATGATGAAGAACAACATGGCTGCTCAGAATCTATGGGAGGCCTACCAGGTATGGGCACATGCTGTGGGGTTTCGATGCTCATGGAACTCCCCGGTTTGGACTTTATAGAAGCTCGACTAACAGCGCCAGATTCACGGGCCATTTGGAGAGTTTGACAGATGTGCTCATAGTCTGGGGGGCTGGTTAGAGTGGAGGCATCTTGCATGGGTTGTCTGTCTGCCCATGGGACCTCGGCTGACATGGAAGAGGTGGAGGAGGTTTGTGCAGTCAAATCGTCATCTCTTTGGGTCTCTTTGGGAGCTGGGATATCCAGCTTCACTGATCTGCAGGCTTTGCGTTGGGTTATCTGAGACATGACTGTTTTGTAATCTCTGAAACCTGGTTCTTGTGGGGGAGGAGCAGGACATATCTCCTCTCTCAGCTGTTTGCTGAAGCTCACACTCTTCCCAGTTGATGGTCGGGAAAAGGCACTCTTCACCTCCCGGTATTCTGGGTCACTTCCGGGCACCAAGCTTGGCCGAAGAGCGGTTGCAGGAATTCCAAGTGGATCTGAAGATAATCTAGATTTGATGCGGTCAGGGATTTGCATGGAGGAGCGGTTGGGAAGGTTATTGCTGGCAGTGCTGAGCTCCAGGATATCTTTGTAGGCCTCATTAAGATCCTCAATGCACTGGTCCACGCTGGGGCGTTTACCTGCTTGGTCTTGCGCCTCCTTATTGATGGTCTCAAGATCCTCGATGGCATCCCACGGCCGTCGGCTCACTGGCTTCAGCAAGAACTGGCCAAATGAATCTGGGTTTGGACCTGTGGCTGACTTTGCCTCTTCAGTCAGATCTGATGGTGGAGACTGAGCCGGGGGCTGTGTTGGTGGAGGAGGAGGAGGTTGAGATGGAGGTTGGTTTGGAGGTGGGGGTGGAGGGTGTGGCGGGGGATGTAATGGAGGTCTGTGAGAACCTGTGCTCTTGGAGAAGGTACCTGTCCGTGAAAAAGCACTGTTGCTGGAGGGTTTTAGGCTTTTCTGGCCCTTCATAGGATACCCGTAAGGGGTGCTGGGGTCAGGAGCTCCTGAAGCCGGTGGAGCTGCTGGGGTTGGTGGAACTGATGGAACCGATGAAGCCGGTGGAGCTGATGAAGCCCCAATGGCCCCTGGAGCAGCCCCTGGAGCCACCGATGTAGTCTCAGCAGGAGCTGTTACTTCTGGGGCAGCAGGAGCATCTTGTGCTTCTGTATTGGCGGGGCCAGGAATTGCATTGCTCTTTGTGGGCTCAGGGCTCGTTTGGGTCTCCTGATCACGGTACTGGTCCCCTGGCCAAGCCCCAGAATACCGTCGGAGCTCATCATGTGGATTTGGCTTAATGATCCTAGACCGTGAGTTCCTTCTGCGATGAGCTCTCCTCGTGGCTATGCTACTGGTCCCGCTGCCAAGTGTGAGTGCTTGTAGCTCTAAGTCAGTGGAGGTGGTGGATGTGCTTTTGAGGCTTTGGTTTGGCAGAGAGCCGAGGGTGTTGCTGTTTTCGCTGGAGGAACTTGGTGGAGGTGGAGGAGGAATTGGAGGAGAGTCTGGTTCTTTCTCTTCATTGTTGTTTTGATCTCGAGATTTTGCACTGGACTGCGAAAGTGGCACAGACACAAGGCAGAAGATAGTCTCACTGAGTTTCTTTTTCACACTCTTTTTCTCTGGTTCTTGGACTGGTTCTGTCTTTACAGTTGAAACGCTCTCTGAAGAACCTTTATCCATGGATTTGTCAGCCTTTCCAGACTTGTCACTGATCTTCTCAGATTTGATCTGGTCTGTACTGCTGTCTCCTTTAGCCTGCTTGTCAGACTTAATCAACTTGTCAGTAAATTTTTCACATTTACTCTGTTTTTCTAACATTTTATCTGCTTTAAGTTGTTTTTCTAAAATTCTATCGATCTTTAAGTGCTTCTCTAAGAGTCGTTCAGCTTTACTTTGCTTGTCTGAAATTCTGTCTACTTTTATGGGCTTTTCAGGGATTTTCTCTACCTTGATTTCAGGCTTAATTTGTTTGTCCGTATACCTGTCGGCTTTGACTTGATCTGGGATTCTGTCTACTTGTATCTGGTCAGTTAATCTTTCCACCTTGATTTGTTTGTCTGTAAACCTGTCTGGCTTTACTTGTTCTGTAGGCTTATCTAATTTGATTAGGTCTGTAACTCGATCCGGTTTCACTTGCTCTGTTACTTTGACTTGGTCTGTTTTTGTTTGTTCAGCACCTCTCTCAACTTTGACCGGCTCTGTTACTCTCTCAACCTTCACTGGGTCAGGTATTCTGTCTGCTCTAGTCTGTTGGTCTGTACTTCTGTCTGTTTTAATGATTGGTTGCAGGGGTCTGAGCTGAAAGGCTGGGGGGTACTTGGCACAGCTCTGGTCAGGTGCTACAGTTTCACTACCTTTGTTCATCCCCTTGTGCCAGCGGTTAGTATTCTCCTGTTCAGTGAGAGTCGTTTTGTTAGTGTCAATGCTAAGACTCGGTCCCTGTGAAGGGAGAAAGGCACTATCATGTGTGGATTGTCCTAAAGATGCAGCGCAGGGAAGCTCTTTGTTGACGTGTCGGATCTTGTCCGCGTCTGTGAGCGAGTTTCCACAGGGCCCCCCTGAGACGTGCCTGATACGCGGGTCTTCAAATGGGACATACTGCACAAGTCCTGGACGGCTAGGTATGACAGGCCCTGGATGCACAGGCCTTCTCGGAACCACTGCCATGCTCCTATCTTCACGCCGCTCTGACCATGACAATCCTGAAGTCCTGGAAAACCACTGGCCCATCTCCGCACTCACAGGCTCACGTTTCCATCGTACAAGAGCAGAATCTGCTCGGTAGTTCTGTCCACTCCGGGGTGGCAGGAATCTCCTGTAGGAGGGGGGTGGGATGTAACCAGGGGGCTCCATACCAGTAAGTTCATGGTAAAATAGATCTGTCCTATATGATTCTGGTCTCAGGAGCTCTGCACTTTGGGAGTAACAAATGGACCGGTCTCGTAGCAGTTCTGAGCTCTGAGAGTAACAAAGGGATCGGTCCCGTAAAAGGTCGGCACTATGCGAGTGGCTGAAAAAACGATCACGCAGTAGTTCCGCACTCTGTGAATGACTGACAAATCTGTCTCTTAGTGGTTCAGCACTTTGAGAGTGGCTCAGCATGCGGTCTCGAATCGGTTCTGCACTCTGTGAAAAGCAAATGGACCGATCTCTTAGAGGCTCTGCACTCTGAGAATAACAACCAGACCGATCTCTGAGTGGTTCAAAACTCTGAGTGAAGCACACTGGACGGTCTCTGGGTTTGGACACGGGTTCAGAGGACAACGTTTCCCAGCTCCCCCTGTTTTGCTGGTGCGTCTCATAAGACGGGGGCTTGACGGGGCGGCTGAACCGTGGCTTTGGTACAACTGCAGAAGGAGCATGACTTTGTGTCTGACCACTCCACCTTTCCCCTGCTGGCCATTCACTGTGGTATCGACCATATGGAGCAGAGCTGCTGCTTCTTTGTGTAGGGGGGTGATTTGGGGCACCGGTTTGAGGCAGTTCTCCATAGTGGGGATCTTCTGGGGAAAGGACTCGAGGGAGCGACTGGGACTTGGCTCGCACTGTGGCAGACACATTGCCCTCTGCTTGTCGCAGACGGTGTTGCTGTTCCTGAGACCAATGTTCAGCCTCCCCATCTGACAGCTGCCGGCCCAAGCCCACTGCAGGGCGCCACTCCTCTGTTCCCAGGCTCTGGCATTTTCTCTCTCCAGTCACACGGAGAGTCTCTGGGCCTGAGTCTATAGGTTCCCGTATCCATGGGCCTTCCTCCCAGCGTGCCAGTGGCCTCTCACCCCTTAGCTCCTCAACCGCTAGTACTGGACCTCGCCACAATCCTCCAGACACTCTGAGTTCCCTGGGATCAGCATAGTCCAATAGAGCACTGAAGTCCTGTCCCCTCCTTCTCCAAAATGAAATATCTCGCTCATCTGCATGTTCAGAGAACGTCAGGCTGGGAGCATCATAGAACCTAGCAACAGAGACAAATATAGATCACTGATGAATGTAGAAGTTTGTTGTTAATTTTTTCAAGAAACACAATCAGAAATCTCAACTTTAATGGTACAAACAGATTAGGTCACATAACGGAATAAAATATATTCATATAGTCAAGGAAACAAGTATGGCTCTAACACCATATGGATTCATGCTATGTGTGTTATGAAATGGTTTGTGAGAGTTCAAGCATTAAAATTACTAACTTGTTCACGTAACAATTATAGTTTCAGCTGAATCTACACATTCACATAGATCTAATGTAATAAGTAGCAGGGCATTTCAATAATAAAATGTAAAATGTTACATTCAATATCCCAATAAATAAATAAAAAATAAGTAATACATATTGACCAAATCCAGCATAGATCAACATATAAGTGTGACATAACTAGACAAAATTAGAATGAAATTTAGTCTGTTTAGTGTAATGACAAATAAAACACTTTTGTTAATGAAAAAGGCTTGTGTTGTGCATAACTCAGACGTTCATTTACTGTCACTTTACGCACACTCAAAATGCACCTCAGGGCAAGCTATAGATGTGATTACATTCACATGGCCGATTCCTTTCAGGTTACAGTACATCAATGTGGACAGAGAGTCTAGATTTTTGTGATAAAATCACAGTGGAATGGATTAGGCTACAACATAAAATATGGATGAAGTCCATTTTAATTGATTTGTATTAGGACAGTCTAAGACTATGATTAACAGTTCAAGGTGTGCTAGAAAAAAAGTTGTTAAACATTTGATTTTTCCATTAAAATTCACCTCACACACACACATCCAAAAGCAGCACACATGGCATGATGCCCACCCGGATTCCAGGGCTCAAAACAAGGTGTAGCTAATGTGATGAACTACACCTGTGTAAACTTAAATGTTTAGTTGAACATCAACAAAACATCACTGCGGGCACTGGGTAACATGCAAAAATGGCTCAGAAAAGTGGTGATACAGTAGTTCTGAGAAAGGACCTAGCATCGTTGCATGCAAATGCCACTTGGTTTGATATTTCTGTTACCTAACGCAATGATATTCATACATTTTTAAATGAGGCCAGACATTTTTTGGGGTCATCTGCTAATAACTTACAAAATAGATATCTTTATTAGTGTCAGTTGAATTTGTTTAATATTTGAATTAAGCAAATGCTTTGCACCCTGTAAAACAATTGTTAAATGTTTTGATGTGTCTTTTAGGTTACATATATATATTGACCACATTTGCCAAGATCAGTGTTCACCAGTGATGATTACCATCACAGTTTGAAAAAGCTTGTGGCTGGTTTTAACGTGTGACAGTTTACAGTAATTGCTTCAAACAATTCAGTGTCTGTTTTGTGTGTGTGTGTGTGTGTGTGTGTGTGTGTGTGTGTATGAATCACAAACTGATTCACATTGGAGGTTTTGCTAAATTGTTTGGCGATTCTAAGGAGTGATTCGCTCACAAATTTTCTGTCTGATTCTAATACAAAATACAACAGAAAACACTGGAAATAACCTAGTTTATATGCTAAATTGTTTTACCTGAAAAGCGATCTGCTCTGAGACTTGCAGCACCAGTCAATTTGTTGACTAAAGCTAGCACATAATATTTTGCAAACATTTTTATTTAGATTTTTTCCATTGTTTCTGTTTAACTTTTGATGACATATTTATGGGTTATGGTTTTGTTAACTGACCATCAAAAACATAGGTATAGTGAGAATTTGAACTGTCTACTTGCACACTAAATAATGTAGGCTGACTTTATGGCCTGCAAAAAGTTTACAAAGTTTTTCTAACTTTTTGGTTTAGAATCACATAAAAAATGAATGTGATATAAACACATTTTAAAGTCTTTAAATTAGATTATCCCATTGATGATTTTAAATGATAAATAATTTATTATTTACAATGGCCAAAATCAGTTTTTAAACCAATTGGAACTAAATTAAATCTAAAGAGCCATTCAAAACACTAATGATAACTATAAAGATGACAAAATTCTCAACATTAATGTTCAATAATGATCTGTTATTATAAGTGCACTGCAATGATGTCATCTGTCACTTTAAATGCTTAGGTATATTCTGACTGGCTGTCAATGTTTTTTATTGTTCTTCAGCTAGAAAAAAAACGATTCAGAAAGTGATTCCAGTGACGTCTTTTTTGTGTCTGTTATAGTCTCACAGAATTAGAAAATTATACATATTTTTTAGTTAAAAAACATCCCTTAAAAATATGCAACAATATTTACACAACATTTCCAAAAAAAAAATTACACTTTATTGTGGACACTGAAGTGCACACTTACCCACTGTCTGTAGCTAGAGAGTCACCCAGAGGTTGCAGGTCACCAAGGAAAGCAACAGGAACCTCCAATCTCCGTTGAATTCTTTCATGGCCCTCATTAATGTTGTTGTTGTTCTCTGGGTAAGCCTTCACCGGCGCCGGCCTGTACACCCCTGTGCCTGCTTCTGCTCCCCCCTCCGTTGTCCCAAATCCATTCAGAGTTCCTCCACCACCACCACCACCTCCAGCAGGTCGGTTCTCTACATTATCACGACGACATTCGTTGTTTCGATTGTCATAAGGCGCAGAGGAAGAGGAGGAGGCAGGGCCGCTCCTGGGCAGTTTGTATCCATGAGAGATCAGCAGGTCCTCCACACTGTACATGATGTGTGTGTGTGTGTGTGTGTGTGTATGGACGGAGTTGGAAAGGGAGCCCAAAGGCGTGTGTAAGTGTGTGTGTGTGTGTGTGTGTGTGTGTGGCCTATGGGCAGTGCTGGTGCAGCAGGCGGGGACACAGCTGCTCAGCAGAGGCCATCACTGGAGAATAAGAGAGACAGAGAGAGATAGAGAGAACATTACACTCTAAAACAATAACCATCTGCTCTGCAGAGACCTAACCATCTTCTTGGTTGAGCACATGAAACTTTAAAGCTACATACGGTATTTATTCTTTAGATCTGATGCGGCCACACCCTGTCAGGTTATTATATAACCATTGCACAAAATCTTCAAGTCCAAACTCAGAGGTGCAGCTTAAAGTCAATGTGATACTCTGCTCCCATTTCACAGCCATTATCTGGGCCTGCGTGATATTTTTTCAGCTTTTTTTTATGATACTCAACATATAGCGAAACCAGAGTCACTGTTGCCAAGCAGATTTAAAATCTTCAATGCAAGTAAAATACAGCAGCAAAATAATCAAGGCATGTTTTTCATGCTGTTGCGACTGAGTGGACAAGGAATTGTTTAATCATTTTGACTGACTGTATATACAACAAAATTATATATATATTAATTAATTATTTATATAACTGATTAATTAATTACAGACAGTCAGCAATCATTCAGTTCACAAATCATAAACATCAATATTTACCTATATATGTTCACTAAAATATGAAACATGAACTAGACCATGTTTTTTGAATGACAATACAAATTAATAGTTGAATCCAAATTTTGAACTAATTCATTTAAACAAACAGTCAGTAATGATTCACAAATGGTTCATAAACAGCAATATTTACCTATATATGAAGAGTTAATTTGCAAAGACAGATACTATTAATCTCAATCAAACTGCAGTTGGGTTATTTTGATAGAAGCTGATATGAATAATGACAAAGACACTGTTTTTTAATGGCAATGCAAATGAATAATTGAATAATAATAATAATATTTGAAATGTTTTAAACCGATCCATTTAAACATACAGTCAGGAATGGTTCACAAATCACAAACTGCAATATTTACCTATACATATTCATTCAAATGTGTCAAAATATGAAACATGAAACAGACATTTCTGTCATTTTGAATGACAATGCAAATGAATAGTTGAATCAAAGTTTTGAACAAATCATAAACCACAATATTTAATTTATAATATATTTAAACTAAAGTGTTTTAAAATATGAAAAAATGTTTTTGGAGTGGCAATGCAAATTAATAGCTAAATCAAAGTGAACTGACTCATTGAAACAGGGGATTCATAAAAATGAATCTATCTACAACATATTTGCTACTGAAGTTTGAAACATTTCTGCACCACTAACAATGGCAAACGCAAGTATAAAAATAATGTTTGATAATGTAAGGTATTCTAAAAAAAAAAATAACATGAAAAATGTAGTGTGAACCAAAACAAGTGTCTGTACCAATACATGAAGCATACATTTAAAATAAATAAATATAATTTTGATTTTAACAACTTGCCTACATTGCAATGGATACTTATTATTTATGAATACTTATTATTTATTTATTTTTTTAAGTATTACTTTTAAATTACAATTATTTATGTTATTTTTAAATAGAAAAAACAATTTTCACTCAGAAATTGCAAATACACAAATCATTTTCACAAACAATTACAAAGAAATATCACATTGAATTAAACATGAAATTTTGAGGTAAAAAGAATTTGCGGTTAAAAAAAAAAATTAAAGCATGCTCCAAAAATCTTAGTGTTACTTACAACTTTGAAAAATCACTCATATGCATATTTAAGAGTAAAGATTACAGATCACATATACACAACCAACATGCCTACTTGCAAATCAGCAAATACTGATTGTTGAATAAAGGTTTGAATAACTATTCAATAAATAATCAATCAGTGTATCTGCATTGCTGAGAGAGCAAAACTGTGTGTTTCCATGGCAATTTAAAATAGCTGAACCACACCTCAGTGCTGAATGTATCCTAGCAGTAACCTTTGATCCCCACAGTGACCTTAACTTGACCTTGAACTAGGTTAAAAGAAAAAGAGAGACAATGACCTTGACTCATGCTCTGTAGCAGCTGTGAGTGCATGTTTGCGTGTGTGTGTGTGTGTGTGTGTGTGTGTGTGTGTGTGTGTGTGTGCGTGTGCGTGTGCGTGTGTTTGTCTAAACACTATCTTGTTTTCTTGAGTAATGCTCAGACCGATTTGATGAGTGCCATTCGGTCAGGTTGAATTCACAGTGAGCCATGCAATACCGCCAGCTATGCTTGAGGCTTTGGCTAGATCCTTCTCTAACTAGTCAGGAGCCTGCTTACCATCTCTGCACTTTTTTTGTTGTTGTTGTCAACACACATACTTGACCTCTGGATGACCTCTGCACAAAACATGTGCATGAGTTTCTGCGCATGATATAACCAGCAACCGGTGAATGCTTTACACTGTCTAATGAAACAAAAAAGCCATGCATTAAATATACATACTTTAGTGAGTTCGTTTCCGTTAGCAGTCTGAAAACCTCTCTGTGGGCTGGTTATCGCATTGCAGGACCGTTATAACAACCGATGCTTTAATAACAATGTAAATGTGTGAAATATGGGGTTGAAATTACAGTGAGGATGAGGATATTGCATTTCCCCTGCCAGCTGTAACTCTGATTGGTGTGGTATAGGAGTGACATCATCACTGTGAGCAGCCAATCCTGTTCCTCTGAGTCTGATTCAGCTGTAAACTACAGCACAATTCTGAGTAAAACTAAATAAAGAGTGAAAAACCAAACAATGCTGTTTGATACACAGCTCTCGCTCTTGAACTGCCTGTGACACAGTTAAACTAGCCACCTCCCTCCAGTACTGCATTCTCAACAATACCAGTGCGAATGCAGGTACCAACGCAGGTTGATCGTATCACACCACCAAGTAGTGCTCCCTATTCGCTCCTAGGGATCAGGGAAGAGAGTCGGCAGTAGTCAAAGTGTGATTTGACCATGACAGCTGCTGTCAATGATAGCACATCGGTGTTGCTGGGTAGAAAAAGGGGTGTTGCTGCCTCATGTTGATTGAATATGAGAGTGTCACAGCATCACCACTGGAATGGAGGTTCATAATTACAACCATTGACTGTATCCCAGAGGGGGACTTCACAAAACACTGATCTGACATCATTTATCTAATCTTGTCATTTTCAACTCGTCTGTGTCATCCTAATATATCAATTTGCTCACTAGCACGTGTGCGTGTATGTATGTGCATTGCATCATAAATGCAAACACATGTCTGCATGCACATATATTCTTTTTTGCCTTAAAGTTCATCTTTCATTTCACACTGATCATTCAAAAACTTTAAAAGCTGAAAGGTGATATGACAAAATATTGCATATCCAGCAGAATTATAATGAATGACTGTTCTGTATTTTATTCTGTAAATTATGCAAAAAAAACATCTTTTTTTTTTTTTTTAGAATTTATCCTTCATTTAACATTGATCCCTAAAAAAACTTTCAATCACTACAACTGCATATTCAGCTAAATTTTGATGACTTTTTAATTCATTGTTATTCTGCATTACATCATAAATCCTAAAAACATTTTCAAAACATAAAGATGCATGCTGATAATCATGGCAACAGCAGCCTAGATATGTGTCACTTAATACACGCACTTTAGGAAAGACAAATCACAATGAAATTTGCTTTTTGCTTAAAGGGACAATTCAGTTTAAAAATGAAAATCCTGTCACCATGTTGTTTTTTAACCTGTATGACTTTCTTTCTTACATAAAACAGGAGTTAAGCAGAATGACAGTCTCAGTCACCATTCACTTTCACTGTATGGAAAAAAAATCCAGTGTAAGTGAATGGTGACTGGAACTATTATTTTGCTGCTTTCATGTTCCACAGAAGGAGGAGTTTAAAAGAGAGTATATGAAGACAGAATATTCATTTTAAGGAGAACTGTGCTTTTAGGAACTCTGATTTTTCTCCTTAGATCTCACATGCATCTCCTCAACATGCGTCTCACAAACTGCAATCCAAACTTCTCAAATACTTCTCATCAAATTCTTCCAGATCTTAATTATTTGAGCTATGCTATTCATTTCTATTTCTAAACTCATATCCCCAGCAATGCTCTCCATCTGATTTCAGGAAAAACATCTGCGGTAAAGTTAAAACATGAACCGATGGAGTTTTTAAATGAAAGTTCACTTTCTTCCACCTTCACTTCTATTACAGCATTCATTAATTAAGAAGTCCAGAAGGTCTATTTAAAGCTTGAGTGGAGTCTTGAGCCCTCCATCATGGTCAACAAGCCAAATATGTTTACTTTAATCTCACTCGAGAATAAAAACCTGAACACGTGAAAATCTCAAATCTGTAAAAAGAGCAATAAAACGATCCCGTGGTCGAAAACGCTGTCTCTAAGGAGCAGGCCAGCTCGATGCTGTAGCGTTGGGCACACAGGTAGCTTCCGTCAGCACACGAGCAGGTGATAAAATCACTCCTCCGTCACTTTTTACAGAATACAGCATTTAATAGGAGCCGAACAGAGACGGTTCAATTATTATCATGTGTGTACCAGAATTAATTAAGAACTTGGAGCCGAGAGAGAGAGAGAGAGCTAGAGAGAAAAGAGAGAGAGAGAGGTGGGGTGGAATGGGTAAAGCAGAGTAACACCCAAACGCACCAAGCATTCCCTACCCTATGGGAGAGGATGTTAATATTAGAGCAAGAAACCCAACTCAAATGCAATTTCCACCTCTCACTTATTTCATTTCGCTGAACATCTCCACTGCGCCACAAACACACGCAGCTCCTGATGAGCATCAACGCGGTGCACAAGCGCGTAATATGACCTACAGCATCAGCATCAGCACCAGCAGCAGCATCAGCAGCACAAACGTGCTATGCTGGCAAAGCCATACTGCAGTGTGTGCCACAGTATACATCAAACAGGCCGCTCAGGAATGATTGGAAAAGTCAAAAACGGCACGAAAACGCGGGCGTACGAGGCGCCGCAGGTACAGGAATCACATTGCACAAACTGAGTGGGGAAAATACGCTGTCATAATGCAATTTCAATTTTTGCATATCCTCCCATAGCAACATAAACACGTAAATGGCCTAGAATCGCACCGGCAAGCCCAAGGTGCGGGATGCGTTTTTTCAAGCTCTCCGCACCATTCGCTGATGCGTCTTTTGCTTGAGTGTGTTTATCTTTTGCATTAGGTGGAAAATACACACACGCGCGCGCGCGCCCGCCTCATACTGCTTGTTAATGGAAAAAAAATACATGCATGCACGGGCCGGTTGCATAGGTGTCTAATCGGTCGTTAAAAGGCGCGACGCGCTCGGATGTCATTTCAAACGCATATGCCTTACCTGGAGCTCGTTTGGCGCGGCCGTCGCAGTTCGCCTGCGCCCAGCGTCAGAGGCTGCAGGACGCTTCAGCTGAGCATGCCTATATCAGCGGGCTCTCCTCCTCTCTACGCGGAAGGAGAAAAAAACGGCGTTGGCGAAAATGGTTTCTCCCGAAGTGTGCGAGAAGTTTATTTTCCTTCGTCCTTGTTGACGTCAGACGCGCGTGAAATTGCTGCTTGATTTGACATTTAGTGGAGCTCGGTACGCCAGCACTAATGCGGAGCCTTCCATGGTGGTGGCGGAGTGTGTTCTGATGTCAGGAGCTCTACAGCGAGCGGGGTTCAGTTCATGTTAGGTGTGCACACACTCGCGGAAATAAAGGTTCCAGCCTGTAAGGAGAACCTTCAAGTTCCACCGAGAACTTTTGATGCTCGAGCTCGTTAGAAAAACATCTGCTGGTGCTTTAAGGATCTGAAGAACCTTTAATATTACGCGAAGAACTTAAATCACTTCTAAAGAAGTGCAGAATCTGCAAAATGTTACTTATTTTGTCCAAATAATAGGGGTCATACAAAATGCATGTTATTTTTTATTTAGTACTGACCTGAATAAGATATTTCACATAAAATACATTCATTGTTCACAAGAGAAAATAATAGTTGAATTTATAAAAAAAAGACCCTGTTCAAAAGTTTACATACACTTGATTCTTAATACTGGGTTGGTACCTGAATGTTTTTTTGTTGTTGTTGTTGTTGTTTTTTGTGATAGTTGTTCATGAGTCCCTTGTTTGTCCTGAACAGTTAAATGGCCCGCTGTTCTTCTACTTTATTAATTTAATTTAAAGATCAGGGTAAATTTCACTTATTTGGTCTTCTGGAAAACAATTGTCTTCTGAAGGGCAGTACTAAATAAAAAAATATGTATTTAGGCAAAATAAGACAAAAAATGTACACATCTTTCGTATTCTGTTCAAAAGTTTACACCCCTAGCTCTTAATACATCATTTTTCCTTCTGAAGCATCAGTGAACATTTGGAAATTCTGTAAAATTTGCATATGAGTTCCTCAGATGTCCTCAGTGTAAAAAAAAAATATGGAACTCAAAATCATAGTGTCATTGTTGGATAGGGTTCAAATAGACAAAAATGCTGAAAAACAAAGAATTTGTGGGACCTGAAGGATTTTTCTGAAGATCAGTAGGCAGTGTAACTGTTCAGGACAAACAAGGGACTAATGAACAGTATTCAGTATATATATAGAATGCAAATTAAGAAACTAATATATATTTAAAAAAATTCTTTATACATACATATATATATATATATTCAATATATATATGCATTCAAGTATTACAGATTTACACATTAGGTTCAGACTGGCTTTCTTTGCATGCATGTAAATGACTTGCTACCAGAAAGCAGATGACATTATATAATATTCCACATTGACAGAGAGAAAGTCCAAAGTACTGTGCGTTTTGAAATTGCCCATCTGAGCATGGAAATTCTGATGTCTGTTTCTCTTGTGTATATAACACCATACCCATTCTCTGAGGGACTGGCCCACTCACATACACACATACACGCACCTCATCACCATGAAACACTGACCCAGAATTCCCGGTGCTCTTGATCAGATCAGCACGGTGCGAGCGCTATCCACAATGACACTCCGTAGAGATGCTAGAGGTGAAGGGAGAGAGAGACTGAGCCTAGATGTTGTTCACATGCAAACCTCCCAGCACGCCCTACATGTCAGTGTCAATTACCAAATACAAAAAAATAAAAAATATAGAAGTCTATGTTTTTTACATTGTACAATAAAAAAAAAATATTATGCAACTCATTACAGTAGTGTGTTGTCAGAATAAACTCAGTTTGCACAAACCAATTAAACAGACCACAAGAGTGTGTTGCACAAGGCCTCTGTAGGGTTTCACAGCCTCATGTTTAAAAAAAACTATGTCACAGTATTGTAATGAAGAGGCAAGGCAAGGAGGGGCGTATTCGATAGAAAAGAAAGAGAGCAGTGGAAATGCAATGCAAGATATAAAGCTGTATTGTGGAGGGAAACCTGTGTAGTTTAAATATGTTCCAATGCATAAAATGGAACTGAGGTAAATACATTCTTACTGTTAATTGAAAGCACAACCAAACTATTCCAAATATTTCATAACGAGCAATAAAACTAGCATTTTAAACATATTACACTGTTTAAAATGTAACTGAGGTAAACACATTCTTAATGGCAGCTGAAAGCATGCCAAATATTTCATAAACAAGGTCAAAGGATGCGTAGAAGTTTGTGAACGGTGGGCGTTTCAATTCTGCTGATCTTTCTGTAGAGTGCTGCGGACGCAGATTCAGTGTAGGCCTGGCTATAAGCCGTTCAAAGACAACCCCACTGAGCTTTGGGGCTTAATACAGATCTGTAGGTCTGTTACTATGTAGAATAGTGAAATGATGAATCTGTGCACTCAGCCTCACTGCAGCCACTGCCCTCTAGTGGCACTTCCAGGCCTTGCAAGGCAACTAAACTGCAGAGCTGGTCGTATACAGCACATGGAGACTTCATGCGATAACCTTGCGTCTTAAAGGAACAACGCAAACGTCTATTTTTAAAGGATCACTGTGCTATAAATACAGCGAAAGGAAACGGATATGGTGAAACACTGAGGCGAGTCTGTGAAACAGAAAGGAGCAGGAGGAAGATGACAGAGGACGAAAGAGTCAGAAGGTCAGAGAACAGTCAATACGTTAACATTTACCCAAAATCTCACTGGGTTAAGAAGAGGACGCGTTTGTGCATGTGAAGTACCCGCGAATCCCTCACAGGAAGTGATGATGAACATATTCAAATATTTAGAATTAGAACTGAATATAATACAAAAAATGTAGAAATGTATCTGATTAGCTCAACAGTTAACGTAATTAAATTGAATTAAATATCTGTATAAGTGAGTTTTGAGACATTTCCGGTTGGTGCCACTAGTGGCGCCAAATTACTTCACCTTAGTATTTTGAAAGAAATAAGTTTATTAAATATTCAATCCACATCTTAATTACCAGACACTAGTGTTGAATATAGATTTATTAAGACTTATAATACAGAAATAGTGAAGCTTAAAAACACATATTTTTTAAAAATGTCAACAGCAGCAAAAGCAAGAGGAGAAACCTGCATGAGAGCAGAGTTTGTGCTTATCGTATGTGCTAAAAACATTCAAGTGAGCTACAAATTACATACAGGACAGTACACGCTAAAACACCTGGGGGAAACACACACAGTTTCTCTCAGTCTGTTTCGAACGCAGGTTTTAAAGGTGCACAGAGTAATTTTTTGTTTTATTTTAAAATACCACACAGAGCCTAACAAAAGTGGTTTTGTGGGCACCATGTGGATATCACATAATCAACACTTTATCTTGGTTACCCCCTATTATTGGACAAAAAAATTATTTCTGTGTTTTTTTTTTTTAATTTCATAAAGCTTTTACCTGGTTAAATAAAGGACAATGATATATAACATATCATGTTCAAAATTTTAGGGTCAGTAGGATTTTTAAAAATACTTTTATTCAGCAAGGACACATTCAGCTGATCAAAAATGGCATTAAATATGTTTACATTATAAAAAAAAAGAAAAGTTTTCAAATAAATACTGTTCTTTTGAACTTTCTATTCATGAATTAATCTTGAAAAAATAAATAAATAAGCAGCACAACTGTTTTCAACATTGATTATCAGAAATCAGCATATTAGAATGATTTATAAAGGATCATGTGACACTGAAGACTGGAGTAATGATGCTGAAAATTCAGCTTTGCATCATAGAGATAAATTACATTTTAAAATCTCAATAAATAGAAAACAGTTATTTTTAAATTTGAATAATATTTCACAATATTACATTTTTTTCTGTATTTTTGATCAAATAAATGCAGCCTTGGTGAATGGAAAAGTCTTCTTAACACCCAAAAACCCTTGAACTCTCCGAAAAATTGAATCATGGAAAATTACTGAGTAGACCTTTAATTCATTCAAACATGAGTACCATTCTGAGGTGAGTATAATGAAATAGAATTGAGTCTTTATTATGATGAATTGAAATCTTTCATTAATATGTCACATAAAGGTCCATGTAACATATACCACACACACATTAGTCTACACAAACACACATCGTCTGTCTGCGTTACATGTCAGTCGGGGGATTTATTAATTATGTAAAAAGAACATAAAACAGATTCAGGATCAGTCTGGTTTCTTCAACACATGATGCATAATACTAAAGTTGTGTTAGGGACCAATGTTCCAAATCATTAAACACGACTGTTTAATCATAGTGTCTAAATAAAATAAATTATGTAAATTATTATCTACATTTCTGCGTTGAAACTCTTAGTATTAAAGAGACCGTTCAGAAAAAATAAACAGCAGTCTTTAATATTTCAAAATCTATTACTTATTAAAACTCTTTTAAAAATAACACCTGCAAATGTGTCAGCTCTAAAGTTTCTGTGAATGTAAATAAAAAAACCCTGTTTATTTGGCAATGTTGCCAGCAATGTTTATCCCTTTTTTCTTTGTTATGTTCATTTTCACATGGAAAATATGGAGAATTCAATTCAACCTATTCTCAAATAAAGCATAAGGGGAAGAAAAACCTCCTAACTAACTTAACCTTTGTCAACCAACTTCACCCACAAAGATCACCCACAAACCAGTCTGGACCAGAATGGAAAGAGACCTGGGCCTGTTGCACTTTGTTATTTTGTCAAAAATGGCCTGTTGATGTGTTGAAAATATTCACAGACTAATATCTTCTCTTTAATGCCCACTCTCTCTCTTATTTCATCTGCAGTTGCAACTGAGCAATGAGTTATTTGTTTCTATGAGCACATTTGAATTCAATAAATAAGAGATACAAGGAATAGCATTGTGTTTGTATGCAGTCGCACACAGCTGATCAATCACAGCATGACGTTAACTTCTACGTTGATTTAATTAGGATGTTGAAAAGTTGCAATGACCTAATAGCATTCGATATCTCTCTTAGATCCACTCACGTAATGACATGGACACAAACTGAATGCTTTCCCAGGCTAAATTCTGTTTCGGCGGTCACGAGAGCGTGCTAATTTTACCACCGGCTGACTCTTAAGAAACTAATGCTAAACTCTGCTGTGATGGTGCAAATTGGAATGTCATGTCGCCATAGTAACACGTTCACTTCTTTTTCAGGTACATGTGAAACTAGCCAACGTGACTGTAAACAACTTGCACTGACTTGCTCTAAAAGATTGCTTTAAAAATAGTAGCGCTCTGGCTGAACACTTAAGAAAGAAAGGCAGTGAAACGGTAAAGACGGTTAGGTTTACTCAAATGATTGGTGCTAATGCAAATCAGACATGTTAGATCAGTTTCAAAACCTAGAGAGTTGCAATCATGTTAGCCACATTTTAAAGAGACAGTTCACCCAAAAATTTAAACTCTGTCTTTTATTCACTCTCATGTTGTTCCAAACCTGAAAAAGAAGATATTTTGAAGAATGTTGTTAACCAAATAGCTGCTGGTAGCCTTTGACTTCCATAGTAGGAACAAAAACACTATGGAAGTCAATGGGGACCAACAAACGTTTGATTGCTCACATTGTTCAAAATATCTTCTTTTCTGTTCAGATGAAGAAAGAAACTCCTAGAGGGTGTAAATGATGACAGAATTATCATTTTCGGGTGAACTATCCCTTTAAAGAACAAAAATGCACAGATAATGTACTCACCCCTTTGTCATCCAAGATGTTCATGTCTTTCTTTCAGGATTCAGGATTTCTCTCCATATAATGGATATGTATGGTGCCCCCAAGTTTGAACTATCATAATGCAGTTTAAATGCAGCTTCAAAAGGCTCTAAACGATCCCAGCCGAGGAAGAAGGGTCTTATCTAGCGAAACAATCTGTCATTTTTGAAACAAATTGACAATTTATATACTTTTTAACCCTTAAATGCTCATCTTGTCTCGTCTCTGCGATGCACATGCGTAGTCTGTGTGATTCAGGTTAATACAGTTAGGGTATGTCGAAAAACTCCCATCTTGTTTTCTTCCCCAACTTCAAAATCGTCCTACATCACTGCAGAAATACCAATCCAGTGTTTACAAAGTGAACATACAAAGAAGATCAAACCTTTACAAAAAAAGGTAAAACAGCGTTATAGGACGATTTTAAAGCTGAAGACGAAAACGAGATGGGAGTTTTTCAACATACCCTAACTGTACTGACCCAGATCACACAAGAAAATAACTGATCGTTTCGCTAGATAGTACCCTTTTTCATCGGCTCGGATCATTTAGAGCCCTTTGAAGCTGGATTTAAACTGCATTTTGGAAGTTCAAACTTGGGGGCACTATAGAAATTCATTATATGAAGAGAAATCCTGAAATGTTTTCCTCAATTTCTTTATGACTGAAGAAAGAAAGACATGAATATGTTGGATGACAAGGGGGTAAGTACATTATCTCAAAATTGTTTTTCTGAAAGTAAACTAATTCTTTAAGACAACACCTTATTTTAGTTAGGATGATACCCAAGTAAACAGCAGACAGCGAAGCAGCTCACTAGAGTTTGAAACGGAGCTACTGTGTGAATTCAAAGGCAGTGTTGTCATGAAACATCAAAAGTTAAGATCTGACTGAAAACACAGCAAGGAGACACTAGGATTTCCCCCTTGGGGAAAGTATTCTATGCTAGGCATTAGCGACTATACATTTAAAAATCTAACTCGAAGAAGAAGGCTTGGATCGATGAACAATCCAGTCTAAGTTAAATTTACATCAACTGTGGACTCCTTCGAACATTTCCTGTACCTTTTTACATTCCTGCATCCTTTTAAGCCTCAGACTCTGATTGGTCAGTGGTCACACTGCCGTTCTGCTCTCCTACAACCGATTGGTCCTGGGTGTTTGTAACTCCGCCCACAGTAAATGTTGGCCCGTCCCCCTCCCTGACAGATTCTGAATCAGTGGACTTCTCCGTTTGCTCAGTCAGATTAGGCCCCTCCCATTTCTCTTCGTCAAGCCGACTGGAGATTGACCAATAGAGATGAGCGTCCAAACGGGCGGCAGCCAATGCCAGCTCTCTCGCAGAACAGGAGGGCGTGTCCACCTTTGAAAAATCATAAACAGCATTAATTAGTGTATCTGAAGCATTTATCTAAATCCTCATTCTGTGAATGATAGCTAAAAACATAAATCCTGCTCAATATGATTGCATCTGTTAATTTACATACATTTTGTATATTTACACACATATTTTTCTTAAATATATACATGTATGTGTATGTATTTATATATATATATATATATATATATATATACATAATAAATATAGACAGTACATACACATATATTATGTATAACACTTTTACATATTTATAAAAATGTATAAAATCTTTTGGATGTGATTAATCGTTGCCCAATACTGATAAAAATATAAAAAATACTTTCAATAATAAAAAGAGAAAAAAGAATTATCTAAAATATTTAAAAATATAAATATTAACTAATTATCAAAAATATTTCTTTCTATAATAATGATTTTTAATGGTTTATTGTAGCTGTACATAAACATATCTATATATAAATATTAATAAAAAAATAAATATTAACTACATATAATACAATACTATATGTTTAAGCAAATTAAAATGGTTTATTTATTAAATACGATTAAATATTATATAAATATTATCACAATATTATTTTTTAAATATAACTTAAAATGGTTTATTGTAGCTTCATACAAAATACTCTTTGGCCGAAGGATTTAATTGCCTAAGTAGTTTGATTTCTTCTGGTCATGTGCATTTATGAATCATTTATGCAATAACACATGATTTTTTATCTATTATGCACATAAAATCCCAAAAGTAAAGAGCGAAATCTCTGATTTTTCTCTATAATAAAGTGCTGGTCAGCCTTGCACAGATGATTGATGATGATGATTATTACAGAGCCACTGAACTATCAGTGGTTTAAACTAATTATTTAATTAAAAAACTGTATATTTGTACACACATATATCTTACTTCTTAATAATATTAAGAGGTTAATATTAATAAAAATATAATCAAATGAATATTACCTGAATATCACAATATTATTTCCTTTTTTAATATAACATAAAATGGCTTATTGTAGCTTTATACAAAAATACTCTTTGGCCAAAGGACAGAAAGTGAGACTGTGATTGCGTAAGTAGTTTGAATTCCTCCGGCGATGTACATTCATGACTCATCCAAAACTACTGCAACACCTTAAGCAACTTGAATCAGAATTTTTGATCGATTACGCACATAAAATCCAAAAAGTGAAGAGAGAAATCTCTAGTTCTGCTCTGTAATAAAGTGCTGGTCAGCCTTGCACAGACAGATGATTATAACAGAGCCTTTGAAGCTTAAAAAGTTAAAATCTAGTTGAAGAAAACCATATAAGTGATGATGCAAACTGCAAAATGACACCCAGATACTTACAAAAACAAATAAATACATGCAAATAAAATTGATTTAGCCCAGGTATGGTGAAAGGTGAACTATACAGAATAGCGTCATTACACTCTTAAAGGGATAGTTCACCCAAAAATGAAAATTCTGTTATTATTACTCACCCTCATGTCGTTCCATCCAAACCCATAAGACCTTTGTTCATTTTCGGAATGCAAATGAAGATATTTTTCATGAAATATGAGAGCTTTCTGACCCTGCATAGACAGCAGCTCAACTGACACATTCAAGGCCCAGAAAGTTAGTAAGGACTTAAATAGTCTAGGGCTGGGCGATAAATCGATAACGATAATTATTGCGTGATATGAATTTCCTTAATAAACGCTAACAAGAATTCGATATATGTTCGATATAATGTTTATGCGGCAAAGGCAGAACAAAAGAGCATTAATCAAAGCACGCCACTCGGACCGCTTATCTGCTCGGATTAAAGTTCAAATGGCGGCACAGCACGAACTTACTAGAGCAGATGCTTTCGGTCTAGTAACTAAACAGCGCCAGAAATGCTTGAAATCAATGAAGAATACAAATGACTCGGTTTATAGCAAGATTAAACAGCACTGACAAACAAGAGAAACACTTTGCTCAACCATAGAGTCTTTTTAATCTACAAACCACCATCATTTACCATAGATTTACTGTCGTAGCAATAACTGCACAATGGTATTGTGTCAGAAATGTGAGTGTATTTGTGTCAAATTTTATTATATTATTAATGTAGACATGTAATAAATGTATTGAAGGAGGAGAAATGGAATGTAATTACAGTATTTTTTGTGATTAAGGTACAGCGTTTATGCATTTATACTAAATGTATTTAGACTACTGTTTTTCATACAGATAGGAACCATATTACATTTTTACCATGTTATTGAGGTGCTATATTTGTGGTTTTAACTGTTATTATCATGATACTATGGAAGAGCAATGGTTAATAAAAAAAAATATATATATAATATATATATTTCATTATATAAAAATTAGATTGCTACAATTTTTACAGATATTATTGATTTTGATGAACATAAATCTACATCTGCATTCTAAATCAAGTTACTATCCATTTTATTATTATTAATAATAAGAATAATAATATTATCAGGTAACACAAACCTGTTTCTTGATTTGAAACAATATTAGTCATTAAAACATGCAGAACTAAGAAATTATTTTTTCTATTAAGATGGAAAAATGACTTGGGAAAAGTGTGAAGAATTAAAAAAAAAAAAACAAGTGTTTGTCATATTCTGTTTTCTGTTTTTTACAACTTTAACATTGTAGCAAAAAATCTGCCTTTAAACTTGAAAGAAATTAAAAATTGATTTATTGTGATAATTATCAATATCCACTGATATGGAAAAAAATATTGTGATAATGTTTTGGCCATATCGCCCAGCCCTACTTCTGTGTCAGTCTTCGATACGTATTCATGTAGTTGCATTGCTGCAGAGTCAGAAAGCTCTTGGATTTCCTCAAAAATGTCTTAATTTGTGTTGCAAAGATGAACAAAGGTCTTACAGGTTTGGAACGACATGAAGATGAGTAATTAATGACAGAAAACTAACACTTTAAAAATAAAGTTTCCATAACCATTGATTTTTGGTTCCCCCAAAATTACAGTGAACAGTTCTTAAAACAACAGTTCTTTTTTTTGTGCAAAGAACATTTGACCTTTTGTAGATAGTAAAACTTCTATGGATGGTAAAGTTTCTTCATTAAACCATAGACGCCAATAAAGAACTTTATTTCTAAGAGTGTATATTAAAATATTTGTCCCCAGAACCTCAAACTGACCAATTAGAAATTTCCATTGCACACCACAATTAGTACCTCAAATGTGTGGTGAAAAGCACCATAATCCACGTCAAAGAATCCCTCGGCCAGCGACATCATGGGACTAAACCTGTGACCCCATAAGAGCTCTTCAGCTAGGTAAGAGCTCCGTGCCTGACAGGTCATACCTGTAGATCAGAATATATTCATCGATTACTAAACACAAATCAAAACTTTTCACATTTCACAATGTTACACTGCCTAAAAAGTTTGGGATCAGTAAGATTTCTAATGTATTTTAGATACGTTTCTAATGCTTATCAAGGCTGTGTTTATTTGATCAAAAATACAGGATATTGTATTTTAATATTGTGAATTATTTTTTGTGATATAAAGCAACATTCTTTGAATTTAATATACATAAAAAATCGAATTTATTTAAGTGATCAAAGCTGATTTTTCAGCATCATTCAGTGTCACATTAACCTTCAGAAATCATTCTGATATGCTGACTGTGCTACCAAATATTTTATTATTATTATTTTATTTTTTTTTTACTTTTTTCAGAACTCTTTGATGAATAAAAAGGTAAATAAATGCTGTTCTTTTTAACATTTATTCATCAAATAATCCTGTAAAAAATATCACAGGTTCCAAAAAAATATTTGGTAGCACAACTGATGACAATATTGATAATTCTAATCATAAATCAGCATATTAGAATGTTTTCTGAAGGATCATGTGACACTGAAGGCCAGAGTAATGACTGAGAAAAATTCAGCTTTGCATCACAGGGAAAAAAAATGTATATTATTTGAATGTATATTAAAATAAATTAAAATTAAAATTGTAGTATTGTTTTTGTTTTTTTTCTATATTTTTGATCAAATAAATGCAGTCTTATTTTTAATCATCCCGCGAACCCGTTCCAAAGACCCGATCTAAATCAAATGATTCGCGATATGCGCTTTGAATTCCTGTTCTGAATCAAATGATTCGTGATACGCGCTTTGAATTCCTGTTCTGAATCAAATGATTCACGATACGCGCTTTGAATTCCTGTTCTGAATCAAATGATTCGTGATACGCGCTTTGAATTCCTGTTCTGAATCAAATGATTCACGATACGCGCTTTGAATTCCTGTTCTGAATCAAATGATTCACGATACGCGCTTTGAATTCCTGTTCTGAATCAAATGATTCGCGATACTCGCTTTTAATCATTTTGCGACGCAGTGGTAACTGATTCAGAGTTTTAAAAGGTTTTATTGATGCTCTTTGCTCGCTTTCTCTATATAATTTATTCGTTGTTTGAATAACAATGGAAATGAAATCATTACTTACAATGCACTTAACTTACAATGTTTTTATTAAATTGTGTTCACGTTAGACGCAGTTTATTAAAAACACTGCATGACATGACACTCCTTATGTGATACTTGCCTAAAAAGACGGGTTTATAATGTGCGTTGTTAACAGATTACAGGTTAATTAGGCTATAGTCTTACTGGAGTTGGGTCAACCTCCACCTATGGAGAGAGAAAAAAGTTTTCAAAAGCATCCCCACCTTTTTTCATAAATCGCACCCTGAGCCTAGAAGACTTCTTTAAAAAACCATTAAAAGTTTTACTGATACCAAACTTATTGAACGGTAGTGTATGCGAGTATTTGGTATGCACCTGTAGCTTCTACCATCCCCTCCAAGATCACCACAATCTCAAAGTCCTCTTTCTCCAGCTGAGCTTGTGACATGTCCCAGAACGGAGAGCGAACATCAATCTCGTGAGAGATCACCAGCGGAGACACTAAGAAGAGACGATCATCCCCCGTCTCAAAACCAACACTGATATCCGTCTGATCCAGTGGAATAAACTCACCTAATGAGAAAGACAACAAATCGGTGCTAAAAAGAGAATGTTTACAACATGTCACTGTATCATACAACCACCAGGTGGCGCCACTTCATCAGTAACTAGGTGTATATGAGGATGCTGATGCTGCAGATGAGGCTTGTTAAGGTGGTGAACGCTGTCTTACCCTCTTGTGTCTGTTTGGATTTGATAAGTTTGGCTCTCATGTTGGCGCCCACAATGTGGGAGGATCTCAAATCCCCGACACGGAACATCAAACAGAGCTTGTCGTCCCGCAACGAGATGACAGCATTACGAGAGAACACCAACGTCTCGGCACGTTTATTCGGCTGGGAGATCTTCACAAACATACAACCAACCTAGTGAGAGATGGAGAGAAAGAAACTACATGATTTTTATATTTCCTGAGTGCTGCTCAGGGTTGTTTTAGTACTATTTATATACTATTATACAATATATATATATATAATTTTTAAATAAAACAAAGATTATTGGAGCATGTGTTCCAAGAAAATACAATTTCAGTCTTTCTAGTTCACAAATGTAATATTTAATTCAATGTGTTACTTGCTATTTTTTAACTATTTTGTGAGTTTGTAATTTTAATTAAGTTTTAGACATGTACTTAAACTTCAATATATTTTTTTCAACTAGACAAAAAAATGTATGTGTGATTTATGTAGAAATTATTTTAAATAATTATTTTAAAAGAAATGGTAACACATTTAAGCAAGACTGACGCATACTTCGAAAGTCTTTATTTACAACTTAGAAAAATAATTTTATTTTATTTCTCCAGTGTTAATATCAGCTTTATTTCAATGAATGATTTTTATTTATTTATTTATTTATTTATTTTATTATAGCTGTAACCACCATACATTATTTGTTTCTTTATATAAACATGGAATAAGAAATTGTGTGGATTAAGCAATTGTTAAATAATTGTAAATAAATAATTGAATATGTTTCTTATAATACTAATGATGGTGACATCTTTTCTAGCAATGACTCGATACAGTTTTTTGTGTAATATTTCCAAATTTTGTTATTAATCATTACTTAAAATGAAGTTACATGAGTATTAGATGTCATTTGAGTTCAAATCACACTCACATATGAATCTATCACAATAGCTAAAGAAGTCAAAAAAAAGTATATACCAGTAAAAAGTTTTTGAACAGTAAGATTTTTTTAAAGAAGTCTTTTCTGCTCACCAAGCCTGCATTTATTTGATCCAAAATACAGCAAATGCAGTAAAAATGTGAAATATTTTTATTATTTAAAATTTTCTATTTAAATATTTTAAAAATGTAATTTATTCCTGTGATTTCAAAGCTGAATTTTTAGCATCATTACTCCAGTCATGCTCCTTTAGAAATCATTCTAATATTCTGATTTGCTGCTCAAAAAACATTTATTATTATCATTATGTTGAAAACAGCTGAGTAGAATGTTTTCAGGGTTTTTTTATGAATAGAAAGTTCAGAAGAACAGCATTTATCTGAAATAGAAATCTTTTGCAACATTATAAATGTCTTTATCATCACTTTTTATACTGACTCCAGGTTTTGAATGTTACAAAAGCTTTTTATTTCAGATAAATTCTGATCATTGGATCTTTCTATTTATCAAAGAATCCTGCAAACAAAATGTACTCAACTGTTTTAAATATTGAAAATAACAACAAGAAATATTTCTTGAACAGTAAATCAGCATATTAGAATGATTTCTGAAGGATCATGTGACACTGAAGACTGGAGTAATGATGCTGAAATTTTAGCTTTGATCACAGGAATAAATTACATTTTACAATATATTTAAATAGAAAACATTTTAAATACTGAAAATATTTTAAAATTGTACTGTTTTGCTGTATTTTAAATTATATAAATGCAGGCTTGGTGAGCAGAAGAGACTTCTAAAAAAACAAAAAAAACTTTTGACTGGTAGTGTATTGATATGCCAATGTTTAAAAATAATTATATGCCAGTGTTTAACACTACATAAAAAATGAATAAATATTTCAAACCTTAAAAATGAGCAATAGCAATGATGCTCACCTTTACAAACCCCACTAATTAAAAAGAAAGTGACACATATGAGGAAACAGGTTTATTCTATTAATCTGAGTTTAGAAAAGCAGATACTTGAGGACATGGCATTTAGAGTGTGTGTGTTGTGTTCAAGTGTGTGTGTGTGTGTGTGTGTGTGTGTGTGTGTGTGTGTGTGTGTGTGAAACGCAGCCCCCCGGGGCAACATTTAAACCAGGACATAGAGATATAAATGAACTCATCATAACCACAAAAATACATTAAAATAGGCCAGAAAAGAGATTGAGAAGGGGGTTGAATTTGGCATAAACGACAGAATTAGAAAAGGAGAAAAGGAAAGACAGACACAGGAACAGAGGGAGAGGGTACACACATCTGTGCTCCAAAACGCATGACTCATTTGCTCTTGGTTATGGATGATATAACTCAGTAGAGCACAGATCAACAAACGAAAGCCACGTGCAAAAAAAAAAAAAAAAACAGCTTTTTCAGACCACATTGTACATGGGAATCATGGTGCACTTTCTACAAAAAGATAGCAAATAGTACTTCAAATGTACCTCAAAAAAATGTGCTTTTTAAACAAATGGGCCATAAAAAGAGGGGCTTAACCTTCACAAAATCATCAACCTTAGGAGTTTAATTAAATATTATATGTGTTTTAATTTTTTTATTTATTTTGCAACCCTTTTTCTAAAATCACATTAAATTAACAAAATTAAATAAATGTATAATAGTGTTGCAATACATATATATATATATATATATATATATATATATGGCATAAAAATAATATACTACTACTAATAATAAATTAATACATTCAATTAAATAAAATATGTATATTGTTGATAAAAATGACAATATTACTTAAGATTAAAATGATAGAATATATGTAATTAAATAAAAAGAAAATACAAAAAAAAAAGTACATTTATTGACAAATCATGCATGGAATCATATGGCACTTTCTACAAAAAGAGTGCAAATAGTACCTAAAATGCTTAAAAAATATTTTAAATGTAATAAATTATATTAAGTGTTGATATTAACAATATTAAATACATTAATATTATTGATTTAAAAGGAATGTAATAATATTAACAATATATAAATGTATTTGAATATTTTTGTTAATAATCTTATAATTGTTAAGCTTGATTAATATAGTCAGCATTATTTATTTGTATAAAAAATATGAATATATATTTTTTACATTTCACAGCAAAAAACATAAGATTTGTGATGCCAAAGTGTACCATATTTTTGTGTAAAGTGACCTGTGTTTGATCTTACCATGAATGCATTGACCATAGATCCCAGTATGGCCTGTAGCAGGAGTAACATGGTGCCCACTGGACACTGGTCGGTGATGACACGGTGACCGTAGCCAATGGTCGTCTCCGTTTCAATGGAGAAAAGAAACGCGGAGATGAATCCATTAACATTATTCACACATGGAGTCCACGCCTCATCCTCCAGATGATCCAGATCACCCCTGCCATAAGAAAGAGGAAGGGAGAGAGACCGCTTGAGATCATCCAACAGCAATGGAGATGTTTTGTTTGTGAAAACGTCTCCTTGTCTTTTTTTAAATCACAGTCTCCTTTAGTAAATTGGCTCTTGCATCTTACAGCGCAAAGAGGGACGTTTGTTCTCAAGTGTCCACCCACACAGATTACTTGTGTTCATATCTAGCGTGGACGAAAATGAAAATGAGTGTGGACGACACAAATGCACTGCGTCTATGAGCAGAAAAATTGAGAAGTATTCCCTTTAGGAAAGAAGTGATTTATGTTGCCAATATCAAAAAACAATCATATTTTTGAGGGGGTTTGACACCTTGTAGTGTTATTTAATTATTTAAATACACTGAAAAAATTATCTTAAAACAAATTCACCCAGAAATTAGTAATATTGAAAGTAACACAGTTAATTAAACATGAGGTTTTGAAGTGTGTGTGTGTGTGTGTGTCTGTCTGTATGTATGTGTATTTCAATATTTCTATTTCGTTTTGTTTATTTTTATTTAAATGTTAGTTTTAAACATTTTAGTATTTCAACTATAACTTTTTTTTTAATTATGTGCTTTTGTTCTGTTTTTGTTCTGTTTATCTTTTTTAGTTATTGTTGATCATAAATCCCTTGTTTGTCCTGAACAGTTAAACTGCCTGCTGTTCTTCAGAAAAATCTTTCAGGTCCCACAAATTCTGTGATTTTTCAGCATTTTTGTGTATTTGAACCCTTTCCAACAATGACTGTATGATTTTGAGAACCATCTTTTCGCACTGAGGACAACTAAGGAACTCGTATGCAACTATTACAAAAGGTTCAAACGCTAATTGATGCTCCAGAAGGAAACATTGCATCACCCAGGGGGTGAAAACTTTTTGAATTTGAAGATCAGGGTAAATTTCACTTATTTTGTCTTCTGGGAAACATTTTAGTATCTTCTAAAGCTTTTACTAAATGGAAAAAAAATAAGCAAAAATGCAAAATAAGTAAAATGCACACATCTTCATTCTGTTCAAAAGTTTTCACCCCCGACTCTAAATGCAGCGTTTCCCCTTCTGGAGCATCAGTGAGCATTGGAACCTTCTGCAATAGTTGTATATGAGTCCCTCAGTTGTCCTCAGTGTGAAAAGATGGAACTCAAAATCATACAGTCATTGTTGGAAAGGGCTCAAATACACAAAATGTTGAAAAACCAAAGAATTTGTGGAACCTGAAATATTTTTCTGAAGAACAGTGGACAGTTTAACCATTCAGGACAAACAAGGGACTCATAAACTATGGAATCACTAAACAAACCAAAAAAAAATAAACAAACAAAAAAAGCACAGCTGTGGATTATTCAGGTAACAGCAGTATGATGTGTATGTAAACTTTTAAACAAGGTCATTTTTAGAAATTCAACTATTATTTTCTCTTGTGGACTATATGTAAATGTCTTTTATGTGAAATATCCTATTCAGATCAGTACTAAATAAAAAATAACATGCATGTTGTATGATCCCTCTTATTTTGGTCAAATAATTAACATTTTGCAGATTCTACAAGGTGTATGTAAACTTTTGACTTCAACTATTATTATTATAATTTACACCAACTGTCACCAATAATTCCACATTCTTTATTCACTCAAATAAATCTGAGTTTGTATGATTTAAAAGGTTAAAATATATATAAAAAAATGTGTATTTGTGTGTGTTATTCATACCTGCAGTATGCAATGAGGTACCAAATTGCTCCAAAGAAGAGCCAGGTCACCGCATACGCCATAACAAAAACCAGCAGAGAGCAACGCCAGTTCAGATCCACCAGAGTGGTGAAGATATCCGTCAGGTAGCGGTACGTCTCACGCATGTTACCATGCTGCACATTACAGCGTCCATTCTTCTCCACATAGCGCTGCCTCTTACGCTTGCTGCGCCCTGGAGACAAAGACATAAAAAATTAGAGCGAGTAAAAAAAAGACACAAAAAGTAGGCAAACACCATCACTGTGCAGCTTACCACAATTCATATTAAAAAAGATGACCGACTAAAGTAAACCTGAGAGTGACACATCCAAAAACTAAAAATAAAGGCTAAATTAACAAGCGGAAGAACACTAATGTCGTGTTCCAGTAGAGTGTTAAAGCAGGTCAGTCTGTTTCATTACAGGTAAGCAGAATGTAATCTTGACAGCCGCCGACTCCTACGGCATCTAAAATGATTTGAGTCTTACCCCATCCGAACTTCCCCCTCTCTTGCCCCGCCCCCTGAACTTTCTTCCTGGGCTGATTGGCTTGCGCCTCCCTTGCAGCCATCTTGTCCTGGAAGGACATGTTGTTATTGGTCGTTGGCTGTTTGGGCGGGGCCATCTCAGTTGTTACGACGTGCCCCAGCTCCTCAGATGTGTTCTGTATGTCGTTGGGCGGAGCATCCTTTGGGGCCTCCTCCACAGGCTCCTCCCCTTTCTCTGGAACTGGGAGGGACAGGGATTCGGGGCACGAGGAGAAGCCGGTGTTGTCCAGTGCCATTATGTGTGTGTGTGTGTGTGTGTTAAGTGAATTTGTGTGTTATAATCTTTCCAAGTGTCTTATTCTCAGTCGCAGAGTTTCATTTGTGCCTTTGTTTGATATCTGCAAAAAGACAGTAAGAGAGACATAGATAGACACTGATAAAACCAAAAAAGAAGTTTTACCAATGGGCTGAGAGTTTTATAACATTCTCTCATGACATTCTCAGGATTTCTAAGTAATTTGCATTTCACTGTTTAACATTAATCGTTATTTTCGTTCACTGCCCCCATTGTGCATTAAGCATCCAATTAACTGCCTAAAAGTAGATTACATTGATGACTTCATGCCTTAAAAAGAAAAAAAAACATTTTCTATATCAAACATGCTGTTGATAAAAGGCTGTTTAAGTGCACAGTCAAACATCCGATCTGTTATCAGAAAGGCTCTTATCAAAACAGCACTGATATGTGATCCTGGACCACAAAACCAGTCATAAGTGTCCATTTATACATCATCAGAAAGCTGAACAAATAAGCACTAATATTTATGATTTGTTAGGATAAGACAATATTTGGCTGAGATTCAACTATTGGAAAATCTGGAATCTGAGGGTGCCAAAAAAAATCTAAATCTAATCGCCTTTAAAGTTGTCCAAATGAAGTTCTTAGCTATGCAAGTTTTTAATATTTACGGTATAAGAAATTTACAAAATATCTTCATTGTGTTTTTGGCTATTCCTAAAAATATACCCATGCTACTTAAGACTGGTTTGTGGTCCAGGGTCACATATATGGATGTCTAACTTGACTTGATTTAACCTCTGGGTTCAAGAGTTAGAAAATGAGCAAAAAGGCAGGCAGGATTTAGGCTCACTTTGTGCTGCATTTAATCCATTGCTCTGATGCCCACACAAATACAAATGCACCCAAAAGCATGCAACTGTCTAAACATGTGATACTAAACATGCAGGTCTGAGTTTCCCAAAAGCATCGTAAGCCTAAGCAGATCGTAAAAAACGTTGCCACCAACTGTCTCTACAAAATAAGCACTGATGAGTACAATTAAAGGATTGTCTGAGGTGCAAAACAAGTGGAGATCTATGCCACAGATGCTGCTAGTTACCACAGAAAATAATTTTGATTTGTTTCATTGTGTTTCATAGTTCATTTTACTCCATAAAAATGTGTGCTATATGAGCTATAAAGCTGTCTAAATCATCTTTTGGCAGTGGGATAATACTTATAAAGACGGATTCCGGTAGGTGGATTTTTTTTCTATGCAAACAGTCCATTTCTGGACCATAAAAATAAGGTTTTTGTTAAGAAATTGTTTCAGCTAGTTCCCAAAGCATTCTAATTTTCATTTAGTTTAAACTGATCTACTAAGATAACTAAAATTAAAATAAAAATTAATAAAATTTGAACAAAAACAAAAATGTCAAAAAAACACCCCAAATTAAACTGATTACAGAAAATCTTAAAATATAAACCAATTCAAAATTATAATAAAATTCATAACAGTATCTCAGAGATACTAAAAGAAGTCCTAAAATGAATTCCATTGTTATAGTTAACTAAACTAAAACCATAAAAAGCAGTGTCACTTGAAATAAAATAACAATAAATAAATAAACATGTTTCATTTCAACTAATTTCTTCAAGTCAACATTTCTCATTTTCAGAAATGTTAAATAAAATGGAAACTATATAGAATGCTTTTGTTTTTAAAAATGTCAAAAACACACCGCAAAATTACTAATCAAAATTGAAATGAAAACAGAAAATATTAAAAATACTAGCCATAAAGCATTTTAGGGTTATTATAGTAACTGAACTAAAACCATAAAAACACTGTTACAAAACTATTGAAAATGACAAAAATCGTTTCGTGAAGTTTTGAGTTTTTGTTTAGGCTTTATAGGCTTTTGGGTATATTTGGACAGGCCTCTTTTCTACAAAACCCCATTATAGCTTCCCAAAGGGTCAGTTTCAAAAAATGTTGATAATTACTGACCTAGAGAGTCTAGAAAATTGGACTGCAGTGGTCTGTCATATGATATGAATATTGTGTGTATGCATAAAAGACCACGCAATATACAACTGTTTTGCTCATAGGCCATTTTCTTTCACATTTTTCACAGACCTTTTGAGTTTTGTTTCGATCGACCTTTGTTAAGCTTGTCTAATAGGTGCACAAGTTCATCAGCCTATGGCAGGCATGTCTTTTGAGATATGCAAATGTCCTTATAGACGCTTGTGGCATTTTGGAGCAAGACCATGCACACCGAATTTCATATTTTAATGTTTTTTTTCCCACTTATAGCACCTCCAAGTAACCAAGCTGGGCAACTTTTTTCATGTGACCTCAGATTCAACTACTACATATGCTTTGTGAGTTTGACGAAGATATCTAACTTCGTTCAAAAATTATAGCCATTTTAGTAAAGGCAGTCCTGCCCCTTTAAAATGTTTTGATGTCCCTTTGCGATGAATGGTCAAAAGTTCAAGTTCTTTTTCATAATTATTGATATTCACTGTCCAGAGAATCTTCCTGCACAGGTTTAGTTCCAAACGGCCGAAAAACCTAGGACTAATTGCAAAAGAAGTGTGAAAATGTGAAATACTTGAAAATTCACTTGCCTGTGTCGAACCGTTTACAAGTTATGAGCGTTATGAGGAGATATATATCTCAACAAAGGCCGTGAGTATCTGCTTGTGTTCAGGAAACCTGTTTGAAAACAGTTAATTTCGCAATGATACTGCTTTGGAAATTACACAAGTGAGCTTTAACTTATATACATGCCAAAATGTTCCTTTATAAACACCACAATATGCACAAAATGAAAACATCTATCTGCTCAGAAATATAAAAAAAGCCATACAGTTCCCTGTGTCATCATAGCAGGAAAACAATGACGTGACTTGCACTAAAAAACAGCTTGTTGCTTTCATTGCACAGATATCCAACATCCTGCATCTAGAATTACATATCACATCACTATTGATTCATCTTTAATGGCATATTTCACTGCTGCATCATCTCTACAGTAACGGTAACATCTGTCGGACTGAGTGTGATCCCGTTTGCTGTGTTTACACAGGGTGTTAGGGTGCGAAGTCCGGCGAGACGCTATATTTAGCTCTGATAGTCTGGCAGTAGTAATCACGCCTACCCGAAGATTGATCATGATCTGGCTTCTTGGTCTGGGCCACATTTAGACTCATGAATCTTTCATGGATTGAGTGGCTCTGTGTGAAGACGTGCTCGTGTGTTCAACACAAAATACTGGAGTAACCTTACAGAGGATTGTCAAAAGAGACTGGATATCTCGGACTGCCACATTTCAGGATTTGCAGGGCTCAGCTAGGGCACACAAGCACACACATACACACACACACACAAAGAAATCTATCCTACTTGAATTAGACTGAATGGAGCAGGTTGCACAGATGAAAAATGACCTGCGTTGTGGACAAACCTGCTGTGTGTGTGTACAGCGCACAAAAAAACAGTACAATGGTAACCTATTGTTTGATATATACCATGCTAGGCTTACATAATTAATACTGCATAGTTTCTGAAAGTCAAATCTGTAAGTAAAATGGAGAGAAAGTGTGTGTACATCCATGTTTTTGTGTTTGTCTCTGTTTTTCGGTCTGTTTGTGTGGGTGGTTTGTTCACAGTCCTGATGGAAAGTGGGATTGTCATGTTTTCTAATTTTGGTCTTTTGGGAGAAAAGAGTGTCAGATGCGACACAAAGCTGCAATCACACACATACATGTTCACACACACACACACACACACACACAACCAGTGGCCTATGTTTGTCTGGAAGACCACAGGATCACTGCCTGCTGTTTATATGAATATTACAGCCTTACTGGAATATGAACTAGTGGAAAAACACGTTTTTTTTTTTTTGTTGTTGTTTGTTTGTTTTTTTTACAACTGAACATTTTTAAACATTATCAGACAATACTGCTTGTGCATAACAATTAGTGCTACTGCATGTAAAACATGTTTTTAAATTTTAAAACAATATTTACACCATAAAAACACTGCTTTGGGATCATTATTATTCTTGCAATGTAGCATGTAGTTCTATATTAATTCTACTATCTTCTTTAAATATTTTTTAAAAATTTTATATTAATAACACTTATGCATTTCATTTTTAAAAGTTTTCTTTTTATGTATTACTGTTGTTCTCCTTTGTGCAAGCCTACGTTTATTTTTTTAGTTGGAATTAGTATTTAAAATACTTGCACGCAATCAAGCAATCGCATAAAGCAAGAACCAAAACATGCATGTACATTTACTAATGTGTAACTACTAGCATGTCTTGATCAGCAAATAAACATGAACCAATCTATGTAGCAGCGTACAACTAAGCCTACCTGCCAGTGAGGCGTTCTCCAGCACGTTAAACTTCAGCGTTTTGAACACTTGAGATCTTTAACAGCCCTGCGGGTTTGTTAGTCCAGATCTCTCATGTTGGGCTCTTCGATTAGACTCATACCGGCGATGGTGATGATGATGTTGGTGATGTTGGTCTACAGCGGGTGGGAACAGCGTCGCAGCATCACTTCAGCATCATTTCACCTCCAGGAAACAAAAGAGAGCCAGCCAATCCACACGGAGCGCGAAGGAACTTGTGAAATATTAATCGAAACGCAACCTCGCGCTGCAGAAGACGGCAATGAATCCTCTTTCCACCGCGGAGCGTCTGCTGATTAAAATGGAGGCGATCTGACTGGCAGGATGGATGAGAGATTGGAGAGCGAAGCGGCGTCGGCGTGATTCACCGGTTCTGCGCAGGTGTTCGTCTGTATGTGTGTGCGTGTGTGTCTCTGAGAGAGAGAGAGAAAGAGAGGGGGAGAAGAGGCAGAAAGCGTAGAGAATTGGGCAATTAGAGGTGGGATGGAGAAAGGGGAGAGGGGAGGAGAAGTGGGGGTGGAGATGAGGTCAGTGTCATAAAAATATCTCTCACATAAAAATATAAGCCACCATGATTTACTCCCTTATATATACTACAAACATATATGTATTGTATTCAGTATACGTAAATTATAAAATAAATTTTCTTCTTAGAAAATCTGATACTGCATTTGTTATTTAAAACCTGAAGCTTGATATATTTTGGTAGCCTATGTTGAGGATTAGTTCACACAGACATGAAATTTACCCTCCAGGGATCATAGATGTATGTGAATTCTTTCAGACAAATGCAATCAGACTTATGTTAAAATTATACTGCCACTTCCAAGCTCTATTGTGGCAATGTGTGGGTGTTTCTTGTCAACAGTCCAAAACAAGTCCAAGAAAGTGCATCCATCCATAATAAAAAGTGTCTCACATGGTTCTAGGGGGCGAATAAAGGTCTCCTGTAGTGAATCAACGCGTATATCCATATTTAAAACGTAATAATCACTAAATTAAGGCCCGTTCACACCAAAAACGATAACGATAACCAGTGGAGGACTGGGGCTAATAAATGGCCCTAGACTTTCTGACACACCACACCATAAACCCACCAGCTCATTATGCACAGAGGAATTTTAAATTTTGAACACCACTTAATAACATAAACTTATAGCACAATACAGAAATAAAATGCTAACCTTTTTTTGTAATTCTTATTAACATTAACGCCTAAATATTGCCTAAAAATTCTCAACTGTTGACGAGAAACACCAGCCTTTTGCCAGAATAGAGCTTGGAAGTGCCAGGATAATTTTTAATATAGTTCCGATTGGATTTGTCTGAAAGAAGTCAGTCATATAGGCCTACACCTAGGATGTCTTGAGGTGAGTAAACGATGGGCTAATTTCCATTTTTGGGTGAACTAACCCAAGGTGCAGTAAGCGATTTCTGAGAAACGCAGTTGAAAGTAGATCGGACCGAATATCAATAACGCACTTCTGGCCAATCACACATAAGGGGCGTGTCCACTCATGATGGGGGAGGTGCCTGTTGTATAGCATGTTTGTGACTCTGGGGGCGGAGCTATCAAGATAGGGAAGTGATCTTTTGGGTAGAAGAGTGTTTTTTTGGTGATTTCAGAACGTCAACAAATAAAGACGTTATTTTTGTGGGTCTTTATGCACACAAAAAGTATTCTCGTATAGCTTCATAAAAATACAGTTGAACCACTGATGAACTATTTTAACGATGTCCTTACTACCTTTCTGAGCCTTGAACACTGTAGTTGCACTGCTGTCTATGCAGGGTCAGAAGCCTCTACAATTTATCAAAAATACCTTGTTTAATTTGTGTTCCGAAGATAAATAAAGGTCTTTTGGGTTTGGAACGACATCAGGGTGAGTAATTAGTGACAGAATTTTCATTTTTTGTGTGAACTATCCCTTTAAATATTAAATAATAGTGCTAGTTAAAATGTGCTTTAAGTATGCAATTTGATTGTGTTTAATCTTTAAGATTAATTACATGCTGTTGAATAATCAAATGCCAATTTGTCTGCTAGTGTGAAATCACTGCAACAGACAGGAAAAAGATACTAAATTAGTTAATAATAATTAATTATATTTAAACTATAAAGGAAAAATATACAATGCACCTTGCAAACAAAAACACAGTATATGGGAATATATCCTGCCCTCTGCTGGCAGATGTGCTTCACATTCTTAACCATGTTCTGAAAACTGTAAACTGTAAAAATTTAAATATTAAACATTATGATATTGCAGGATTTCTAGTGTACCAAAATGAACTGATGTTCAACTGTATTGTCTCAACCATGTGACATCCCTGTTGAAAACACCAGAATATTCTGGTTAGGTATGTTTTGATGCATGGCAACTGGTATGAGCTGGTCCTTAGTTGGTCCTGAACTGGTTATAAGCTGGTCCTGAGCAGTAGATAGTTGCTTAGGACCAGCTAAGGACCAGCTTAAACCATCTCAAACCAGGGATCCAACATCCATGTAACATGTCTAAAAAACGGTAATACCATGGTACTTTTCCATGGTACGCCTGATGGTTAAGTATCTGCAGATTCCATCTTAAGAATTTGAGAGCTATACTAAAAATACAACCCCGCTGTCACCATGCTGCCTTTACACAAGACTCTTGAGTAGTTTCAGCATTGCAATTAGTCTGCTGAGAGCTTCCTTGAATGGGGAAACATCTTAGAAATGCAAAACTGTTCTCTTTTAATCTTTTAATGTTACTCATGTGGTCTGATATTAACACTCCATCCAGTTGACCTAAACTGAGTCTAGAGGTTCTAGATTTAGGTGAATATAACACTAGTGCACATTTGTAAGCTTATCATAGGAAAGGCCAAAGGAGAATGTATCCATACAGTGCAGAATGTAGGACAAGTGAAAATACTTTCTTTTTTTTTTATCCTGCTGATGGCAGTTTTGTTCGGTAACTCTTAGTCCATGTCAGTAGCCGTTAGGAACAGAGAGTCTTCTGTCTCAGCCCTAGAGAAAAATGTTCTTATAAACATCCTGTTAGAATTTCTATATCCATAGCAATAAGCTATGAGTGTGCTGAAGACAAAATTATGCAGAGCAAAAAGTCTTTTCTTGGCTAAAAATATCAGCTGTCTTTTGTGATAATGACCATCACAAACAACACAGAAGACCGACGGGTCATGCCTTCACTGAATCTTCCAGAAGCCTAAAACAACATGAGAATAAACTCCAGCTCACAGCCTGAACAAGAACAATGACATTAATACTAATCTAGGCAGAATGGCAAGAAAACAGAAACAGATGCTCCTGCAACAGCAATGTGCCAAAACCACACATTTACTCAAACTATTAGTTGTACTGATATGCTTTGCCCAGCTAAAATTAGCCATTTTATATTTACAGCAGATTGTGCTGCTAAAATTCTGTCATTTGGGTATGTTGGGGATGGAATAATGCTGCATATTTTGCAGTATATGCCTACTATTATGATATGATCCAAGATGTAGATGAGTTTGTTTCAACATCAGAACAGATTTGGAGAAATGTAGCATCACTTGCTCACCAATGGATCCTCTGCAGTGAATGGGTGCCGTCAAAATGAGCTGATAAAAACATCACAATAATCCACAAGTAAGTCAAAAGACTCCAGTCCATCAATCAACATTTTGTGAAATGAAAAGCTGCATATTTGTAAAGAAAAAAAATATATCCATCAAGACATTTTTACTTTCAACTATTTAAACCTTCTGCCAAATTATGTCCATAACACATAATAACTCCTCCAGTAAAAATTCCATCTTCTGTTGTCCTCAAAATCCACCCACAGATTTGTTTAGAACTGTTTTGGAAAGTTTTCGCTTGTAAACAGTGCTTGACCTGTGCATATTTTTCTCCTGATGTGATGTTATAACCCGTTTGAACTCTAATTCTGATGGCACCCATTCACTGCAGAGGATCCATTGGTGAGGAAGTGATGTAATGCTAAATTTCTACAAATCTGTTCTACATCTTGAATGGCTTGAGGGTGAGTAAATGTTCAACATATTTTTACTTCTGCATATTATTTAATCTGCATACTATGCACAGTATACATACTGCACACTTTAGATTAGCACACTTTCAGAACAAAAAATTACAGATAATGTACTCACCCCCTTGTCATCCAAGATGTTCATGTCTGTCTTTCTTCAGTCGAAAAGAAACAATGTTTTTTTGAGGAAAACATTTTAGGATTTCTCTCCATATAATGGACTTCTCTGGTGCCCCCAAGTTTGAACTTCCAAAATGTAGTTTAAATGCATCTTCAGAAAGACATGAACATGCTGGATGACAAAGAGGTGAGTACATTTTCTGTAAATTTTTGTTCTAAAAGTGCTTTAACATAGCAGCATGCATTAGTATGCCATTCTGTCAAGCTTTTAGACTTAATTTTCTCTTCTTTGAGCCCAGTATTATCTGATTTGCAAAGTGATGTGTATCTTTGTGTTTGGAGTGTTTGAGTACTTGAGGTTCTAATTGGCAGTTTTGAAACATCTTGATTAAATGAGTTGTGTGTTTCTTTATTCTGCCAGTGGATCATTTACGTTGATTGAGTTTTGTCCGGGTTTGATTAAGCCGTATCGCTGAAAGCTAATGAGTTGCTTTTATGTCCTGCTCCTGTTTGGCCATCTGGATGCGTCTGAGATGAAACAGTCACAGGCCAAGCTGGGAATGGACGTCTCTAATGAGGATAAGAACATCTTAGAAAGGTTGTCCACTGACACTGTCATATTACATTTCTTTTCATATAAATAGAGTCTATTTTTGGTCTGGGATCTGCACAGAATGTATTCGTGGTCAATTACGCCCCTGGTGTCTTCTTCCAGCGTTGATGACAGAGAACTGGAGGGACTGTTTGATTCTGCCACTGATCTGAGTGAGATCATAAGACAATGAAAACACCCTTGTGTACATAAATTAACATTTCACAATTAGTTTTTTCATAGGGATGTATTTGCTATAAGTTTGCAAATGCATTAAGAGCTAGAAAATGCAAGACATACTGTATTACTGCTTTTTGAAGACCTCATTGGGAAAGACTCATTGTTTTTAAATGTGATGTAGGTGAGCTTGTTTTGTCCGTTTTAAGTGCATTTATAAATAGCAAATGCTTATTAGGCAAATGTACAATGATTGCTTCATAGACTGTGTGTACAATTTAGGCAACACAAAAGCTAAGATACAAGTCCAAAGGGGCCGTGGACCACAAAACCAGTCATAAGGATCATTTTTTGAGATTTATGCATCATCTGAAAGCTGAATAATTAAGCTTTTCATTAATGTATGGTTTGTTATGATATGATATTTGGCTGAGATACAACTATTTGAAAATCAGATATCTGAGGCAAACAAATCAAAAATAAAATAAAAATCACCTCTAAAGTTGTCTAAATTAAGCTCTTAGCAATGCATATTAATAATCAAAAATTAGGAAATTTACTAAATATTTTCATGGAACATGATCTTAATATCCTAATGATTTTTGGCATAAAAGAAAAATAGATCATTTTGACCCATACAATGTATTTTTGGCTATTGCTACAAATATATCCGGGCTACATAACACTGGTTTTGTGGTCCAGGGGTCACAATTTATTTATATCAAAACACATTTTAGTACTCATGTTGTGTTCCAGTCATTTTTACCCAGAGAGGATTTTCTTTTTCCTGAAAATGCTAGTTAATGTCATTGAATTGGACTAAAATAAAAAAAAATTAAAAAAAATCTTATTTGAAAAACTGCTTATGAATTTATTATGCTATATCATTACCAAATATTGAATTCAATCTTTTTGTCAGCTTGTTTTCTTTTAATAGCACAGGTTTCATATTTCTTTTTGGAACTGATTGATCATATCCCTTATTGATCTGAGTTGACACACCTCAATATTTGGGTGAAAAAAGCATTATTTGTGGTAATTTTGGGCCTGTTGACACAAAAACTGAGGTGAACAAAATTTGATCAATGAGGCCTACAATCAATCGGTTCCAAAAATAAATACAAAACCTGTGTTAATTGAAAGAAAACAACTAGACACAAGGATTAAACCTGAGATTTGGTTATAATATGCATAAGGCATAATGACAGATTAACCTGGGAACACTAAATTAGGTAAAGCACAGCACAAGGGTTAGTGATGCAATGTATGGCTCAAAATATTTTGTGTGTGTGTGTTTTTGTTTTTTTTTAATGTTTCATGTTCATGCTTATAACAGAAATAGCATCTGGTCCTAAATAGCTGATGTGAAGATGGTAATTTTTGCATTTGCAGCAGGTGCTGGACATTGGCGACAGGCTTGTCATTCCCAATGAGTACACAGAGGAGAAGAAGACCTCAGGGACTTGGTGGAAGCAGCTGGTTGCCAGAGCAACGACAGGAACCTTTTCGGCCAATTGAAAGTTGTTGTTTTTTTTATCTGAGTGTGTACATCATTAGCATTTCTCAATATTTAGGCTGACATTTTAGTCTGTTTTAACTTTTAAAGTGATGCTAAAATATCATACGCTATACTAGATATTACTCAGTTGATAGTTTCATGAGTTGAAATGTATTCAGTTGATTTTGTGACTGGTGTTTCAGGTCCATTCTTTCCAATAAAACCAAATAAACAGATGTCACTGTGGAAAAGAAATGTAATCATGTTAAAAATTGCACTAGAATCCACCATGACGGGTGGGATCCTGAATAAATATTTGAGCATAAATGACTCAGTCTCAGTCTGAAATAAAAGGATCTCCAGCAAAGAATAACCATAGACAATTGGATATTATGCACTGTATGCATGTGAAAAAAATGCATTTGCTGGCTTGGAAACGTCACTCATGAAGACCTACCATTAAAGTCGAACTACCTAAATTAGTTCACCATGGCAACAGTGCAGAAAAATAATGTTTCTGAATAAAAATTATCACTAAAAAAAGACTGCATCATTAGGTCTTGGATATATAAAGACGTCTAACTTTATCCACATACACACAGTGTATTTGCGTAGGGAAATCATATATCATAGCCAAATATAAACTATTATCTCAAAGCTCTAATCTGCTAAGTGTGATTATAAGACGTGAAGATATGATCATATCTGACTCTGGACCACAAAAACAGTTTTAAGTAGCTTGGGTATATTTGTAGCAATAGCCAAAAATACAATGTATGAGTCAAAATGATTTTTCTTTTATGCCAAAAATCATTAGGATATTTAGTAAAGATCATGTTCCATGAAGATATTTTGTAAACTTCCTACTGTAAATATATCAAAACTTACTTTTTGATTAGTAATATACATTGCTAAGAACTTCTCAGTATTTTGATTTTTTTTTTACACACTCAGATTTTAGATGTTCAAATAGTTGTATCTCAGCCAAATATTGTCCCATCCTAACAAACCTTACATCAATGGAAAGCTTATTTATTAAGTTTGTATAAATCTCAATTTCAAAAAAATGTACCCTTATCAGTGGTTTTGTGCTCCAGGGTCACATTATGAACATTAACATCATGATTTTCTGTAAAGCTGCTTGACTTGACATCACTGATACAGTATATTATTATATTTTTGCAAGTACAAAGTATAGTTTAACCAGCTGAAAAGTGCCCAAAACCAGCCAACACCAGCATAAGCCATTTTCTTCAAGGAAAAGAAGGCATAAAGGCCTTTTATACAGGCTACAGTCCCAAACGTCCTGGGCATTATTCCATATACAGCCATCGATCTTGCCATTTATGAGGTACATGCACAAAAAACACTTGCACAATAAGAAAGTGGAGTTTTATGGCACCATACCTATAAATAAATATATTGTAATGGAATTGGCTTCCCATTTTATCCTTGGATTGTTTCATTTGTAATCGACTCCATCGGACTGTACTTCCACATCTCTGCTGGTTGCCTTATTGATTCTCTGTAATGTAATACACCTCTGTAATGCTGTCACTAAATCATACAGGAATATATGAGGCTGTGTTTCAGATATTAACACTGACGGCCACTTGAAGGGAAGCTCTCAATGAGGATGATTGATTTATAGGTAGCGCCAGTGTACATCACTGTCATAAACTGTGATGCTCCTCAACCATCACAAATATCACATTAAAAACTACTTAAGTCTCATCAAATGCTCTCCGTGGGATTGCAAATAATGCAATGAGCCTATAAATCGCTGTCTGGTTTTAATTAACATTAATTATCAAAGATGTCACTTGGATACAGTGATGTTATATACTATAAACACCCTACTACTAAAAAAAATAATAATATATATATATATGCATTTTAGAGGGAATTGTTGTTTTGGATTTTTAATTTAATTTCGTGTTAAAATCTCTGAATCTTTGGAAGTCTGACTACATAAGTCAAGAATGAGTATTCTCTTAATGTTTATGCATATAAAGATCAACAAGTTTTATCAAATGTTTTTGAAATATGTCTCTTATGACCAAGGCTGCATTTATTTAAACAAAAATACAGTAAAAAACAGGGATATTGTGAAACATTTTGTATATTTTTCTGTCATTTATGTTATCAAACATTTCCTTTTATATTTTGATCAATTTAATGAGTGTTGAATAAGTATTCATTTCTTATATATATAGCCTATATATAAACCTTTGAACCTTATTTTGCCTCACAAAGAGTGATGAAAACGTGATAAAGAGAGTTAGAGTTAGGGCTTCAAATTCATAATATCCACCTTATTTTTGCTTTAAGAGGCTAGGCCATTTGTAAAGTTTAAGGCCTGGTTTACCTGGCAAATTAGTATATCTAAGCATATTTTAATTTATTATCTTAATTATGAACACACTGGTTTGTGGTGCAAACAGTTTTACCATTTACTGCACGTTATTCTCGTAATTATTTCGCGGCTAATTAACCGGAAGTCTCGCCAATACGCTTAATTCCACATTGACGAAAACGCTGGATAGTGATGCTTTGTAAACACCACAAAAATACTAGGAGTAGTAGCCTAAGGTAGTTTGCCATTGTGAACGATCCTTTAATCCAAGTCAGTACTTTTTTCCTCCACAAGAGCCTTAAAAACCTATCTTTCGCTTTGCTAAAACACAGTACTACTAACCCCGGCGTTCTGTTCCTCCTGGCCCGCGGGACTTTCTCCAGCACGCGCGGGCACTTAGCCAGCTCTCCCCGGGAACTGCTGCGCACCCGTATGAAGGCACAAGCTAGCTCTGTGCTCCCTGAGAGAATCCCTATCAGGCACAGAGAGACGCTCTTGATGTCTTAATGGAGGACAAATCTGTTAGCGCAAGGTCAGCGTGCGTGTGTGGGCTCCTCACTGCTGTCACCCGAGCACAGATCAAATGAATGGAGAGATTTTTAAAGGCGCTGAGTTGGCAGACGCTAGATGTGGGGATGTTTTGTTTTTACCTCAAAACGACTTAGAGTTTTTGTATACAGGTAGAATTGTATAAAGGTGGCCTTGACTTCCTTAGTATATTTATTTCAAAATCATCACTGCAGAAGTACCGACCAAGCGTTTACAACGTACAAAGTGCAAACGCTCTTCACAAAACTACGTAACTTTTGATTTTCCTGATTTACATGTGTGCATTTTTAGATGTTTTAAAGCTCATAAATTGAATAACAATGTAGGTTTAAGTACAGGGCTCTATGCTTACTTTTCTTTTTTAGGAGCACAGTCAAAAATTTCAGGAGCACGTTCTAATCAATAATCAAAAAACTGCTTAAAGTGATTTACAAGGGGATTTGTTTTTTACCTTTGTAATGGCATTTTTCTAACTTTACTAAAAGTATCTTGTTAGTCAAATTTATAAAATATATATTTTATAATCTTTTTAAAGAACAAGTAGAATAAGAAGAATAGGTTACAAATCAAAAGAAATCAGTATTAACAAAATTAATTTACTACAGAGGTGAACGAGAACACAAAAATGGCTTGTAGGTGGTATTTCCAGATGTTTAATGAGGCTCAGAGGTGGCATGAGTATTTACATAACTGAAAAGATATTTTTAAAAAATAAACTAAATCTGCCAGTAGGTGGCAGCAAGTCACTGATTTAATTACTGAATCATATCATTCATTTGATTCATTTGAATGGCTAATCCACTCAGGAATAATGCAAGTGACTCTTTATGAATGGGAAATTTAATCAGTGATATAGATTCATTAAAAAAACCCATGCTCATTCACAAATGAAACTGCTGTGTTTGAATGGAGATTGCAGCGGCTCAGTTGTGACTTTGTTTAAACTATTTTCGATGATGAAATGGAGCAAAATCAAGAAATAGTGTTATAGTCAGACAATGTAAGTCACTTAATATTAACTTCTGGTTTAACTGTTGTATTAGATCAACATCACATTTACAAACTCCCTTAAAATCATTAGAAGCTGTCACTCATCTTAGTTTATCACAAAGTTCCATTATAATCTATGAAGCTCTCTTACATTGTACAATGAATCTCTTATTTACACTCTCTCTACACTTTGTTTATGAAAGGATTTGTGAGATATGTCTGTGATACATTCATTAATGTTGCAAAAACACACAGAAACCTTTAAAGCTCCCCTCAGCGCAAACACAAATATGCTGATCGGGTATATGTGCTCCTAAATATTTTTTCATGGTCGCACGTAATAGTTTTCAGTAGCAAATGCTTTATTTTTGCTTTTTATCCAGTACCCAAGCAGAATTAATATAAGGTAATTATTTTACTCTCTTGTTTTTGGAAAAATACTAGGCACCTCAATGGTGGGCTTGGCCCTGTTCCTCAGCTGGGATCGTTCTGAAGCTGCATTTAAACTGCATTTTGGAAGCTCTCGGCCACCGTTGAAGTCCACCATAGTCCTCAGAAAAACAATTTCTTTACAACTGAAGAAAGATATGAACATCTTGGGGTGAGTAAATTATCTGTACATTTTTGTTCTGGAAGTGAACTAATCCTTTAACGGCCACAGTTTCAGGTTTGGAACAACATAAGGGTGAGTAAATTTTCATTTTTGGGCGAACTGTCCCTTTAAGTGATTATTCTCCATAATGTGTCAATAATAAAACATGCCTCCTTTTCATTCTTACATTTGTATCTCCAAACACTCTCAGCCATATTACTGTGAACCTTCGCTCTATGAACTGTATCAGTGCTGGAGCTGCATCTCAGTGGCGCCCCTCATCTCTGTATGTTCATTGAGCTCAGATTGTCTGAATAAGCCTTGAGCACAGTGTTTCCAGGCAAACCCTGAATGCCAGTCGGAGAGTTGCTATGGCAACAGAGTCAGGCCAACTGCACTTTGGAATGCCTGGAGACCCTGAACACTTCAGCTGTGCCGAACATCTTATCTGGTAACCAATGTCAAATTCAGCTGCGCATTGAAATCAGACTCTCTCATGTAGGCTTACCCTGGAAAATTACACGTCCAACAGGACAGATAAATTAACAAATGAGATCTCTTTAATATCTCATCTGATTCTCTGACAGCAAAGAGATTAGCAAGTAAAAGGAGGACTTTGCTTTGAGAAAAAGAACCAAGTGAACTTAAAAGTGTCCTCTAGAGATTTCCAAAAGATCTTAATGTCTTGCACTGTACTCAGATTTGCCAAGATACTAAAGTCTGTAAAGGGGAAAAAGTCATAATTTAAAATGAACTCAAATATTTAAAACTAAATTCTCTTTAAAAATATATATATATATATATATATATATATATATATATAAATTATAAATAAATAAATAAAAACTGATAGTTTCGCTAGATAAGTCCCTTATTCCTCATCTGGGATCAAAACTGCATTTTAAACCTTCAAACTGTTGAAAAAAAAAATTGTGACTGAAGCAAGACATGAACATCGTGGATGACATGGGGGTGAGTAAATTATCAGGAAGGGAAGTTTTAATTTTGGAATTGGAGTAATCCTTTAAATAATTTTAAGTAAAAAAAAAAACAATTGGAGTACAATTTCTGTCTACTTCAAATTGTAACATTCACTTCTTAGTGATTATTTGTGAAAATGAATAAAGGATTGACCGATTTATCGGCACCGATAGTTGATTGGCAGAACTATTGGTTATCTGCAATAATCCATGGGATAGTTTTCCTGGGTTGCGTCCATTATTGAAGCGGCTGAGAAGGCTCCGCTGTCATTATACAGTATGGGAGCCATAACTATGTAGGATGAGAGTGGCCTCTAGAGGCGGAAATCACTGACAACACCTGCTGTTTGTTTACACACGTGATCCTGCACGCTGAACAGAGCGGGACACTTTAAATGCGGATTTAAAACATCAACAGTGAACTATAGTGCATGTTTTCATATCATTACTTAGTAAGCACTTTGTTGGCTAGATGTTGCATTAGTAGAAAAAGCACAGCAGTATGTTTGCTATCAAGGCTGAGAGGAAGCGAACATTAGCTGCACCTCAAGAGATTAAAACAAAGTGTCCAAACAGTAAGTCCAAATGTCATGACTGTTACAATCTATTTGCATTAGTTTATATCCAGCTGATCACATGAATGCATTTGTTAGCCAGCAAGTTGCATATTTAAAGCTAGTGATGTGAAACAGCCGACAGAAATCCTGCTGCATCACAGAGCGCTATAACGGAGTTTTACATTAAATACATCATATCTGTCCCAAATCAATGTAAATGTACATAAAGACTTCACCATGGGCTGGAACATTGTGTGTATTGTGCATTTTTAGCAAAACCTTTTTCTTTCTGTGGCTCTAATAGTCTGTATGTTTCATATAGACAGATATAATATAGCATTTCTCTTTCTGTTTGCTCTCCTGTTTTAAACAACTTCAAACTCATCTGTGCCGCTTTTTAATCATTCTTGAAGTAAACTTATGTCCGTTTGGTGATTGAATAAACAGTTTTAGATCGCTGTTTGAACTGAACACGACGTGTCTGGTGTGAGATAACTGATAGATCTCCAGATGCGGCGCTGGGCTTTTGCTCGGTTTGAGACTAAAATATTTTGTTATTTTGATTAGATATTCATCAGGTGTTCTAGAATAGAAGCAGTTAAACTATGAGACTACACATACAATATCCATACGATATAATTTCAATACTATGGCTTTTGTGTAGATGTTTAAAGACTGTTGATATATAAAATGGTAATACTTCACAATAAGAATCCATTTGTAGCATTAACTGTATAATAAAAGCTGTAGAATGTAAGTATTGTTCCTTGTTGGTGTGTTAATTTCAACATTTACTGATATTTTTTAAAGTATAATTAATATTAATACATTTATTCTTTTACAAAGTATGGTTTTAGCTGTAAATCCAATATCGGTCGACCTCTAAAAATTAACTAGCAATTTCTGAGTGAAAGTTGTTTTAAATCGTACACCCATTTTTTCAGTGTGGTTAGGTTAAAAAAAGAAAGAAGAGAGAAATATTCTAATAAAGATCTTTATTCAGTTTTAAATAGGCCAACAAACCGTAAAAATACATACAGGTCAATAAAATGACAAATCAGCTCCTTGTGTGCATCTCAGCCTCTTGGGATACGGTTGTAAATTGTCCTCAAAACAACATGGAAAACATGGATGACTTGCAGGTGTGAAAAAAGTACATTTTGTTGTTGGTAGCTTTTTTTCTTTTTTCAGATTGGTTGATCCTGAGAGTCAGTCGGTATGAGACGGACACCAGCACTCACTAGCCTCCAGGCAGCGTAAAAGGAAAGTCCAGATCATGATATCGCAACAGACCGTGCCGTCAATTCGCGGAGCAATAATGCAAAATAAACGGCACCAAAAAAATATAATTCAACAGTCCAGAAGTCACCCTATATCCCAAATAATACAACAAACGCTTCAGTGATGCAAAAAAAACACAACAGATTAAATAAGATTCACTTAGGAGGACAACACAGGAATTGCTTTAAAAAAAAATATTAAAATAAACTCGGCTCAACAGAAAAGACGACATCCACTCCCCATCCTAACCGATTATGTCTGATTATATTGATTTTCTGATAAGCTCCTATAACGTGGAACAAAGAAATACATAATTTCAATAATTTAAAGTGACACTATAAGTTAAATAATGCAGTTTTAAAGCACACTGTAGAATTTAGGCCTCAGCATATTTTGCAGTATTTATATGATTTTTATATCATCCTTCAGTCTTTATGCTTAGGGCTTCTCAAAGAGACAGTTCACCCAAAAATGTCATTTACTCACCCTCATTTGTTCAAAACCTGTATTTTGAAGAATTGTTGTGACCACTGACTTCCATTTCTCTCGTGTTTCAAAGAAGAAAGCCAGTTATACAGGTTTGGAATAACATGAGTGAGTAAATAAAGGCAGAGTTGTCATTTTTGGGGTGAACTGTTTCTTTAATGTAATTACTACTACTAAATGACGGAAACTGAAAACGTTTCCAAGCGTTTTATTGCTGGGCTGCTCAGATGTGCTAAAAGGCCAAAAAAGTGTGATCAAAGTGATCATCTCTAAGAAAACTCAAAAGATCAGTGACATAATCAGTGTTATTCAACACAAAGCCTCATTCAAAGAATCGCCCTTTAATTCAGTAAAGCTCGATTGTTTTTTTGCCTTTTTTGAAGTAACTTCCACAGAGCTATCTGAAAGCGCAAAGCGAAGAAAAAATAAAAGGGTAGATTGGAGAAAAGCCTGAAGGCTAGCACAATTATGACATGGAGGGAAAACAACATAATGCTTATTTAAAAAAAAAAAAATAATATTTTAGTCCTTTAAGGAAACAAAAACAGCCATCTGAGTGAGTGTAAATGTAGGGCGCATGCCTTAACTTTTCCACTTTCAGGGGTGATGCTGATGAAGATGAAGAGGATGAAGGTGAGAATGGGAATGTCGTCATGATTCCTCGTTTCCTGAGTCGTCCTCATCATAGCAACAGTCCTCGCCATCCTCGTCCTCCAAGTCCTCATCGTCATAGTAATCGTCGTATAACAGGTCGGACCCCTCGTCCAGTGCGGGGGCGCGTGTGCGAACGCAGTACTCCGCCAGGGTGGTGGGAACTTTGACTCCGTCCCGTTCTGCCTCTGCTTTAGTGGCCAGAACCTGTTTTCTGTAAGACATACACTTCATGAAATTGATCTGAAGGAATATTTGGCTTCACATTTGTGCTTTCAAAACACTTACCAGTCAAACTGTTTTTGAATAGTAAGATTTGATGTTTTTTAAACAAGTCTCTTTTGCTCACCAAGCCTGCATTCATTTGATCCAAAGCACAGTAAAAACTGTAAAAATCTGAATTTTTTTTACTATTAAAAATAAATGTTTTCTATTCAAAAATATATTTAAAAATGTAATTTATTCCTGTGAATTCAAAGCTAAATTTGCATCATTACTCCAGTCACATGACCCTTCCGAAATCATTCTAATATTCTTATTTTCTGCTCAAAAAACAAAGTATTTTTATTGTTATTTTTATGTTGACAATAGAATTTTATTAGGTTTCTAAGATGAATAGAAAATCTGAAATAGAAATCTTTTTGTATTATAAATGGGTATCACTTTTGAGCAATTTAAAGCATCCTTGCTAAATACAATAAAAATAATTTATTTGCCAAAAAAAAAAAAGAAAAAACATTATACTGACTGCTAGCTTTCAAATGGTATTCATTTCTGATAAATGCTGATCTTTGGATCTTTCTATTCATCAAAGAATCCTGAAAAAGTACTCAAGCACTCAATCGTTTTAAATATTGATGATAATGAAAAATTATTGAGCTGCAAATCAGCATTATAAAATTATTTCTGAAAGATCATGTGACACTGAAGACTTGGGTAATGATGCTGAAAATGTAGCTTTGATCACAGGAATAAATTCCATTTTAAAATATATTCAAAATAGAAAAGTTGTTTTAAACAGTAAAAATATTTACTCTTTTTGCTGTACTTTGGATCAAACTTATGCAGGCTTGGTGAGCAGAAGAGACTTCTTAAAAAAACCTAAAAATCTTACTGTTCAAAAACTTTTGACTGGTAGTGTACATTCATGTGAACATGAATTCCAATTGCTTTACTCATGTTACATTTTGTGGTAATCAACAGCATGCCACAGATTCTGCCCAATTACATTAACTTTCCTCGAAATGCAGCTTAGTACAGCTGAAATATTAACTATGTAGCTTCCACAAGACTCATCTGTCTTAGGCAGTGGAACATATTGACATTTTATGTCATATTAGTTCTCCATACGATCTCTTGCCCTAAGGTTTCAAGAAGCCAAGGCTGAGCAATAAACAACCGATGTCCTGAAGGGAATCTGATGCAAGTCAAATTTTCCAACTCAGATGGTTGAAAACATGAATTGCAACATGCAATAGAGGAGATAAACAGCCACTCATGTTTCAGTGACTCAGTCAACCACAGGAGGGCACCGCTGATCCAAAAAAGAAATCAAAATCTTTATAGAAGAATTTTCCATTAGCTAAAGTGTTGCTTCACTCCAGGCCTTTTGATAGAGCCATTAAAATGTAACCAGCTCTAAACAAATAAACATTAAGGAGGCATATTCTGTATTATTGTACAATCACTTATGTTACCTAATGATTTCTGCATATTCCCGATCTTTTCCTTTACTGTCTCTCCATTTGCGGTACATGACGGAGGCATCCACGTTGGCTGGAGAAAACGTGTTGGGTTCGTTCAGTAGAGAGATGACGCTCAACAGTATAGTTCTGAAACACACAAACAGATACACTTATTATTGGCATTACCTTAAAGCTCATCAGCCACAAAACTGCTGTGTGTTTAATTTTCCTAAAGATTTCAGGAGATTTCACACAAGAGGATCAGTCTTCATCTATTGTTTACAGCTACACTAGCACACTTACATTTGCAGTAAGGATGTACAGTATTTTGGACCAAATTTGGCAAGAAAACAACAGTGTTCACAGCAAAGGTATTCATTTTGAAACACTGTTTGCACAATCATTCTTCTACCGATTCAATGTCAAGTCAGTAAAGAGTTTTTAACCAAGTCCAAAATACATTTTAAAGAACTTAGATTAAGACAAACTAACAACACTTAAATGCCATTAAAAATAAGAACAACAACAATTAGTATTAGTATTATTATTATTTATTATTATTATTAATAATAATATTATATTACTATTGGCAAAATTATTCACTAGTGATATGACACACAATTCATTTATATATTCATATGATTTTATTTGTTATTTTAGTTATTAATGTCAAAAAAAGAAAAAGAAAAATATCCAGTTCTGCACATAAAAAGTAATTTTTAGATATTGACAAATTATTTATTTTGACATATAATCAATATTAAAAATGTGTTTGTTTGTTTTTTTAACATGATCTATATAGATCATGCTATTGTTACAAAGTATGCTGCCATTCAAAAGTTTGGGATCAGTACGATTTTTTTTTTTTTTTTTTTTTTTTAAGAAGTCTCTTGTGCCTGTGCCAATTTAATCAAAAGTACAGAAAATGTAATATTGTGAAATATTATAGCAATTTAAAATAACTGTTTTCCATTTTAATATGCTTAAAATATAATTTGCTCCTGTGATGCAAAGCTGAATTTTTAGCATCATTACACAAGTCTTCAGTGTCACATGTTCCTTCAGAAATCATTCTAATACACTGATTATTATCAATGCTGGAAACAGTTGTGCCACTTAACATTTTTTTAGAACCTGTGATACTTTTTTTTTAGGATTCTTTAAATGAATAAAATAAAATAAAAAGTCTTTACTATTATTTTTTAATCAATTTTACACTGCATCTGAGCAGGGGAACACTTTGACAGTGTACACATGCAACATTCAGTCTGGGGTCAAAACATGCCTCTCTCTGTCTGTGTACAGCGACAGGTGCTCTTCAACACCACAAATGATTAACATGAGCTTCCTGGAAGACACTAGCTCTTCCACTGAAGCACAAAGCCCAGTGAAACAGGATACCAGACTAACTAGAACACAGATCAGACTCGGGGGAGGAAACACACAAATACCCAGATCTCCACTGAGATGCCTTCCATAAAGGCAAGCAACAGGAAACTCATGAACACAAAACCAGCCTGGTCACTCTTCCGTTAACTCTGTTAGTGGGAAAATATGCGATCACTCTTTGTGACAACGACTGCTAAAGATCTAGCCTGCGGATCCCTGAGGGGAAACTCATTTGAAAACAAACCATTCCTCTGTGGAAATTCGTCAGAATAAGCTGCAAATTGGACCAGAGTTTAAAGGCCTGGCTGATAAGAGATACCTTCATACCTGACGTTCTGTGTGGGATTCCACCTCTCTGAGGGAAGCTCTCCGCTCTGTGGATCATCTACTGGAGGATGCAGAATGGAGATGCACACGTCCCCGTTCTGTGAAAGCACAAAGAGATTCATCAATCACAGGATCGTAATGCTTTCATGAAGCAAAACAAGCGTCTGAGTGAATCCCTCTCCTCCACACCACTGCTGAGAGTACTCGAGTCAGGGCAAGATGTGTGAAAGAGAGATAAGGAGAAACAGCCTGTCAAAAAACTTGCACAGACTCTGAAAAGGCCTTGTGCATGAAATGCATATATATTAAATTTAAGGAAATATACTGTGCATATATAGGTAGGTGGTATGACTACAAACTTAAATCAGAGTAGTATTACCGTAAAGGTATATACACAGTCATCCCAAAAAATTATTCAGACACCAGATTTAATTAGATTTTTTTTTTACACTGATATATATATATTATATATACCCAAAAATTCTTTATACAGTGGATTACTAGTAAAATAGCTAAAAATTGGGACAGACACTTTGATTCGACACTTCTTTGAGCTGACCATGCTTGGTTACATGGTCTTCTATCAAAGTTATCTGACATTATCAAGGTGAATTTGTTCTGACAGTTTAACTCGAGTTCTTGTCATATTTTATTACCATTTTCCAAACTATACTGAATAAACTGATAATCTGAGAAATGTTGAAGGTGTCTGAATAAATTTTGGTTTGACTGTATATCAATATAGCTGTGCTTCCAGTAAATTCAACCCCAAAATGTTTATATAAATACATTACCATGTAGCAATGCTCTTTTTAATAATAATAATAATAATAATAATAATAATAATAATAATTAAATAATACTTTTAATAATCCAATAATAAAAGCACCAATTAAATGTCTTACAATTAAAAGATCCTTCATGCTACTTGATTACTGCCTTTTTATTTTTAATTTGGTGAACTTAAACCAAAAAACAAGATTATTCATAACAAATCAATACATCTGGCATTAAAAACAGCCAATTCACATTATGCAACACAAAAAGTAAAAAGTAACAATCAGTAATGTATTATCAGTGTTAATGAAAAAAATGTAAAATAATCTGTTAACTAAAATAAAGCTGGAAAAAAATAAAGTAAATATTAGATGGAAAAACATAAAAATTGCCTTAGCATTCATCTGAAATAAAATAACTAGGGTGAAATACTAAAATTACTATAACTTAAAAATAAAGTAACAGTTATAGTATACTACCAGATATCATTTGTGATTTTTTTAAACTAGTGGGTGCAAGACACTAGTTCATTTATGTGAGGATAGCAAAATAAAGAAAACTTTGACATTATACCTAATGTATTATACCTAAAAATTCTTCATACAGTGGATAACACTACAATTGATTTAAAAAAAAAAATTGGGACCAAAAATTATTCAGACACTTTGGCCTGACCATGCCTGACCAGTATTTTTTTCTTTAATTGCTAATGCAAACTTTTTACACCACAGAATAAACAAAATTTAAGCATTACTTGATAACTGGTCAATAAAGTATTGATAGTTGTGTAAATATTGTCATACTAACAGCTGTTTGAATTTTTGGTTTACTGTAATCCATTACATACCTTTTCTATCAAAGCTTTCTGACATTATAAAGATGAATTTGTTCTGACACAGTTTAACTCATGTTCTTGTCATATGTTATTACTATCTTCCAAACTTTAGCAAATAAACAATATACAGCTGCATTACATTTATATTGGAACAATACTAATTATAATACATGACTGAAAAGAACCCAAGATTGAATTAATACACGTCAGTGTCTGTATATTTCTTAGACATTTCTAAATATCATGTTATATTTATAAATATTGTGTTACGCAATATTAGAACCTCAAAGAAAAAACATTCCTAAATGAGTAGTACTAATGCTTTAAATGTTTTTAAATTACTTAATCGTCTGTTCTTTACACACACATAAGAATATAATGCAAATCATGCATTATTTTATGACAGTTTTATTCCTTAAGGACATCAGACAGTTCACTGAATAGAAAAAAGGGTAAAAAAAAATTATGACAGATCTATGCAGTGGCTTTTGCCATTGTCATGCTCATTTCAAACTCGCACAACATGACCTAATGTTTTTCAGGTCACAAACAGGTCTGAACTGCAGGTGAACCACACCTGCCTGTGACTGGTGGTGAGAGTTACAGTTCTTCCTCATTTTTAAGAGTTCACATAATGTGCATGGCTTAGTTTCCCTTTTGACATAGTGCAGCTATTTATATTCAATCATATTAAGAGCTCATATAATGTGTTGCTTTTATCTGTTCAGGGGACAACATACAAAGGTTTGTGTTTGCCAGCTGCATTAACACAGCAGGGCTTGACATTAAGCTTTGACATGTGCTTGTCCTTTGGACAGGTAAATCAGCTATTCACTTGTCCGAATAAAAAAAAATTACTTGTACAGGGCAAAAAAACACCTTTTTTCTTTGCCGTAAATGTAATCCATTCTGAAGCAATAGTCTCATCACTGCTCTATGAGGTTTTACTTTAATCAGCATATGTGTTATATTTGCCTTAAACTGATTTCTAGGACACTTTTTAACTTTATGAAGGGCAATAATTTCCTAACCTTGAAAATAAATGTACGTAATCATTTACGTCAAATGTTTTAATTTTATCAATACATTCAGTTAGAATAATTAGACTCTGTATGGTAGTTACCATTCAAATTAAATCAGTATCAATAAACTTCATCTTTCCACTGCAGAGGAAAAACCAAACCTGCATCGAAAGTGCCATTTAAATGCATTTACTCAGAGTGTTTAATGAAGATAAGAGGTTCCAAAAATGGATTTACACACAAAAAAAATGCATAATTATTTTTTACTTTTTTTAGCATATAAATCTGAAATGTTGGTAAAAAGCAATACTTTTATATCTTTTAATAATAGGTTTCATGTTTATATGAAACCGCACCACCAGTAGGTGGCAGTAAGTCAATGTCTTAATGAGTGCGTCACCGATTCAACTATAGACAGATTCAACTAGTTCGTTCAAATGGCTAATTCATTCAATAAATAAAGCATTTGACTGTCTTTATAAATGGCTCACTGAATCATTTACCTGATTCATTAAAAAATGCTTAATCATTCAGTAAAGAAACACCGCTGTGCATTGCTCGGGCTAACTGTTCTGCTGTGGCTTTGCTTAGAACTATATTCGTTAGCAAAAACAGTCAATAACATGTTTAAAATGTAAGTAAGTTAATATTAAATACTAGTTTAGTGTGCTGCGCTAGTTATGGTTTGATATTGATGTTTTAACCGGATTACTTGTTCGGTCTGGAAATTAAATTCTCTTTCACTTGCCCATTTATAAAATCCACTTGTCCCGGACAAGCGTTAATGTCGAGCCCTGCAGAGAGCTTAACTGAGAAGGAAATGATAAGGAAGTCCAGAACAACAAACAACCCACGTGCCACATTACACAGCGTGAGGGCTGAAACAATCCTCTTACCTCATAGATGTTGGGGTGCCACATCTTGGTGAGGAATCTGAACGTGGGTGGGGAATAGGGGTAATCGATCGGGAACTTGATGCGAGCCTGCAAAACAAGACAAAAACAATGGTTAGGAGTATCAAGACAGACTTTGACCCATGCATGCTTAAGTATTACAGTTAAATTGATTATGCTTTCAGCGGCCAATAAGGCTGTTTTCACACTTGTTCCATTGTTTGGTCTGAACTAAGATTTGATTCAACCCCCTCACCCGCTGGTCTCTTTTCACATCGTATTTGTGTTTGTCTGCAACAGATGTAGCACAAGAGATGTGAAAAATGCAAGCTGCTTTATTTAGAGACATGCAACCATTTCGCCTCCAATCATGACTATCCTTTTAAAAAATATGAATCAGCAGCTAAGCATTTACATACAAAAATCAATAAATATATGTAATATGTTATCTAAAAAATATCTATCTATTTCTATTAAGTTTGTATTATTTTCTACCCACAATTATAGTACCGTTTTACAAACCTATAAATCCGAAGAAACTGATTATTTTAACTGGTATTTTTCCCATTTCCCAAAGCAGTCCCCACTTTCCTAAAGCAAACCATACTGGAAAACTACTCTCACAACAATCAAAACCTGACATTAAATGGTCTTGGGTCTGCAAGCTCTAGTGTGAAAGCGTTTTACAATGTAGTTAAAAAAAAAAAAAATTCTTCAGATTCTCTCACCCCCCCAAAAAACATTCTAGTGCTGCTTGACAAAACGATCAACATCACAGTGTTGTCGGCCGGTACGGCACAGAGAGATTTCTTATATACAGCGGCTTTGGAGGATTCTGTCTCGGGGTGAGCGCAGGACAGCTGCTCTTAATAGGATTGGAGACGCATCGCATTGCAGGAGAACAGTGCAGATGGACAGGAGGGAAAATCTGAGAGAAAACACACAAATGGACCTCGCGCTGGAAAACCAGGAAGTGGGACGAATCATTTTTTGGCACAAAAACAACTAGGTTAAACAGCCGTTACGCAAGAGATATGCCCTCCATCTCAATTCAATACAGACCTAATTATTTTCAAGTCTCGTGGCAAAACTGCCCTTGAAACATTTTAGGCTGCTAGTATTGGAAGTGGACATACTGACATGTGCTTTCAACTATACTAATTTAAATCATTTGCATAGCATTAATCAGGATTAGGTAATTGACTATCATTCCAAGCCTGTATGACACTCTCCCATTAAACACTAAAATTTTAAACTAAATGTAAAAAAATGTTCTGACCCATACAATAAAAAGTAAATGGGGATTGATGCTCTTTGAGCCCTACGAATAGAAAACAACAACATAAAAACAGTCCACATGGCTCTATAGCCAACAAAGCCATATAGTAGCTTTTGTGTGAGTCTTTATTCACCAAAATTGCTTGTTTCCACCATAGGCTCAAATCCCATTTGCTTATATTCAAATATGGAAAGTAAAAACTGTGGGATGGCAAATGGAATTATTATATTTAGGGCTGCAAAACAATCAGTCACGATTAATCGATTCAAAATAAAAGTTTATGTTTGCATACTATTTGTGTGTGAACTGTGTATATTTATTATTTTAATAATATATAAAAATAGTGACCCAGTGACCCTAGACCACAAAACCAGTCATAAGAATACTTTTTTTTTTATTAATATTTATACATTGTCTGATAGCTGAATAAATAAGCTTTCCATTGTATGGTTTGTTAGGATAAGACAATATTTGGTGGAGATACAACAATTTGAAAATCTGTAAGGGTGCAAAAAAAAAAAAAAAAAAAAAAAAATCAAAATAATGAAAAAAAAAAATCACATTTAAAGTTCTTTGCAATGCATATCAAAAATTAAGTTGAGATTTATTTACGGTAGGAAATTTACAAAATATCTTCATGGAACATGATCTTTACTTAATACCCTAAAGATTTTTGGCATAAAAGAAAAATCAATCATTTTGACCGATACAGTATATTTTTGGCTATTGCTTTAAATATAATTGTGCTACTTATGACTGGTTTTGTGGTCCAGAGTCACATATATGTATTTTTCAAAATAATTGTATGTTTTGAATTTGTATGTAAACAGTTGTATATAATTTATTATTATATACAAATATTTTACATATAAATCTAACATATTTTTCCTTAAAATATACATGTGTGTGTATTTATATATACATAAATACACACACACATAGTATGTAAACAAGCTTTTATTTTGAATCGATTAAGCGAATCGATTTGAATCAGCCCTAATCGCGACAATTTTTTTTGCAGCCCAAATTAAATTCATATAATGGCTTCTGAAGACCTGAAATACAGCACAAGTTCAAAAGTTTTGGCTTGGTAAGATGTTTTGTATGATTTTGAAAGAAGCCTCTTCCAAGCCTGCATTTATTTGATCAAAAATTCAGTACTCTTGTGAAATATTATTGCAATATAAAAATAACTATTTTCTATTTGCATACATTTTAAAATATAGTTTATTCCTGTGATGCAAAGCTGAATTTTTGGCAGTCATTACTCCAAATGTCATGTCGAAACCACCATTACATTTTTATTGTGTTTTAGGATTCTTTGATGAATACAAAGTTCAAAAGAACAGTATTTATTTGAAATAGTCTTGGATAATCTTTGGATATTAATGTCTTTGGTGTCACTTTTGACCAATTTAATGCATGCTGATATCAGCATTAATTTTGTAAGAAAAATAATCTTATTGAAACTTCTGAATAATACTCATAGGGATGACTTCTACAGTGGTTTTAGTCACTCAACAGCATCCATCGGCACTTCCCCTTTTGTGTTCCAAAGAAGAACATCAGTTGTAAAGGTTACAGCCACATGAGGGTAAGCAAATGACATAATACTCATATCTGGTTGAACTGACCTTTCAAAGGAAGCACGTAACTATTTCTGATAAGTTTGGCCTGACTGGTTTCAGGTTCTTGGCTGACTATGAGATTCTGAAAATGTGCCAGCAGAATACTCAATAACATTGTTGCTCCTGTGAACAGACAACGTGTACGAATAATTTCCCCTTTCGAACAAAGCAGCAAGTCTCTGTCATGCAAATACACCATCCACTGATTTATCCTCAAGCGGGGAGCAGTTATGGGTTTGAGTAAAATGCCTTTAGGCTTCACCAGGCTTGAGAGTTCAGTTTGTGACATTAATCAGGTTTCAACACGAGCTCACATCCTGACACACCAGTGAACAGTAACGCCACTGTATCTGCCAAACCCACTTTGTGTGTGTGTGTGTGTGTGTGTGTGTGTATGTGTGTGTGTGAGTAAGTGCTCTCGCTGTAAACAAAGGCAAAAAAAGTCATTGACCTACTTCAGATTGCTACACAACAGTCCAGAACCTTTCTTAATCTAGAGAGGAACTAATATGAAGATGAATAATTCAGTAAAGCTTCTGACATTATTAAGATCATTAATTATAAACCATTCAGACTGCTGTGAAGGAACATGTTTATCTGCTCTGGTGGAATGGGGTGAGAGCTCCTTACTATTATCCTTTGTTGCCATTACTCTATTTTTATAATTGTCATAATGACAATAAAACAGGTCAAAATGTGATGTCAACAACTAACACCAAATAAATGGCCGTTAATAAGGTCATGAATATGACATTTTAAAAAGTGAAATCAGTTTTTACAGATGCCTGCTTTCAGTAGAATTGGAAATTATCTCAAACACTTGGTTAAATTATTTTTGTATGTCAATAATAACTAAAAATAGAATCATTTAAATAAGTAATCAGCTTACAGCAATCATAAAGTGAATTAATAATAAGATTTAATTGTAATATGAACAATATTTTTCGTAGGAACTCATGGGAATCATCTCACCCTTCATCCATCAGAATCACAATGAGTCAATGAGGAACAAAGAAACCAAACAAATGAGCTCCATTATCCACAACAAAGACCCCAAAATCTCATCAAACGGACGTCTGATGGAAAACACAAGACCTTAGATCATAATCAGACCTTACATCAATTAAAAAGCGTAATTATATTTAAATACGTCTGAAGAAAACAGACACAGGGGCACATAAAGAGATGAAGCTATCTAGAGCTGGTTCCAGTTCTAAATATAGACCATAGCCATCTGTTCCTAAAAATAACACACATTTACCCCTTATAAATCAACCTCAGTCTTTACCTTGAAATAGCCCCCTTCATAGTGAGTGTTTGGGGGTCCGAAAATCGCCACTTCCCAGTTGTAGAGATCAGCTTCATCCACTAAAGTGATCTTGAAACCCTCCACTGGTTCCTCCTGTAGAGACTTCATCTCCAGCATTAAAGCTTTCTGTGAGCTGGCGACTTGAGCACTGCTCTGCTGGGCCATTTCTGCTATATTTCTACCCAACTGAACTAAAAAAGTCGGGTTTGTTCCTCAAAAATGGCGAAAAGTTGACAAAATGTGATGAGGCGATGAAAGCTGCTTTTCTTTCTTTGTCTGGAGTTGCTAGCTTAGCGAGGAAATGACAATGTCCTGAAAAAGGAGACTATTTTCGATTAAATAAAAAGTGTTTTTTAACTATAAAGCATTATAAGTGTTTTTCCGTCGTCCATGAAAGTAAAAAATGTTGTTTGGTTGCTTATACGCGGAGTTTTGCCTGTCAGAAAAACAAAAAATCGCGCTCCGGGTTTGTTGTTTTTTTCGTAGCTGAAGGCTAGCTGTGAAAATCCACTTCGACTCAACACTAATCCTCTCTAACGGAAGGTTTTCGCTAAATAAGTGAATTCAGATGTCTGAATGTACAAAAAGAAAATCTACGCTTGAATTGTGTGCCAAGCTGATCCGTCGAGAAGCAAAAATTGGCGTGAACTAGTAAACGTGTAGGAGAGTGGCGAGTTATGAGTCGATGTCCTGGATGCGTCTTTCCTCAATTCCAATGGGGTCGCATTGCATCATGGGTGCTGTAGTTTTACACGCACACTTTACACTTCGTAAACATGCCTACATTAACAGACAACAGTTATTTGAGTAATACCAGCCCCTCTTATAACTAGTCTAACTAAATAATTAGCTAAAAATAGTGATGTTTATGCATATATTAGCATATTCGTAATATTATTTGTATTATTTTTAAGTCTTGGCTTCGAAATTTGATTAAAAAAATGTTCTGTTATTGAAAACAAGTAGACAATATGTGACCCCGGTCGACAAAACCAGTCTTAAGTAGCACGGGTATATTTGTAGCAACAGCCAAAAATACATTTTATGGGTCAAAATGATCGATTTTTTTTTTTTTTTTTTTTTTATGCCAAAAATCATTAGGATATTAAGTATAAAGTTCATTTTTGCTAAGAACTTCATTGGACAAATTTAAAGGCGATTTTGTCAATATTTAGATTTTTTTTTTTACCATACATCAATGGAAATGACTGGTTTTGTGGTCCAGTGTCGCATATGTTCAAATAAACCAAACAAATAAGCCTTCATATCATCCATTTATCTTAAAAAAAATACAGACAAATCTTATCTAATCAACATGTGATGAAAAAAACAAGGCATGACATGATTAAATTAACCTTTAAATCACTCACTGATCTGAATTATATCAATATATCAGACATTCAGTTATGCAATGCTGTATACTGTAGGAAGGTGAAACAGAGATTTTAATATTTTGAATTAATATGTTTTATTTTGTTCACAAATCTAAGTTTTTGTTTGTTTTAGAACAGAAAAACAATCCTAAAAGAACCTGTTTGGAAAAAAACAGGAGTTCTCATTGATTATGATCATAGATCACTTAGGTTTTCAAAGAACTTTTATCTTTTTTCCGGAAAGATTTTCCTTTTTGTATTAGTATTTTAAGTTTGTTCAGCAGCTATCTCATTTGCTGTTTATTTGGCTCCAGTGAATGTCCAGGAATGTCTAATCTAGTAATCAGACTGTCTCTCTTACTCTGATTATATCCACTGGCTGTTTATTATTAATCTCTGTTACATAATCAATCAAAACTACTGGCGTTTGTCCAGAGGTAAGGCAGTAACAATAAAAGTCAACCAAGATCAGCTGTGGTGAGGTCTGTTGCTTCATACATGCATTTATACATGGTCATTAGGGAAATAGCAATATTGATCTATTTAAAATCTCATCTGAAGTGCATAAGGCACATTAGATCAATCGGTATTACTCTTATGTTTCTCTTCATGTGGAAGAGCCCGAAGCAACCATCTCTCTGACGTCTCTCCTCCTGATATGCTGTCAGTTATCAGATACAAGTACAGGACAGCATGGCATCAGGAACTCTCTGGATAGTCTGATTGGATAGTCAAAGGACAGTCTGTCAGTCCCTGACGCAGTTAAGCTTTGACAGTAAGGAATTTTATTGTAGGATGCTTTTAATATATATTATCAAGTGCAGTCTTATAATGAGTAATCATTAAATCATTCAACTGATTCGTTCAAACAGTTCTTGAATGGGTCACTGGGTCACTGGGCATTAATCATTGACTCACTTGATTCATTCAAATTGCGAATTCATTCAGTAACTAAACACCAACAACACTGTGTTGCTGATTGGCAATTGTTCTGCTGTGGATTTGTTTGGATCTGTTTTTATAACTGAAATAGAGCAAAAAACAAATCTTAAATCTAAAACGTACTTATTATGAACTGTTGTGTCAATACTTTGTTTATGATCACTGTAAAAATAGGCTATTCGGAAAAACTGCACTTTTATTTGTGTGATATTGCTTATCTACATCAACACACTTGCTGCTGGTAGTGTTTTACTCAAGGGCACACTGCTGATAAAATGCAATTTCAAGGACTCTGCGGGTCCTGAATCAACCATATTAATGCTCAGCCAACAACATTTGTGGGAATTCATAGTGTTAATAGCACAATAAACCACTCCAAGGTCACATTACAGAAATGCATCTAAACACATATTTGTCACACATTATAACAGTGTAGCCTAACAGTTGCTACTCGTGAATATGAGTGCACAGTATCTTGAAAAAAAGCCAATTTTATAATTATTTGCACAAATATACAATATTATCACATATCTACATTTTGCACTGTTATGCAGCTGAATAAATAAATATCTACATTTACAATTAAAATGATTTTATAAGTGAATGATCTTATATTTATTTTTGTTCGAATCACGTCTGAAGTTGCATTAAATTTCATAGGTCCTATTAGACAAAATGTACGCACTGTAGGTCTTAGACAGCAATGATTTCATCTCACATTAATAAAAACAAATGTAACCCTGGACCACGAAACCAGTCATAAGTGTCAATTTTTTTTAAACTGAGGTTTGTATATCATCTGAAAGCCGAATAAATAAGCTTTCCATTCTTGTATGGCTCCTTTATGGTTAGGATAGGACAATATCTGGCCGAGATCCAAATTAAATGGAACTGATCTTAACTTAATATCCTAATAATTTTTGGCATAAAAGAAAAATTGACTCATACAATGTATTTTTTGCTATTGCTACAAATATACCCTGCTACTTAAGACTGGTTTTGTGGTCCAGTGTCACATATGCTGTGTAAATTAAATTTAAAGAGATAATCTGGGTATTTTAATGAATGTAGTGCTTAAGAACAAACAGAGCAAACGAAATTTAGACACTTTAGTGCAAGTGAGTAAAGCCACTTTAATTATTTTCCATATCTGGTCATGAAGTGACGTAAAATACAGTATCAGTAACAGTACAGATGTAGGCTATACTAGATAAGGGAGTAATTTGAGATAAGAAAAGTCTATAACAGAGGTCAGTCTTTATTCCTTTTGTGTTTAGTTGAAATCCTAAACAAAATGTTTAGTGAAAACTACTCACACATCACAGGATGATGATGAATGATTTTTTGTTTTCTATGAGAGATCCCCAAAAATAAGAACTTTGAATAAACTATTTTATTTGTGATTACAAAATCATCTAGGCCCTACATTTATATAAACATTTGGCAATGTAAGGCCAATAAAGGAAATAATACATATTTCATACTAATATTTAATTAATTATTTGTTTATATTTATAAATATTAGTAATTAAATTACGATTTTTTTAAAAATGGGTTTATCTGATATAAACTCTATTTTGCATAGTAAACTTATCCGGTTAAAGGGCTTTTATTGTGAAATGCGGCACATCCGGCGCTGCCTTCGTTTTTTGCTCGACAGATGAAAACATCAGTGTTGGGTGCTAATGCCGGGCTGATTCCTGCCACAATCAGCAAGATGTTTGTCATCCTACTGCCTGTTTCTAATCAATACGGATCAAACTGTTAGCGTTTACTGTATCTGTAGGTAGCCAAAGCTCATTTTGTATTACTTTACCCTTTTTGGTAAGTGATGTCTTTGATTTATTTGGCCAGAAATCTAGCTAGTGCTAACTGCCTAGATATTCATACATATTAGCTGGATTATTCTTTCGAAATTCATTATTTATGATCATGTGAAGATAAAAATAATGCACTTTTCTGCATCAAGTGGATACATGTGATGTGCATTTTAAATACACTTGTGCAGTGAATGCCTTTTCGTATAATGTGCAAATGGTGTTGTGTATATTTCGTATTTAATATGATTTAATATTTTTTGTACTGTAAATTGTACCATACAGATCTATCTATCTATGTATCTATCATATTAATATATTTTAATCATATTTCTCATTTTATATTATGTCGTATTTCCATGTAAATTATATTTTTGCTGTCAAAAATACATTTAATTACATTTCTATAGTTCTTTTAAGTACATATTTACTTCTGCATAACTGAATTAAATTAAATGTTAAATGTTATTTCGTAATTGTTTATTTTTCTAGGTTAAAACAAAGGTGTTTTTCTTCCATTTTACACACACACACACACACACACACACACACACACACACACACACACACAAAGTTTACCTTTATTATCAGTTCAGCCAAGCTTTTACAGAAAAGCACTTTCCCTATTTTTTCATCTTCATTCAGCTGCTGTATGCATAGATATTTTTTTCTGAATTAATGCTTGATTAGGTTAAATGTTGAGATCTGATCTGTGAATTAGTTTTGTGATTATATGGGCAGCTCTCCTTGCTGTAGTGAAGGACCCGCATACAGCTTTAATTTCTGTGCCCCATTAAAATGTCTCTAAAGGTTAATCGCACTGTCTTGCAATGACCAAATCAACATTTCCCTTTAATCTAAATGTCAACCCTCCTTAACATTAAATGACATTTTCTCTTGGCTGGATAGCTTTGTTGGCATTGGCTTATGTGAATGATGTTGAAATATGATAATTAAACCCGTGCAATCTTTCACAGGATCTCTAATTTCCAGCAGAAGAAAATGAATGGCTTATCCATCAGCGAGTTGTGCGGCCTGTTCTGTTGCCCGCCCTGTCCGAGCCGGATTGCAGCGAAGCTGGCCTTCCTGCCCCCGGAGCCTACCTATGCTCTTCTGCCAGACCTGGAGTCCACCTCACCTGTGACCTCTAACCTTGGAGCCTCAGGTTTGCGCTCCCGATTGGGTGGAGGTGCCGGAGGTGGTGGTGGTGGAGGAGGAGTAGCAGCAGGAGTAGCAGGAGTTGCAGGAGGAGGAGTAGCGGGAGGAGGAGGAGGTGGTGGTTTTGGTGACAGGAGTGGAGAAGGTCGATGGAAGCTGCATCTCTCTGAACGAGCGGAGTTCCAGTACTCCCAAAGGGAGCTGGATGGAACCGAGGTCTTCCTCACTCATTCCAGCCGTGGCAACAGAGTGGGATGCATGTACATCCGCTGTGCCCCATCCGCAAGGTGAGGAAGGATAAGCTTAAGATGTTAAGATAAAAATCCTTCTATAGCAAGTAGTTTTCTATCCCTTTAAAGGCTTGGGGGAGTTAACCCAAAAACCAGGCACTGCTCTTCACCTGCAGAGTACCATCCCAAAAGTAAAGTATGCTGGTAGCTGCCTCAGGATGTGGGGCTTTTTTTCAGTGGCGGGGACTGAAGGACTTTTCAGAGTAGAAGAAAAGTATTGAGAGAAAAACCTAGTCCAGGGCATTCAGAACCTCAGACTGGGTAGAAGGTTCATCTTCCAGCATCATAGTGTCGCTAAGCTCACAGCAAATGTGGCTTATGGACAACTCTGTGAATGTCCTTGAATGACCCAGCCACAGCCTGGGCTTGAACCCATTTAAACATTTGTGGAGAAACCTGAAAATGTGCATCTGCCGCCATCCAAGCTGACAGAGCTTGAGAAGTGAGGAGAAGAATGGCAGATAATTGACAAATGCTGATGTGCAAAGCTTGTCGCATCATACCCAAAGATACTTAAGGCTTTAAAGGTGCTTCAGCTAAGTGCTGTGTTAAGGGTATGAATACTTATGCAATGTACTTATTTCAGGTTTTTTTTATTTTTAATAAACTTACTAAGTTGTGACAATTCTGTTTTTGCTTTGTCATCATTGTATGGAGTGTAGACTGATGGTGGGGAAAAAAGTAATTTAAAGCAGTTTAACATAATGCAGCAATATAACAAAACTTGAAAAAAATACTTTCGCAAGGCTCTGTAAAACAATAAAGATTTAAGTTTTAAAGGGGCAGTTTACCCAAAAGTGAAAATTCTGTCATTATTTAATCACCTTCATGTCCTTCCAAAAACCCATAAGACCTTTGTTCATCTTCAGAACACACATTAAGATATTTTTGATGAAATCCCTGTATAGAAAGCAACGCAAATATCATGTTCAAGGCCCAGAAAGGTAGTAAGGACATTGTTAAATTAGTCCATGTGACATCAGTGGTTCAACCTTGTTTAATAAGCTATGAGAATACCTTTAGTGTGCAGAAAACCGCTGAAAACAATGGCTTTATTCAACAATTTCTTCTCTTCCATTTTAAAGCATATGTTGTGATTTCTCATGAAAGTGCATCAAAGACTGACAGAGAAGAGAAGAAATTGTTGAATAAAGTTGTTATTTTTGTTTTTTGTTCTTTTGCGCGCACAAAGCATTCTTGTAGCTTCATAAAATTCCGGTTCAACCACTGATGTCACATGAACTATTTTAATGATGTCCTTACAAACTTTCTGGGCCTTGAACATGGTTGTGTTACTGTCTATGCAGGGTCAGAAAGCTCTCAGATTTCATAAAAAATATCTTAATTTGTGTTGAGATGAACAAAGGTCTTACAGGTTTGGAACGGCAGTAATTAATGACAGAAGGTGAACTAACCCTTTAATCAAGAAATATTATTTTGCAGTGTTTTGAGATGCAAACCATCTCACAATCCATTTTAAACCGAGTTCTCTAAATCGGTCCCTGTTTTGTGCACTACAGGTACACTGTGCTCTTTTCTCACGGTAACGCTGTGGATCTCGGTCAGATGAGCAGCTTCTACATCGGCCTGGGCACTCGTATCAACTGCAACATCTTCTCTTATGATTATTCTGGTTATGGGGTCAGTACAGGGAAACCCTCGGAGAAGAATCTGTATGCAGACATAGACGCTGCGTGGCATGCTTTGCGCTCAAGGTAGACTAGACTAGAAAGCTTGCAGCTGTACTGGTGCATTATTAAAATTGTGTGTTTTGTTTATTTCATGTGTGGAATCACTTCTGTGCTGTCTCAGGTATGGCATCAGCCCTGAGAATATAATCCTGTACGGGCAGAGCATTGGGACGGTGCCCACTGTGGACCTGGCGTCCCGTTATGAGTGTGCTGCCGTGGTACTTCACTCACCCCTCACCTCAGGGATGAGGGTGGCGTTCCCTGACACCAAGAAGACGTACTGTTTCGATGCCTTTCCAAAGTCAGTGAACACTGAAAACCTTTTTATATGTATAATAAAGATGTGCTTAGCAAATTTCCTTTTAAAAACTGTCAGACAGATTTTAGATGAGATTAAAGGATTAGTTCACTTCCAGAACAAAAATTTACAGTTAATGTACATGTCACCCCCTAGTCATCCAAGATGTTCATGTCTTTCTTTCTTTAGTTGTAAAGAAATTGTTTTTTTCAGGAAAACATTTCAGGATATCTCTCTATATAATGGATATGTATGGTGTCCCCAAGTTTGAACGTCCAAAATGCAGTTTAAATGCAGCTTCAAAAGGCTTACACGATCCCAGTCGAGGAAGAAGGGTCTTGAAAACAATGAAACAATCTGTTATTTTCTTAACTTGACAATTTATATAATTTTTAACCTTAAAAGACCGTCTTGCTCTGCGTGAACTCTTGTTTTTTTTCCCCGGTTCAAAACAGTTAGGGTATGTCAAAAAACTCCTATCTCATTTTCTTCTTCAACTTCTAAAACATCCTACATCCCTGCAGTACCGACCCAGTGTTTACAAAGTGAACATGCAAAGGGATATCAAATGCCCTTTCCAAAAAAAAGATAAAACAGCAATGTAGGATGATTTTGAAGTTGAAGAAGAAAACAAGATGAGAGTTTTTCGACATAACTCTATTGACCCAGATGACTCAGACTATGCATGTGCTTCAAAAAGATGAGACACGATGGGTATTTGAGGTTAAAAAGTATATAAATTGTCAATTTGTTTAGAAAATGACTGATCGTTTAGCTAGATAAGACCCTTCTTCTTTAGCTGGGATCTTTTAGAGCCCTTTAAAGCTGCAGTAAAACTTCATTTTAGATGTTTAAACTTGGGGGCACCATACATATCCATTATATGGAGAGAAATCCTGAAATGTTTTTCTCAAAAAACATAATTTCTTTATGACTGAACAAAGAAAGACATGAACCATCTTTGATGGCAAGGGGCTGAGTACATTAGCTGTAAATGTTTGTTCTGGAAGTGAATTAATCCTTTAAGGAGAGTCATAATTTTGTGGACTGTTTTTTAATGGCTCTTTCTTGTCTCTTATGCTCTCTCAGCATTGAGAAGGTGTCTAAAATCACGTCTCCGGTGCTGATCATCCACGGGACGGAGGATGAAGTGATTGATTTCTCTCATGGTCTGGCCCTGTTTGAGCGCTGCCCAAAGGCCGTGGAGCCGTTGTGGGTGGAAGGAGCTGGGCACAATGACATCGAGCTCTACAGCCAGTACCTGGAACGCCTGCGCCGATTCATCAGCCAGGAAGTGGCTGCACAGTAAACACCCCTTTCGTTGCGCTCACGTCACTAAATGGTCGACAGATATTGAAAGCAAACAAACAGAATTTGGTTCTGGAGGGTTTGTTCTTCTGTAAACTTTCGACTCCTTTGTTTCTATCAGCCTGGAGCTGAGTTTTCTACTGAGAACACCCCTCGACTTCACACCGGAAAGATCTGAATGTGTGAGTGTCAGTCTCAGGACCTCAGTGCATCTGAGGCGCTCGCTCACAGTTGATTTGGCTTCTGATTTTTTTGTGAGCAGGACAAATTAAATGTCATTCGAACAGGACTAATATCTAATATCTCTTTATGAAGCTCTTATCTCGTGGGTGTTTATGTACTTTCTCTTTTGTTAGTTCTCCTGGATAAGCATAAGACCAGTCTGTTTTAAAATACAGCATCATCGATTTCAGACAAGAACTCTCTGCTGGACAGATTGTGTGTATGTGTGTGTGTGTTTAACCTTTTTTAGACCATCCGCTGTGTGTGTGAATGTGTTTGAATGTGTGTTGATTCGAAACCTTCTTTTCAACTCATCTTCATCAGGCATCACGAGATACACTACCAGTCAAAAGTTTGAACATTGAGTTTGTTTTTCATGATCTTTTCATAGCCAAAATATTCATTGTGCCTAATTACGAATTTCTTTCAAATTAAAATGTTAATGAATTTTCTTTTTTTAATGGATGTGTCCGACCAGATAGTGAAGCAACCAGCAAACTTCTTCAATAATGTTCAAAAACCGTCCCAGGATGCTGCTCATGAAGTTGATGAATGTCCAGAGCTGGAATCTAGACAAAGAAGAAGCTCAAATGTAAGACCGTTTTGATTTCACTTTTTTTTTTTTTGGTCGTTACATACTTTTCATGACTTCACTATTATTCTAAAATGGAAAATGGTGATAATAAAAGATAAGTACAGTTGAAGTCAAAAGTTTACATACACCTGGCAGAATCTGTGAAATGTAACTTCTTCTTCTTTTTTTTTTTTTACCAAAATAAGAGGAATCATACAAAATGCATGTTGTTGTTTTTTAAATGTATCACTGATATGAATAAGATATTTCACATAAAAGACATTGACATATAGTCCACAAGAGAAAACAATAGTTGAATTTATAAAAATGACCTGGTGCAAAAGTTTACATACACTTGATTCTTAATACTGGGGTGTTACCTGAATGATTTTTTTTTTGTTCAGTGATAGTAGTTCATGGATTCCTTTGTTTGTCCTGAACAGTTTAACCCCTGGCTCTTAATGCATAGTTTTTCATTCTGGAGCATCAGTGAGCATTTAAACCTCTCTAATAGTCCCTTAGTTGTCCTTGGTGTTAAAAGATGGATCTCAAAATCATATAAACATGAAAAATGATGTTGGAAAGGGTTCAAACACAATGCTGAAAAACCAAAGAATTTGTGGGACCTGAGGGATTTTTCTGAAAAAAAGAACAACTATCACTAAACAACAAACACAGCTGTGGATCATTCAGGTTACAACACAGTATTAAGAATCAAGTGTATGTAAACTTTTGAACAGAGTCATTTTTATACATTTTTTGTGGACTATCTGTAAATGTCTTTTATGTGAAATATCTTATTCAGGTCAGTACTAAAGAAAAAATAACATGCATTTTGCATGATCCCTCTTATTTTGGTCAAATAATTAATACTAATTTAGCAGATTCTACAAGGTGTATTTAACTTTTGACTTCAACTGTAGTAGTAGTAGATTCAGAACTTTTGACTTGTAGTCTAGGTCTCCACATATTTTGTGTCTCTTTTAGCATCTTTCCATTTGCTTCCCTGTCATTAAAAAAAGAGGAGTTTGGGACCCACACTGTTTTTAAGGATGAGGGTAGAGCTGTGCTGATACAACATGGATATATGGAGAAACGCTAGCGTTCAAAAGTTTGGGATCAGTATGATTTTTCTTTTAAAATGGATGTTTTCAGTTAGTGAGGGCACATTAAATTGATCAAAAGTAACAGTAAAGATGTAATGTTACAAAATAATCAAAAACTCCTGAAGAAATGTATCAGTTACCACAAAGATATTAAAAACAACAAATGTCTTGAGAATCAAACATTTCTTGAGAAACAAATCATATTAGAATGTTTTCATGTAGACTTGAGTGAAAATCTGCTTTGCCATCACAGGAATAAATTACCTTTTAAAATATATTAAAGTGGAAAACAGTTTGATTGCAATAATATTTTACAACGTTAATGTTTTTACAGTCTTACCAACCAAAAAAATCTTACAACCCCAAACTTTTGAACAGTCCTGTATCACATTTTTTTTCCTCACCATATTGCATTAATCTTTGTATTACTATTATGCACGTTCATTCATTTTCTTCATCTGTTTAAGAAGAAACAGATTGTCTAAATAAGCAAAAACTCTAAAACCAGAGCTGCTTCTATAAGACGAAGTGAAGTAAAACATGCGGGAAAGATTAAAACTCGTCCCTGGTCCGGTAAATATGATATTGTGATGCATTGATGTATTGAATTGTGAAATATGTATCACAATGACGTAGCTGGCATTTCCAGCCCCTAAAACAGGGGCTGAATTTGTAAATATTTAGGTTTGTGATCCTTATTCCCCTACACACTGAATTGTGGCGAGGTTAATAGACGTGAGTTTGCCCACTGTGAGCACCTGACCTGATCGACAGGAAACCTCACGCTAACACCCGAAACATCACACGTTCTTCCCGCATTCAGTTCTCTTAGCTCATGCACGTTGATGTAATAATGCGTAAATGAACTCGACCCCAGACTGACGTGTGATTGACAGTTTCTGAGCCGTCTCAGAACGGGGTCGTGACCTCCATCCACTGCTGACCTCTTGTCTGTGTTTATGTCTGCGAGAAGAACAACCGTGACAGGTTTTTTAATATTACTGCATGCTAGGTCATCAAATCACATTACCGCTGTTTTTGCTATTTCCAGTCACAGTTTGTATATTGAGCTATTTATAGCGGTCGGTTCTCTCGCAAACAGCCTCGCTGTACTGGACATGCTCTTATGTGGTCAATGGATATTCGACATGAACTTCCAGATCTATTTTTATATGGTTGACAAGTCTTTGCTATAATATAAACAAACCTTTCACTGTTTAAGAGCCATTTTTAAAGGGATAGGTGTGTCTTTTTTAGCCTGGACATGTAGATTGTTTTGTTTTTTGGACTTGGAGTGATGGTTCACCCAAAAGTTTAATCTGTATGACTTAATTTCTTCCGTGAATTAGTGAATAACCACTTAGTCCAGCCCAAAATGAAATTTGTGTCATCATTTACTCACCCTCGTGTTGTTCCAAGACTTTCTTTTTTGCATTAAACACATAAGAAGATATTTTGTAGAATGCAGGTAGCCACTCAGTTTTGGTTCCTATTGGCATTCATTGTATTTTGTGTACAAAATCCAAAATGGTTTGGTTATCAACATTCTTCAAAATATCTTTTTACGTTCCAGAAGAAAGAAATTCAAACAAGTTTTGAATGACTTTAGGGTGGGTAAATGGGAGAATTTTCATTTTGGGGTCGACTGTCTCTTAAAGGAACACTCCACTTTTTTTGAAAGTAGGCTCATTTTCCAACTCCCCTATTGTTAAACAGATTTACTGTTTTCGAATCCATTTAGGTGATCTCCGGGTCTGGTAGCACTTTTAGCATAGCTTAGCATAAATCATTGGATCTGATTAGGCCATTAGCATCTCACTCAAAAATGACCAAAGAGTTTCGATATTTTTCCTATTTAAAACTTGAGTCTTCTGTAGTTACATTGTGTACTAAGACCAACAGAAAATGAAAAGTTGCAATTTAATTTTAATTTTATTTTTTGCTGCCATGGCAGCAAAGTTCCTTGATTATTATGCCGGAACGAGAATATAGTTCCTATCCATATCAGCCTAGAAAATCACAACTTTTCATTTTCTGTCGGTCTTAGTACACGATGAAACTACAGAAGAGTCAAGTTTTAAATAGGAAAATATCGAAACTCTTTGGCCATTTTTGAGCGAGATGCTAACGGTCTAATCAGATTCAATGATTTATGCTAAGCTATGCTAAAAGTGCTACCGCCAGACCCAGAGATCAGCTGAATGGATTTGAAAATGGTAAAACTCATCTGTTTAACTCTAGGGGAGTTGGAAAATGAGCCTATTTTCAAAAAAAGTGGCGTGCTCCTTTAAAATTGAGTGTCAATCAATTTCTGGGTCTTCAAAAGCCAGCTCAGAAATTTTTCAATGTAAGATATCTGACATGTTTGTGACACCATGAGGGAGAATAAATGATGAGAGTTTTTATTTTTGGGTGAACTATTGCTTTAAAAGGCATTGCAACCTCTTAAACATCTAGTTTGCTATGCATCACTTAAGGTCAGTCGTTTTTTTATCCTGACATCTGTAGTTCTTAAGACCGTTTTTAAGACTTTGACAATTTTAAGACCCCAACTTTTGTAAAAAGCAGTGTGTACTCAGGAACATCTAATTTTTTTGTCATCTGGCTGACAACACACTGCATATTTGTCCTTAAATGCTGCCAGTGAAACTAAATCATAGGAACCATAGACTGCAGGAAAAATAATTTTTTGATCATGTTGACATCTGTGTCATATTGAGCATAGCAAACTTTGTGTTAAAGCAGGTGGTGTGCCTCTTTCAGCATGCATGTAATAGATAAGATATGAAAAGAAAATGAACTAATTATAGCGTGCAAATTTCAGTGTGTATTATGACTTTCCGAGATTAAATAGTTAGCCTAATATATAAAAAAGATGCTAGGATGTTTTTTTTTCCACTTACATTTTAGAGGTCTAATGAAAAGGGTTATTATTCACATTTCAAAACAACCAAGCAATAATGTCAAACCTTTGACTGTGAGAGATGGATAGATTTGCCAGACTCTCACAAAACTCCACATGATGATCATTTGAAGGGTTTACACTTTCAGTGACACAGCACAACCTTATCGGAGAACTCTAGAATACTCTATTCTGACTCACAATTTTGTATAGCGATATAAAGCTAATTTGCTGTATTTCTAGTCACACTAAGTCACATATCTGTATTGAGATTTGCAAGAAAATTCCTGTATATTTCCAGGTACACGTCTGTATAAAGAGGTGATGGTGTGTCCCCCTATGATGTAAGATGCTTTGTGTGTGTTGGGTAATGCTTTCTTTTTTTTCTAGCTGGAAGATGTGATGTACTGTGGTTGAGTAATAAAGGAAAGCTGTAAAGTTATGGTGGTGTTTTGACTGTGTTTTCACAGCGATCAATGGTTGAATGATGTGGGTTTTGTAATGACTAATCTTTAGAGAGCAGGAGCCTGCAGTTTAATGACCACAAACGAGACGTTCACTAAAGTAACATTTATTTTACAATATTGAATCAGACTTAAAAAAAATTTGTAAGAAATTGCTTAGCCACTTGTCACAACATTAGGACCCTGGACTACAAGACCAGTCTTAAGGAGCATGGGTATATTTGTAACAATAGCCAACAATACATTGTATTAGTCAAAATTATTGTTTTTTCTTTTATGCCAAAAACCATTAGGATATTAAGTAAAGATTGAGTTCTATTAAGATATGTAGTTTAGTAGATATTTTCTACTGTATATATATATATCAAAATTTGAGGTTTGTAATATGCATCGCTAAGAACTTCATTTAGACAACTTTAAAGGTGATTTTCTCAATATTTAGATTTTTTTGCACCCCAGATTTTCAAATGGTTGTATCACATCCAAATACTGTCCTATTCTAACAAACTATACATCAATGGAAAGCTTATTTATTCAGCATTCATGTGATGTGTAAATCTCAATATCGAAAAATTGGCTCTTTTGACTGGTTTAGTGGTGCAGGGTCACATTTCTGTTAATTGGTGCTGATCACCCTAAAGTGGTTGAAAATCAGCTGATTAAGTGAATATTATCCTTTAACTGCTGTTTTGGGGAGTATCTAGGTAAACATAGTGATGTTATGGATTTTACCGTATTTTCAGTATAGCATGATGGTAGTTCAGTTGGTTTTAAAATACTCTGAACAAAATTATAAACGCAACACTTTTGTTTTTGCCCCCATTTTTCATGAGCTGAACTCAAAGATCTAAGACTTTTTCTATGTACACAAAAGGCCTATTTCTCTCAAATATTGTTCACAAATCTGTCTAAATCTGTGTTAGTGAGCACTTCTCCTTTGCTGAGATAATCCATCCACCTCACAGGTGTGGCATATCAAGATGCTGATTAGACAGCATGATTATTGCTCAGGTGTGCCTTAGGCTGGCCACAATAAAAGGCCACTCTAAAATGTGCAGTTTTACTGTATTGGGGGTTCCACAAACAAGTCAGTATCTGGTGTGACCACTATTTGCCTCACACAGTACAACACATGTCCTGCGCATAGAGTTGATCAGGTTGTTGATTGTGGCCTGTGGAATGTTGGTCCACTTTCAGCTTCCAGGAATTGTGTACAGATCCTTGCAACATGGAGTTGTGCATTATCATGCTGCAACATGAGGTGATGGTCGTGGATGAATGGCACAACAATGGGCCTCAGGATCTCGTCACAGTATCTCTGTGCATTCAAAATGCCATCAATAAAATGCACCTGTGTCCTTTGTCCATAACATATGCCTGCCCATACCATAACTCCACCGCCATCATGGACCACTTGATCCACAACGTTGACATCAGCAAACCGCTGATGCCATACACACTGTCTGCCATCTGCCCTGTACAGTGAAAACCTGGATTCATCTATGAGTAGAACACCTCTCCAAAGAGTCAGACGCCATCGAATGTGAGCATTTGCCCACTCAAGTTGGTTACGATGACAAACTGCAGTCAGGTCGAGACCCCGATGAGGACGACGAGCATGATGAGCTTCCCTGAGGCGGTTTCTGACAGTTTGTGAAGAAATTCTCTGATTATCCATAAAACTGCACATTTTAGAGTGGCCTTTTGCAATAATCATGCTGTCTAATCAGCATCTTGATATGCCACACCTGTGAGGTGGATGGATTATCTTGGCAAAAGAGAAGTGCTCACTAACACAGATTTAGACAGATTTGTGAACAATATTTGAGAGAAATAGGCCTTTTGTGTAGGCCTACATAGAAAAGGTCCAAGATCTTTAAGATCTGCTCATGAAAAATAGGGGCAAAAGTGTTGTTTATAATTTTGTTCAGTGTAGTATAGTATTTCCAATGCAATGTATAATGATTAAAGCCAACTACAAGAATTTTCGACACATTTAATGTGACGTTGGATTATGTCGTATGTCGTCATTATAGTTTTGTGCACAAAATAATCATTACACACAGGTTGAAAGCAATAACAGGGTACCCGCGGGTCCCTGAAATCCTTGAAAGTTTGTGGGATCAGAAAAATAAATTTCAGGGCCCTGGAAATTTTTTGAAAATAATAGATACAGGTCCTTGAAAGTGCTTATTTTGTGCAAGAAGTTTTCTGGAAAAAAATCCATATTATTCCTCCCGTTCTGCAGTTTTATTTCAGCATTTATGCGTTACGTTAAGTGTTTCCATGTGAGGTACTTTGTATTCAACAAATAGAATATCAGATCCCTGTCATATGGCCAAAAAAAGTTTTTTTTTTTTTTTTTGCATAGTTGTGTTTGACACATGAAAACTGTAACAATGTATTTAACAAGGTAACACGATTTGAGGGTTTTGGACCTGGAAAGTCCCTGAAAGTTCCTTGCATTTGAAGCTAACCAAGGTGTGGCAACCCTGCAATAGTCAACAATACACTGAATTGGTCAAAATTATCGATTTTTCTTTTGTCAAAAATAATTGGGATATTAAGTAAACATCATGTTCCATGAAGATATTTTGTATTTCATACCTTTAACTTATCAAAACTTAATTTTTGAGTAGTAATATGCAGCTTCATTTGGACAACTTCAAAGACGATTTAAAAAAAAAAAAAAAAAAAAAAAAAAAATTGCACCCTCAGATTCCAGATTTTCAAATAGTTTGATCTCGGACAAATATTGTCCAAAAAATATATCAATGTATACATTCAGATGATGTATAAATCTCAGTTTAAAAAAAAATACCCTTATGACTGGTGTTGTGGTCCAGAGTCACATGTATGAACGTTCGCGTTACTGCAGTCCCTACTCCCGTCCACCACTAGATGGCAGAGTCCCTCTGTCATCAACACAATGCAGCACTGCCGCCACTGCCCACCTCTCAGCAATCAACACCACATCCCACAGTCAATAAACCTGTTTGTGATTTTCAGTGCCATCTCCAGGGATACCGTAATATGTGTCTATTTTTACCAGCTCTGTAGCATCTATTAAAATGTTTTGAGGCTGTTAAAGATAAAAAGTAATTAGATTTAATGACTCCCTCAAAATAAAATCTGCTCAAAGCTCCAGCATGAAGTTTTTCTGTTACCTTTAACTGTCCCAGCTCGATGTGCATAGTCAACGGTAAGCAAGCTGATCCCCAGAAAGTGTAAAACGCGATTTTTGTGTATGATTGCTTTGTTTGTTTGTACATCCCTACCAGCTTCACACAGCAACAGTGGCTCAAAGAGACGTGAGTTTACATTGATTCAGCATTATTTAGCAGACGCTTTAATCCAAAGCAACCTCCATCAGTAGATGTTTTTAACCTCTGACTGCTGCTTCCGGCTAAAATATTTAAATAGAGAGTTCTCTATCCATAATATCGCTTTCTCCAGTAAAAAGTTGTCTCAGCCGAATCAGGAGAGAAACAGAGCGTTTGCACTTATGTCACAGTTTGGTACATTTCCCGGATGTGCAGCAATATTGGATACTCGGATGTAAACAACAGCATAGACTGCACAGTTAATGTACTACTGAATATGTTTTTTCTGCTAATTTATGCTGTCTAAGCCACGTAAAAAATGTGTGGAAGCTGCTAAATCATGTAGAAAAGAAATATGTGGTAAGATACTCCAAATGTTTTTCCCGGGCCGACCGATTAGTACAGCCCAAAACGTGACAATAATTGACTATTTTCAGCAGTGGCTTTTTTTTTATGTTCAGTGCCATCAATATGGCAGATTGATGATGCATCGTGAAAACACTTTACCACAGGTATAAAAAAAAATGGTCTTAAACAAACGTGTCAGTGGGTTTTGATGTTAGAGGGGATTCTGATTCTAAAGTGACAATGCACTTTTTCACTGAAGGAAGCATTATTATTGATTATAGACTAACATTTTAAACTGAAGCAACAGTTTAAAGTTAAATTGCTTTATTGATGGATTTGTGTCTTACAAACATGTATTTCTTTTTCTCACAAGATGTAAATTGATGGACTGGAGTTGTGATGTTTTATCAGCAGTTTGGACTCTTATTCTGATGGCACCCATTCACTCTAGAGGATCCATTAGTGTGCAAGTGACATAATGCTACATTTCTAAATTGGGAAAATGAGATTTGAGAGCTGTGGAGAGGCTTTTCTTTTTAGGAGACCAATTTTATTGACATAAATTGCTAAAGTGTTGTGGTGTGGCCTGCTGGCTTCTGTGGTGATCTGCCACATTTTGAGTTTTTGCACAGAGATTTTCCATTTTGCTGGGTCTGTGCTTAAAAACACTTTCTGGAGTGATTTGCTACTGACCTGTGTCCAATTTGTAGATGTCAGAATCGGATACTTTTCCCCCGTTCCATATCAAAGCAGCATCTGTTTCAATGCTTGCCTAAAATATCACCATAATGGTTTCCTGATGCTCATCTCCTCAGCAACAGAAGCAAGGGTGATGAAAACCTGCCTGACAGGAATATTACTAAAAAGTGTTCCCCTCTCTTTCTTTCTTCTCTTTGATCGCAGTTTCTTTGGGGGGATATCGGGGGAAAATGGGCTTTCAGAGTCATGTTTTCAGGCCTGGAAAAATATTTGCACTGCACACTTGCAAAGGGCTTGTTTTTCTGTCTTTTTTTCTACAATTGAGGCTCTGTTTTATTATTTATTTAAGGAGTACATGCACTGAGTGTTAGTAATTTGCTAATTTGTCTGATTTAAGCATTGCTATTTGATGTGAACAACCCTCGAGAAATGCATGCATGTGCTTTTGATCCTGTGGTTCAGTGCGTTTGTAGTCTTTTGAGTGCATTTGAAACTTTAATGAGTCACATCGTACTGGCGAATATCAGACTCTGAAGCAAAAATCCCACACATCTTGGTGAATCAGCCGAGAATCCATCTGGAAAATCTGTTCAGTGTGTGTGACAGAAAGAGAAAAGCAGTACCATCTATGCTGCTGAGTCACCTAAAGTGTTAAAATGACACTTACATGCATTTTCTGTGCTTTTAGATATGAAATATATAATTAGACTGCCTGGGTTATTTATACATGCACTTCATTTTGTTGACCGCAAGTCTTATTAATGATTTTTAAAAAACAACTTTGACTGCAGGTTTAACCAAAATCATGAATATAGAAAGAATAGAGTGTTTTCATGATGTCAGTGTCACTGAACCGAACAAAGCTCGCATATTTCGCAGATTATTGCTAACCCATGCTGTACTAATCGGTCAGACGGGGAAAAACATAGTACCAGGTTAAATTACACATTGATAGGTAAATAGGTCATTGGTGAGCCGGTCTGTGTCATGACGTGTTTAAAGTGAAATCACAATGACAGATTATTGCTCATTAACTTGTTCAGTCTATTGATGTCTATTGTTGCTTCAGCAGGTGCGGCAGTCAGAAATCAAACACAGATGGTCCAAAGCATTATCTGAGAGGAGCCTTTGTTGTCCATGTGGTGGTGAGGATTTTTGCTGAAATTAAATAATAAAAGTTACCCAGACACATGTCCAGGAGTATTTTAGTCCCTGTGCATTAGTCACATGCATCTTCCTAGACAAAAACAAACACTTTTTTTTTTTTTTTTTTCCCAAATATATTTGCTAAGGATTCTACATCTGAATTGCATTTCTTTCCTCTGTGGAGCACAAAAGAAGAACATTGTGAACTAAACAACATTAGAGCTCAGTGAATTCCACTGTAGGCTTTACAGAAGAAAGAAAGGGTGCTCCTACAACATGAGGGTGCAAAATAATCAGGGAATTTTCATTTTTGGGTTAACTGTCTCTTTAAAATCAGTGAGGAATCATTCAAGAAATCATTGTAAACTTTATAGGATTCTTAAAGGGTTAGTTCATCTAAAAATGAAAATTCAGACATTAATTACTCATCCAAACCTGTAAGGCCTTTGTTCATCTTCAGAAGACAAATTAAGATAATTTGATGAAATCCGAGAGCTTTCTGACCCTTCATAGACTGCAAGGGTCCTACCACATTCAAGGTACAGAATGGTACCAAGAACATTGACAAAATAGTCCATGTGACATCAGTAGTTCAACCGTAATTTTATGAAGTTACGAGAATACTTTTTGTTGCCCAAAAAAACTAAAATAACTTAAAAAAAAAAAAAAAGTTAATAAACCTTAAAATTAATAAAGTTTTAGACCTTTGCTTGTCTAGTTTTAGTGTCTCTCGGATTTCATCAAAAATATCTTAATTTGTGTTCTGAAGATGAACGAAGGTCTTATGGGTTTGGAACAACATGAGGGTGAATAATTAATGACAGAATTTTCATTTTTGAGTGAGCTGTCCCTTTAAGTTTTTATGTGTGTGTGTTGTTTTTTTGTAATATTACAGGTTCTTTAGATCACTCTGTGGTTACAAAACTAAAGTAGATTCTCATATCAGAGAAAACAAAATGTTATTTAAAAAAAATCTAATTATAATATTAATTTTTAAGTGTGTAATCATAATTAGCTTTATTTTTAATAGCAGAAGAAGTCTAAGGAGGGTGCTCTGGAGTAGCTATTAAAATCATATTGCTTAGAGGTTGATCTTTAACAACTCAGAAGACTTAATTTAATGAAGATGTAAAATGCATTTAATTCAAGTGCTGACTGTGTCAGATGTTTCTCCTGAAACCAAATATGTTAACATACATTGGATTAATGTGTGTACAGATAATTTGTCAGTTCATACTGAGATATGTAGTATTGAATATTGTCTTCTGAGCAGTTTGAGACACTGATGAGATCTCCACTGAATCTCAGAGGACCTGAAATTAATAGGGTGTTTTTCTCAGGGGAAAATCTGTTCTCTCTATTTGCTATTCATTTTATCTATAGGAGAAACAATTGTGATATTAATTAGGCCTAGATCTAATTATCAGAGTGTGTATACGTTGCCTAACTGAATGTATGTGTGTGTGTGCGCGCGTGTGTGAGAAGGGGAGAGAGAAAGAGAGAGAGATCCATCCCCCCTCTTGGATGGTTAGGTGCCTCAGTCTGAAGCCCGCGGATGAAGCTTGTGTTTACGCAGAGCTCGGCGTCTCACCGGTGGATGTAAATATCAGTTTATACGACAGCAGAACGCACAGACTGATTCATGTGCATCGCCAAAGGAACCTGCCGGAGAGATGTTCCGCTCCAGACTGCAGGAGAATGCATGGCGTTATTAACCATCCCCGAAACCATTTAGGGATCCTCAGACATTGATATCTTCATATGCACGTGAATCTTCTGCATCTGAAAGGCTTTCAGCGGGCGGGCACACACACTGCGCTGTGCGTCTTAACGCAGGACCGCTCTTTTGGACCCGTGCCACGGTTGTCTGTCTCCGTCCGTTCACCCAACCACACCTACCCGTTATATCCTCACCGAATTACAGCAGGAGCAGCAGCAGCACCGGATCCTGACAGATCCCGTCGCGAAAGGGACATTGTGTCTGCGTGAGCGGGTGGAAGAACGCGGATCCACTGCGCTATAAACGCCCGGTGCGCACCGGACCCGCTCAAAGACGCCCGTGTCGGACCGATATGTCAGCCCGGTGCGCGTGAACGCCTTGGAGGAGAGGCAGGTGAAATTATCAGCTTTGTCCCGCATCCTGCGCCAAGAAGGAACGCATCACCTTGAGGATTTAAACGCACCGACATCCAACTTACCAGGTGAGCCGCTCAGTCATTTTAGCGATATATTTAATGCACATCAGAGTCAGAATTTAACTTTTTTAAAATTATTATTATTAAGTAAATTAATTCCACGGTCATTTCAATTGCTGATTTCATCACAAACAGTTAAAATTAGCTCTGCGGAGGCGCTGAAACCGTAATTATTGGCCTAAAATGACCGGAGAATATAAAAACAGAGGATGAATTGCTTTTTTTGCATCCCAGACTATAAATATATGAAGGTCTTTGTCACTTTCCCATGCATTTTCTTCTGACAATGATGCACATTTGATCTTGTAGAAGGTTTATCCAGTCAATACATCCACCCTAGTCATAAAATCCTGGAGGAATATCTATGAAGCAGCATTAAGGTTTGGAACCAAACTTAATGGGATCCAGTAAGAATCTTTTAGGAATCAAATACAAGGATAAACTGAAATTCCTTCAGGATTTTTTGGGGATCAAACATGTCTGTTGTATATGAGCATTGCACTTATTGTAATGGAAAATGTCTTGCTATTGGGTGGTTAAAGGAAATCACATGGAAGCTGAGAGTTTCTTTTTATTAAGGTCCTTTTGGTGATGTAAAAGTCCTGTTGGAAACCTTGGGTTTCTGAAAGATCATCTTAAGATGGTTAATCAAGTAATATTTAGTTAAGAGATACACTAGTCAAGGAGAAAAATATATTTGAACTGGAATCGGAATATTGTCATTCAAAACCAATCCTAGAAGGATCCAGCAGGATTTCCAGGATTTTTTGATTTTTAGAGTCTAATTGGATGTTTTGTAATCTTTTTTTAGGAGCTTAATATGTCTTGTACTGGAATAGTGTTTTGCTGCTGGACATTTTTGATTCTGTTGGTGGTCTTGAAAGATCTAGTTTTTGTTTCATTTTGCAAGAAAATTCCAATTGGAATTCTTTAGACTTCCTTTGAAATCATAATGGAATTCTGTTCACATCCCTTTAGGAATTTTAACCAGGTTGATAATGCTCTTTTTTCATCTCGTGCAGGGCTTGTTGGCTGTCGGCTTTCAGTAGCATGTCTCGTAGTTCATACATGCATGATCCATATCTTGCAAAACTGTTTAGTTTGCAATTCGCTCACGTGCAGGGGTGAGTGAACGGATGCGGTGTGGCTTTCATTGGTTCATCGTTCTATTGTTGTGAACGCATGCACACTCCAGGCCCGCTGATGCTTCATAATTCTGCAGCTCTTGCTGGTAATAAACAAACCTCTCCAGTGGCAGGCTTATGTAAAGCACGTTTCGCATGTCAACAGTGTTTCTGAAGACAAAAGCTTTTATGTATTGGCTTGGAGGATAGGGGATCGTTTCACCACGTGCTTTGGGATATACATGCATGACTGAAATGCAATCACCACCTGAATTTGGCTTTTGTCCCTTGCGTTCTATGTGATGATTGCTGGGTTTGTTGCTTTAGTAGTTTTGCATAATTTATAAGCTAAGTTAAGAGGAACTGCTTCCCTTGTTTCCAAGGTAAACCAGCCAGGTGTAAGGTAAACTTAACTAGGAACAAACTTTAAAATGCATTCATTGTGGTGTGATGGAACAGTGAGGCTGTCAGAAGGTAATACCATGGTATGTGGTATACAGTGGAAATGTACAACTACCCTCACAAAAGAAGCTTTCAGAAACCATCTTTTTAATGGATTTAAAAAAAAAAAAAGGATGTCAAATGGTGTCAAGTTAACACCATTTGCAGAGTGTTTTCAGGTTCAGACTGCCAACATTAGGTAATGGTTTATTTTATTTTATTAATAATACATGCCTAAGATTTAGCCAGATTGGCTCATTTTCATCTGTAGTCCCTTGGCAGGTTGATTAGATATCAGAAACAATACTTTTACTGCGTTTATTAATTGTTATTTTCTAGATTTACCTATACATTTAACATTTCAAGGTGTAAAAGAACACTTATTTTGTCTGTGTATTTTGAATAAACGATGAGTAATAGTGTAGTTCTAAATTAAAAATAACTATTAATAAGAACTGTAAAAATGATACATTTTTCAGTTCTTGGTAGCTAATACATTAAAACATTACAATAAATCAGTATTTATATTTAGTAACTATAGAGTTTCAGTTGTGTGCCCAGTGTTTTTTCATATATATGGATTTTTATTAATTAATTGATTAATCAATAAATTATTTAGCTAAATAAATAAACATCATGAGCAATTCAGAAATATTATTTTAAACATTATTATTATTATTATTATTATTATTAATTATTTTTTCTTATAGTACTACAAAAGAACTAAAACGGCTACAGTTGATCTCAAAAGTTTATATACACCTTGCAGAATCTGCAAAATGTTAATTATTTTACCAAAATAAGAGGGAGCATAAAAGATGTTTACATATAGTCCACAAGATAAAATAACAGTTGAATTTATAAAAATGACCCTGTTCAAAAGTTTACATACACTTGATTCTTAATACTGTGATGTACCTGAATGAGTCCCTAGTTGTTCATGAGTCCCTTGTTTGTCCTGAACATTTAAACTGCCCGCTGTTCTTCAAAAAAATCCTTTAGGTCGCACAAATTTAGTTTTTTTTTCAGCATTTTTGTGTATTTGAACCCTTTCCAACAATGATTGTATGATTTTGAGATCCATCTTTTCACACTGATGACAACTGAGGGGCTCATACGCAACTATTACAAAAGGTTCAAACACTCACTGATTCTTTAGAAGGAAACATAATGCATTAAGAGCCAGGGGTGTAAACTTCTGAACAGAATGAAGATGAGTACATTTCATTATCCAATATTTCAAATATAGACAAAATAAGTTAAATTTATTCTGATTTTCAAATTCAAAATGTTTTCCTCTAGATCTTAATGCATTGTGTTTCCTAACAACACAGCATTAAGAATCAAGCATATGTAAACTTTTGAACAGGGTCATTTGTATGAATTCAACCATTATTTTCTTTTGTGGACAATATGTAAACATCTTTTACTTGAAATATCTTAATCAGGTCAGTATTAAATAAAAAAATGGTAAAATATTTAACATTTATCAGATTCTGCAAGGTGTACGTAAACTTTTGACTTCAACTGCCAAATGCCTAAAATGTAAATGTATATACAATATGCTCATGATGGCTGAAATGACAAACAGGACCTAAAAGAAAATGAACACATCTCTCCATGAGGTGGCATCTTCCTGAGAACGACAGAATTGTCCTACACCAAGATGTTGAAAAAACTAGCTTTCCTGCAACTGCCTGTTGTTTTTCTTTTTGCTGACGTGTCTTCTTTGCCCTCTTAGGCGCTGCATGATTTATTTATATTATTTATTTATTTTTACCCATAGGTTCCGTGACTTTGAAAAATAAATCATATGTAAGGACAGTCTGGAGACAAGCAGGGGAGAACACAATGTTTAGATAGACGATAACATCTACAGATAACAGTGGAAACGTACGCTAGCTGCATGAGTCGTACAGGTGACATGAGCTAAAATGTTTGTGTTTGAATACAGTGCACAGTAAATAACAGATAGATTAATGCTTTCTGTTGCTTGTCTGTGCAAAACTCTCTGCCACGATGCTCAGGTGTTCAGGGTGGTTGTTAAGGTTTTGCTATGCACTTACTAAGATTTAGAGTAGTTTTAGCAAGTTATTATGTGGTTGTTAAGATGTTCTGTGTGATGAACAATTAAAATCCTCTTTGATAATTTTTATCATTCATTAAGTGTAAATGGTAACTCCGATCACGAAAAAGAATAGCAAATGTTTTTTCAATACGCAAAATGAAAGACTGCATGCACTGAAAAAGAACTATGAGTAAATTTACTTTTAACTTAATTTGTATTTGGCAAGTTTTTGCACACACATTTAAAATTTAAGTATGCAATATAAGTAAAATTAGCAAAGGAAATAAGTCGACTCAATGTAGTTACTAACCAAATGAACACAGAGTCCTCATTACTTGGTACATGACACACAATGACAGTAACAATCAGTGAATAGTGTTTGAGTATGAATGGGTCATTTTGAGTATAAAATGAACTCTAGATGTTACAAAACAGCAAGTTATTTATCCTAACAACAAAAGGCACCATAAAACAGTGTAAATACATCTCGAAAACAGCAAAAAATACAAACTTAAATTGAGTACTAATATTGAATTTACTCTTCTTCTTTTTTTAATTCTTGCCTGAACTAAATTATTTCATGTAAAAATTAAATTTATTTTTCTGTATTTTTTACTTCAACACAAAATCATTTTTATCAGTGTGATTATCACACAAATAATTATGGTAAATAAATAACTATTGGTAGTCTGAAAGATCAAGTTTTTGTTTGTGTGATGGTTCATTTAGCAAGAAATTTCCAATTAGAATACCTTAGACTTGCTTTAAAATCATTAATACACTCTCTACGTTAAGAAAACTGATAAAACCTTTCTTTTAAAAGCTAAAATGGTGAAAATATATTAATTGGAATAATTCCAAATTATGTTAATTTTTTTTTTCTATTAAGACAGCCAAATTTGTTTGTTGTATTGTAGCATAGAGGTTGACTAAGTGCATTTATTCATCAACCAAAATGGCAAACAATATGGTCATGTTGGATATATTGCAAAAATGTCAGATGATTAAAAAGTGACTGATTAAGCAGGACTAATTGGACATATCATTTATCTCAACACTGCAAAAAATGCTTTTCTTACTTAGATTTTTTGTCTTGTTTCCAGTCAAAATATCTCAATATCTTTTGTATCAAGACAAGTAAAAATCGTCTTGCTTTCAGAAAAAGAAGTCAAAATTAAGTGAGTTTTTGCTCAAAACAAGCAAAATAATGTGCCAGTAGGGTAAGCAAAATAATCTAGTTTTCATCTTGAAATAAGACTATTTTGCTTACCCCATTGGCAGATTGTTTTGCTTGTTCTAAGCAAAAACTCACTTAAATTTGACTTATTTTTTTTTTATTTGTCTAGAAAATCCTTCTTGATTTAAGAATTGTTAGATATTTTGGCTGGAAACGATACAAAACATCTAAGAAAGAAAAGCATTTTTTTGCAGTGAAGATGAATGACAAATCTACAACAAATATAATTTTTGCATTTCTGTTTGCCTAAATATGAACAACATTCATATGATGCACTAAATATGAAAAACATTCATGATGGTGTTTCTGTTTCCAAAAGAGAAAGAAATATTGAGAGACCAATTACACTGGTCAGAAGAGAGAAATATGTCAAATTTGCTGTCACTCCTTCAGTGACACAGCATTATAGTTTTCTGTAATTTAATGCCAAGGCACTACATTGTTGTAAATGTACCTTAGTTTCTTTTTAAATAAAAAGGACTTTGCTAGATTTACAGTGTTTGTAAATGTGGAAATGCGCCACCGCAGTCTGTGGAAAAATCCGTAGAGAGAAAAAGAGTGAGTGATAAACCCCAGAAAAAAGTTGGATGTGGTCTATATAATATTTTTGAATCCAATTACACATTTGTTGCTTGCCGGTTGCGAGATGCTTTGTTAGAGTGATTGTTATTCACAAAACTGCAAATGATAACAAGATTTTCCAAAAAAATGCTTCCTTTTCCAAGATCAGCTGGCTGCAGTCTGCAGCAGACAGACTGAATGTTTGTGTGTGTGTGTGTGTGTGTGTGTGTGTGCAAAAGAAAGACGTAAAAATACATGAATTGAGCCAGAATTGCTTGAGAAGGATTGATAGTGCATTTGTTGTGTCAGTGTCTATGTGTTTGTTGGACAGAAAGGCAGGGTAAACAGAGCAACATAGCAGGTCACGATGTGTGTGTGTGTGTGTGTGTGTGTGTGTGTGTGTGTGTGTGTGTGTGAGAGTAAGACACACACACACACACACACACACACAGAAAGTGAGACAGGGCTTGACTCTCTCCGACTGACTAGCTGTGAATAGCCCCCCTGTTATCTCTGCAGTGCACACAGACAGCAGCGCACCAGGCCAGCCAGGCAGGTGCTGCACAAAAATAGCAGGTGTCTGTTCGGGTTAATACACATAGTCCCCCCTTCCCGTCTCTCCCGGGGGCTGAGCACCCATCACTAGGGTGCGGCAGAGCCGAGGAGGCCCTCCTCCTCCTCCTCATGCACCACAAGCACGAGTGACCAAGGGTGACGTCTCGCTGTTGTCCGCAACTTGTTGCGTGTGACGACCGGCCTTGTCCGCTTTCGTGGTCCGCGGACCGAAGGATTGCTCTCGTCTTTCAACAATAAGGGAGGATTTAGAGCTCAAGGTGTTTTTTTGGATGTGTGTGCATCTGTGTTTGTGTGTGTAACTCGCCGGAGGATGTATTTTTATTGCTCAGGCGTTGCGCTTTCATCGCTCAGGAGACTTAATTGAGTTCTCAGTTGTGTTGTTTAGGTTTCAAGTAGCTTTGTGAAAGAAGCTAAGCCAATAAAAATAGACAAATGAGATGTGCTATGCTATTCATTGAGCTGTTATAGCTCGGATTGTTTCATTTTAGACAAGTTTGATGTTTTTATTGTTTAATGATTATCTTTTGAAACTTTTGACCCCAGACCACAAAACCATCATCAGGATCAGTTTTTTTAAAAATTGAGATTCATACTATTTGACCCATATAATGTATTTTTGGCTATTGATACAAATATACCAATGCTACGTAAGGCTGGTTTTGTGGTCCAGGGTTAAATATGAGTCTAATGTTTTTTTGTTTGTTTGTTTTTTTAATTAATTTTTAAATAAGTTAATGTAGAAATAATATTCACTCAGAAATAGCTAGTAAATTTCAAGATTAATTACAAAACAAAAGTAATGCATTAAATTATGACCTGAAACATTTTGAAAAAGTAGAATGACTGAAATAGTTTTGTTTTAATCATTCCAATAATCCTTATTAATTTGAAAATTCTATTTTTTACAGCTCATATTATGTTACTTTCAGCACATTTAGGAATAGGAAGAAGTTTTTTTTAGGAATTTTAAATCTGCCAACATCATACCTTCTTTGTCAGTTAAGCATTTTACTGGACTGCACAGATTTTAAAGTAAATAATTAAGGTTTTACTGTGTGTTTTTTTTTTACTATATTTAACTGCTGTTTTTTTTTTTTTTTAAAAAAGCATCACCCAAATGTGTTTTAGATTTTTTTTTTAGCTTGCATTAATCTTATATTTGATGTTTTTTTTTTATTATTATTAATTGCCATTTTAACTTTTGTTCTTGAAGATAGCCTTGCTGCTGACATGCCGTTAAATTAAATAAATAAAAATATATAACCAGCCACAAGGATAATTTTATTTAAAATTGAGATTTATACATAATCTGAAAACTGAATAAGTAAGTATTCCATTTATGTATGTTAGGATAGGACAATATTTAGCCGATACAACTATTTGAAAGTCCAAATTAAGTTCTTAGCAATGCATATTACTAATCAATAATTAAGTTTTGATATATTTACAGCAGGAAATTTACAAAATACTGTATCTTCATGGAACATGATTTTTATTTAATATTCTAATGATTTTTGGCATGAAAGAAAAATCTATCATTTTGACCCATACATTATGTTTTTAGCTATTGCTACAAATATACCTGTGCTACTTATGACTGGTTTTGTCCAGTCCAGTGTCACATATTAATAAATAATGTGTTTATAATGTAAATAATGTAAAATAAGTATATTGATATAAATAATGTAAAATAAATATATTAATAATTAATGCACGTTTCACAACACTTTTGAAGTAAAATGTTCTGTGAGTACGTTCAGTTTTATCTGAAACAGGTGAACTTGAATCTGGCAGCAGTTTATTACATTGATGGCAGTTCAGAAATGAAATGTCTGGTTACTAAAAGTTTAATGCTTTACTCATTTGATAATAATGCTTAATGTAAGCATTACACGTTAACAAAAACAAACTTGAATTAAAATGAATTTATTAAAACAGACATTTAATTTTAGTTTGCTTCTAGAAGTTTTTTAACTTTTTTTTGTGACTCGTGTTTCCCTGGACTCGCAAATGCATTGCATACCGGGTGGGCTATCAAGCAAGTTTACTATGTCAGAAAATCCCTACATATGGAGTTTATTATGTTAGAGAAATATCAAAATGTATCACACAGAAAAAAGTGGTGTATGATTTACTTAAAAACAATTTTCACTCACAAGTTGCTTGTAAATTTCACAAATAATCACAAAGAAATAACACTAGGCTAGTAACACACTGAATGTGAACACTGAACATTTTGAATGTGAACAAGTGAACATTTTAAACATTTAAAGAACCTTTTTGAACTATAAAGAACCTTTTCTGCATTTGAAACTTTCCATGGATGTTGAAAGTTCTTCATGGAACCATTGATGCCAATAAAGAACCTTTATTTGTAAGACTGCATCAGAAAGTATCTCTTCAGCCTTTCCCATAATCATATTTTCTGTGAACGGTAATTGGAGTAACTGTCTTGATTGTTTTACTGCCACTAGTGTTTATTTGACCTGGAAACTGCAATGAATTGTGTGTGTATATGTGTGTTTTTAAAGTTTTGCAGAAATGTAGATACATGCACATTGTAGATAGAAGCATATTCTCAATGCTTTCCTGGAGAAGCAAACAAGATAATATTCAGATGTCATATGTGAATAGATTCCTTCTTCTGGAAACTTCAATATTGCAGTTTGAATTCTCTATTTGCTCTCCGTTAATCTCATAGCTGTCTATTGCTAGCAGTAGCAATATTAAAGGTATGTTTTTCTTTCTTATTGCAATTCATAGCTTTCCCCCTCTGAACACTTCAGTATTTTTCAGTTGAAATAAAGTAAAACTGTTTTCTGTTCAAACGCTAGTTATATTTTAGAAACTCTTGCTTTCGAATCCAATATGTTTCGGTGTCAGAGGCCAAGAATGGACTGATATTAAATCATTAAGTATTGACATACTGGAGTCACAGGGAGAGATACAGAATTATGGGAGTGCATCAAACACATTTAGAGAGAATTCATTTGACAGTCTATTGATCCTCAAAGACTTTGTTCTCTCTACTTCCTAGAGATATCGCAATTGGTTAACTGCAAGGCAGCGATATTTTCCCTAACAAGAATTTAGGCAAGTAAAATGTCCCCAATCGTTCGCACTGCTTTGCATTCTTCTTCAAAATTCACAGTACGTGTATGCTTGTGTCCAGTGAGGCGCTTCACATCCAATTGATGTTCTTAAAACAGTATCCTACTCGCCAGCACAGTTGAGAGGGCTTCAATTATCTCTACGTGCCATTTGAAAGTTCACATGGGTCACCTTGAGTCATCTGTGGCGCTAACAATGAGCTGAATGTGAACTAACAAGCTCCACAGACACGGATAATTCAAGCCAGTCACAGAGTAAAACCATGATATCATAACAACAGAGTGCATGGGAATCCACACAACTGGCTGGAAAAAGGTAGTTCATTAGCCTTGTCAATGACAAATGGATGATAAGACAACCTTGGCCAGGATGGCTAACTACACCTTTACATATGCTGTAAAAGTTATTAGATAATTAAGGTTGTTGGCTTTATATGGTTTCTGCTAGTGCTGGGTTGGTTTGAACGAAAATCTTGATCGGAATTTTTTTTTTTTTCAAACCATCTTTACAGTTTGAAATACCTACCTAATACATTTCTATTTGAATGTATTTTAAAATGTAATTTATTATTGTGATGCAAAGCTGAATTTGCAGCATCATTTTTTCCATTCTTTAGTGTCACGTGATCCTTCAGAAATCATTCTAATATGTTAATTCGCTGCTCAAAAAACATTTTTTATCAATAATGAAAAGTTACTGCTTTCAAATTCTAAAGAACAGCATTTATTTGAAGTAGATATCCTTTGAAACATTACAAATGTCTTTACTGACTCTAAATGTAACACCTCCTTGCTAAATAAAATAAACAAAGTCCACGATATGATATTTATTGCGTTTTTTGTTTGTTTGTTTGCTTTTTTACATTTATTACGACAAATGAAGAATTGGAAAAAAATAAAAAAATTTACTTTAAAATGTACAACATTTTCAATCAAATGCACTTTGAGAGATCAACATTAAGAGCTCTAACCCATGTTCTTAACCCTTAAATGCATGAATGTTTCGCCAGTCATTATTACATATTCGGGTCTTTAGCGACCCAAACCTATATATCCAGCACAGATGGATCTCTAAATTCTGCAATAGCAAAAAACTCTTGATATTTTAAAAACAATTACAGAAGAATAAAATAAAGAATATTTCTTAAGGATTCAATTTAAGCTGTTGTCAGAACACACTTCCACAGTGCATTCAGCATCTGGCTCATTTTCGCAATCTCAACCATATTCTCAAAGCTATCGTTTTAGTGACTTCAAAGTCAGTATTTTGATCGCTGGCAGCTTATTCACCACATCCACCATCAAAAAACAGTGACATTTATATTTTATTGCATACAGTAATTGCTTTGCAGTAAAGACATTCAGACCAGTTCATTTTTTGCTGATGACATTCTTTTGTTTTATGCCTGTGATAGTTGAGTGAAACATCACATCAGTATATTGTCTATTAAACAGTGCTTCCTTGAGGAATAAAGGTAAATTGCACATATTTAGTCATCAGATACTTGCATACTTGCACTATTACACACCTCAGGTCCCTATAGATTTTTTACAAAAAAAAAAAAAAAAGCAGAAAACAGACATTTGTATATTTAGTTTTTTTTTTTTCTTGTTATATTTTTTATAATTAATAGATTGAGGAATACTAAGAAAATTGAACTTGAAAAAATGAAGGAGAGAGAGGGTAGTGAATGACGTCCCGGGTTGCTAAACACCTGAGGTATGCATTTAAGGGTTAACTAAATAAGAAAAGTCAGTGAATTGACTTGTACCTGAACTTTAAAGGGGACTCAACCCTCTTTTTATTTGTGATGTACAGTCTCAGTCCAAATTACATTTACACTAGTGTTTTAAGAAGCCAAACAAATTAGAACATTATAATAATATCAACAACAATGACAGTATTAGCCATATATTGTAAAACAATTGCACTGCAAAATAAATGAAAATGAATATATCATAGGTTTATTATTTTTGCTTTACACTACAGTAGGGAAATTACAACCCTTCTTTCCTAATTTCTACACTTGAAAGTAACATTAGCCATTGAAACCGCTAGCTGTCAGCAATTCACACTGCGCTTTGAAGCTTTTATTTCGACATAAATGACCGTAGAGCTTTTATTTTGACGGAAAACTCCAGCTTCTGTGAAAACAGGATTACAAAAACGCATCTCACTACAAATGCAGTGAAATTCTGTCATCATATGCCGCGAAAATCAAGCATAACCGGCCGTTGCGTTCTCAAAAGTTTGCTAAACTCACAGTACATGCAATAAACAAGTTCACTGCATTCATTCAATGTAAACAGAGCCATTCTGAGGCACGGAAAACACCGGATCACGAGCTGATCGCCGCCTCAATGTCTGCGAAAACAGACTTGATAAATGGATTAAGCCATATTGTGCTTTTGGTTTTAGTTCGTTTGACAGATACTGTGTCAAAGAATACTGGCCCAAAACACAACTTTAAAGACGTTTTATGTTAAAACAAAAACTTTAAATGTATTTGAAAAACAATGTTTTTTGCCCAGAAGACCTATCTTTTCATATCATAAAGTGACCATGATGATATCGAGACAGTTTTACTATTGCAATATCATGATATTAATAATATTGTTGAATGCCTAATAGTAAATCTTAAAGCAAATGTATGTTTTTATCTTGTTCAAAGCACAGATTTCACTACATTTGCTATTTACCAGTAGCATGAGAAAACCATTATCTGAGACTTAATATCTTAATATGTCTTGAATTAAGTTTATATATATATATATATAGAATTTTTTTTTTTTTCTTTTCTCTCAAGATGTGTGGGTTTATAACAGGCTATTAACACAGGAGATGAGAGGAAGCTCTTGAAACGCATCATGTTGTGAGCGTTGTGTATTCCCCAAAGCCTCGCCACATAAAAGAGTGCGTGCAGGTCTGTGAAATCAAATAGACACAATTGGTCATAAGGGGCTCATTTAAAAGCAGTTAGCCACCAATTAGCTCCTAAATTTCATCAGCGGTTAAACACACAATGTTCCAGAATTAGCCTCCCAAAACTCTCGCAAACTCTTTATTTGTACTTTAGATAACCTTCACTAATGTAACCCTGTAGGTCTGTTTTTTTCATTGTTTCTGGAACCCACAAAAATCTACATTTAGTACATTTTAGCATTATTTAGGAACATTACGTTCTCACCATTGAGGGTTTTGCAGCACTCTCATAATGTTTTGTGGTGAACAAGGAGATCGTAACAGCCTGTGTAACTCTCACCTCCCTCTTATTGGAATATAAATTCATGCCGTGCGGCTGGCGGGCGTTGGGTAAACAAATAAAATGCTGTTAAAAGTAACCGAGTGCTAGCACTGATGCGAAACGACTTCCCAGCATGGCTCTATTGACATCGGCGTGTCCAAAACCGCAGGTTTCAAATTGTGTTTTTGGGTTTCACCTATCAGGACGTTTCTTGGCTGTTTATATATGACTGTTCATACTGCGTGTGGCATTTCTGGATGGATTTCAACTGCTAAAAAGTGAAATGGAATTATTTCATAGTCTATGTTATACATATTGAAATTTGCATTCATGCGTTTTATTAAAATGAATGGCAGGGAGTTTGTTTAGGGTGAAGCTAACTGTAGATACATGGAATTGGACAAAAGCAATGCATCCTAAAAGGAAATAAATAGACAAAGAAACAAATATTTGTTTAAGGAATTTAGGAATTTTAGGTATAAAACAAAATATAAAAATGCTAATTTTCAAAGGAGTCCAAAGACGTATAACAATCATTACAAAATAGAACAAAACAAAATTTAATAGTAATAATAAAAATGAAGACTTTGTAAACATGGAGCCACAAAAATCATAGCGACAGATAGATCGATTATAGATTATAATATTTATATAACAGTTATTTTTTTTTTTTTCATTTTTAAATGTAAAAATTCTATATGTACATGTACATTTTTATTAGTTTTTTATTTATTTATAATGTTAAAATAAAGAAAGAAAAAGAGAAAGAAAGAAATTCTGTTTTTTAAAAAAATAGTACAAAACTAGTACATACCTTTTAAATTTTTTGATTTTCATTTTTACCAGTCAAATTTTTTGAACAGAAAGGTTTACCTTTTGTTTTTAAAGAAGTCTCTTCTGCTCACCGAGCCAGCATTTATTTAAGCCAAAAAACAGTAAAAATATTTCAAAATTTTACTGTTTTTGCTATTTAAAATGACTGTTTTCTATTTTAATATATTTTAAAATGTAATGTGATTTTTAAAGCTGATTTTTTTAGTATCATTACTCAAAAAACATTTATTATTATTATTATTATTATTATTATGTTGAAAACATCTTAGTAGAATTTTTCAGGTTACTTTGATGAATAGAAAGTTCAGAAGAACAGCATTTATCGGAAATGCCTTTATCATCACTTTTGATCAATTTAAAGCATCCTCTTTCCATAAAAGTATTAATTTCTATAATTTCTTTCAAAAAAAAAAAAAAAATAATAAAATAAAATACTGACTCCAAGCTTACTACTTAAAAAAAAAAAAAAAAAAACTTTGTTTAACTAAAAGTTTTTGACTGGTACTGTATACATATGTGCATATCAGTTTTTATTAATGTTTTGTTTAAAATGAATGAATAAATAAATATTTCCTGTTTTTTAGGAACTATATAATTTATACATTTATAAATCTATATAATTTCCAAAAATCTAAAAATTGACAAGTACATATAAGTTTTTATTAATGTTTTATTAAAAATAAAATAGAAAAAAGATGTTAGAGAAAATAGAGAAAAAATCTGAGATGCTGAAGATTTTGACAGAAATCTCAATTTGCTGTCTGTTTACACTCATTTCTATCTATTAAATGTGATTTTTATTTCTTATGAGGCATCAAAATGTTTAAATGTAAGACTGGGACAGTAATGGTATATGCTATATTATTGTACATACATGGCACATGATTGGTTTCTGTGTCAAGTTCGTAAACATTTGGAGTTGTTTTCCGTGCAGTCGCTCGTGGTCTGTTAACACACGCTGAGAGCAGCTCCGTCACCCAGTTATGACATGGACATGCGGAATGCTGGATGTCCCACCATGCTATTGTATGCCTTTTAGAAAGCGGGTAATGCCCCTTTGAAAAGCGCCTGCAATGTGGCAGTATCTGCGAAGAAGTAGATCACACAAGCTCGGCTGGAGAGGGGCATCAATCCCCTGACCTGCTCCCCGAGACACCAGACATGCAGGCGGCGGGGGGTTATTCTTCAGAGCGCACATGGCAGAGGAAAAGAAAGAGGCAAAAACTAACTCGGGTCGCTTTGATTCCAGTGTCAGTTCTGAAGCCATAACTTGATTAATGAGAGTTGGCTGAATGGGCCTTTGAAAAGAAACGTCTTGAAATTCATCTTTGCGTTGTCAGATGTCGCAGGAGCGTTTAGCTTCGTGACCCCCCAATGGGGAAGAATAAAGTGAGAGGAATTAAGACTTTCAGAAGTGTGTGATGTTGTTTAAGTGGCGAGGAACACGGGAACATCTCTTGAGGGAAAGAGCACGATGTGATTTCAGAGAAGATGACTGCCAAAATAACTGTCTACCTTTCTCTCTCTCACAGTCTTTTTGTTCTCTTTTTTTTTTGGGCGTTTAGCATTGCTTCATTCTTTTCATTTCTCCCTGCGGTGCATGATGGGAAATCTGTCAGGAGCAGTCAACTCCACAAACAGACGGCTTGCAATTCATTCTCGTTTTAAATGGCAAATCCAACACTGTAGGACAAAGCTTACGCATCCATAACATCCCGTCTCTTGTAAACAGCAGCCACCAGAGCGTATACATAAATTGCTATTTGATATTTTAAGAGGTCATATGGTACATTCAATTATTTTTTCATTTACCTGAGGTCAACTAATTAGTAAAGCTAAAGATGAATAGCAAAAAAATCATAATATACATATAATATACAGTACTGTACAACAGTTTGTGGTTTTTTCTGAAAGTTGGTATCTCATGCTCCCTGAGGCTGCTTTTATTTAATCAAAAAATTCAGTAAAAACAGTAATATTGTGAAATATTATTACAATTTAAATGAACTGTTTTCTATTTGAATATATTTTAAATTGTAATTTATTCCTGTGATGCAAAGCTAAATTTTCAGCATCATTACTCCAGTCTTAAGTGTCACATGATCCTGCTGAAATCATTCTAATAGAAGCTTTATTATTATTGCTATCAAATTATCAGTGTTGAAAGTTTTGCTCCTTATATATAGTATATATAGCATACTATATATAAGATATTTCCCATAAAAGACGTTTACATATAGTCCACAAAAGAAAATAACAGTTGAATTTATAAAAAAAAAACAATTCAGAAGTTTACATATACTGGATTCTTAATACTGTGTTGTTACCTGACTGATCCACAGCTGTTTTTTGTTTTTTGTTTGTTTGTTTAGTGATAGTTGTTCATGAGTCCCTTACTATAACTACTGGCTTTTCTTCAGAAAAATCCTTCAGGTTCCACAAATGATTTGATTTTTCAGCATTTTTGTGTATTTTTGAGATCTATCTTTTCACACTGAGGACAACTGAGTGACTCATATGCAACTATTACAGAAGGTTCCTACACTCACTGATGCTCCAGAAGGAAACAGAGAATTTAAAGAGAATTTGACGATCATGGTAATTTTAACTTATTTTGTATTCTGGGAAATGTATATGTATCTTATGTAGCTTCTGAAGGACAGTACTAAATGAAGTGCGTGTGTGTGTGTGTGTATGTGTGTATATATATATATATATATATATATATATATATAATATTATTATTATTATTATTATATATATATATATATATATATATATATATATATATATATATATATATATATATATATATATATATATATATATATATTTTTTTTTTTTTTTTTTTTAGGCAAAATAAGAAAAATGTACGCTCTCTGTTCAAAAGTTTTTACCCCCTAGTGAATGTGTTTCCTTTTGAAGCATCAGTGAGCCTTCTGTAATTGTTGGATATGAGTCCCTCAGTTGTCCTCGGTGTAAAAAGATGGCTCTCTAAATCGTATAGTCATTGTTGGAAAGGGTTCAAATACACAAAAATGCTGAAAAACCAACAAAATTTTGACCTGAAGGCCTTTTCTGATGAACAGCAGGCAGTTTAACTGTTCAGCACAAACAAGGGACTCATGAACAACTATCACTTAACAAAACAAACAAACAAACAAAAAAACAGCTGTGGATCATTCAGATAACAACACAGTATTAAGAAATAAAGCGTATGTAAAATTTTGAACGGGGTAATTTTTATAAATTCAGCTATTAAAAAGTGCATTTAGTATGATCCCACACCTTGCAGATTCTACAAGGTGTATGTAAACTTTTGACTTGAATGAATGAATGAATATATATATATATATATATATATATATATACAGTACATTTGAACACTTTACATCCAGCAGAGCAGATGATATAAGTTGAAGCACTGTGCAAGGATTTTCTGTCTGTTCATTTTTCAGCAAGGTCAGCACAACGCTGTCCATATTCATCTGAAATTCACAGAGGAGATAGACTTAACCTTGGAATTGTTAGATGGTTTTTCAGCAATCTAACGTGTATCTCACAGAAGACTTGGCGAATATCAAACCTCCATCTAATTGAAAGAGAAATGTCAGTGAAAGACCCCATACAGACCCATTCATTTCATCTGAACCAAATTCATTAAAAGAAAAGCCATTTATATGATTAAATCAGGCTTTCTGTGCAATCTGGTCCGCTACCCGCCTCCTGATACTTTTTATTATAGCTTGATGGAAAAAAGCAGCCTGTCTTCAACACATAACTTGCTGTGAGGCATCTTAGGCCACATGAACTGCTAATTATGCCATATTTGATCATTTAGCGATTGATATTCTATATATACAAATCACTTTTGTCAACCAGCTGCATTTACAACATACGAAATTTCACTGAAATTAAAAGAATAGTTCACCCCAAAATTGAAACATACTCACCTCAAGGCCATTCAAGCTGTAGACGAGTTTGTTTGCTCATCAAAGCAGATTTTGAGAAATGTAGCATTCCATAATGGATCCTCTGCAGTGAATGGGTGCCGTCAGAATGAGAATCCAAACAGCTGATAAAAACATTTCAGTAATCCACACCACTCCAGTTCATCAATTAATGGTTTTTATGGATTTATGGTTTTATAATCCATAATAATGCTTCCTTCAGTCAAAAAGTCTGTTTCCTGTTGTCCTCTAGATCAAAATCCACAATGTATTTTTTAAAAGCTTTTTTGGACTGTTTTCACTTGTAAACTCTCTGCATAATTTGCTCCTGATTCAGAAGAGACTGGAAAAAGCAATCTTATGAAAAGAGAACTTGCATTTTAGCCTGAAGAGACATTTAAAGTTTCAAAAAATCTTAATACACTGCAAAAAATGCTTTTCTTACTTTGATTTTTTTTGTCTCATTTCCAGCCAAATAAATAAATCCTCAAGCCATTTTCTCCAGATTTGGAGAATGTAGCATTACATCTATTGCATCTATCAAGAAGGGTTTTCTAGACAAGTAAAAATTGTTTTGTTTTCAGAAAAAAGAAGTAAAAATTAAGTGAGGTTTTGCTTAAAACAAGCAAAATTATTTGCCAGTGGGGTAAGCAAAATAATCTTATTTCAAGCAGAAAGCTAGATTATTTTGCTTACCCTATTGGCAGATAATTTTGCTTGTTTCAAGCAAAAACTCACTTAATTTTAACATATTTTGTCTGAAAACAAGACAATCATTTTTACTTGTCTAGAAAACCCTTCTTGATAGATGCAATAGATGTAATGCTACGTTCTCCAAATCTGGAGAAAATGGCTTGAGAATGAGTGCATTTTCTGCCATTTTTTTTTATTTCTGCGTGAACTATTTCTTTCCTAACACCACTTCTCATAAAATATAATATTCCCATAACCTCATCCACCCAAGCTGCCATTTGATTGGCTGGTAATGTGTTTGCTATGTTCTCATTAATCATTTTCATGTGTTTTAATGTGCAGGTGGTTTGTAATCAGAGCATTTAATCAAGTCTTTCTCGCTCTGTCTGTGTTTTTGAAGCTCTAATGCTAGTGCCTACTGCATTGATTCGGCCTCCGTTCTGGTTACCAATTCATTTTGCCAATGGCAGGTCTCCTGGGGTTTGAAACCGCATCTACTCTGGTCATCAGTCTCCCCGCCTCGAGCCCTGCGGTCTATGCTAATGTCGGCCCATTGAAGCCCGGGGCCTCAGAGAATTGCATAAGCTGACATCTGTACATTAACCTCTGATTTGAATTTCCTGTCCTGTCTTTTTGACGAGTGATGAGGTGTCGGCTGCGTCTCATTACATCGCTTCATTCTTCATGTTGGGAATCGGTATAAATTTAGACAATGGTCTACAAACACTGGTGTACTTGATAAGACAGTTAAAAGGATGTGTAGCATACTGCTAGTATCATTTGTTTTGTGCATCGAAGCTGGTAAAATACAGTGCTATTTTTTTATATTAATGGTAAGAATTTCTGTGTTATGTATCATTAAGCTCATTTTTTAGTTTTATGTATGTTTTGATACGTCATACGTTTTTTGAAATTGAGATGTATACATAATCTGAAAGCTGAATAAATGAGCTTTTTGGTTTGTTAGGATAGGACAGTATTTGGCTGAGATACAACTATTTGAATCAGGAATCTGAGAAAATATTGAGAAAATCGCCTTTATAGTTGTCCAAATGAAGTCCTTAGCAATGCATATTACTAACCAAAAATGACGTTTTAATATATATACAGTAAGAAATTTGCTAAATATCTTCATGGGACATGATCTTTACTTAATATCCTAATGATTTCTGCATAAAAGGAAAATTTATCAGTTTGACCCATACAATGTATTTTTGGCTATTGCTACAAATATACCCATGCTACTTAAGACTGGTTTTGTGGTCCAGAGTCACATATGTCTATATAGTTTTAATAAAAATGTTTTCCACATTTAGTTTTCATTATTTTAGTACAAGTGGGCATTGAATATGAGAAATGTTGGCAATTAGCTGAAATAAAAATAAGTGTGTGTGTGTGTGTGTGTATATGTACGTATCAATTAATAAAGTAATATAAAGCTTTTCTAATAGTTTTAGTTTAATTAAAAAAATCAATAACATTTATTTGCTATTTTATTTATATGTACATTTCAAAAGTAGATAAAATAAATACATTATATATATATATATATATATATATATATACATATATATACACATTTTTGCTATTTTATTTATATTTTTGAAAAATAAAAATGTTTTAATATTTTAATATTTTTAATATTTTTGTATGCTTTTTTCTTAGGAGCTTTACATAAGTGTTACATTATTTTCAAGTAATGGGAAAGCTTTTTTAATAGTTGAAATTATGTTAACTTTATTAATGATAATAAATCTTTAAAAAAATATATTTACAAATCCCTAAAAAATAAAATATACATTACATATATAAATAAGGCAAAGTCATTTCTGTGATTCACTGGTTAACTATAATAACTATAATATATTATTATTATTATTATTAGTTTTATTATTATTATTATTATTATTATTATTTAAATCCCTTATATAAATAGAATAAGGGTTTTACATAAGTTTAGCATTTTTTTTAATAGAATCTTTTTTAATTGTTTTAGTTTGAGTTAACTATAGTAACAATAAAACATCTTCAAAAAGGTTTTAAAAATCTCTGTAGAGTAAGTCTAAATGTTTTGCCCAAAATTCTTAGAAAGTATTACATTTTGATTTAGAATTTTTATTTTTATTGAATATTTTGTATATATGTACATTTAAAATGTTTTATATCAAATAAATACATCAAATAAATCTGTATGTATGTATATATATATTCATGAATATAAAACTTCAAAAAAAAAAAATGTAATGGTTGTCTTATTTTAATTTTAAATACATTTGTTATGCTTTGTCAGAAAAATTATATTTTTTGTAGTAAAGCATAATTTGAATCAACAATAAGTTGGAAAAGCATTTTACTTAAATGAAAATACAAGAAGTTCACAGACTGCAGAAGAAACATTTTTACTGAGCGAATGCATTGAGCAACCAATGCATGCTTTTTAATGCACATTTCAGGTATTTTTTTTGTTTTTCAGTACATTAAAACGATTTGAACAATGGGACATTGTTCCCTGTGTATTGGCTACTAAACTAAGCAGCGAATTGTGACCCACCTCTGGTTTAAAACCCTCTCTAGAAAGGTCCAGCGCTTGTGCGTAGACGCATTAGCAGGAAACTGTTAGGAGTCAGGCTTTTTCCAGCACGTCTGCGTGTGCCAGCGAGCCGTAGCTTAACCTCAGCCTCTATCTTCCAGCCCTTTGCAAAGAGCAGCAGCGGTGCGTTTGTTGATAACACTGCCTTTTTCAGCACTGCTGACCTCACGAAGTTTCCCCGGCCCAGACATCATTTCTCTCTCTCTTTCTTTCCCGTTCTTTGGCTTTGCTTCTTTTTAACCTTTAAACGGATGCTGAGGCCGCTGCTGCTCTTGATTTGTGCTGTAAATGGAGCGTTTCAGACGCCACTGTTTGCGGCGCAATGACAAATGCGTTCTCTGTTCTCACCTCCAGAATTCAGCAGATTTTCCTTTCACACAGGAGTCTATAAATGCATTCGAGAAAATCATCAATCATTTTTACTCGTCGAGAGAGTTGGAACAAAACATGCAAGTGTTATTGCCTGTTTAATGTGTTTTATTACTCACTTCGATTGTAAGCTAGTGTTGCTGTTAAAAATGAGTGGCTTTGTGCGTTTTTAGACTGTTATTGTTGTTGTTAATGTGCCGTTGTGATTTTTCCTACAGAATGCTGTTCACATTAGTAGCGTGAATTATTCTTTTTTTGTTTACACCGTGACTGTTTTTTTAGATTTATTTATTCACTTTTTTTTTCAAACTTAACAGCTGCAAAATATAATTATCAACTTTCTATTGCTAGACAGAGGAATACATAAACATGACATATTTTCAAATGTCAATCAAAATATATTAAATGACCACTTCAAATGGGAACATTATCTATTTATTGATTTATCAGTTTTATTTATTTTTTATTGCTCAGAATGGATTTGTTTTAAAAAAAATATTTTTAAGTTCATTTAAAAGTTTATTTTTCATTTAGGGTGGATTTATTTACTGTATTCATTCAAAGATATTTTAATATATTTTTAAGGTTTTTTATTCAAAAGTGTACATAAAAATATTTAATCTCTTTTAGTGTTTAAAAATGTATTAAATTAACTCTTTAAATTGAAAATGTTATTTATTTATTTATTTATTTATTTATTTATTATTTTTTCCGTAAATTTCTTTCACATAAATGTTTCATTCAGGATGGATTTATTTACAGTAATTATTTAAATACAATAAAACAGTAATACCATGAAATGTTATTACAATTTAAATCAAATGTTTTTATTTTAATATATTTTAAAGTTTTTATTCAAAGTGTGCATAAAGAATCAAATTATTTAATAATTTTTATTGTTCAAAAATGTATTAAATTACCTCTTTAAAAGAAACATTTTATTTATTTATTTATTCTTTTTTTCTTGATTTGTCACATTTTTTATTTTTTATTCAGGATGGATTTATTTACAGTATTTGTTCAAAAATACAGTATAATCGTAATACTGTGAAATGTTATTACAATTTAAATGAACTGTTTTCTAATATATATATATATATATATATATATATATATATATATATATATATTAGTGCTCAAATGACGTACTAATATTATTTATTTTTAAATGTAGTATTATTATTATTATTATTATTATTATTATTATTATTTAATTTTAATTTAGGATAGATTTATTTTCAGTATTTATTCAAAAATACAGTAATATTGTGAAATGTTATTGCAATTTAAATGAACTGTTTTCTATTTTAATATATTTTAACATTTTTTATTTAAAAGTGTGAATGAAAAAAAAAAGTTTAATATTTTTTAGTGTTCAAAAATATATTAAATATCCTCTTTAAAAGGGAAAATATTCATTTAATTTGTCTTGATTTTTCACATTTTTATTCATTTCTCATTTAGGATGGATTCAAAAATACTTTGAAATGTTATTACAATTTAAATAAACTATTGTCCATTTTAATATATATATATATATTTATTATTCAAAAGTGTACATACAATTTGTAATCTTTTTAGTGTTCAAAAATGACCTATTTAAATTAAAATATTTTTTAACTCACATTTATGTATTGATTAATTTATTTATGTTTATGTATTTGTTTGTCCTTATTTTACAGGTATTTGTTTATTATTACTGAACTATTTACTTAATGCACAATAAACATGTATTTAATATAATATTTGTTTTTATTATCATTTATAGTTATAAATTGGAAAGTAATTATGTATTATTTATAATGATGTATTTTCAAATGAATTAATTTATTAGTGTATTGTACCAGTTTCCGTTGTCACTCTCAACCGAGTAAAACCATTCGATTTTTCTTCGATACAATACTTTCTTGTAAGTTGCTAGAGTTTTATTTGTTTTCAAATGCATCGATCAACTTACTTCATTAATAGTTTGTTTACGTATATCAAAATTATTACTTAAAAAGAGCAAGAAAAGTTGTGTGTTCTATCATGTGACCTCTTTAAAATCCAGCACAAAGTCAAATGAGTTTAGGGAAACTTTCCGGTCATGAAGAACATTATGCAGGAAAAAATGTCAGAGTGTGGATCTCCTACAGATTGTTCCCATCATCTGTAATGCTGTATTACAGCTCGCGCTCCTCTTAAACAGGATATGATGGATTTGTTTACAGTGGTGTCTGGCTGTGATAAGACTGCAGTCAGTCTCAGTTATCCTGGCATTCACTCTCTATATGTGTGTCGATGATCTCAGCTCCTTCTAGCTTTCCTTCATCTCCGGATCCTGACAGATCCTTTGAATGTCACTCTGTCTGTGGTTTATGTCTCTGAAGAAGCAATCAGAGAAGTTAATTCGTTTTTTTGTTTTCTTGCCAAATGTTTTGGTTGAATGTTTATCTTTCTATCAGATTAAAGCGTATTACACCCCTGACAGTCAGCGCAGGGAATGTTTTTCATGAAACGGACGTCTTTAAGACCTTTTCACTCTTCTGGATATAGACATGTTTATCTGACTGCTTTAACTAAGTCTAGATGAATGCAGCCTTTATGCAAGATTAATGGATGAAGTTTATTGATCCCAAAGGGGACATTCATAGACAGTCTAACTACACTGATTTCTGCTTCGAGAGTATGGAACAACATGGACGTTCCCAGCAGAAAGTTGCCACGTATGTTTTTAATATATGGAAGTAGCACATATGATATATAAAAATAGCACTGCCCTTCAAAAGTTTGGGATAAGTACGATTTTTTTGTTTCTTTTATTTTTTATGTTCATCAAGAAAACAGTAATATTGTGACATATTATTGCAATTTAAAATAATGTTTTTCTATTTTAACATACTTTAAAGTAATTTATTTCTGTGATGCAAAGCTCTCTTTTTTAACATCATTACTCCAGTATTCAGTGTCACATGATCCATCAGAAATTATTCTGATATGCTTATTATCAATGTTGGAAACAGTTGTGATGCTTTTTATTTTTTCGCAGCCTGTGATGCTTATTTTTGGATTCTTTGAAGAATAAAAAGTTAAAAAGAACAGCATTTATGTGAAATAGAAATCTTTAATAATAATATACAATGCTGTTCAAAACTTAAGGGTCAGTAAATTTTTTTCTTTTTTTTTTTTGTTAAAGAAAGTAATACTTTTATTGAGCAAGGATGTGTTGAATTGATACAAAGTGATCATAAAGACATATATTGTTAAAAAAGATTTCTGTTTTGATAATAAATCAGTATTTTAGAATGAGTTCTGAAGGGTCATGTGACAATAAAAACTGGAGTAATAATGCTGAAAAGTCAGTTTTGCATTACAGAAATAAATTATATTTTAAAGTACATTCAAATAGAAAAATTTTAAATTGCAACAGTATTTCTGTATTTTTGGTCAAATAAATGGAACTTTAATGAGCATAAGAGAGTTCTTTAAAAATAAAACATTAATAAATCGTGACTCAAACTTATGAATGGCAGTGTATGTATATGTGCATCTTTTTAGTGCTCAAATATGTTAAATGACCTCTTAATATTATTTTAATTTATTCTTTAATTTATTATTATTTTTTGCATTTTATTTTTTATTTAGGATGGATTTATTTACAGTATGTATTCAAAAATACAGTAATACTGCAAATATTATTACAATTTAAATGAACTGTTTTCTATTTTAATATATTTTTAAGTTTTTTTATTTAAAAGTGTAAATGAAAAAATCTTTTTGAATCTTTTTTTAGTGTTCAAAAATGTATTAAATATATAAAAAATGTTTTTATAATAACTTTGGCAGCTGGATCCATTTGACCTAAAATATTGACATGCAGGTAAATAAATAAAATATTAAATCTTTCAAGTGTTGTTTTTATTTTAAATTATTATTTTTTTCGGTCATTTTGCATTGACGTAATTAATTAGTTGATTTTTTTATCAACAAACACCGCAAAACCCAATTTTGGAACACCTGAACTAATATTTATTCTAAATAAATATATTTTATTTATTTTTGTATTTTGATATTAATAGAAATTTTCACTATATTCAAAAAAAAAAAAAGAAAAAAAAGATGAGGTCGTCTTTTGTCAGAATTTTTTTTAATTGTATATTTAAAATTGTATATTTTATTTATTATTATTATTATTATTATTATTATTTATTAAGTATAATCTATTGTCTGTCATTCAGCTCATTTTCTAAAAATATATTCTTGTAAAAATTTCAAAAAAGAAATTGAAATTGGTCAAATAATTTAAATCCTATTCTAATATGTGATAAACAAGTTGTGAGTCATCTAAAAGTAATCAAATACATGAAGTAATCAGAATACATTATCTAAAAAGTGTAATCTCATAAATTGTATCTACAATTTTAATCATGTAGTTTGTAATCTACCCAGGACTGTTTGTATGCTTTATATATGGGAAGTTTTGGATGAACGGATGGATGAAAGGACGGACAGATTGATGGAGTGGCTGTTGTATGATAGAGGGATGGACTGCCAGGTTGATGAATGGATAGATGAATGAACAGATAAACCTCATTGCGTCAGTGCGGTAAACACACAGGTGCCAGTAAAAGCAGCGTGTGTCTAGTCTCGGGGCTGGAGGGAGGTGATTGCTAAATGCAGTTCACCATCTGCTTCCTCCTTATTCTCCTGGCAAACTGCTGCGGCTGTGTGAAACTTCAGAATATCAAAAGCATTTAGCGCCTTGTACTTCCTGTTTATTTTCTGCGTTTACGGTGTGAAATACTCATTGTAAATGCGATATTGTGTGCAGCCAATATTTATGAAGTGTTACGAAGTCACTTCCACCTACCATTGTCATAATTAAACCGGTTTTTCCGCACACTCCAAATGGGCCGTTGCCACGCCAGCTGTAAAAATCAATGGTACTTGTTATAGGCAAGAAATTTTTAAAGGTGGAAACCAAATATGAACATCAGCCTATAAGCCATAAATGACAGCGGGGACACACATTCGGTCCCCTCGCATGTTTTAAAGACCTCCTGTGGGGACAAGTCACCTTCACGGTGGAACACACTGGCTAAATTTAGCCTCATTAAACAGGATTAAACACACAGAAATGTCAGCGTCTGAGGAGCGTTTTGTCCATAATGCTTTTCAGCCACACCAGAGGATGCTGGGTACAACACCATTGGACAATTAAAGGAATAGTTCAGCTAAAAATTAACTTTTGCTGAAAGATTACCTACTTTCACGGTTTCCAAAGATGTAGATGAGTTTGTTTCTTCATTCGATTTGAACAAAAATTTGGAGCAATACAGCACTTGCTCACAAATGGATCCTCTGCAGTGAATGGGTGCCGTCAGATTGAGCTGATTAAAACTTCACAATTAGAGGTCGACCGATGTATTGGTTTTGCAGATTAGTCGGCACCGCTAACCGGAAATATCCGGGAAATAACCGGTTAGTTAGTTAGTTAGTTAGTTTTTACTTTTTTTTTAGTTCTTAGTTTTTAGTTTTTAAGGTTCCGCTGTCATTATACAGTATGAGAGCCATTGATTTGTATGATGAGAGTGGCCTCTAGAGGCAGAAATCACTGACAACACCTGCTGTTTGTTTACACACGTGATTCTGCACGCTGAACAGAGCGGGACACTTCAAATGCAGATTTAAAACATCGACAATGAACTATAGTGCATGTTTTCATATTATTATTTACCAAGTACTTTGTTGACTAGATGCTGCATTAGTAGTATGTTTGCTATCAAGGCAGAGAGGATGTGAACATTAGCCACACCTTGTGTGAGGTTGAAACATTGTGACCAAACAGTAAGTCCAACCCAAATGTTTAATGTCACGATCGTTACAATCTATTTGCAATAGTTTATATCCAACTGATCACATGGATGCATTTGTTAGCCAGCAAGTTGCATATTTAAAGCTAGTGATGTGAGACAGCAAACTGTGTTCATTCAGCCAACAGAAATCCTTTTTACATTAAATACATCAAATCTGTCCCAAATTGATGTAAATGTTACATAAAGACTTCACCATGCAGCTGGAAGATTGTGTGTATTGTGCATTTTTAGCAAAACCTTTTTCTTTCTGTGGCTCTAATAGTCTGTATGTTTCATATAGGCCATGTACACACTGCAGCTGAATTTGGTGTCAGTTCACCTTTTACTCCTTAATCGCGTTCTGTACACACATAATTCACTAAAATACGGGAGTGACAACCGCATTCAACAACCGCATTAACTCCCAAAAAATACAGGTAGTGACAACCGCATTTACAGAAATTATATGCAGTGTGTACGGAACCGAACTGAACAGCTAGTTAATGGCGTTAATGAGTTAATGACGTTTCTAAACGTGCATCAGAAATGTGTCTTCATCTGTACATGAGATGCAAGAAAATAACAGTGAAAGAAGTCTTATCCTTAGCTGATTTGGACACGGGGCTAGGCTAGTTGCGTTCTTGAGCAACTGCTGTGAAGTGTCAGTGTTGCCAGATCTTCATAGAAAAAACAACAGCAAATAAGGACGCAAAAAACAGTAAAACACCTTAGCTTTGTTTTATAACACCAAAAGAAGTCATATATCTCATATCCGCCACAGACCACTTTATTAACTCCAGCTTTATAACTGCCTAGCTTTGTTAGCTAAGACCAAACAACATGCCTAAAAGCACTTGTAAATAGGAGGACATGGCAACATTGCCTCCCGAGCATAAACAAAACACAGCGTGTTTATCAGACAAAAAGAGTCTTTAGCCAGAAAAGACGGCAAAATGTTGTTACAAATGCGAGAGTAATTGCTGTTCTGTACACACATGGAACAATAATTTACGGGACTCACTCCCGCATTTAAATACGGTTGTCACTCCTGAAACTTGCAGTGTGTACATGGCCATAGAGAGCTATAAGGATTGTGCTTTCTCTTACCGTTTGCTCTGTTGTTTTAAACAACGAACTTCAAACTCATCTATTCCGCTTTTTAATTATTCTAAAAGTAAACTTAAACTCAAATCCATTATTAAGACGCATAACTTTAAACTGTCGTTTGTGGCCTTAATCTGTAATAACGCTTCTTCTAGTAAAAAAATTTGTTTTCCTCTCACATCAAAATCCACCAACATATTTGTTTAGAGCTGTTTTGGACTGTTTTCGCTCATAAATGGTGCTTGATCTGTGCATATTTCTCTCCTCATTCATACAAGAAAGCAATATTATGAATCAAGCACTTGTATTTTAGCTGCATGCAATGGTTTGAAGTTGAAAATATCTTAATCGTGGATTTGTTTCTTACAAACACACAGTTTTTCACTTCACAAGATGTTCATTGATGGACTGGAGTGGTGTGAATTACTTGTGGATTATTGTGATGTTTAATCAGGTGTTTGGACTCTCATTCTGACAGCACCCATTCACTGCTGAGGAATCATTGGTGAGCAAGTTTGTAATGCTATATTTCTCCAAATCATCTACATCTTGGATAGATTTAAGGGCAGCAAATTTACATCCTGATCTATTCCTTTAAATGTATATGTCAGTTCTTTCATTTTCAGCCCTCCTGCAACATGGGTGTCTCTCCATAGTTTTTGCTTTGATTAGCTTTTTCTGTGTGAGGGATTATGGGCGGATTAAGTTGAGCACTTCAAACGGTGGCGTACGGCTCGGAGAGCATATGTGTGCTGCTGCTGAGAAGAGGAGAGAGAGCGAGCGAAAGCTGGCAAGGTGTCAGACTGTAAATGCCAGCTTGTTCATAATATCTGTTTTGGGGAAGGCTGTTTTAGTTGGAGCATGCACAGACAGCCTCTCTTTGATGATTTTTTTGTCACATTCATAAGCGGGCTACAGTTTCCCAGGCCCCCGTGTTCATTAAAAAGCTGTTTCATTTAGGCCCGTGAAGGTATTCATTCATTCTGGCTGTCGTAGAAATGTCACATACATTTCTTGTCAGTACTCTGTTGTACAACTGATGCAGTCACTTTAAAATCATGGAAAAACAGCATTTTTCCATATTCTTCTAAAATAAAAAGTTTGATAGATATGTATATTTTTAGAACTCAAATCTCTGTACCCAGACCAGAAAATGTTTGCAAAATCATATCATTTAATTCACTTCCTTTTTTCTTTTTCTTTTTTCTTTTGTGTTCTCTTATTTAAAACTTTTTCATAATATTCATTTGCCTTTTTTTTATTACATACCTAAACTCTTCTGTTCAAAGTTTTGGGTCAGTAGTTTATTTTTTGTTTGAATAACTTTATTCAGCAAGCTTTTATTAGATCATGGTTTTATTAGATATGGTCATATGCAACAGTAAAGACATTGCAAGATTTCTATTTCAAATAAATGCAGTTTTTTGAACTTTCTATTTATCAAAGACTCCATATTTATTTATTTATTAATAATAATATTAGTAATACTATTAAAAGAACATCAAATAAGTATATTAGAATGATTTCTGAAGTGTCATTTGACACTTAACAGTGTAGTAATGATGCTGAAAATTCAGTTTTGCATCACAGAAATAAATTGTTTTTTTAATATATTCAAAAAGAAAACTGTTATTTTAAATTGTAATAATATTTCACATTATTGCTGTTTTTACTCTATTTTTCTTATCAAATAAACAGTCTTGAATGAGACTTCATTAAAAAAACATTCCTACAGACTCCATACAACACAGTGTTCTTATAAGCATTTCAACTTTTGCAGAGTTTTTCTTTTAAATTTGCCATTATTTAATAAGTGTTTCCTCAAGTGAGTGCCTTATTATTATAACCATATAATTCATAGAATAGAACAACTTAAAACAATGATTCTCAAATTGTTTTCTCAAAAAATAAAAATAAAATCTCAGTGCCCTGAGCACCAGAACGACCAGACACATAAACAGTTTCTTTCCTCAGGCAATCCATCTCATGAACACTTGACAATAAACGTGGAACACACACTATTATGCATCCACTTATTCACTTATTCATTTATTTATTTAACACATACTTATTTACATTTCTAATTTGCACATAACTGTACATAGTAAATTGTTTATTTTAATATGTATATTATGTCTTCGCTAGTTTGCACATTGTCTGTATATTTGTATATTGCTCTTTTTATTATCTGTGTTTTGTCTTATCACTGTCACTCTGTTGCACTGTGGAGCTTCTGTCACTACAACAAATTCCTAGTATGTGCAAACATACGGGGCAATAAAGCTCATTCTGATTCTGTTTTCCACATAGAAAACTATCATATGACTTCAAAAGACTTGAAATATAGTGAACAAGTCATATAAACTGCTTTTATGCTGCTTTTTTTGGTGTTTTTCATTTTCGGAGCTTGGCAGCTCAATAGGCTTGTTGTTCATGAAAAAGATCTGCTTGAAATTTGTGAAATTCTCATTTTTTTGTTCCACTGAAGTTTTAAAAGGAATAGTTGTCATTCATGTCGTTCCAAATTCGTGAGACATTTGTTCATATTCTGAGGACAAAGGAAGATGTTTTTGATGAATTTGTTTGTTTTCTTTGCACACAAAAAGTATTGTCATAAAATTATGGTTGAGCCACTGATGTCACATGCACTCTTTTAACAATATCCTTACTACATTTCTATGCCTTGAATGTGTCAGATGCATTGCTGTCTATGCAGGGTCAGAAAGCTCTTGGATTTTATCAAAAATATTTGAATTTGTGTTCCAAAGATGAAATTAGACCTTCCAGGTTTGGAACGACATGAGGGTGAGTAATAATGACAGAATTTTCATTTTTGGTTAAACTATGCCTTTAAGTACAACATGAGGGTGAGTAAATAATCTTCAGTTCCCTTAAGGTTTTAAAATGGTTAAAGATGTTTGCTGCAGCCATGTTTAGTGAACTCCAGGGTAAAACTATAAAACGATACAGAAATTACTCTTTTAAATTGAATTGCAAATATGCAAATGCCTTTCCCTTCTAGTACTAAAGAAAGTCTTTGTTCTTCAATACCACTGGGTGCATTCTAGCAAACGCACACACAGCAGCGCTGCATCCATTAACCAGAGCTGCTGTTTAACGGATGTTTTCAACTTATAAGTTGTAGGAACTCAGAGCTGGGAAACAAGTTGAGGTTATGACTCTCCAGTGGGACTGTGGCAGGCGGGAGAGAGTCATTATCAGGCAGTGAGTGAAATACAGTTCTATTCTCTCGCAGCGACTTTGAATGAGTCTCGCTGTGAAGTTTAGCCGAGCGACTCGCTTCATTTCCAGCTCCTTACGGTGGGACATTTGCTACTAGGCTAGAGCGGTGCCCGGAGGCCGCGAGATGGAAATGGATCTGCGGATGTCGGAACGGTCGCGACGGTGAAAAGGAGCAGTTTAGCGGTGAGCTGATAGGCTCTGGAGAGGACCGGTCCCTGGGCCATAAGGAAAGCGGCAGAGCATTGCGCCGTTGCCTGGAGACGCAGCTTTCCGCAGGCATTTTGAGCTCAGATCAGCTGCTGATGCTTTGCTTCTCTGAGGATTTTGAGGTCATGAAAGTGTGAGACAGAGATGCAGAGCAAGAGATGTTGTGCTTTATGAGTAAAATGTCACTATGCACCTCTCCGCAGGGTGGGAGTCCGATGCATTTCAGTCCCAGTCCATCAACATGCTGAATTGAGTTTATTTAATAGTAAATTTCAATCAGCTGGTTCTCTGATGTTGACCTTCATGTCTGTGTAAGTGTAACTTCAAGTGTTATAAAAGGTTTGATGACTCACTCTATAGTGGGCTGGAAGCAGAGATCATTTAGAGAGAGAAAATGACTTCTGGTTTTGCTTATGTCTTTTGATATGAACAAGAATGTGTTTTTTAGTGTTTTGTGTGATTGCACTTAAAATAATAATAAACTAAGGGAAGTCATAAGACTTTGAGAAGAATCTCATAGTAGGACATTTATGAGATTATTAGAATTTCTAAAGGATCATGTGACACTGAAGACACAGAAGTAATGATGCTGAAAATTAAGCTTTGCATCATAGGAATAAATTACATTTTAATATATATTAAAATAGAAAAGGGTTATTTTAAATTGTAATAATATTTCACAATATTACTGTTTTTGCTCTCTTTTTAATCGAATAAATGCAGTCTTGAAAGAGTTTAAAAAAAACTTGTTTTTTTTCTTATAAGCATTTCAGCTTTTACCAAAAGTTTTTTGTCATTATTTAATGATAATCTTTCCCTCAAGTGCCTTATTATAGAATCAAACCATAAAAATTCATAGAATAGAACTCAAAACAATGATTCTCAAATTCAACTCACTGTTTTCCACACAAAAAAAACATCATATGACTAGCACTTTTTGTGTGTGTGTGTGTGTGTGTGTGTGTGTGTGTGTGTGTTTTTCTTGTCATTTTCGGTGTTTGGCAGCTCACTAAGGTTGTTGTTCATGAAAAAGATCTGTTTGAAATTTGTGAAATTCTCCTGTTGTTCCACATAAATGGGTTTAAAAGGCTAGTTCACCCAAAAATGACAATTCTGTCATTAATTACTCACTACAAATTTAGAGAAGTCATAAGATTGATGAGAATAATCTCTTAGTAGGATGTTTATGAGAATAAAGTCATAACATTTACAGGATTAATGTTGTAATATTTTGTCAAAAAAATAAGAATGATGTCCGCATTAAAAGATTAAATTAGGGAAAGTAACATCAAATTTATGTGGTGGAGAACAGCAAAGTGGGCCTATTAATCAAAGCATTAATATTTTATTTTTGTAATGCTGTGACTTTATTATCAAAATTGTAGATTTTTTATTTTTTTATTTTAATGTGACACTAAAACACTGTCGTCATTTTCTGGATGCCATTCAAATAAAATATATATTTGAATATTTTCTCAAGAAAAGTGATTTTAAGCTGCTTATACATGCAGAACTTGCCTGTTTTTATTCACCAAGGACTCTTTTTTTTTAACCCAAAGTGAAACTAAAGTCATTTATGATGCTACAAAAGATTTGTGTTTCAAATAAATGCCATTATATTAAAAAATATAACATAGTTTCTACAAACATAGCAAAACAACAAAACATTTTTTAAGCAGCTAATCAGCATATTACAATGATTTCTGAAGGATAATGTGACACTGAAGACTGGAGTAATGGTGCTAAAATGTCAGCTTTGCATTGCAGGAATAAATTACATTTTAAAATATATTCACATAGAAAACAGTCATTTTAAATTGTAATAATATTTCACAGTTTTACAGTTTTAACTGTATTTTTTTTATCAAATAAATGCAGCCTTGGTGAGCATTAAAGTCTTTCTTCAAAACATTAAATTTGACCAACCCCAGTTTTTTGAACCATAGAGTTTTTTTAAGTTAAAATTAACAAACTGGAAAAGCTGTTCTAGGCAGATAAACTGAGCAATGCACGCTAGTTTGTGAGCTATTAGTATTTTAGAGCACTATGTTGATTTCCAGCCATCCGGAACGCCAGACAACTGAGAGCTCAGTGGTTAATTAAGTGATTTTAAGCCGCAAGATGCCAATCAGTGAGTCAGACGGTAACGATTCATTCGTCAGAGGGAGCATCAGCAGGAGATATTTTCAGGCTTTGAGTCGTACATACGAAGTTAAAGGATGGAGAAGTTTTGGATGGGGTTTGATTGTGTGTAGGAGCCCATTTACATCATTTACAAGAATTTTCTAATTCTAATTTGGTCATCAAATTTAAATTTGGTCATCATCATTAATGTAAAATTGGAATTTTCATTTAATGACGTTTTTAAATTGCAAATGTCTTATATTTATTCCAATATTATTTGAGCTGTAATTAGAGAGCTGTTTGAATGTTCTCACCTGTCAGATCTGCTCTCTCCAAGGTGGGCCGCTTCTCGCCAGCCCTCAAAATTAGCCTGAGAACAGTGTGTATGATTATAGGTTCCATAGCTTACATTAATACTCTTGCATCTCTGGTTTTCTGCTCGTCTCTGGCAGTCTCTGTCTCGCTGCTCTCCTGCTGTGATTGTGTATTCATAAGCACAGCTCCCCGTTCATTCGTAATAACAGGCTGATCCAAACAGATCAGGAAAAAACGGGCAGAGTGCAAGGAAAACAGCTGTTATGTTTCTTACGCTCAAATCCATATGTCAACAAACAAACAAAGCGTACGTTTAAAACCTTGCGATCCGTCAGCTGGAAACTTTCACAGGTTGATGAGATATTGTGAACAGAGGCTTTATTTACTCTCAGCTGTCAGTTTCAAAATGTTTTTTGTTTTTATATTTTAAAGAATTTTTCTCTTGATCTTTTAATCATTTAATTATTTAAATCTTTTCACTTTGAGAGAGTGTCACAGCTTAATGCATCGGAAAAATAATTATCAAAGCTACATGGCAGTGTAATTTATGGAAGTCTGTTTTTGCTACGGAATACAAAATAAGGTAATTGTGTCTATTTATCTAGCAAATTTGAGTTTATAATTTGAGTTTATATATTTTTTTCAGAATTCTGAGTTTACATCTCACAATTCTGTTTTTTAATCCTAATTCTGACATTTTTTTTTGCAATTGTGAATTAATATCTTAAAATTCTGACTTTCTTAGTATCTTGCAATTCTGTTTATATCTCATTAACTCAGAATTTTGAGAAAAAAGGCAGAATTGCTAAATATAAACTCTCACTTTTTCTCACAATTTCGAGTTTACATTTTGTTATTTCAAAAGTCAGTATTGCACTTTTTTCTTCACAGTTTTGAGTTTATATCTTGCAATACTGAGTTTATATCTCATTAACTCAGAATAGTGAGAAAAAAGTCAAAAATGCTAAATATAAACTCAGAATTCATGCTTGTTTCTCACAATTTCAAGTTTACATTTTGCAATTTTAAAAGTCAGTAATGCAAAATATACAATTTAAAATTCTCACCTTTTTCCTTACAATTCCATGTTTATATCTCACAATTCTGACTTTTTATTAGAATTCTAGAGTTTATATCACAGTTTGGAATAAAGAACAGAAAAGGACATTACACATTTTTTCATTCTGTTGTGAGTTAATATCTGAGAATTCAGATTTTGTGAGTTTATACTGCAATTCTAAGTTTTTATCTCGCAAACTCAGAATTGTGAGAAATAAGTCAGGATTGCAAAATATAAACACAGAATTTTCCCTTTTTTTCTCACAATTCCAAGTTTACATCTTGCAATTCGGACTTTTTTTCTCAGTTTTATTTTTTTATTATTTTTTTTTAGTTTTTTCTGCCACAGAATATAATAAAAAAGGTACTTACGACTTTTAAATTTGAATTCTGACTTTTTTTCTCGCAATTTTAAATGAATATCTTAGAATTCTGACTTTTTGAGTTTATATACTGCAATTCTGAGTTAATATCTAAAAATTCTGACTTTATATCGCGCAAACTCAAAATTGTGATGAAAAAGTCAGAATTGCAAAATATAAAGACATAATTCTGACTTTTTTCTCACAATTTCTAAATTTACATTTTGCAATTATGACTTTTTTTCTCTGTTTATTTTTAATTCTGAGTTTAGATCTTTTTTAATCTCTTGCATGTTTTTTTTCTGCCACAGAATAAAAAAATACTTACGACTTTTAAATCTTAATTCATTTTTCCCGTAATTGTAAATTAATATCTTAGAATTCTGACTTTTTAAGTTTATATACCGTAATTCCGCAAGAGTTTGTATGTTAAAGTTCAGAGTTTATATCTCATAAACTAAGATTTGTGAGAAAAAAGTCAGAATTGCAAAAATATAAACTCAGTTTCAGTTTACTTTTCCCTCTCAATTCTGAGTTTACATTTCATAATTCTATGTTTTTGTTTCCACCATAGAATCTTTTCTCGCAATCATGAATTATGAGTTTGTGTCTCGCTATTGTTAGCAAGGGTTAGTTCGCCAAAATATAAAAATTCTGTCATTAATTACTTACCCTCATGTCGCTCCAAACCCGTAGGACCTTTGTATTTTTGATAAAAGCTGAAAGCTTCCCTTACTACCTTTCTGAGTCTTGAACAACATGAGGGTGAGTAATTAATGAAAGAATTTTCATTTTTAGGTGAACTATATCCCTTTAAGTTCTTTCATTAACAGTTCTTCCGTGTTCAGTTTAGTTTGTGCTCATCTCTGTGTAGCCCAGTGATGTGGATTAAGAGAGATCAAAATGTAGCATGCCAAGGATACCTTTAAATGGATAACATTTGCCAAATGGGTACGTGTTACAGCTCAGAGCTATGAATTTGAGGATAGATATGCAAATGGAGTAATTAAGAGCGCAAATGTTATGTTAATAAAAAGTTAAGTGTTCTCATTGGCTCTTTGGAGGCCTCAGGGGTCCTGCCATCATTGTATCAGAGAGCTTCACACACACAGCTGGACTGGAACGGAAGGTACAGGCAGAACTCTGAAGCTCTGAGCTAAATTTATTTAAAACAACATGCATGTGGAATCATTTGGACTTCTTTTGAAACATTAGCAGCACCAAATTGAATTGCAAAACTAGATTTTTACAGCTAAAAAAGAAAGTGTGAGTGTGTAAAACTCACTGTTGTTTAGCATGTTGCTTAAGGTTGCTAAGCTTTTCTGTGTTGTTTGTGAGTTCTAGGAAATGATGTATGAATAGTTGCTAGGGCATTGCTGTAGGCATATGATGTAGTTTTCTGTTTTTAGTATGTTGCTATGGGGTTACTAGGGTGTTCTGACGTGTTTTAGCATGTTGCCATTACATTACTAAGGTATTCTGTTTTTTAGTATGTTGCTGTGGGGTTATTAGGGTGTTTTTAGAACTTTTCTAGGTGTAAGGGTGTTGCTATGCGATTACTAAAATGTTGCTATGGCATGACCAAGATATTTACAGTTTTTAGTATGTTGCTATGGGGTTACTAGGGTGTTCTGTGTGTTTTTAGCACTTTTTAAGGTCAGTTTTAAAGAGTTCTATATGGTTGTTACAGTGTTGCTATGTAGTTACTAAAGTGTTCAGAATTTTTTTTTAGCATGTTGCTATGACATTACGGTATTCTGTTTTTTGTATGTTGCTATGGGGTTGCTAGTGTGTTCTTGGTGTTTTAGCACTTGTTGAAGGGAGATGTATATGGTTGTTAGGATGTTGCTCTATAGTTACTAAAGTGTTCAGATTTTTTTAACATGTTCCTATGACGTTATAGTATTCTGTTTTTTGTATGTTGCTATGGGGTTGCTAGGGTGTTCTGCGTGTTTTAGCACTTGTTGTAGGGAGATAAATATGGTTGTTAGGATGTTGTTATGTGGTAACTAAAGTGTTCTAATATTTCTTAGCATGTTTGTATGACACTTTGGGTATTTCATTTTTTAGTATGTTGCTATGGGCTTGCTAAGGTGTTCTGGGTGTTTTAGCACTTTTTAAGGGTAGTTCTAACAAGTTAAAAATGGTTGTTAGGTGTTGCTATGTGGTTACCAAATTGTTCTGACATTTTTAGCATGTTGCTATTACATTACTAAAGGATTCTGTTTTTAATATGTTGCTATGGGGTTACTAAGGTGTTCTGGGTGTTTTAAGCACTTTACAGGGTGAGTTCTAGTGAATTATATATGGTTGTTAGGGTGTCGCTATGTGGTTACTAAAGTGTTCTGAAATTCTTTTAGCGTGTCGCTATGGCATTACTAAGGTATTCTGTTTTTTTGTATGCTGCTATTGGGTTGCTAGAGTTTTCTGTGTGTTTTTATTACTTTCAGGTTGAGTTCTAGTGAGTGTGGTTTTTAGCATGTTATGCAGTTGCTTGAATGTTTTTAACATGTTGCTAGGGTGTTCTGACTGGTTGCCAGGATTCATGAGTTTTTTTGTGTGTGTTTTGGTCATCTGTTTTTTATTACTCAGTAAAGTAATAGCATCTCTTCTTTATAGTTTTTTTTTTGGATAGCACCGCATGTCACAGTTGTTTGTTATTTGTCAAGCCAACCTTCAAATATTGTATAGTTATTTTTGCACATGAAATAAAATGTAATGTTTTTTCCTATTATTTTGACATGACATCAGCTTTAATTAACAGATGAGATGACGGCATTTCCCAGAGTTTAAATTGTGTTAAATTTAGTGTGAGGTTTAAAAAAAAAAAAAGGGTTGCAACTTCCTGATTGTTGTTAATTCATAATTCATTCAACACCTTCATTTAGTTTTTTTTTTTTAAGTTTGCAAGTTTAGGTATCAGGTGATATCGCCCTTATTATCACTTTAATTCACTATCAAGTATATCACAGCTGTCTGAAAGTCTCACCTTTTGAATCAAACTTGAAATTTCCTTTGGCTTAATTAGTCTGCCAGCACCTTTCTTTCTCTTTCTTTTCCTCCTTTCTAGCTTTCTCTCTGTCCATCTCTGTCTGTCTGTCATCGTACTGTATGTATGAGTATTTGTTTCACTGGTCTTTCTGCAGAGCTCATTTCATCGCTCAATATTGCGTTTTGATGGAATATCACAGTGTCGTTGTCTCTGTGACACGGGCGGAATATTACGAGGCCTTTACAGTGCTGCGGAAATGTGTTTCTCTCACTTTGGAATGACATTATTGTGACTTTGCCGTGCTGTTGTGGAGACTGATCTTATGGCGCACTGTCAGTTTTTTTCTGATGGCTGATTCTGATGATTTGCTGTCAACAGTGAAAGACAAAGTGCCAGCGTGTCTTATCTTTTGATGGGCGACTGGGTTGGAAACAGGCCGAACTGACATAAAGGAACATTATGTCAGGGAAGGTCTCCGATTGTCAGATGCATATTGCACGTTGTAATTGCAAAAACATTTTTAAAATGACAAGCTCCAGTGTGATTGACTGTTTTTTATGCAGCTTTAAAGAGTCCAGGTGCACAGGGCCTTATCAGATTTGTGAATAAACATTTATGTTTACAAATTTGCAGGTAAAAGATTAAGCGGGTACACACAGAATTTTTCATTCATCGATGATGCATGCAGTTGTTTTGAAGTGACAATAAAGGCTTAATAAAACAAAATGTTAAGCATCACAACTGTTTTCAACATTGATCACAATAAAAATGTTTCTTGAGCAGCAAATCAGCATATTGGAATGATTGACACTGAAGACTGGAGGAATCATGCTGAAAATTCAGCTTTGCATCACAGGAAAGAAATTACATTTTAAAATATATTCAAATACAAAATGGTTATTTCAGATTGAAATATTATTTCACAACATTACTGTTGTTACTGTATTTTTAATCAAATAAATGAAGCCTTGGTGAGCAGAAAAAATGTCAAAAAAGTAAATGTTTTTGTGCTTTGTAGTTGCTAGAATGTTCCAGGTGTTTTTTAGCATGTTGCTATGCGGTTGCTAGAGTTTTTTAAGCATGCTGTGGTGAGCATTTCAGAGGAAAAACTAGTATTTGCCAAAGCTTGTGAGGATTAGGGTAAGTTTTGTTTGAGACACACTTGTTTGAGAGGCAAATAAACATAATATCCTTGTGCATACTAGTACATCCCGCTTTGCTTTTAGAGTTATATTTGAGTTCAGATTTAACATCCCTAATGGAAAACACATCCAGTGTATAAGAGAAAATGGGGCAGTTATTTCCGTATATGAAATTATAATGAAATATAAAATTCTATTAGAAATCATATTAGATTTGATGAGCATTTACATTTTTGGGTGAACTACCCCTTTAATCGCCATACACTCATTTCACATGTCAGTCAGGTGGTCTCTTTCTGCTTAAGTGGGCATTTCTTGGCCAGAAACACTGCAGTGTGGACCAGACTTGCTGATATATCAGAGGTATTTGTGATGGTGTTCTTGTAGGCATTCTGGGATGGTTTTATTTGCGGTGTACCATAGAGATAAAGGTGAGAGGAGGAGAGAATACAATGAGATACTCCGAGAAGGCTACAGATACTGAGTTCTCCTGCCCCCCCCGATAGCAATCCCATCCCAGCAGCTGTAAAAAGAGCATCCAGACCTAGCAACGCACTCGCCATACCAAGCAGTTCTGTCCTGCGAAACCGCCCCGGGAGAAGAGGAGAGCTGAAGAGAGGTGATGGGGTGGGTTTGCGCAGCCATGTTGAGCTGTTCGTCGGGCCCTTTAATTACACAGAAGGAGAAAGAGAGCAGAAAATCACCTGATCGCCCTGCCGTCTGCCAGCCAATCTAATGGAGATGTACCCTGCTCATTAGCATATAAATTGGCCGGAAAATTGAAAAGTGCATTACGACATTTAGCTTCCACCCCAATAAAAGAAAAAAAAATCCAGTATTGCCTTAAGTCTCTTTATGGAAAAATGGGCAGAAAGACAAGCTCTTAAGGAAAGAGAGCATATTATCCAATAAGGCTGTCTATGTGATAAAATAAAGATGTGATTCATTCATTGGCTGGTAATGCAGTGTGTGTGGGTATGTTCTGAATGGCACATACTACTCATTCTATTTTAGCAGCATATTTATGCCACCGCATAGAATGAATATTTTTATATGCATGGAATAAAAGAATGACCAATTGCAATTGTCAAAATGTGCAGTAAACAAGTAAATTATACTGATTAGATACTGTATCCCAGAATGCAATGTGCTCAATTTGATTTGAAGTGTTCTGTTAGTTTTCCAAGTGATTTGATTTACAAGTTACTTTTAAAAGTAATTGTGTTACTTCATTAAAAAGTAGCTAATTGCGTTAGTTACACTACCAGTCAAAAGTTTTTGAACAGTAAGATTAAATTTTTTTTTTTAAAGTCTCTTCTGCTCAGCAAGCCTGCATTTATTTTATCCAAAGTACAGCGAAAACTGTAAAATCATGAAAATTTTTACTATTTAGAATAAATGTTTTCTATTTGAATATATTTTAAAATGTATTTTATTTCTGTGATTTCAAAGCTGAATTTTTATTATCATTACTCACTCCAGTCACATGATCCTTCAGAAATCATTCTAATATTCTGATTTGCTTACAATAACATTTATTATTACTATGTTGAAAACAGCGGAGTATACTTTTTTTCAGATTTCTTTGATGAATAGAAAGTTTAGAAGAACAGCATTTATCTGAAATAGAAATCTTTTGTAATGTTATAAGTGTCTTTATCATCACTTTGGTCCAATTTAAAGCATCCTTGTTAAAAAAAAAAGCATTAATTTCTAAATTCATTTCAGACAAATGCTGATCTTTGCATTTTTCTCAAAGACAGATCAAAGAATCCTGAAAAAATGTATTAAACTCTTTTAGATATTGATAATAATAATAATAATAAATTAATGTTTCTTGAACAGGATCAGGATATTAGAATGATTTCTTTAGGATCATATGACACTGAAGGATGGAGTAATGATGCTGAAAATGTAGCTTTGATCACAGGAATAAATTATATTTTAAAATATACTTTTTTAAATATTAAAAAATATTTCTAAATTTGACTGTTTTTGCTGTACTTTGGATTAAATAAATGCAGGCTTGAGCAGAAGATACGTCTTAAAAAAACATCTTACTTTTGACTCGTAGTTTACATTGGTTATGTATTATTTATTATGTTATTTTTTGTCACCTCGGATGGGCTTGCTTCTTAGTTTTTTTATAACAAAAAAACCCAAAAGTTACATTTTTGGCAACTGTAAAAGCCCTTTCACACCAAAAGAGAAAATAATAAACCTCAGGCTAGAGGAAGTGCCTCATTCCCAATTTCTCTCAACACGGGGCAGGACCAATTCGTACTTATTTAAGGAGGTGGCTAATTCGTACAACCTCACTCATACGATTTTGTGACCACCAACTGCCTCACGCAGTGCAACACATCTCCTTCGCATAGAGTTAAGGTGGTAAAGATACATACAGGCAGTATTAATAAAAGCAGATATAAGCCTAATATATTTCACCTACCTGACTGGAAATTATAAGAACAAACATGAATGTTGTCAAGATTCTTACCCTGGATATCCCAATATGCCTGAGTAATTGCTATAAAGTAGTATTTCAAAGCGCAGCTCTCCTTTGTTTACAGCGGCAACCAAGGAAACACTTTATTGCTGCTGTTCCAGAAGCGCCTCCTGCTGTTACAGAGTAAATTTGCACCTCAGTCAACCCGTTTGCTGTTTCTGTTTTGTTCAGATGTTTTATGTAGCACAATATTGCAAAGCTAAGGTGAGATCTTTCTGTGTTCGCTTTACATTTTAAAATTATACAATCTAATTTAGATTAAAAACTGTTAACGTTTTATGTAGCATGTTTGTTTGGAATGGATTGTGATTAAAATGCATTGGTACAACTTTTTCACTCATTCTGATTGATATAAAGGCACAGTAAGGGTCTAGCACTAATAAATAGGATTCAGAATTGCATTTTGAATTTAAATAGATAGATAGCAGGATAGACTGCACACTATGCAGTGCGCTAGTATCACAAAGGCAGCTGATGTCTCCGCAGAGTCACTTTATCTAAAGCCCCATGTGTTCAGACAAACTAACAGAAACACTATTACAGCAGCTCAGAGCTGGGAAAGGGTTCTGGGTTTGTGTTTGCCACAAATCAATATGAAGAATTAGGAGTATGATGAATGGGCCCAGTACACAAAGTCAAGAAGCTACATAGCGCATGTGTGTGAGTGCGGTTTCTCTGTGTGTGTGCGTTTGATTGAGGTGAAGGTGACCTAGATTATTGCGCAGCTTTAGTCCCTCTTGTTTTATTCAATGGGTTTAACCTCTCATCTGAATATATATGGAGAAAGAGCTCGATTGAGTGAGTGAATATTTATGTTGGTGTGTGTTTGTGATGACAGTTTGCAGGTGAGAGGGAGGGCAGGATGGGAGAGCACAGTTAGCAATAAGAAATGTTTGTTTGTGTGTGTGTGTGTGTGTGTGTGTGGTGGCGCTGGCGTTCTTGAGGTGTCCTTAGCTGTCGCAGTCGTAAGGCATGACTGTGGAATACTGATTTCCCGTACCGTCCCTGTCTCTATCCCTCTCTTCCTCTCTCTCTGCCACTCATCTGTCTGATTGCATCGCAGCTGGAGTGTGTGCTGTCCACCCTCTTAAATACAGCTGTGATCCAGGTGAATAGAGATGCATTCAAACTGGCTGTTGTGCTTGAACACTCGCAAATGTTGCTTGGCTGTGAATAGCGGTCCATGTGGCTGGCAACCATCAGATTGGCGGTGCTTACAGGATGTAGCAAGTCCTGAAATCCAAATGAATGGAAAGTTACGTATGTACTTAGTATGTAGTAGGACAGTATGCTAGTATATGGAAATAACAAAACAATGATCTTCTGTAGTGCAAGGGATTGCATATAAGTATTAAACATGGATACTTTGAAAACATTCTTTGATGTAATATTTTCAGTGTTCTCACATTGCATTTCATTTAAATGTGTGAAATTCCTATTATATGTCACCAAATCCCAGCCATGAAGGCATCATTCATCTGCAAGTGTGACTTGAATTTGCATCCTATTGCACTTTTTCCAAGTAGAACTCCACCTAGAATGTAGTGTAGCATATGATTTGGGATGCATATTATATGTGCATGAATATATAGTATGCAAATTCTGATTCAGTTGAACTCTATCTGTCCAACTTTATTATGTATTATTTTTACACACACACACACACACACACACACACACACACACACACGTGTATATATATATTTTTATAGTATGCGATTATTATTTATCTATTAATATATGCATTGATTCAGCGAATCTATCTATCCTACATTATTATATATTTATTATTATATGCACTGATAATATAGTATATATATATATATATTAAAATAAAAATAAAAATTATTATTATTGTTGTTGTTATTAATATACACTGATAATATAATATGCAAGGTATGATTCAGCTAAATTATCCTACATAATAACAACAACAACAACAATAATAATAATAATAATTATTATTATTATTACTATTATTAGTAATCATATAATAATTATAATAATAATAATAAATAATGATTTATTAATATTTTTATAAATAATATATATATATATATATATATATATATATATATATGCATGGGTATATAGTATTAAAGGACCTTAGTTTAAAAATCCCATAGACAACGCATTGCGGCCAACTCCAATGCATCCATCGCCGTCCACGAATTTCGTAGAAACACGTAATTAACCACATTTGGAGACGCTGAGTAGCTGTGCAAGAACATACCTCGCAATGCGGTATAAGTTGTACCCCTGGGGTGCTAGAGCCCCCCAAAATTTTCCCATTGACTTACATTGGCCCAAAAAATCCTAGGTAACAGTATATCTATTCCATTGCGCCGACTTTGACGGCGCATAGCGCCATCCTCCAATTTCGTAGAAACACGTAAATCACTACATTCCAAGAGGCTGACCAGCTGTGCGAGAACATACCTCGCAATGGGGTGTAAGTTGTACCCCTAGGGCGCTAGAGCCCCCCAAAATTTCAAAAATCGGCCTATGGGAGATACTATGGTGAGGGAAGCCCCATGAAATAGTTTTTTTTTTTTCCTACTATTGCAATTTACATAGGGATTTTGCATTGGACATAACTCTGCATCACAATGACATAGAGACTTGGGGGTGGGTGCATTTTACTCAGACAACCAATCAGACTCTCAGGATCACTATGAGGCGGTCAAGCCACGCCCTAGCAACCATTTAGGATGCCCTAGCAACAGATCCCATAGACCCCATTATAAAATGGCCCAGATCAATATCTTTGGATCAGAATGTCATGCAGACATGGGGGTTGGTTTGTTTGAATCAGGGCAGCAATCAGCCAATCACTGATCACCATTAACATTCCTAGCCACACCCGAGCAACCATTATTGACCACCTTAGCAACCCAAACCCACACAAGCATATCTTCAGATCTGAATGTCATAGAGACATGGGGGTTGGTTTATATCATTCATACTGACAAGCAGCCTTTGGAGTATCATCATTGGCCACTCCCTAGCAACCATTCCGCAAGACCTATATCTCTGTATCAGAATATCGTAGAGACATGGGAGTTGCTTCTTTGGACTCATGCTAACAAATAGGACTACCGACATGCTACACATGCTAGCAGTGATTAGCTACATGCTAATAGTGATTAGCTAAGTGTTCAAATATGCAGTAACTTCATGTTAACAACATGTTAATCGTGTTAGCATGTTGCTAGCCCCATGCTAGTCATGCTAACTTCATGCTAATGACATGCTAATCATGTTATCATGTTACTAGCATCATGCTAGTCATGCTAACTTCATGCTAACGACATGCTAATCGTGTTAGCATGTTGCTAGCATCATACTAGTCATGTTAGCATCTTGTTAAAAACATGCTAGCATCATGCTAACATCATGCTAGTCATGCTAACTTCATGCTAATCACGTTGGCATGTTGCTAGCATCATGCTAGTCATGCTAATTTCATGCTAACTTCATGCTAACATGCCACAATTGTTAAAATATGAGCAGATAAAGGGTTTTTTGCCACTGCAAGCACCACTCACATTTTCTTCAGGAAATGTACATGTCTAGTTATTATTATTATTGTTGTTATCATTAATATGCACTAATAATATAATATGCAAATTATGATTCAGCTGACTTATCCTACATAATAGCAATTAATAATTATTAATAATTAATAATAATTATTAGTATTATTACTACTATTATTATTAATCATTATTATTGATGATAAATTATATTAATAAAAATATCAAAATAATAATAACAATTATCATTATTATTATTATATGCAGTGCTAATATATTATGCAAATTCTGATTCAGCTGAACTATCTGTCTTATATTATTATTTATTATTTTTATATATTTGTGGAAAGATAGTATGTAAATCCTGATTCAACTGAACTATCTATCCTACATTGTTATATATTAATTCATATGCATGCATATATAGTGTGCAAAATCTGATTGATTTTGTATGAAATATGTTGTTTGTAACGTTCATTAATTTGATTAAATATAAAAGTAATACTTCCAAAGCATGCTTTATTTGTCTGTTTTCTTGGGAAAACAAAGCAATTATGCAATTTCCCAAAAGCCAACAGACTAGCAATATTTTTATTACTGATAAAGAAAATGAAAATGTGCTTTGCCTTGTGTGAAATCCAAATGCCAATGCATCAATCATAAAAACACAAAATAATAGAAAAAGTGTTTTAGCTCAGATAAGTGTGATGTTATAAAGTAGAGAGAGAAACTCTACATGAAACAGCTAAATTGAGTTATATTTCAGTTGCTTTACTGCTACGTATTTACCTTCTACACATAACCCGTCTCACACTGTTTGCGCTACAGACAGATGAATGATGCCTCAAATCATGCAGCTTGTTCAGACGAGGTGTGCTATTACTTTCCTAAGCAATTAAACTTTCCCGGGGAGATGATCGAACACCCTAGCAACTGGATAGCAATGCCGTGGCAACCACTCACAACACCTTAGAAACATGCAGGCATGCATGTTTGTTGTTGTTTACTCTCTCCATCTTCTGTCTAATAACACATTTAATCTACAAGCCAATTAATACACAAATCACCTCACTTGCCTGCTTCGGTTTTGTATGACGGCACATTCTCATCTGTCTCCGTACATAAATAGGGCGCTGAACCCAACAGTGTAATTTCAGCGTTGAATTTCACATGATTTCCCTAATCACCAGAACTGAAGAGCACTATAGACACCACTGCTTCTGCCTAACAGCTTTTATTGTTACTAAAGACAGGCCTTATATTTTATTACGCCTGTCGTACAGCACAATATTGCCCACGATTCCCTGTAGGAGAGAGTTAATCCACTAACTGCTCACTCACTGTGTCTGGAAACGGAAACAGAAATCACTGCAGGGAACAATGAAGCACTACACACATACACACACATGCGCGCACAAACAAACAACTGCGGTTCTTAACTAGGCAGTTAATCTGACAAGACTGTCAGGATGACACATGCACAGAGAAAGAGAGAGAAATGTCTTTGTTAAGAGGCAGAAAACACATCTATCGTGCGCAGGCTGCGTCATCGCTTCGAGAACGCCTGTTGCACAGCTAAAGAGTTCACAATTTGTCTTACTTTGCGATTGTAACGTATGGAATATGTATGTTGTGTCGTGTTAAAATACATGCTTAATATGCAGACAGCTAATAAGGAAGACATTTGTAAGTTGATTGGCCTAATAACGTTGTTTTGGTTGGTCAGCCTGACACGCCAACATTGATTCAGCCAATGGTGTGAGTTTAGGGCGGGGCTATGTGTTTAATAGCCAATAGCAGACAGGGAGAGCATTACAGTGAAAACTGTTGGCAATTTTTTTTTTTTGTGTAAACATTCGGGGATGTAGAAATAACACACTTCCCTTTTAAAAATACAAGCTTAAAAGACATTCTTGAGAGTTTAAGGGTAATTTAAACAATTTTCAACCAGCTTTGTATTGTTGCAGCGTCGATAATATAAGTAAATGAGCTGTGTATTTTTTTTGTGAAAACTACAGAACACATTTTTGTTTTCGTGCTAGCAGATAGTCTAATCAAGCCCCAGTCATTATGGGTGTTGAACTTTTCCTACCTATTTTCACTTTTTTTTAGATGTGTAATATTGCATAGACAGATAACTTTTATTAAAGTTGCCAGCTGTGAAATACCTTTTTAAATCAGTTTAAACTCTTTTTTTTACAAATTTGGAGGGAAAAATGACATTAAACATTAAAATAGGGGTTAATATGAGGTTAAAAGAAAAGTGTAAATGCTGTTATAGATAGATTTTTGTTGGTAGGCCTGACACAGCCACATTGATTCAGCCAATCGCATGAGTTTAGGGCGGGGCTATGTGTTTAATAGCCAATAGCAGACAGGGAGAGTATTACAGTAAAACCTGTTTGTAATTTTTGTGTGTAATTACATTTGGTGGTGTAGAAATCACACAGTTCCCTTTTTAAAATACAAGCTCAAAAGATGTTCTTGAGAGTTAAAGGGTAAGTTCAACAATTTTCGACCAGCTTTGTACTTTTGCAGCGTCAATAGTGTAAGTAAATGAACTGTGATTTATTTTTCTGTACCCAGACTAATACATCCCCATTTATTTGTCAGCAAAAGTCTGACAGATAATGCATTTTTTATATCTTTTGGCAGCTCCAGGGCTTTTGTGAAAACTACAGATCACATTTTGGTTTTCCTTCTAGCAGATAGTCTAATCAACTTTCCTACCTATTTTGCCACTTTTCTTTAGTTATGTAATATTGCATAGACAGCTTTTATTAAAGTTGCCAGCTGTGAAATACCTTTTTAAATCGCAGTTTAAACTAAATTTTTGAGGGAAAAATGACATTAAACATTAAAATAGGGGTTTACATGAGGTTAAAAGTTTTAAAAGAAAAGTGTAAATGTTGTTATAGATAGATTTTTGGTTTTTATGCCTGACACAGCAACATTGGTTCAGCCAATGGGCTATGTGTTTAATAGCCAATAGCAGACAGGGAGAGTATTACAGAGAGTATTACCTGTTAGTAATTTTTTTGTGTAAATACATTTGGTGGTGTAGAAATCACACAGTTCCCTTTTTAAAATACAAGCTGAAGAGACAATCTTGAGACTCAAAGGGTAAGTTCCAAGATTTGTAACTAGCTTTGTGTTGTTGCAGCGTCGATCGTATAAGTAAATGAACTGTGTATTATTTTTCTGTGTTACTTGCACCAATACATCCCCATTTATTTGTCAGCAAAAGTCTGCCGGATAATGCATTTTTCATATCTTTTGACAGCTTTAGGGCTTTTGTGAAAACTACAGATCACATTTTTGTTCCCCTGCTGACAGATAGTCTTATTGAGATTAGTGCATTATAGGTGTTGAACTTTTCCTACCTTTTTTCACCACTTTTCTCATAGTCATGTAATATTGCATAGACAGCCAACTTTTATTAAAGTTGCCAGCTGTGAAATACCTTTTTAAATCAGAGTTTAAACTCCATTTTTGACAATTTTGGAGGGAACAATGACATTAAACATCAAAATAGAGGGTAACATAAGATTAAACGGTTTAAAAGAAAAGTGTAAATGTTGTTGATTTAGATTTTTGGTGGTCAGCAAAATGGATTTTTAAAATGTTTATTTTATTGACAAATTATGTAATGCCTATTTTTTTTTTTTTTTTTTTTACATTTACATTTTTATACATTTAAATATTTTTTAATACATTAATATATGCAAATAATGTCTGCAACAACATGTACAAATAACAGGTCTTCTGTAATTAATTTTTAAATTAACTTTTGTATTTTTAATTTTATTCTTATTAATTTTATTTTTTTGTTTTGTTTTGTTTAAGCTTTAAAATGTCATGTCAGCTCCTCAAAACCTTCATGGTGTTTATGAATGAATAATTCTGTATTCATATTTTTTTTATTATGCTTTAAAATGTCATGTGGTGCAGCTCCTCAAAATTTCTTTAGGGTGTATGAATTAATAATTAATACAATTAGTAATGTATAATATATTTTTTTTTATCTCAAAGTCATTAAAATAAATACTTTTTTTTGGCGCAGAGTAAGATTAAGATACATCCAATTATATATCTATCTATCTATCTATCTATATATATATATATATAAAACATCATTATATGAGTCATTAAATTGGCTATGTCATTTACTATCAAGTGTAAACAGGAAAATGGAGGTAAGAAAGGAAGAGTGAGATCAGAACATTAGAAAAAGGTTTATTATAATTTTAGTACATGTTTTATATTTGTTTGTTTTAGTAAAACACTCACTGATTGGAGCATATGATGGAGCTCAGCCAATCAGGTGCTTGCTCATTAAACTAACTCAAATCAGTTTCACTAAACTGTGGCAAATGCGAAGCCCAGCATCAGTGATCGATTTCACGCATATGTGTTTGATCGTTTGATAAGCAAATGATCATTAAGCATCTCCGTGTAACACAATTACATCTCAGCGCAGCCTCCCATGTACCCGTTCGGCTAGATATCTATCTCGCTTAAGTACGGTTTCCTGTAATTGCTTTTTAACAGACGCAATATGAAGAGCGTGGCAACACGGTTCATTAATGAGTTGGTTAAGAGTGTTTTTAAATGGTTATCCCCAGTCGACGTTTATGATATGATTTGATTTGACTTCCCTCGCGGTTGCCGTGGGGGTCTTGTCGTGAGATAATGAGTTGACGGTTGCCACGGTTTCGGCAGGCATCGGGGATCGTCAAGGATTGCATGGCCTCGGGAGTGGAACAGGAAGAAACCATCAATGTCTCAGCGGCCGTCAAATGTAATTATGCAGAAGTGTAATTATTTGGTTGCAAGGAGGGGAGGAGTAAAAAAGCGATTGTTTAGAAATGTGACTAGTTGAGGAGAAAGGAAATACCGAATGTGGAAGGAGACGAATGTTATTGAAGGCTGATTAGCGTTTGTGTGTGTTCTGGATTGAATTTGAACTAAGCCTGAGTCTAATTAAAGAGTCATTGTAGGCACTGCTAAATGTTTTTCTATGTGTTTATGTATTATGGGTGCCTTCAAAAACTTGATGCTTTGCTATCCTAACAGGTAGTGGCTTTTCAGGCAGTTACTTCCAGAAACTGATTTCAGAACAGCTTCTGAGGCAGCATAATAGTTTAATGATCTTCAGAAAAATAGAGAGCTTTGGTGATAACTAAGCAAATATAAAACTAAGCAATACTAATTTCTCACTAGAAATTATGTCAAAAGTAGAAAAGGTCGGTTAAAAATATACATTTACATCATAACTTTCAGATGCCGTTTTTATTTTTAAGTTCAAGTTCAGTTCACAGATCACGGAACTCATGGTTCAGAACATATTATGGTTTTTGAGTCACTGATCGGGGCTGCGTTTCTCAAAAACATCATAAGCCTAAGTTGATCGTAGCGGCATTCGTTTCAATGGCTTTTGATGTTTTTGGGAAATGCAGCTCAGATCATTTTTTGTATCAGAAAAAAAAGTTTTAGTTAATATTTCACATTTTAAATTGTGTATTTTCTGTTTTCACTTTAATTTTAGTTAAGTTTTAGTAGTTTTGTTGTGTATTTTTGTCATTTTTATTAATTATTGGTAACTCTACAACAAGCTCCCATTAGTTAAGTTAGTTAATAATGTTTACTAACATTATCTATCAATGAGCAATACAACTTTTCATTGTGGTTTTCATTGTATTAGTGTTGAAACTTACCATTAACTGAATTAAAACACATTTTTAGAAGTAATCTATGTTTCATTGTTAGTTTATGTTAACTAATGTAGTTAACAAATAGAACCTTACCGTAAAGGGTTAACTATTATTTTAGTGCTTCCACTTTAACTAACTAACTGCCTACTAGCTGAAATGAATTTTTTTTGTTTGTTTGTTTTATTTCAGTTAATGTTTATTTTATTTCAAGTAATTATTTTCAAAAAATGTTCTAGTTTTAGTTAACAGTAATAACCCTGGTGGTTACTAGATGATTGCTTATTGGTCACTGTTATTATTTTTTAAGATATGTCTCTGGTCCCCTTCTTTGAACTCGATATTAATTATTTGTGCAAGTAGATGGTGCATTGTTGCGCAAGCCAATCAGCAAAGAATTTATTGTCCAGTTTGGCATGTGGAGTTGTATCAAAAAATGAAAAAAAAAAAAAAAAAAAAAGCATTACACAGTGGTTTTATTTGCTCGAGTGACATGTAAAACATCCCACGAAGCATCTAGAGCCATAACCTGATGAGAATATGTGCTTCGTGTTTGGTGTGGAGTCTGTGCACACACCATAAAAAGCAAATGTAATTATTTGTTTGAGTAGATTACATACAAAGTCAATGAAAAGAATAGACTCTATTTTGTGCCGGAAGCTGCGAATGACGCAAATTGAGTGACAAATTTGCAGGGAGTGTGCGATATTCGCACGAAAAATCCTAAGTAATAGCTCATCTCTTCTCAACAAGCTGCACAAATTGAAATCTCAATCATGTCCTTAACACAAATGGTGAAGAAAAGAATTATGTTTAAAGGGGTCCTATTATGCTTTTTCACTTTTGGATTTGAGTCAGTGTGTGGTGTGTATGTTTGGGCTTAAAAAACATCTACAAAGTTACAAATCTCAAAGTCCACTCCAAAGGGAGATATGTAGTTTTAAAAAAATCCCATTTCAAAAACTACAACAAATGGCTCCTTTGGACTACAGTGTTTGTTTTCCGGATGTTATGATGTCACAACGTGGTATCCCGCCTAGATGCTTCAGCGAGCCACAGGGCGGTTGGTATAAACGCAAGTATTGACTAAGCGTTGATCAAATTTAGTGTCCAACATTATTCAAATTAGACCATTATAAATAAGTAAATACATAAATAAATACACTATATTGCCAAAAGTATTGGGACACCCCCTTCTAATGAACAGGTTTGACTACTTTAGTAATTTCCATGAGTACTAATCTTAATGTTTAAGCAAATAATGTTATTCTAGGGAATTATGTCCTTCTAATTTGATAGCAAAAGTTTGGACAGGAGCCTTTTTTATTCTAACATGACAATGCCTCTGTGTATAAGGCAAGGTTCGTAGAGAAATGTTTGATTCAGTCAGTGTGGAAGAACTTGACTAGTCTGCATAAAGCCAAGTGCTAATCCCATCTGAACACCTCTGGTGTGACTTTAAATGCAGACCTTGAGCCAAAAACTCAAACCAAACACCAATGACTTGTGCACATGGGTACAGTCATTTTAGACACTTCCAAAAAACTAAAACAACAAAGATGGAAATGCATGAATTATGCTATCTTTGTTGCTACAGTTTTGGAAGTGCCCTTTTCTGTTCTAAAGAAGGGGGTGTCCCAATACTTTTGTCCATTGGCTTATGCAGACCAGTCAAGTTCTTCCACACTGACTGAATCAAACATTTCTCTATGAACCTTGCCTTATACACAGAGGCATTGTCATGTTAAAATAAAATAAAAATGAATAAAAAAGGGTCCTGTCCAAACTTTTGCTATGAAATTAGATGGACACTATTCCCTAGAATATCATTATATTCTTAAACATTAAGATTAGTACTCATGGAAATTATTAAAGTAGTCAAACCTGTTCATTATTGGGGTGTTCCAATACTTTTGGCAATATAGTGTACATAAATAAGAATGACACTTACTGATTCAATATATTGTGCATTATATGTCAAAAGTTCAGGCAGTATTAATACAGTTATCTCTTCTGTCGGATAAAATCTCCTTGTAAAGAGGTTTTGTGTAGAAAGATTTGTGTAGATTGCAGATTTTCGAAACATTGGCAACGTTCAGTCCCGCACTGAAGCTGTCCTTCACACCATTACCTTCTCAGCTCATTGGCTGGCGTATGCGAACACATATATGTGTCAAACAAAAGTCAAATATTTGATCACACATATGCTCTCAGTGGGTGAGAATGAGACTGGCGGCGATATATTTCTCTCTTTCTCCAGCCCTGTTGAACATCGCTTACTGTTTCCACGGCAACAGAAGCGGAGGGGAAAAATCAGTAGGGAGAGCAGGGTAGTCGTGTTAAAAATTTTCAGTGCTTTTTTCATTCTTATTATCTCTGTGTGTGTGCGTGTGTGCGTAAGAAAGAAAGAAAGAGAAAAAGGACTGTGATACCTGTGCTTGAAGCTTTCCAAAATATCCTTTTTATTATACTAATAAACACAAATCCCTGTGTAACAGTTAGAGATCAGGATGTAATATCTCACTCGGGGCAGTTATTTGCATATTTTGGTTTAGCTTCTTGCGAATGCAGCAAAAGAGAGAGCATAGAATGGCGTTCGAGCCAAATTGAAAGCCGTTGATAGACTTAAGCAATTAAGCAGGACATTAATTGCCTGCAAGCGATCGATGACATTGAACTATCCTTTCATACGTCTCTCGCATCTGACAGGGATAGAAAAAGAGCCAAAAAGCATACACAACCTCTTTTTTTATTCCCTCCTCCAAGTCATTGTTCTGTTTCCAAATGTAATTTCATCAGCCGTCCTCATCATATAGTGGTGTCAGAACATATTTCGGGGGGTTCAGTTGGATGTTTTAGCAGGGAGATCACTTGAACCTGCCCACACACTGTACGATCGGACCAATCTGGTGCCAGCTCACAGGCTCAACAACATGCGGGAGGCCTTCAAACTGTGGCAGGGCATCTGTGAAACAATGACTCTATAATGGACTCCACTTCTGCTGGAAAATGGGTTTGACTGCATCCCAGCATGCAAAAGTACAAGTTTGTGTGTGTGTGTGTGTGTGTGTTAATGTGGAGCCACGTGTGAGGATTGGTAAAAACGTGAGTTTAAAGGGATCATGAACTGCCTTTTTTATTATTTTGTACTGTTCTCTGAGGTCCACGTATAATCTTATTATTATATTTTTACATCAAAAAGCACAATTTAGAAGTAATAGGCTATTTTCTGTCCTGTTTTGACCCCCCCTCATCATAACGCTCTGTTTTATTAAGCGTGGCAGATTGTAGACTCTGAAGTAAATGCACACTGCTATGATTGGCTAACAGTTGTGTAAGTTTGACAGCCTACATCCTTCACAGAATAGAAAAATCACACAAATACTTTGGTTTTTCAGCATTTTTGTGTATTTGAATTCTTTCCAACAATGACTGTATGATTTTGAGATCTATCTTTTCACACTGGCGACAACTGAGGGACTCATATGCAGCTATTACAGAAGGTTCGAACACTCACTGATGCTTCAGAAGGAATAACAATCCATTAAGAACCAGGGGTGAAAACTTTTGAACAATGAAGATGTGTCCATTTTTGTTTTTATTTTGCCTAAATACCATATTTTTTTTCATTTAGCACTGCCCTTCAGAAGCCACATAGGATACTTACATGTTTCCCAGAAGACAAAATAAGTGAATTTACCATGATCTTCAAATTGAAAAAGTTTTCACCCCTCGGCTCTTAATGCATTGCGTTTCCTTCTAAAGCAACAGTGAGCGTTTGAAACTTCTGTAATATTTACATATGAGTCCCTCAGTGGTCCTCGGTGTGAAAAGATGGATCTCAAAATCATACAGTCACTGTGGCAAACCTTTGAATAGGGAAATTTTTATAAATTCAACTATTATTTTCTCTTGTGGACTATAATTGAACATCTTCTATGTGAAATATCATATTCCGGACAGTAGTAAATAAAAAAAAACAACAACATGCATTTTGTATGATTCCGCTTATATTATATGCAATATAGTTGGAGCAGCATTTTCAATCTTTTTGAAAAATCTTCCTGTGTCGTGTTGTACTTTCTTTGTAAATGAATCTGTGGTAAAACGAAGTGAACAAAGGGCTAGGTTCTCATTGATGCATCTGAATCTTCATTAAAAATAAAGTTCATCCACTCTTTACTAATGTTGGGATCAGAAAGAAGGCAATGCAAAGACTGCTTTTCCACAACTTGGCACTGCACAATGTCTTCTTGTATTCTGAGCCATCATTATTGTTTGGTTTCTGTGTAGACCTACATCGCCTCAGAGAGACAGTGTAAAGCTTCAGCAGACAGAAGGAAGAATCATATGGACTATTTTTCATTGTTGAAGCTTAAAAATGATGGTCACCATCCACCTTTGTGGATGTGTGAATATTCTGCTATAACTTTGTATTCAGCTTCAAAAAAGAATGTCATAGGGATTTGGAACGACATGAGGTTGAGTAAATGATGACAGAATTTAAATTTTGCATCAGTTGTTCCATAAATATCTTAGTTTATGTTCCCCCTAGACAGCAGAAAGGTTAAATTGAGAACAAAATTGAACTTTCTCTCCTAATAAAAGATTACATTAGACTTTTTTTTTTCTAAACTGTGCTCAGGTTTTTTTTCAAGAGACCAGTGTCTTAGATCATATGTCAGTTCTAAATATGATCAATCTCTCATCTGAGACTGAATGATGTGATTTATGACATCCACGTTTGGTTTTACAGCTCTGTTTGTCAGCAATTGTCTCATTTCCTTCCACTGTTCTTTCTCCAGAGGAACTGTATAGAGTAAAGCATCTGAGACAAAGTTGATACCTGATAAAATAACTGAGGAAATGGAAAACTGAAAGAGTATTTGACATGGTCAGAATAACACAGACCGTCCAAGTGTTAGCAGAAGAGTATGTGCCTCAGACACTGCGGCAATCTCTCTCTCTCTCTATCTCTCTCTCTCTCACACACACACACACACACAGACGTCTCATCTTATAGCTGCCCTCCGGCAAAGTACACCAGGAACAGAGTCGTCCAGCTCTGCTGTTCCTCTCTTCCCCTGCCTGTTTTCTGCACATTCATGCTTTCAGCTTCGACTGCAGCCATTTCTGTACAGTCTGTCATTGTTATTTTTCTCTCAGCTTAGCTGTGTGGAAAATACTTGTTGTGTTGGATTCTCTGCTGGTTTTGCTTGAGGACTCAGATTTTACATGTTGAAAATCAGTGTTTTAAAGTTCTGCTTGAGGTTTTTCTGAAGCTGATACATCCTTAAACATCTGCAGGTTGTATTTGATGTTAACTTACAGTCCTTGCATATTTGCGCAGTGTTGTGTTTTGTTGGAACTACAATGCGGCTGTGAATGTTTGTGCTCAAGACATCTCAAAAAATAAATAAATACAACCCCATAAATATACACTACCACATAAAAAGTTTTCCATGTTACATTTTTGAAAATTTGAAATTAGTCATTTATGCTCACTAAGGCTGCTTTTATTCAATCAAAAATACAGTCAATTTCAGTTTAAATTACATTTTCTAGTTGTTTAAATGTAATTCAATCCTCTGATGCAAATCTGAATTTTCAGCATAATGTCTCCAGTCTTAAGTGTCACAAGATCCTTCCTGATTTGCTGCCAAAGAGACATTTTTATTCATCAAATTCTTTGGTTTTTCAGCATTTTTGTGTATTTGAACTCTTTCCAACAATGACTGTATGATCCATCTTTTCACTCTGAGGACAACTGAGGGACTCATATGCAGCCATTACAGAAGATTCAAACACTCACTGATGCTCCAGAAGGAAACACAATGCATTAAGAGCCAGGGGTGAAAACTTTTGAACAGAATGAAGATTTGTGCGTTTTTTTATTTTTATTTTGCCTAAATATCATAATTTCTTTCATTTAGTACTGCCCTTCAGAAGCTACATCAGATACTTACATGTTACATGTGATAAAATAAATTAAATTTTTCCATGATCTTCAAATTTAAAAAGTTTTCACCCCTTGGCTCTTAATGTATCGCATTTCTTTCTGAAGCATCAGTGAGTGTTTAAACCTTATGTAATAGTTTATTTAATCAAAAATACAGTTACAATAGTACAAATATTATTTAAATTTAAATAACCATTTTCTTTCTTTTTTTTTTAAACGTAATTCAATCCTGTGATGCAAATCTGAATTTTCTGCATAATTTCTCCAGAAATTCACAAAATCCTTCCTGATTTGATGCTAAAGAGACATTTATTTATTTATTTTTTTATAAAAACAATTGTGCTGCTTAATATTTTTGCTGAAACATGTATTTTTAGGACCCTTTGATGAATAATAAAAAGTTCAAAAGAAAAGCAAATCTCTTGTACTATTATAAATACCTTTGCTGTCACTATTTTATCCATTTATTGCATCCTTGCTTAAAAAAATGAATACAAATGAAAAAAATCCTACTTATCTCAAACTTTTGAATGTGAATGTGAACGTGCATAAATATTGAATGGTAAATTGCGCGTTAAATGTTTTAGGATCAGTGCTGAATGGACCGCAGGTGCAGCTCAATTCAATTCAAAGAACAACAAGCACAGAACACAGAAGATGAGTGAATAGAGAAGAATAATGCAGGAGCTTCCACATATTGATCACTTGAGATGAACAAAACAGCCGCTGATATACATTCAGAAAGAAACAAAGGAGCGGTTAAGTTTATTCACAATGAAGCGGTGAAGCAAGTGTCAGGATGTGTGAAGTGCATGATGTAAACACTGTAAACGAGGATAATGTGTACTTGACTAACAAGATACAGTAACGATTATCTGAAAACACTTACCGCATTCAGCTGAAACGTTTCTTCCGGTGAGCGAGAACTGCAGAAAATAATTTTCGTATGTTTTTTTTTTGTGCTCTTTTGCTTATTATTTTGTAAACATAACAAAATTTTAGATAAAGTTGTAGATTCATGCCTAAAAAAAAATTATTCTTAATTTATAGAAGTCAGTTTTTCTGATACAGTTAAAAACAAGTGAAAAAAAGACAAAATTAAATTTAAATTTAAGATAGAGTCTATGGAAACAAACAAGCCTTAATGGTTCATGCAGTGCAACATGAATAAATGTATCTTGTTTTCATAGATTTTTAAATTAAATGTTTTTTTTTTCTTTCTGGAAAACAAGTCTAAAAGGGCTAATCAAAAACTCATTAAATCCTTTTTTTTTTTTTGTTATAGGCATGCCCATTAACATGACTCATATTTGTTCTCAGAATTACATTTGATGTCATATTTGCCAATATTTTGTTAGAAGCAAACATTGCAAAAATCTTATTCCTAACAAGTATGTTTATCATGTTTTCAAGCTAAAATATTCTCAAATCATTTAAACAAGATACATTTACATGCATAAGATATTGTGAGACTTGTTTTCTGATAATATATCTATATAAAATGCATTTCGACTTATCTCACAGGCATTTATACAAGTAACAATTGAAAAAATGTGATAAAAGGCACTTAAATTTAAGCTTAATGACTGCATGAATAAACATATCTTGTTTAGTGGATTTTTAGATTATTTTTGCTGTAAAACAAGTCCTTTTTTGTAAGTTTAAGTAAGAGACATATCCATTAACATGACTCATATTTCTTCTCAGACTTAAACATTGCAAAAATATTGCAAGAATATTATTTATAAAAAAGCATGTTTATCTTATTTTCCAGTTCAAATTCTTTAAACAAGACACATTTATGCATAAGACATTGTAAGACTTGTGTTCAGGTAATGTATCTTTATGCACTTAAATTTAAGATGGAGTCTATGGAAACGAGCCTTAATGACTCGTGTAGTGCTGTATGAATAAATGTATCTTGTTTTATGGATTTTTAGATTATTTTTGCTGTAAAACAGGTCCTTTTTTGTAAGTTTAAGTAAGAGACATATCCATTAACATGACTCATATTTGTTCTCAGACTTACATTGATGTCATGTTTACCAGTATTTTGTTAGAAGCAAAACATTGCAAGAATAATTTTTATAAAAAAGCATGTTTGTCTTATTTTCCAGTTAAAAAATTCTTTAAACAAGACACATTTACATGCATAAGACATTGTAAGACTTGTGTTCTGGTGGTGTGGTAATGCGTCTTTAATAAAGGGTATTATCTTACTGCAAGGCAGATTTTAAGTATATAAAAGTTGAAAAACAAGACCAAATGCTCTTAAATTTAAGATAGAGTCTCTGGAAACGAGCCCTTAATGACACGTGCAGTGCAGCATGAATAAATGTGTTTTGAAGTATGGATTTTTAGATTAGTTTTGCTGTAAAACAAGTCCTTTTTGTAAGTTTAAGTAAGAGACATATCCATTAACATAACTCATATTTGTTCTAAGACTTTTATTTGATGTTGTATTTACCAGTATTTTCTTAGAAGCAAAACATTGCAAAAATATTATTTATAAAACAGCATGTTCATCTTATTTTCCAGCTAAAATATCAAAACTAATTCTTTAAACAAGACATATTTACATGCATAAGACATAGTAAGACTTGTGTTCAGGTAATGTGTCTTTATAAAGTGTATTTTATAAAAATGCATTTGCTGTAAAACAAGTCCTTTTTGTAAGTTTAAGTAAGAGGCATATCCATTAACATGACTCATATTTGTTCTCAGACTTACATTGATGTCATATTTACCAGTATTTTCTTAGAAGCAAAACATTGCAAGAATATTTTTTATAAAAAAGCATGTTTGTCTTATTTTCCAGTTAAAAATTCTTTAAACAAGACACATTTACATGCATAAGACATTGTAAGACTTGTGTTCTGGTGGTGTGGTAATGCGTCTTTATAAAAGTGTATTATCTTTCTGCACATTCAGATTTTAAGTATAAACAAGTTGAAAAACAAGACCAAATGCTCTTAAATTTAAGATAGAGTCTATGGAAATGAGCCTTAATGGCTTGTGCAGTGCTGCATGAATAAATGTATATTGTTTTATGGATTTTTAGATTGTTTTTGCTGTAAAAGAAGTCTATTTTTGTAAGTTTAAGTAAGAGACATATCCATTCTCAGACTTAAATTTGATGTCATAAGCCATTGTAAGACTTGTGTTCAGGTAATGTGTCTTTATAAAAGTGTATTATCTTACTGCACAGGCAGGTTTTAAGTGTAAACAAGTGGTAAAAAAAGACAAAATGCACTTAAATTTAAGATAGAGTCTATGGAAACGAGCCTTAATGACACGTGCAGTGCAGCATGAATAAATGTGTTTTGTTGTATGGATTTTTAGATTAGTTTTGCTGTAAAACAAGTCCTTTTTGTAAGTTTAAGTAAGAGACATATCCATTAACATAACTCATATTTGTTCTAAGACTTATATTTGATGTCGTATTTACCAGTATTTTCTTAGAAGCAAAATATTGCAAGAATATTATTTATAAAAAAGCATGTTCATCTTATTTTCCAGTTAAAATATCAAAACAAATTCTTTAAACAAGACATATTTACATGCATAAGACTTTGTAAGACTTGTATTCAGGTAATGTATCTTTATAAAGTGTATTTTATAAAAATGCATTTGCTGTAAAACAAGTCCTTTTTGTAAGTTTAAGTAAGAGACATATCCATTAACATGACTCATATTTGTTCTCAGACTTACATTTGATGTCATATTTACCAGTATATTCTTAGAAGCAAAATATTGCAAGAATATTATTTATAAAAAAGCATGTTTGTCTTATTTTCCAGTTAAAAATTCTTTAAACAAGACACATTTACATGCATAAGACATTGTAAGACTTGTGTTCAGATAATGCAACTTTATAAAAGTGTATTATCTTACTGCATAGGCAGATTTTAAGTATAAACAAGTTGAAAAACAAGTCAAAATGCACTTAAATTTAAGATAGAGTCTATGGAAACGAGCCTTAATGACCCGTGCAGTGCTGCATGAATAAATGTATATTGTTTTATGGATTTTAAGATTATTTTTGCTGTAAAACAAGTCCTTTTTTGTAAGTTTAAGCAAGAGACATATCCATTAACATGACTTATATTTGTTCTAAGACTTACATTTGATGTCATATTTACCAGTATTTTCTTAGAAGCAAAACACTGCAAGAATATTATTTACAAAAAAGCAGGTTTGTCTTATTTTACAGTTAAAATATCAAAACATTCTTTAAACAAGACATGCTTGTGTTCAGGTAATGTATCTTTATAAAAGTGTATTATCTTATTGCACAGGCAGATTTTAAGTATAAACAAGTTGAAAAACAAGACAAACTGTGCTTAAATTTAAGATGGAGTCTATGGAAACAAGTCTAAATGTCTCACGTAGTGCTGCATGAGTAAATGTATTGTATTTCATTGATTTTTAGATAATTTTTACTGGAAAACAAGTCAAAACAGACTAATTAAAAACTCACTAAATACTTTCTTCAGTTAAGTAAGAGACATATCCATTATCATGACTCATATTTGTTCTCAGAGTTATTTTTGATGTCATATTGACAGTGATTGTTAAGAATAGGTTGCAGTGTCCGTAGTGTTGAGATCTTGTCCAGACAAGCTTCCCGCACAGCGGCTGTTTCGGGGAAGCTCAGCCTTTACTGTTTGCGGGGACACTGACACAGCTGTTGATTTTGTTGTCGTTGTTTCGGTGTGATTTGGTGAAGTGCCCTGCCTGTGTACATTGTGCTGAGCTGCACTAATAGTCCTTGCAGTTTTGAGCCGAGAGGATTACAACAACACTGCGGTCTTCCTGTGCCATGATCGTAAATCAACAGGCATTAGGCCACAGTAGACAGACTTGTGCGCGCGCGTGCGTGTGTGTGTGTGAGAGAGAGAGAGAGAGAGAGAGAGAAAGAAAGAAAGCCAAAGTCTACATGGCCGATCCATCTGCAGCTTTTAGCCACCCTCCTTCTCTCTTTTCCTCTGCTTATTGCATTAAAGCAGTGACACACGGTCAGCTAACGGTCTTTGGCTTTCATTGGGACCTGAGGGGGACGTTTCAGCACGACATGAGCCTCTGCATTTATCACATTTAGGTGTCTGAGTGGAAAACTAAGTTTAAAGTTTGTTATAAGGTTATGGGAAATGGCCTCCTCCCAGGAGCAATTATTCACCACAGAGAAACTAGCATTTTACACTGAAATATAAAGAATGAAACGTAATAAAATATATTACTTATGCTAAAAGGAGAATAAGAGATTGTGTTTTTTTAAGTGCCAGGGAAAAACTGAAATATATATATTAAATCTGTGTGTAATTTATGTAAAACGAGTAGTACCGAACTTTATATTTCCTGAAGAAATGTAGCTTTTCTTGTCTGTAAACAACTTATCGCCATTGTTCTCACTATGTTGCGGTGCAGTTGCTTTTGGTTGGCTGCTTGGTTAATTAGTTTAGTTGTTTTCTAATATATTTCTGTATTTTTTTAACTTAAATTTACTACTGCATTTTCAGTTAATTTCTTTTGTCAGGTTTGTTAGTTTTTTTTTCTAGTTTCAGTTTAGTTATTGTTTTATAGAATATTTTGTTTATATATATTTTTTTAACTTTTTGCCTTTTTTATTATTTTTTTTCTGTTTTTCCATGACTTTAATCTTAAAGTTTTCTCTTTTTTTCTACTTTTAGTTTAGTTGTTTTCTAGAATATTTTTGATTGATGACTTTTTGCATTTTTAAAATAATTTAATTTTTTTTTTCTAGTTACAGTTTAGTTGTTTTATAGTATATTTCTGTAGGTTTTTTTTTTACTTAAATTTTCTGTGGCGTTTTCAATTGATTTCTTTTGCCAGTTTCAGTTTTTTTTCTAGTTTCAGTTTAGTTGTTGTTTAGAATATTCTGTTTATAATTTTTTTTTTAGTTTTTCCCTGACTTTAATTTTAAAGTTTTCTTTTTTACTACTTTTTTGCATTTTTAAATATGTTTTTTTCTTTTTTTTTAATATAGTTTCAGTTTAGTTATTTTCTGCAGTATTTCTGGATTTGTGGATGTTTCTACTTTTGCATTTTCAATTAATTTCTCAGGCTTTTTTTAGTTTTTCATTATAGTTTTCTGGTGCATTTAGTTATTATTTAAATTTCAGTGTTCTAAAGGAAAACTTTTTTAATTTAAAATGAAAATTATTTTATTTAAAAATGCTTTTTGAATCGTTATTGACACTTTCAGACGTTCCCTAAGGTTTTTAGTCAGCTTTAGCTCACTTCTGAGTCATTTTCTTTCTTTTTCCAGTTTCAGCTTAGTTATTGTTGTCTAGAATATTGTTTGTAATTTATTTCTTGAAGTCTTTGCACTTTTTTCCCGTTTTTCCAACCTCAACTTTAAGCTTAGTTAAAGACTTCTAGTTTAGTTTATTTGTTTGTTAGCATTTTTATTTGTTTCTACTTTCAGTTTAGCTATTGTTTTCTAGAATATTTCATTTTTAATTTAGCTTTTAGATTTTTGTGTTTTTAAATACATTTTCACATTTTTTCAGTTTAGTTATTTTCTGGAATATTTATTTTCAGTGTATTTGCATTTTCAATGATTTTTTTCCAGTGTATTTACTTATTATTCTAATTTCAGTGTTCTGAAGGAAACTTTGTATCATTTCAGACTTAAAAATGCTTTTTGATTCATAATTGACACTGTCAGACATTCCCTAAGGTTTTTAGTCCGATTTAGCTCACTTCTGAGAATTGTTGTTAATTCAGTTTATCAGTAAATGCTGGAAGAAAGTCTTCTTTATGACTAATTAATTTAAAAATCAAATTCATCTGGGACTTTCATTTGCATTTTCATTTCAGTCATTTGCTGTCTGAAAAAGTAATTACCATTAAGCAAATTTCCATTCACATGTTTTTATGCAAATGTCAGGATACAGCATACAACTTGCCTAAAGTTTGAGTGACAGTGCTTGCTAACTTATAGTTTTATTGCTGGAAAAGGAAAGCGTTTTAATATTTAAAAAAATTAGAAATGCAAAACTTTGATGTTGCACACTTTCACTAGTGTAAATGTTAAGGAAACAAAAAACTTCAGGAAAGTAAGTGGGTTTTTAATTAGGTGAATTTGCAGAGAGTGCCTGAGAAATGCATTAACATGTGATAGATCACAGTTTAATCTTCCTTTCTTGGACAGCTTGTGATTTGAGTTGTGCATGCAGTGTAATGTTTATTAAAGAGTATTTATTTGAAGTCTCTCCTACCATCTAACAGCACACAACGTTTATCTGGAGAACGTGCGACGAGACTCCATCCCGCTCTTCCTCTCGCACTCAGCTTGCGCTCTGGTAATTAGCCTCCGCTCATTAATTATTAAACGAAGTCACAGATCTGAACCCGTCTCATTATTTAAACATCACACTCACAACGACTTTTTCTGATGACACATAAATAGAAAATGGAAAAAATCAACAGGGAGCTTTTAAAATAGGGACTAACAGCTCACAGTATATACTCCTCTGTGTATGTTTGTGTGTGTGTGTCACACACTAACAGATCTGAAGACTCCAGTACACATGAAGTCTGTATATACAAGTTCAGCACGAGTACAAACGGAAAACTTTAAGCTTGTTCTCCATGGTGACGGCGCATTCGTGCCAAAGATAGATTGCCTTTCATCAGCGCTTCTAAATGTGATCTTGACTGATCACGTTTTTTATTTATTATATCTCATATTCATTTGCGTTTTATGTGCGTGTGCATATTTACAGCCTGCTCCAGATTTTAAGCTGTCATAAATGCAAATGTTGCTGCACTAATGCAGAGTCTTGGCTTCAGTATAATAAAATAAGCAGGAAGTATTACTTTAGGGTTGTGAATAGTACATTTGTACCTGCACAACATGGCTGATGTGGTTGACTCAGATACTGTGGCTATGTTTGAAATCTAATTCCAATATAATGCATACTGCATGCTATTTTTAAAAAACTTTATGTGAAAACATATGTAGTTTACAACATTTTAAACAGTTAGCTGGGAGAAACTCATTGCTATGAGGATACTGTGTTGTTAGTGCTTACTGTGGTGTTGCTATGCAGTTTTGCATACACTATATTGCCAAAAGTATTGGGACACCCCCTTCTAATGAACAGGTTTGACTACTTTAGTAATTTGCATGAGTATTAATCTTAGAGTTTAAGCATATAATGATATTCTAGGGAATTGTGTCCTTCTAATTTTATCGCAGAAGTTTGGACAGGACCCTTTTTTATTCTAACATGACAATGCCTCTGTGTATAAGGCAAGGTTCGTAGAGAAATGTTTGATTCGTCAGTGTGGAAGAACTTGACTGGATAAAGCCAAGTCCTAATCCCAGCTGAACACCTCTGGTGTTTGGAAATTACTAAAGGAGTCAAACCAGTTCATTAGAAGGTTGAATACTTTTGGCAATATAGTGTATGTTTAAGTGGTTTCTAGCAATGTTTATGTCAAACTATGGTTATTAATTTAGTTGGTAACACTTTATATTAGGGAACACTATAGTGGCTTATTAGAATTAGGACTGGGTAAAAAGATTGATTTCACAAAATCAGCTCTTAAATCGAAAGATTAGTCTAGCCTGTTTTCAGTGATTGAACGGAACATAAATCGCAATAAGCTTTGTGCTTTGTTACTTTTGATATGAAACAAAAGTCTCTGATTTTAAATTCAGTTACCTGGATGCACAGCCATATTGGAAATACTCAGATGTAAACAACAGCATGTTTTGCACAACTGATTTATGCTGTCTAAACCATGGAAAATACATGTGGAAGCTGCTAAATCATATAGTGAAGGACTTAGTAAGCAGGAAAGGGGCGCAATATGTTGACAAACTAAAGCGAATAGGTGGTAAAGATACATATGAGCAGTATTAATTAAGATATTAGCTTAATATTTCACCTACCTGACTGAAAATGATAAGAACAAACACAAATCAAGTCAAGATTCTTGCTCTGGAAATCCTGCTTCAGTCTGGCCAACCACAAACGTCTTTTGTTCCTCAGACAGTTTTTTGCGCTCTTCTCCTTGATTAGCTATAACTTTTGGCAGTCTATAGTACTCTAAATGTTTTTCCTGGTCTGACCGATTAGTACAGCCCAAAACATGACATTAATTGACCAGTTTCAGCAGCAATGATCAGCAAATTATGCAAGTTTTCTTTTAGTTCAGTGACATTTTTTACATTATATGGCTGATTGATCATGCGTTGTGAAAACACTAAATAATGGCTTCAATGTCACATAACATAATTTACCTCAGAAAAAGCATATTTGGTGACAATAAACTCATTGGTTAGCTAGAAAAATAGAAAAAGCTAAATATACGCACCGTATAACATAGGCTGTTCACTGTAATTTTTACTGTTCTTCTGTGATAATGTTTGAATAAATTAAAAAAATGTTTTTATGACAGCCACAATTTAAACGTTTATATTTAAAAAAATGAACTGGAGTTAAATATAATTATGTAATTGTAACTTTATTATAAAAACTTTACGTAATTGTAATTGTAACTATTATTATAAAAACGTAATTGAGTGTATAAGCATTTGTATACAAATCAATTCATTTTAACCTTCAATATTATATTAATGTACTGTAGTACCAGCTGACTCTCATGTATATTTTACAGTTAGTTCACAGATTGTTTTTTTTTTTAAGAAAATTTGGCTTGTACCTGGTATACATCCAAAATAATTCAGAATAAATCGCTAGCTTGTGAATCAGAATCGAATCGAATCTTATATCAGTAAGCAGCAAAATTATTGCGAGAAATCTAATAGTTAATAGTAAATGTATTCCCTAATCATGGTTTACTGTTTAGTTTGTCTATTTTGTTTTTATTTTAGTTTCAGTGTTTTAAAGTAAAACTGTTTACTTTTTTGAATCATAAATAATAAACTCAGACATTACCAGAGGGAGTTTTAGTCAGGTTTAATGTATTTCTGAGGACAATCATTATTTAGTAAATGATGAAAAATCTAAAAAAACTACCAATTCTGAAGCTAAAAATCTCTATCTAAAAAAATGGAGGCATAACACTACAGATTAAATAAAAAGGTCATTGCACATTTTTAATCTCACAATTCAGATTTTTTATTTTTATTTTTACTTTTCCCCCCTCTTTTATGTCTTTTTGCTTATATCTTACAGTTCTGACATTCTCAAAATTGCAAATTTATATCTCAGAATTTTGTCAGAATTCTTCAGAATTGTGAGATTGTATTTTTTTATGCTTTTGTAGAAATGGGCTTCCATAGATTACACAGATAATTGGACATTTGCTAAATTGATCATTTAAAGTAAGTGGCCATTTGACATACTAATTTTTTTCATGTGTAGATTTCCAAAATCTTGCAAAAATGTGAATTGAAACAATTATTTTTCTCTAACAGATTACAAATTACCTAATTTTATTTTTTAAAATAATGCCATTTGTATGAATTAAAAAGCCATAAAGAAGACTGTTTTCCATGCCTACAGAAAATTGGTAGTATACTATTTCGAGCATAACTCTTCTATTCTCTTTTTGTTTCTCCAATTCTTCATTTCAGTCTGCAAATCCATCAAGCTTTTTCAGCTTCCTTTTGAGATGCTAAACAAGTAAAATAATGAGAGAAGGATTGAATCTCTTGTCGCTGAAGAAAAAAAAAATCTGAAAAGGAATTTGATTGAAGGCTTGTCAGAATGAGCTGTTTCCATCTTATTGACTGGCTAATTTTTATTTGCAGGGATTAGAGGTCTAGACAAAAATTGCTTTCTGATTGCTTTATCCATTGTGATTGCCTTTGGGTAAGAATGGAGCTGCTTTATGGTTCACACTCCCATAGGCCATCTTTTGAAAATTTGTGTTGTGTGTGATAGCAGATTGTACTTCCTTGTTGCCATAACGCCCAAAAGATAGC